>JAVLUX010000024.1:19222500-19822500 GCA_032164185.1 Moxostoma hubbsi
TCTAACTTCTGCCTCCAATTCACGCATGTACCTTCCACCAACATGATGCCTGAAAACAGATGCAGTGCACATAAAGTCCCACTCCCTTGTAGCTTTTGCACTGACTCTGAAGCCACCCTCGGTGAGAGAAATATTCGTCCCAGATGAAAAAAGTAAATCCAAAGTTATCTTAAAGGCTGTTGTTTCTGGAGATGAACAAAATGCAGTGAGAGATGCTTTGGTGTCTTGCAAAGTTGAGAATAAGCCTATAACAGATGTGAAATCAGGTGTTGTCCAGACTTCTAAAGACAGCTCACAGTATATTGGAATCCACAATGTCACTGTTGATCGCGAGGAATGGTTTAATGGTAAAAAGGTCATTTGTACTTCTCAAGACACAAATGGAAATAAAAACGAGGAGGAGATCCATTTTGATAAAGGTTAGTGAAAATTTTAAAACTTCTAGACAATGATTTTTTTTTTTTTTTAAATTGTCTCACATTGCCATTCAAAGATTCTGAAAGCAGTTCAACTTTATTACATTGTCTTAAAAAAATTCCATTTGAACTGCTGTGGAGCTTTTGACACTGTGGAACAGCTTTGACTGGATTTATAATAGTATCATTAATCTCCCTTAATCATTGTTATGAACTTTTATTATACTCCCCATTTCAGATAAACATGAGCCCAAAGTTTACGTTTACGGACCTGACGATGATACACTCCCTTTTGTCTCTCTGGTGTGTGAGGTCACCAGCGCTCAACTTGGTGATGTTTATATCATGTGGACTGTGGGTGATGGAAAATATATTGAGGCCCCTACCAGTGCTCCAATGCGCCAAAAAAACCGCACGTCTGTCCTCAGTATTCTAACAGTGACTAAAGAAGAATACCAAAAATACACAATCTCCTGTGCTGTCATACATGCCAGCAATAGCAATGACAGCTCACCATTACTGAAATCAACAAGCAAAAGTAAAGGAATAGAATGTCCTGTTGTGCAAACTGATTATTAATGTTCATAATCTGTCAGCCTTGCATAATATTGAAAATATCTGCCTGATATTTTCAATATGATTATGTTTTTCTCTCGCTCATTTGGATGATCTGAAATGCTAATGTCCTGTTCCTCTCTTTTAATGTTTTTGTTTTATTTTTATTTTGTTCTTTCTTTCTGTCTACATGTTTGTATCACTGTACTGCATGGGTCAAACTCCAATGCCACATTACACCCAAAACTATACATGTAAAGATTTAATGCAGGGAAAAAATTATGATCAGGTGAAAATATGAGCATAATAAGTGCAAGATAAAAAAAATAATGAGCAAAGATTTATGATGACCTGTGTGATACTTAAATGTGCTATTTTATGTTTTGTGCTGTGCTTATTGTGCCACTGTTACTGTTCATGTGGGCTTCATTTTCATGCTCACTAAAAATTAAGATGCCTTTAATGCCGAAACACTTCTCTGTTGCAAAGATTTGTTTTTACTGTTTGTTAGCATATTTGTTTGTTTGTGTTTTGTATATTATGTTTCTTTACAATATTAATATTAAATTTATGTTTTTGCATCATTTAGTGACCCGTTTATTGGAGACTTAAAAATCAGAAACATTTGTGTGTTGAAAGTCATTAGTATATCTGATTTCTCATGGTAATGACGGTTAGATTATATTCATCTCCTGCAAGTGACTATAATCACTTATAAAGTTACAATATACTGCACATTATTAAATGTTACATTTGAACATTAAGAGAGATAGCATAGATGTGAAAAGTGTGCAGATGTTTTGAAGATGTATAATGGTTACATGTAACATCAGGATTAGATGCAAATATCAAGTTACTCACTAAATTATTATTTTGATTTCTAAATATCCTAATGCAAATCTTTATATCATGATGCACCGATCAAATATGTCAGGTAGTGGGCTTGTCTGGTCATGTGTACATTCAAAGTGCATATGAGTTTTATGTGATTTCACATACACAATACTATTGTGGCAACTATGTGCTTGAGTGCTTTTAAAACACATTTTAGGTCCAGTAGACTGATTTAGATGTATGATTTGTAAAGCACACTGTGTATATCATTCATGTCCATCTTTGTGTGAATTAATTTATTTTTTTTAAAGGTGAGCCAGAGACGGGCTTTGCTTTGCAGTGCAATGAAGGTGTTTTGGAGGAGGATGAGTTCAGAAGTCTCTGGTCCACTGCCACATCATTTATCTTCCTCTTCCTGTTTTCTCTGACCTACAGTGCTCTACTCAGCTTCTTCAAGGTAACCAAAAATGACTAAATGGTAGAGCATTTTAAAGTAGAAGAACATGCATTCTGGGACTATTTTCGTTGAATGTCCAATACATACTTTTACAATTGTACACTATAGTCTTAAAAATATATATTTTTAAAATATGTTTTTACTATTGTATGCTTTTTTAAATTAAAGTCTTTTATAAGAGAGAATTATTGTGTTATTTTTTTATATTTTCAGATGAAGCAGTGAATACGGAGTGATTTGGAGGTTATTTGTTTTTCTTGTCAAACTGTATCTTAGTCTAATATATTTTGAAATCAAAAAACAAGAAAAGAAACAATTCTCTGTTGCTATGTCCATGACTCATCTTTTTTTAATATTGATATTGTTGAAACTATACTGTTTCCCTTTATCCAAACATTTTTGGTTAGTATTGATAAAGATGTGCTAAGTGTCATACACCACAATAAAATCTTATTCTGTTTACACTGTCAAGTTATTTACATTTTATTCTTTAAAAAATCTTCTCCCTCTCTCACATTTACAAGTGATATTATAGTTTATGCAGTATATTATTACTGATTGTTATTGTAAGATGAGTTGTTTCATAGAACAGGGGTGTAGCACCAAATGTTGGGCCCCGGACGCAGAAGTATTTTATCGCCCCCTAAATATTTTGAGTTGGGGAAGGTGTGTGTGTGTGTGTGTGTTTGTGCGTTTGTGCGTTAGGTAAATGTCTTTTAGATGGAAATGTAACATTGCTATATTATGTATAAGTAATTTGCAACTTTTCAAACACAAAAATACTTGAATCAATCAATAGTAATAATATTTTTTATATCTAAAAAAAAAAACACTGCCTACTAACTAAATAAATTATACATGTATAAATTGTAAAAGTGTCCTTATTGCCAAAGCCACCATAAGATTTCTGAAATGAGTTCCAGGTTGTTCTGTTAATTCTGAGGCATTACTGCAGTCCCGGTTCTACGGGGGTGCTAAGCTCCCTCAAACGAAACTTAGAGCACCCTCATTTGTAGACCAGGGCAAACTACTGCCCGCTGGTCGATTTATTATGAACGTTTTTTATTAGATCTTTCATTTATCTGACTTTAAGATCTATTGTGCACCCACAAGCTTTTAATAGCTCAGGGTTGCCAGATAATAGATGCAAAACCCCAATCAGTGATTTATATTTGCACAAATAGGAAATATTTCACCTTATGGCATACTTAATTTATGCAATCTGGCAACCATACATGCGTGTGCACGCGCTTTCTCTCTGCAAAGAAACAAACGAACAACAACTTAGCACTCAATAGCACACAGAGGGGACACATGAGTAAATCCAAGCAAGAGAGGAAAACGTTTGTTCTTTGTGTTATTTGTAAAATGCTGAAGTCCCTCACACCTGTATGTGAATGCTACTCTGGCAGTAATCATTTATCAGTGTCATGCAGCCTTTTTTGTTCAGTTGTGTGCTGAATGGGGTGCCAAACATTGACAAGACACACATCATGACCCATGAGCATGTAAACAGGTTGATAATGTTCTGAGAATAAAACAAGTAAACAGGTCCACTTTACAGCCAACATGAAAATAAGCTTTTAGAATTTCTTCCCTGAATATTTAATTTTACTTTTAAACCAGACTCCTGATATACAGTGTTAAACTGAATACAAAATTTCCATTGCATTGAAGTATGGTAAAATAATTAAATAAATATTCAGCTTTATTCTGTTTTACTAACACATGAAAGAATGTATAGCAGCAAAACTTCAAGCAATTGCAGAATGGTCCCATCAGTCTGTATACACTTCAGAAAACTGCATCATTCATTGAGTGCATTTCTGGCCATTTTTTATCTTCTCGGTTCCATATTTCTACTTAACGGCTGATGTGGCCCCAGAACCAAAATAATTGCACAATTATTGCACCCAATTACACCCTGCACAATTTAATATATAAAACTAATACTGTAAATTGGCAAGCAGATTTTCTTGAATACCAGCAAACACACAAATATCCTTGCATTTTGTGATTGCTGCATCAAAACTTATAAACGTGTATGATCATCTAGATAATCTACAGGAGCAGCATTTTGCTGTCATTTTCGGCAACAGATCATGAGGAAAAAAAACCCTGAAGCAATAAATGTTTTGTACATTAAAAAAAAAAAAACTTTTCTTTATTTTAAGTTGCATTTAAACATAAAAAAATGTGTAATTATGACACATCTCCACTTTATACAGAGCACCCCCACTATTTTCAGAAGCACCCTCAGTGATTTTGATCTGGAACCGGGCCTGTACTGCTGTCTGGTATTTTTTTATTAAGCCTTAACTTTTAACTGTTAAGGCTTGGGTGCAAAATTAACTTAAAATATTACAAAACAAATTATAATATTTATTTTAACCAAACCATGCTGGGTTAATTTAATCCAATGTGTGTTCTGTCCAGTATATAACCCAGCCAATTTTAGAGTGTATGGCTTTCACTGAACTAAAAAAAGTCACATACTTAATACTGTATATCTGTCAAAATACTACAAGAAAGACAGTTTTCATATATGCAACGTTCTTTTTTCCAAATACAAGTGGAAAACAACTGAACAATACAACTGAATATGTATATGCTCAACCAAGAGCATGAACTACAACCATGAAAATATATTTTGCATTATTTATTTGTTTCTATAACGGTGGAATTATGTAGCTGTTTTTCCCTTGTATTACAAACAACACAGTTTATTCATTGTTTTATATATCATTATCAATTTGCTCCTCACATATTCTTTTGGTGTCTTTATGTTAGAAGAAATACGTGTGGTAGTATTCAAAAGTTGTAATTATATGATATATCACAAGAGGTCAGGATGAAGATGAGGGCAAAGAGATTTGTAAATTTGAAAAGAACAGCTAGACAGGCTAACTAATAATGCAAAGTCTTTAAACAATGTAGATGAAGCGGTAGTGAAAGCAATGTTTTATTTCTGTAAATCTCCAAAACCATAATTTCAGTTCTTTAAGTCGCAAAGAATTAGGACTGAAACAAACTGTATAGAAATTAAATATATTTCCTACAAAAGCTGGAATTGAGAGTACTACTACAATTCTCTTTCTCTCTCTCTCTCTCTCTCTCTCTCTCTCTCTTGTATTTAAATGTTCTGTCCCAGGGGAACAGGGTGACCACCAAAGCATAACATTCAGAACAGCTGCAAACCGTTGTGCATTTGAGGAAACTGAAATGCCTGATGTGCTAAATACAATTCAAAACAATTACAGTAGTCTCAATAATATGAAGTGAGGAGATTAGTAAATATTAATTTTTTATGTTTATCTTGCTCCTCCAAACCTCCTGAAATGATTACACAGGGATACAGGTCAATAGTCATCTCTGCACTGTTGCTGAATTTAAATGTTCTGCATGGGTGATCAGCAAACTAGTTCCTAATCAACTGCCAACACCTGTGTGCTCAGAAAAAAACTGAAATCTTTTTTTATAACTTTCAAAGAACATTCTATGAAAATCATGCAAAACATGCAAAAATCAATTGTAACACTGACTTGATAAATTATCTCACCTTACAAATCATGCAAGTTTTAGAGAGAACTATTAAAACAAATTCATGTTTCTGACTGATTTGGCTCCATATTGGGGTATTTAATTCGATTAATATTAATGAATTCTTTGAGTTGATGCAAGAGCATCTCAGTATTCAGGGCCTCTCTTCTTCCTCTTGTTCTCACACCTGCAAAACCGAAACTGCTTTTACGCTACATTTCTTAGAAAGGTTGGAACTTTCTCTGTCCTTGCTTAAAATGGTATGGTTGGTCACCACTTAAATGTTCAAAAATTTTATTGTTTATTTTACACAAATTATTCATTAAATTATTCGATTATTACTCCACAAATTTAATCTAAAAAGTAATTATTTTAAATGAAATCTTAACTCAATATATATATTGAGGCATTGTGCCCCTGTGCTATTGTTCACTTAGAATGAATTGCTGATGTTTGAAATCAGCATTTGTAATTTTGCTTTGAATAAAAGGCAGCTAAATGATCAAATTACTTTTAAAAATGTAGATTACTGAATTTTAGGTTAATTATTATTAGCTACTACATGTGTTTAATATAAAAAACACATGTAGTAGCTAATAATAATAATAACGTGGTAAATTGAAAGTGCACATAAAGAATAAAGAAGTGTAAAGTGCTTATTGAAGTGCAGATTGCAAACTAGCGATTGTGTAAAAAACAAACGTTACGACATTGACCATAGATATACATGTCTATGACATTGACAGTATTCTGTGTAAAGGGGTTTGGCAGATCTCGTACGCCTGCGTGCTTACGCATAAAACCTTCTGTCGCCCTCTAGTGGTAAAAAACAAACAAAAACAACTTTTGCTTGCATAAATATATGAAAACAGAACCGCGGCTTTAGACGCTAATAAAAACTGGGGACGGGAAGAGAAAAAGGGAAAAGTTTGTAATACTTTAAGCAATGCGATATAATGATCATGTATTAACACAACAGTTAGTTATTACTTTTCTAACTGCACTGTACTATAACTTTCTTTCAGCAGGAGGCGATACTGCGGAAGCTTACCAGGATGATTGCAGCTGCCAAAGGAGAGGGACAATATGGCTGTGTCTCGTTTCGAAGGCTGCGTTCTAGTTAGGACGTCCTTTGAAGGCTGCAGTATACCACGTGTCCTCCTTTAAACAAGCCTCGTTTAAACTCTTTATCAAGCGGGGGCGCTTCGAGTGAGAGGGAACAAAGTCCCTTTAGAAGGGAATGTATGAGGTACATTTTAGGAGCGTTAAAATAGAGAAAAATAGATTTTATAGGTGTACATTTAGTGTAATACATTATTTTAATTATATATTCATATATTAATACATATTATATACTCTACATCCATCTTCTGAGGTACTTCAACTTAGAACATCATATTTACGAGGAAATTGGTGTAATTTGTTTTCATTTCCGTTGAAGAAAAGTATTGTGGGTTATGAGTGCCCACACGAAGGATACACCTCATGCATCCTCTGAATTCCTGTGAAAGATGGTCGCATTGGAAGGCTGCATTCGGAGTGCCCTACACACTTTTCTGAAACGAGACAGCCTCGATGACATAGAAATGCGACCTCCGGAGTACACAGCCTTCCAAACGATACACAGTGTTGGGAAGATCGGATCATGTTACTCACTTTAATCTTTGAGTCTCGTTCAGCAAAATTAACGAATCTTTAAGTAATTTCATTCATTTCGTTGATTTGAGCAGAATTTAATTTAAATGTTACATTTTCAATAGTCAAATCCCCCACAACACGTCTACTTATGCAAACTTGAATTATAGTCCCAATAAGGAAACATTTATAATGCAGCCAAGGAAAAATTATGAGAAACAGAAATTATTAGTTCACCTCTGGAGTCCATATATGGTTGTCACATGACAAAAGAACAAACGACTGCATGTGAGTGTAGAAAACGTGGCTTTGGTTTGTGTGGTTTTTGGTTTGTTAACCCCATTTACTGCTGAAAAAGTCAGCTGGTTTATCTTTGAAAGGGATCAAGGCATGTCTGTATCCATTGTTTGTGCCACATCTCGTCTACCGACATACAGTGCATCTGGAAAGTATTCACAGCGCTTCACTTTTTCCACATTTTGTTATGTTACAGCCTTATTACAAAATTGATTAAATTCATAATTTTCTTTACAATTCTACAAACAATACACCATAATAACAACATGAAGTTAGTTTGAAATCTTTACAAATTTATAAAAAAAAAACAAAAAAAACCCACATGTACGCAAGTATTCACAGCCTTTGCTCAATACTTTGTTGAAGCAACTTTGGCACCAATTACAGCCTCAAGTCTTTGTGTATGATGCTACAAGCTTGGCACACCTATTTTTGGGCAGTTTCTACCATTCTTCTTTGCAGGATATCTCAAGCTCCATCAGGTTGGATGGGGAACGTCAATGCAAAGCCATTTTCAGATCTCTCCAGAGATGTTCAAATCGGGTTCGTCTGGGCCACTCAAGGACAATCACAGAGTTGTCCCGTTGCCATTCCTTTGTTACATTGGCTGTGTGTTTATGGTCATTGTCCTTTTGGAATATGAACCTTCGCCCCAGTGTGCTCTGGAGCAGGTTTTCATCAAGGATGCCTCTGTACATTGCTGCATTCATCTTTCCCTCGATCCTGACTAGTCTCCCGGTTCCTGCCACTGAAAAACATCCCCACAGCATGATGCTGCCACCACCATGCTTCAATGTAAGGATGTATTGGCCAGGTGATGAGCGGTGCCTGGTTTCCTCCAGAAATGATGTTGATCTTTGTTTCATCAGACCAGACAATTTTGTTTCTCATGGTCGAAGAGTCCTTCAGATGCCTTTTGGCAAACTCCAAGCAGGCTGTTATGTGCCTTTTACAGAGGAGTGGCTTCCATCTGGCCACTCTACCATACAGGCCTGATTGGTGGAGTGCTGCAGACATGGTTGTTCTTCTGGAAGATTCTCCTCTCTCCACAGAGAAACCCTGGAGCTCTGTCAGAGTTCTTGGTCACCTCCCTGACTAAGGCCCTTCTCCCCCAATTGCTCAGCTTGGCCGAGCGGCCAGCTCTAGGAAGTGTCCTGGTGGTTCCAAACTTCTTCCATTTACGGATGATGGAGGCCACTGTGCTCATTGGGACCTTCAATCTGCAGAATTTTTTTCTGTACCCTTCCCCAGATCTGTGCCTCAATACAGTCCTGTCTCAGACATCTACAGACAATTCATTGGACTTCATGGCTTGGTTTGTGCTCTAACATGCACTTCTTCTTCTTCTTCTTCTTTCGTTTATTGGCGCGTTGCATTCTTAGTGCATATCGCCACCTACCTTAGCTGTTATGCTGTCATGATTTCTACTAATCTGATTTCCTTATGATTATTTCTTTACTTCTTTCTCACAGATCCGTCTTTATTTAATTATAGCCTTCCATAGCCCACCTGTCGCTGCGTGTTCAGCTCCTCCAGACTGGACTATAAAATCAGGAATAGACCAAAACACTTTATTTTGTATTAAATCCTCTCACTTAATCTAGTATTATATATGTATTCTATTAATATTCTATATCCTACTCTATCTTTATTAAAATCCTAACAAATATGCCAAATCCTTATTAACCTTCCCTATTTTATTTAAATATAATAGTAATTCCTTCCTTTCCTCATCATACCTTTTACAATCAAATATCACATGCTCCACTGTTTCTTTCTCTCCACAATTTCCACATAAGCCAGTCTCATGAACTCCTAATAAAAAGAGCGATGTGCTCAATCCTGAATGTCCAAGTCTCATCCTAGTCATTATAACCTCTTCTTTCCTATTTCTACCATTTATGCTTTTTTTAGTGTCTACCATTTTTTTAATATTATATAAAATGTCGTCCCTTTTTATCTGTGTTCCATTTCTCCTGCCACTCCTTAATAATATTTTCCTTAATAATAGATTTAATTTCATTTTTACCTAATGTGATATTAAAATCTATTTCATCCCTTTTTAGCGCTATTTTTGCTATTTTATCAGCAGACTCATTACCAGCTACACCTACATGAGCTGGCACCCAACAGAATCCTACTTCTACTCCTTTCTTTTGTATTTGCCATAATAACGAAAATATTTTGCACATTAAATCTTCTCTAGAAGTACAATGAGTAGAAAGTGATGTTAATACAGAAGCAGAATCAGAGCATATTACTATTCTGTCTGGCCTTACTTCCTCTACCCAAGCTAATCCTATTATAATAGCGACCATTTCAACAGTATATATTGACAATTTAGATGTTAATCGTTTAGATATTGAAATATTAAACTCTGGGATATACACTCCTATACCTGTAATCCCTGTTCTTGGATCTTTAGATCCATCAGTATATATTTGCATACTTGCATAAAATCTTTCCTGTATATACTTATTAACTTGATTCTTAATCATACCCAACTCCTCCCATTCCCGTTTCTTATCTAATATTCCTAAATCAATTTTAACCTCAGGGATAATCCATTTCGGAACCTCTCCCCATACAGGTGACACACTACACTCAATATTTGCAATCTGATATTTCTCTGCTAACTGATTTATCTTGCATCCATATCCTCTCTTGTTGCTACTTTAGTATTCCCAACAATTATTTAAGACATCTTTAGCTATATTTCCTCCAGTGTAACTCTTTAACGAAGTCCAAAAAAACCAAAGACAGTTTCTCTCTCCTTAAATTCAATGGCATTTCATTCGCTTCTACTAATAAGGCATTGACCGGTGTTGTTTTAATTGCTCCTAAACATGTTCTAAGGGCTCTACGTTGTATTCTATCTATATTTCTTAATAGTGATTCTGAAGCTGATCCATAAATCATGCAACCATAATCAACAGTTGACCTGATCAAGGTTTGATATATTGTTAGCATTGAGTCTCTTTCTGCTCCCCATTCTTTCCCAGCTATTGCCCTCATCACATTTAAAATCTTCCAGCATTTTTTATCAATTTCCTCAATATGTTTTTTCCAAGTATATCTCTCATCTAACCATAAACCTAAATATTTAAATGTTTTAACTTGTTCTAAAAGGTTTCCCATATAATACTAAATCAATATCTTTATGAAATTTTTTCCTACTAAAAATCATATAACATGATTTACTAGTTGACATTTTGAAACTCCATTCTATACTCCAATCTTCCACCTTTTTAATGGATGTTTGCAATCACCTGCTTAGTATTTCTCCCTCTCTTTCAAATAGCTCCATCATCAGCATACAATGCTCATCCTACACCATATCCTAAATTGTCAAAAATATCATTAATCATAATATTAAAAAGGATTGGACTTATAACACTCCCTTGAGGAATACCATTTTCTGCCTTAAAATGTAATGACTGACACCCTCCCACTTGAACTACAAATGTTCTTTCATACAAAAATTGAGAACCAATTATACATATTTCCATCTATACCTAATCTTGCTGCTTTAATTAGCAATCCTTCTCTCCATACCGTGTCATACGCTTTTTCTATATCAAAATATACTATAGCCATAATTTCTTTCATAGTTAAAGTTTTCTCTACTTCACTGCTGACCTTGATTAATGCGTCCACGGTTGATCTTTTACCTCTAAAACCACACTGATACTTACTGAATTTACCCTTTTTTTCCAGATCATGTGTTAATCTATACACAATAATTTTTTCCATTAAATTTACATAAGTTTGAAGTTAGAGCAATTGGACGATAACTTCCTGGGTTTGCTGAATTTTTCCCTGGCTTCACAATAGGGATTACTACAGCTTTCTTCCATATTTTTGGAATAATACCTTCCATCCATATTTTGTTATATAACCCAAGGATCTTTAATAATATGTTATCTGACAAATGTTTAATCATTATATATCTAACTCTATCAACCCCAGGGGTGGTATTGGCGCATTTTTGTAATGCTACTTTCAGTTCTGTAAGAGAAAACTTTGAATCCATACAGCTCTTATTGCTATTCCTTTTCTTCATTATATCTGGGTTTTTGTCTAAGATTTCCTTTTTCCTTTTCTCATATTCTTCTCCCAATTCTATTCTATGTGCTCTTTCTAAAACTTTACCTAGCATGTTTGCTTTATCTATATCTAAAACTGCAACTTTATCTTCTTCAATTAAAACTGGTATTAGAGTTGACTTCTTTCCTTTCCCACTCATATTTCTTAACATATTCCACATTTTATCTATAGAAGCATCTTTTCCTATGGTAGAGCAGAATTCTCTCCATCCTTCTCTCTTAGCATTCTTAATTATTCTTCTTGTTTTAGCTCTTGCTTTCTTATATTCCACCATATTGCTCAAACTCATATTTTCCCTGAGTTGATTAAACGCCTTATTTCTTTCTTTAATTGCTTTACTGCACCCTTCTTTCCACCATGGAATATTTTTGTTTTTCTGACCTGACATTCTCTGCGGTATATATAACGTTGCAGCTTCCATTATTATATTTGTAATTGAATCACAGAAATTTTCTACTGAATCCTCTACCACTGAATCTTTATTTATTACACAATGTGTACTAAAAGCTTTCCAATCCGCCTTCTCATAGAACCATTTCTTTTGCAGAAAACATTCTGGATTAATATCTACATTTATTTTACAAATTATAGGAAAGTGATCACTTCCAATTGTATTCTCGCTATTTACTTTCCATTCACATAATTCAGCCAAACCATTTGATATTAGTGTTAGATCTATACTTGATACCGTATTCTCTGTTAAATTATACCTAGTTCCTTCACCTGTGTTTAAACAAACTAATGATCTATCATCCATGAGCTGTTCTATTACTTCCCCATTATAATCTACATTTTTACTCCCCCATATCCAATTATGAGCATTAAAATCACCACACCATAATTCCTTTGTCTCTTTCTTAATCTTCCCAAACAAATTTATTGAAATCTTCTTACAGGGGTTATAAAAGATATAAACTACAATTGATACTTCTCTATAATACATTTCGACCACAACACATTCTAAATCTTTAACCTCATCTAACTCCCTAATATATATATATATATAATTCCTTCGTTTATAAAAGTTACCACCCCTCCCCCCTGTTTCCCAGCTCTATCCTTTCTAACAGATTTATATCCTGGTAAAACAAATTGCAAATTTGGTTTAAGCCAGGACTCTTGAACACAAATTACACTTGGTTTACGATCCAGGTCTAATACAAATTTTTTAAATTCTTGACCATTTGTTACAAGGCTCCTTGCATTCCATTGCATTACACATATCACCATTACTCTACTCAAATACTTGAGAAACTTCTACCGCTGTTTCCCTAGTTAGAATTTCATGTATTGCACTTACTGATATCCCAGAAATCCCTAGAAATTCTGATGCAGCTTCTATAATTGTTTTAATCTTTGCCGATCTGCTTGGCAACATAGCAGTGACATTTATTACCTTAACAATAAAGGCCAGGAAGTTCTCTTTAGTCATTATTAAGGTATTTTCTTTCACATCACTCTGTTGTTCTGTTTCCTTAGTTTTCTCCAATCTTATGTTTCTTGAGTCTTGGTTAAGATTATCCCTCATCTCTTCCCTCCTACCCTCTTTACTTTTACAGACCTTCACTGCTTCCGCATACGTGACTTTATGCTCAGTTTTGTATTTCTGAACTTCTCTTGCTTTAATTTGGACTTCACATCCTCCATATGCTGCACTGTGGGCACCTCCACCAATTCACCTCTGTGCATTTATCATAATCGTGCTCACCTCCGCACTTTGCACATCTTACATTCCCCCGACACACTGCAGCCACATGTCCCATTCGTTGACATTTAAAGCATCTCAGCAGCACTGGAACATACACTCTTACTGGATAACTAATATATCCCATTAGTACTTTTTCAGGCATTTTCCCTTCAAATGTCAATAAAACACAAACTTTCCTGACGTTGTCCTTCCTTCGTCCTAAACAATCTTCTCACATTAACCTTACCTCCTCTTATATTTTCCTTCATTTCATCAGAGGACATGTATGTTGGAATTCCATATATTACCCCTTTTTCCCACTTATCTACACCAATGTCTTTGGTTGTAACCTTAACTCCATTCATTTCTTTAATCTTAAGGAGTTTGTTTCTTTTCCCAATATCTTTCACTATGATCAAAACTCTCCCTTGTCCCAAACATTTAGCCAAATCAACTGTTCCAATGATTTAATCAATCGCCTTGGAAAGTCTTATTGGGTGTAAATGTGTTCCTGTAATCTTTTCAAATGTCAACATAATTTTGAATCCAGGCTCATTAACACTTTGTATAGATTTTTCTCTTACTATTTCTTGATTTTCTTTTGACTTTTTTTGTTTGTTTTATCCTTCAATGATTCCGTCATATCTTCGCTATCATCTTGATCCTTAGATTTCTTACATTTTGAGTTTTTTTTCTTTTGACTTTTATCCAAGTATACCTCCATATAACCTTCCCTATCCTCATTTAATGATTCCTCAGAATCGTCCTGCATGCCTGCACAACAGCCCTGCCAAGTTTATAACTTACTCCCATTTGAAACGTTTCCCACGCGGCAATCAGTTTGACCGTCCAACTCTCTGACATGCACTGTTAACTGTGGGAGTTTATATAGACAGGTGTGTGTCTTTCCAAATCATGTCCAATCAACTGAATTTACCACCTGTGGACTCCAATCAAGTTGTAGAAACATCTCAAGTATGATCAGTGGAAACAAGATGCACCTGAGCTCAATTTTGAGTGTCATGGCATAAGTTGTGAATACTTATGTACATGTGATTTTTTTCTTTTTCTTTTTAATAAATTTGCAAAGATTTCAAACAAACTTCTTTCATATTGTCATTATGGGGTATTGTTTGTAGAATTTTTAGGAAAATTATGAATTTAATCAATTTTGGAATAAGACTGTAACATTACAAAATATGGAAAAAGTGCTGTGAATACTTGCTGGATGCACTGTACATTCATCTGATAAATTTTATAAGGCAGCATAGAGGTATCATTCGCTGCCTATGAAGGTTGGGAGTGTTACTTTTGAAATGTATTCCACTACAGATTACGTTAGATTACTCAAGGTCAGTAACGTTCTCTAAATACTTTGGATTACTTCTTCAGCACTGACAAATTGATCATGTTTTAAGGTTTTTTAGATATTTTTACAAGAAAATCAAGAATAAGATTTTTGCCCTAATATCAAATATCTTACTAGAAAAAAAAAAGAAAAAAAGAAATCTAAAGTGAATTTTCATGATACAAAATATGATCGTGTCTGGTAACGTGCATGTAAAATGGATAGAAATAGCTTTTTAGCTTAGCGTAAAGCTAACAATTTACACAAGGTTTATTTATATTTCTTCTGCTCCAAACTTACTTCAAAAATACTTCTCTGTCTGCTCGTATGAATGTAACACATCATAAGAAAGTGTTTCACCGCTGTTCAAATGCACTTTGTTTATGCACTATCATTTATCTAAATAAATGTTTTCAATCTGAAAGGACTAAATATTAAATTAAACAAATGACAATAAAATGTAAAGTAATCGCTTCAGTCATAAAAAAAACTTTTTGAATGTAACTGGATTGTAGTGATCAATTATTTAAATTGTAACTGTGGTGGAATAAAGTTACTAATATTTTGTATTTTAAAAACGTTATTTGGTAATTTGGTATTCCGTTACTCCACAACCACTGATCTATATAGATCAGTGTCCCCAACCCTGCCTATGAAATCCCACAATCCTTTGCACACGGATACAAAGCAGTTGAGCTGAGAAAAAAATGGTGACCAAAGAGGTAATTGATAGCCAATTTGAATATAAATGTAAGTTTGTATTCACTTATTATATTAGTATTGTAGTTATTAATACACACTTGGTTATTGCCAAAACTTTTTCGATTTTGTTCTAGATTATTAGTCCACTGTGTTTCGGTTAGACTGAAAGAAGTAGACGCGTTACCTTTATTGGACACCAGATGGCGTTAATCAATCGCAGGTAACCTAGCAACAATATGAAATTACGCTTCCTCCGTAGCCTGTCCTTGAGGTACCTTCATACGCAAACGCTGTCTGTAGAGTCATTGACTAATAGGGCAGCGAGGCAACCAGACAATGCAGCCATGATGTGTACAGATGCTGTTTCTCAATGTGCGTTGTTTTGAATTATTATGTTCTCTTGGGCTCATTCTACGTCGTCATCCACTGCCGAAGTTCGATCCCAAAAAAGCAAGTACTGAGAACGCAGGAAAATACTCGTCCTTAAAATCGAGGATGCATCAGATGGTGACAGGCGAGGGACATTTATCGTTATATTTAGTTTTTTCTCAAGAGATTCCCGCTTTAAGTTCGCGCATTAGATTCGTTCTAAATCCTACTGTCCTTCTGAGTTCGTTCTTCCAAGGTAGCTAGGATAAACTAGTATTTATATGAACAATAGTCCGTTATCTGCATTCTTAGAATTGAGGAAACACCCAGAGACCAGCGGGGGCAGAAGGGGGGGAGAAACGAACTCGGGTTCGGTCAAAACAAAAGCAATCGAAACAAGTGTGAAAGCAACCTTAAAGTAAGAACTGCTCACATTTATATCACAGTGGAGGATGAATCAGAACTAGCTGTGTTAGGTATTGAACCACAAATTGCTTAAATTGAACAAACAGAAGGGCATTTGCTGGAAGGTTGAAACCCCCTGTCTCTCAGGATCTATTTCAGTGATATCAATACTGACATTTTTTTCTGCATGCCATTCCATTACAAACTTTTAATTTCTGTGCATGTTGGCGAAGTTTATAAATGCGCAGATCTGCATTTATGCAGAAATGTAGACTAATAAAATAATAGCATACAGTGGATATAAAAAGTCTACACCCCTGTTAAAAAAGCAGGTTTTTGTGATGTAAAAAATTAAATAAAGATAAATCATGTCAGACTTTTTGCAACTTTATTGTAAAAATTACAACCTATGCAATGCCCCTGAAAACCAAAGTGACACATATCAGAGAAAAAAATATAAAAGTCTTAGTATAACTTAATTGCATAAGTGTGCACACCCTTTTATTATTGGGTATGTGGCTGTGTTCAGAATTAACCAACCAAGCTCATGTGAACTAGTACACACCTGTCTTCACCAGAAGTGACTCAGATGAACTCCAAATAAATCTCAGCTGTTCTTGTAGGCTTTTTTTGACATCTTGGTTGCATGCTGCTACAAGAGCCATGGGCCACAAAGAGCTTACAAAGCATCAACATGATCTCATTGATGACAGGTATCGCTCAGGTGGGCTACACAATGAAGATAGTAATCAACAAGTGGAGAAAGTATGGCACAACAGTGACATTATCAAGAACAGGATGCCCCCCCCACACACTTTAAAATCCGCTTTATAAACTTCAACCTTAACTCTGTGGCTTGCTCTCAAATTCTACACTTAAAGAAATAGATAATAATTATCTCAACATGCAGTCATCCTTGACTCATGCAATCTATGAACATGGCCAGTAAGTGTCAGTAAGAACATGCGTGTGAATGAGCTTCTCTCATGCGCCAAGAAGATGATGTAAGAAGACGTGGATTTGGCCACTAGAGTCATATGGATTACTTATATACTGCCTTTTATGTCCTTTTTTTAGCTTCAATGTTCTGACTACCATTCAGAGCAGATATTGTCTTCTAAATATAGCCAAGTGGAGAAATTTCATGTAATTTAACATAATAAATTGGACATGGCCCCTTTAAGAACCAGAGTTTTTCACCAGAGTGACACCAGCTTTCTGGGACTCTCTTGTGTTAGAAATGTGAGAACATGCCTTGAGCAAGAGACCTCCCGGTTTTGTTCATCACTTGATAATCCTTTGGGTAAATGAGAATGCTCATAAATTGCATTAAATATGTGTTCAGAAGAGTCATATGTTGAAACTGAGTGTTTGTTTTGGGTTGTTTTTGAAGGATGCATATGATTGCATGTGTGGAGTTGGACAAGGTTTTGGTGCACATACAAGGACTGGGTATGTACATTTAGAATTAATCATATCTTATTTAATGATTTATAGCCAAGAGTGTGTTCCAGTTTAGTGAAAAATTGTTATATTTGAAAACATGAGCGGTATTGTTGAAACTGATATACATGTCCTACTGTCCTTAAAGCCTGGTTATAAATGCATAAAATGCTTTTGAGTGATTAAAGCATGTGGTAAATGCATATGATGCTGTGATATAAGCATGTATTAAGGTGAAGTGTTGAGCATGTGGGTAGACTAATGCCCTGTTTGTATTTTGACATTAGCCTCTAATGTATTTCGGTGAACCATATTTCATTTGTGTATTTTATTATTGTTTTGTAATTTTTTTTTTTTTTAAATGCAATAAGGCTCCATCGATCTCTGATTTCTCTCTCTCTCTTTTTTTTTTTTTTTTTTAAATGGTCCTCAAAATAACCCCCCCAAAAAGACATTTTGTATCCTGTGTTGTTCCTTTACAACCACCGGCTACATAAAAGTCTTCATTTGTGTTCAGTAGAAGACAGAAAGTCAAAGGCCTACACATCTGGGATGACTTGAGTGTGAGTAAATGAAGAAAGAATTTTTATTTTTGGGTAAACCATCCCTTTAACATTTTGGGGTGGTGTATTCCTTTAAGAGTAAAATCTAAATGTGGTAAAATCTGTCCTAAAAATGTGTGGGTTTTTTTTAGGTCTGGATTAAATGCATTTAATTTCTTATCAGCAATCAGTGTTCATGAACTAATGGAAACCTTCAAATATTTTACACCTGAAAAAGTCATAGAAAGATGTTAATTTCTGTAGTAAATAGACCTGTAATTTAATATGTATATAATTTATATGTATTACATTTATTATATATTACGTATTTTCATATATATATATATATATATATATATATATATATATATATATATATATATATTTATGTATATACAGTACCATGATGCAACAGTTTTAGGCACTTGTGAAAAATGTTGCTTTGTGACGATGTCTTCAAAAATAATGAAATAAATAGTTTTTATTTATCACTTAATGTCATACAAAGTCCAGTAAACATTAAAAAGCGAAATAAATATTCGGTGGGACCACCTTTGCCTTTTAAACAAGCACCAATTCTTCTAGGTACACTTGGACACAGTTTTTCTTGGTTGTTGGCAGATAGGAAGTCCCAAGCTTCATGGAGAATTCGCCACAGTTCTTTTATCTATTTAGGCTGTATCAATTACTTCTGTCTCTTTATGTAATCTCAGACACAATGTTCAGCTGGGGGCTTTGTGGGGGCCATGAAATCTGTTGCAGGGCTCCCTGTTCTTCTATCCTAATATTATTCGGTTTGTCAAAGTAATGTTTGGGAGTCTAACATTTATCTATTCTGTTGATGCACTAAAGCTGAAGATAAAAATAACCATCTTAAGACAAATTCTTTTGTGAAACAAGACTTCTATTGTGTCTTATATTTTATAATATTAAATATGATATAAAATTAATTTATAATTTTGCTAATAAATAAATGTAAAATAATGCATAGGTTACAGTAGATGCAGTGTTACAACAAAAACAGGATAAAACACTAGGCTACACTAAAGCATTAGTTATTGTCAAACTATATGGCACTGTGATAACAACTACCACCATGATTCAGTTATGTACATAAACTATAAGGAGACGGGACACTAAACCTAATACCTCATAATGAGACATCACAGGGAGGAATCAAAGGGAGCTTATTACGCCAAGCAAGAACTTGTGGAAACATTCATTCAGCGTCGCGAATTGAAGTGTTTTAGCCTACTTTCCTCAAATGGTTAAAAAAGATAGACAATTGCGTTACTTCACAAGCTGGTTCATTCCGTCTAAACTTTATATACGTTTAATTCATCAGTTTGGAATTAGTCAATATTTTTAATAGATGTTAATACATGTTTTATTCGCTCTCGGTCCATTGGTAGAAATTTAAAATGTCAATAATCAAACATTGTTCATTCTTGGAGCCTACATTCTGCTACATGGGTTAAGTGTGTAACCCATGATAAATTTCAATTCCAGTCTTTAAAAGAATGCACTATTATTAAAATATAAAGTTAGCATTTTGAAGCCAACGAAAGATCTTGTGTAGCCTAAATGTTATGGTGTGTATCACTGTGTATTATGGCGGGTCACGGTGATAAAAGCGGTGACAAAAACCTCTTGAGGGAGGTTTGTTTTTGTTATGGTGTGTATCTTTGTGTCAAACTGGGGCACAGTAATTCAAGCCACTACAAAAAGCTCAAAACCCTTCATAAAGCATCAGACTTCTGACAGCGATCTTAAGTAACAAAAACGTGATCCTAGAATATAGTTTTGATCACGTCAAAATATATTTTTATTATGTGACAATGAACACAATACTGCAATGAACATTGCTACTGAGTAAAGGTTAATTAACTTATGATAGATCCTTCAGTAAAGGTCAAAGAACTTAATATTACATTTTGATTAATAAACAAATAGATCTGTCACCTTCTTGGAGTTGTTATTTTTATTTTTACATATTACAAACAAACAAATGCATGTATACAAAAGAAATTGGCATGAGCATTTGCTTGATGATTATAAGTCCAAATCTGCCCCATTAGAATTGCGCAACAATTTTAAAGGGATAGTTCACGCAAAAATGAAAATTCTGTAATTATTTCACCCTCACGTCATTCTAAAATGACGTGAGGGTGAAATCTTGGCTGAATTTTAGGCTGCCAACCACAGTTACCATTCACTTTCGTTGAAGAGCAATGTCAACATTCTTCAAAATATCAACGATATAAAATGGGTTTGGAATTACATGAAAGTTATAGGACGTTTTTGTGAACTGTTACTTTAAGACCAAACCGAAATACACAAACTTGTTTTTATTTAATTGTGGGCACTCTCGGTAGACTTCCATGTATTTTATGGAATTTATACAGATCAAACGACAATTTATATGCCCCAAACCTAACCTTCGCGCATTTTTACATTTTCAAAAAACATCGTTTAGTATAGCTACTAAGTGTAGCAGGTGTCTAAGGTATTGGCAATAAAATAATTGCTGTCGTACCAGATAGATTTAGGGAGCGTGCAGGAGGCAGCGGGTTGTGATGAGAAATAAGACAAGAACTGAGCTGGATTTGTACTTGGAAAGTTATTTTGTTACTTTTGATAGTGCGAAAATAATACAAGTAAATTACAATATCAAACAAAATACAGGACAGATTAACAATGTAAACTTCTATTGGGTGCACTTTTCTTTTACCCTGAAAATACACACAGACTAGTATTTTCAATATCAGAATGAATTTAAATAAAATAACTTTTCTCTCAAAATATCACATCTGTTTCAATGTTTAAGGATCTCAATATCAATCAAATTGGTTTTGGGTAACACCATCAATAGTTCAATGTTCTGTAAAATACTGATCCGTTTCTTCTCGTTTCCTTATTTGTCAATTCTCTCCAGGAAAGAAGCTAAATAGTTCTCTAAATTGGAATTGTCTTACTTCCATAAAGCAGGGCTGATGAATGAAAAGAAATGATCATCATCTTTAAGATTTGTTGTCCTCTTTTCTCTGTACCAATGTAGAATTTGGGTGGCTGGCCATCAAATGTGAAGTTTCATCTCAAAGAAGGAACACAAACCGTATGGAAATGGGAAAACCCAATTAAGGGGCGAAAAAACTGGTCTCTATATGAACCGTGTTTTCTCTTACACGAGCGCACGTGTCCAACAATGGCGTAGGTTAACGTGTGAATGTGACTCCACAATAATCAAGCGGCTTCTTCAGGTACTGGATGATACAAAATAAATGAATGTGAACACTTAACTACTTTTCTGTACACTTTTCAGAGGTTTTTAACTATATTTGTTAAAAATCTTTCCTTTGTCATGCTCGGCTATCTCCTGTCATCTTGCGCACACACGCGGACATACACTCATACACTGCTCAAAAAGTCGCTAAATATCGCTAGATGTCTTCATACGCTAATTAACATATTCGTGACGTCACCGCGTCTCATTCGCTTTTTGCATAGTTTCCGCTCTTTACATGTGTTTGCTTCTCTGTGCTTACCGTACATACTGTATTACCCTATTAATTCCCCATATCTATCAACCACTCCGAAAGTTTGAAGCGATGGAAACTTTCTTATTTTTTCTCTCACACAGCGTTCAGCCATAACAAACCACTATGTGCATATTTAAAAAAAAAAAAAAAAGAAGAAAAAATAAGTGCATATTTACAAAAAACTGCATTGTTTACAAAATTTAGCATATTTACAAAAATACTATGTGCATATTTACAAAAAAAAAAAAAAACTGCATTTTTAGAAAATAGCTATGTTCATGTTTAGCTAAAAAAACGGCATGTTTAGAAAATAGCTATGTGCATATTTAGAAAAAGCTGCATGTTTAGAAAATAGCTATGTGCATGTTTAAAAAAAAGCTGCATGTTTAGAATTGTTTTTGCATATTTACAAAAATACTATGTGCATATTTACAAAAAACACTGTTTTGTGATTCTGATCTAATTCCAGATCACTCCCATGAGGGTGCTGAAACAGACTTCATCATCATCCACAGGATCCATAACCTCAGTGCTTTCCCCCTGTTGGGCAATCTTGGGTACAGAGGAAGAGCTAGAACCTGCTGCAGGAAATCTTTTAAACTAATAGGCTGAAGTGCCAAAGAGCTGCAGCACCTTATCTGGCAGTTTGTGCTCATAGCATGCATCTCCAGACAGCCTCAAACCATATTTAATATAAAGAATAGAGCTAAGGGTCTGAAGAGACATACAATTCCATAGTTTGTTTTTAATTACACCCATTTGACTGAACAGCCTTTTCTACCTAGACCTCCACTGATTAATAATTGTATCTATCGTGTCTGGGCAATATCCTAAAAGGTTTGCAAGTTTTGATATGTCCACATGGCTCTTGCTGTGCTTTATAGCACACTGAACAAAGACAAGTGCTGCAATATCTTCACATTATCTGGGAGCCTTGCTCTTATTTCATTAGATATACAGGAGGTGGTGTAGCTCACACATCTCCTTCAGATGCAATCCTCCTCCTCAGGAAAGAGGTTAAGCTGTGCTGTCTTGGACTCAAATGTATAGCCAAGGTATGGCTTGGGAGAGATGTGACCATCTATTGGCTCTTTGAGCACATCAGTTTTTGCCAGTGGGTTAACAATCCTGCTGCAGACAGACTTTATATGCCTCATTAAACAGTCAAGCAGCTTGAGTGGATCTAACTGGTCCCCCTCAAAAGCCTCAACAGTACACTGCACCTCACTAATGATAGATTTTTGAAAAGTGCAGGATACAGGAGGTTCTGTGGGTCACTGTACATGGAATGTAGAACATCTGCCATGTAGCAGTGTTCACTTGCCATGGTGAGGCTGAAACGCAATTTTAGCTCCTCCCACTGAGCTAAGATTCTGGACACTGGATGCTCTATGGAAAGCCAGTGTGTGGCAAATAACTTAGTTATCAGTAAAGGCATCTCCCCACAGTTTATTGTCTCATAGACAGCCTTGTATGCTTCTCTGCGCTTTGGTTAAATAGAGAACCAATTATAGGTTTCTCTAACCAGGAATTCCACACTACGTGGAAATGTGTTTTTGGAGGCAGAGCTTACAGGTAACTGTAGTGAGTGACACACAGCAGATGAGGACCAGATGTTTTAAGTCACCATCCTCCCTCAGAATTTTGTGCACACCATTGTACACTCTTGTCATTATAGATGCATTATCTGTGCTAATACCAAGCAGAGTCTCCCTCTTGAGGCCACAATTCCCAAGAAAAGTTCTGGCTATTGTTCTAGCATCTCCTCCCTTCAGCTCAACAAGGCCTAGGTAAATGGCCACCACAATTCCCTTGTCCTCACTAAAATACCAAATTACAATCCCAAGGTACTTTTAAGACACTTACATCGGTGTTCTCATCAAGAAGGAGATTGTATTGGCTGTCACCAATATCAGCCACCAGTCTTTTTAGAAAATACACTCCATTGACCATTTCAGTACACTTGGTATAGGGCATCCGAAAATGTTGGGCTGCATTGGAATCTGGAAAAGCAGCCTTACATTCCTGACCAATGTGGTCACATGAAAGAATGGAACAATGCTCTGCGATTGCCATTGTTGCCTCAGCCTGTTCGAAGAGTCTGACACATGCTTTTTAATGTCAGACAACTTGGCACAGAAGTCTGTCTTGCAGTAAAGACGGTAACCCCTTGTGTCATTGCCCACATATGGCTTCAGCCACCCCTTGAACTCTGGGATTAACAGTGAGTATATTTTAGAGTGACATGTTAGCAACTTTTTTTTAATGTGTGTAATGTATAATTCTTTGTATTTGTATCAATATTTTTGATTGTATTGTGTTTGTGTATACAAATGTAGCAAAATGTAAAGTTTGTTACGTTTTTGAATAACGTACAATGTACAATGTACTTACAGAAGTAAGTGTCTGAATTCAGAGAGTTCAGAAACAAGAATGAACAACCGTCTAAAAATGTCCTGTGATTTAAGTGCATGAAAAGAATAAAAATATATGGTCAAATTAAACTCTTTAAATGTAAATCTGAAGGGGAGCAAACAATACAGATTCGTGATTGGTCCTTGACAATGCTGTTTGCACATGCGCAGCTCATTCATGTCTATGTCAGCTGTCATGTGGTCAACTGATTGTGCTGCTCCGCCTGCTCACCTCTCACTTTGTCAGTCTCACTGAACAGAGTAGAAGTAAAGAGAGGTGTGCCTCTGAGTCTGGGCAGGAAAGCAAGACCACGCGCTCCTGGGGCAGTATTGGCGACTTCTATGGAAGTAGCTAAGGTTTGTCCAAAAAGTCGCTAGATTTGTTGCTAGTCACTTTTTTTATAATAAATGTCCCAAAAGAGGTCTGAAATGTCGCTAAATCTTGCGACAAAGTTGCTAAGTTGGCAACAATGCATACATGCTGAGCACGTGATGATGAAAAGCTCTCATTGATCAAATCACTTATCAACTAAATATCTTCAATCGACTTCATTATAATGTTCTTTAATAAAGTTTACATTTATTTTCACCTTTATTAGGGAAATATGATGTTACTAAATTATGAATGAAACCTAATTCCTTTCAATTACCCATTATTTAACTGGTGTTACGTACTCCCTTCCTGAACTCATGCAAGTCCATTTTGCATTTTCTGTTTGGCTGACTGGTTACCACACCTTGTGAACCATTAGATATTAATGGAAGGATGTTCAGGGTTTTCATCTCCACTAAGAGATTTAACAAAAGCTGAATTCAGACCTTGAAACAAAGATTAAACCACATATATGCATGGGTTTCCTGGCTGAAAATAGGTAAGTCACTCTGTTTTTCCTCTCTGTCTGACACAACATCTTGACAGAGTATTTGGATTTTCACCTATCTCAATTTATGACTTGAGATGTTTCTTTCGCAGGAACTTCTGAATTTTCAGCAACTTCTGTTACTTCAACTTCATCTTGATCAGAATTACCCATTTCAACTTCATCTTGGCCTTTATCAGGTAATTTACTTTGTTCAGGAGCTCCTGGAGCATCAACAGGTAAATTGTCTCCTGGAATTTCAACAGGCAAGTATTCACTTTGGTCTCATTGAAAAATTTCACCATTTGGAAAAGTTTGTCTGGCTAAGTTATCAGCAGAATTACTGTACACTGCTTCTCTTGGTTTGCGGATTTCATGAACAGTAGAAAACCATACTGTTTCCATATTTGGGAAATGACTGTACCCACAATACGAATAGATTTTAGAAAAGTGCAGGAGGTACAGGACGTATCAGAATGAGAATTGTCATCATCAATTAACTGAAAATCAGGACTTTGTCTTGTTATAGGTCTCGGGATGGATTTGTTTAGAGTAGGTATTTCAAACTCTGAAGAAGGTAAAAATCCACAAGGAAGCAATAGGTCTCTGTGAAGAGTATACAGAGGACCGTCCTTTCTCTCTGGATGAAGTTTGTAGACTGGCAAGTCAGTTGCCTGATTCACCACGACATACACCTCAGACTCCCACTTGTCTTTTAACCTGTGCTTCCCACACAACCTAGCATTCCTCACCAATACTCAGTCACCAATCTCCAAAGAGCAGTAAGTTGCAGATTTGTCAAACCTAGCTTTGTTCCTTTCTGCACTTTTTGACATACCACGTGACGCAAGTAGATAGCTCTCTTTCAAGTTGGATTTCAGGTGCTTGATGTACTCCAAATGAGACTGATGTGGACTATCATGATACGGCAATCCAAAGGCAAGGTCAACAGGTAACCTGGGTGGACGCCCAAGCATCAATTCATATGGAGTAAACCCCTTGACCTCATGTCTCGTGTAATTGTACATATGAGCTAATAGCTTTACAAAATCTCTCCAATGAGCCTTGTCATTTTCTTCTAAGGTACATAACATGGAGAGCAAGGTCCTATTGAAGTGTTCAACAGGGTTTCCCCTGGGATGGCAAGGGGTTGTTCAAGTTTTTTTTAAGACTTGACAGTTCACAGGGTCAAGTCATTTTTATTTGTATAGTGCCTTTCACAACACACATTGTTTCAAAGCATCTTTACAGAAGATCAGGCATTAACAGAAGATAAAACCATGTCTATGAGTCATAATTGTGTAATTGGATCAAATACGAATGTGAATTGTGTTTTAAAAATAAGTCATTAAATAATAATTGCATTTATAACCCCAGTGAGCAAGTTGAAGGCGACTGTGACAAGGGACACTAAACTCCATAAGATGTTGGTTAAAGTGAGAAAAATAACCTTGGGAGAAAGCAGACTCACTGTGGGGGCCAGTTCCCCTCTGGCTAACATCATGAATATAATGCCAGTATAACTTATGTATGGTGCAAGTCATGGTTTAAAATTATTAAACTAAGTAAGTGTTAAGGGACAGTGTTTAAACATTGATTTTGTATGAACTGTAAGATTAATGATTAATGTCTTTGAAGTCATTCCTGAATTAACTGTAGAAGTTCACATAGATGCAATTGTCCTTGTTAATTGGCTGACGAAGGCTTTTGTTGGCAATTGATAGTCTATTCATTCATTCATAGTCTATTCATTCATTCTCACATAGATCAGTGAGGTGCATTGCAATTCAACCTGGCCGGTAATTTCAGTGTGGTCCATCTTAAGTCCAAGGTTCAGACAATGGCATATGAAGTATCCCATGTCTTTTGGTTGGAGTTGGCATCAGTTCATCCTCTGAAGTCCATCATATTAGACTGAAGTGATGTTTGGCTGGCATGTAGTAAACATCACACAGCGTCTTGTAGGAGTGGAGTCTAGCACAAAACAGGAATGGAGCTGGATCCAGCCGGTTCTGGTTACCTCAGGATAGGAGTCCCAAGGTTCAGACAGGGAAACAAATAAAGTAATATTAGCATAGATGCCATTCAATTCATTGCAGAATTATAGACCATGATACATTTTTCTGGTTCCGGCAGACCTAACTAAAGCAGCCTAATTGTGGGTTGAAGGATAAATTAGTTGTATGTCAGGCTAAATAGATGAATCTTTAGTCTAGACTTAAACTAAGTGAGTCTGTCTGCACAGTTTGATATTCTAGGAACTATTAACAGGCCTGAATTTTGTGATCATAGTGAACGTGATGGAATATAGCATCATAGAAGGTCACTTAAGTACTCCGGAGACCATTCAAAGCTCTATCTACAGTAACTTCACCAAAGAAATCAGAATAAATCCCAGGTGATCTATACACTTTAGTAAAGGTAAAAACAACATTGTTTTTTTATTTATATCTGACAGTGTCACATTAAGCATTATTAGTACAAAAGACTTAAATGTATATCCTGTCCTCTAAGTAACACCAAAAAATTCAATGTAAATTGTAGCAACACCTCCAGCTTGACCCTTCAGACGAGGCTCATGTTTATAACAGTAACCCATCCAAACTATGATCTATGATCTTGTTTTAGGTTTAACCTTAATAACAATTTTTCTAAATTATTTAGTGGTTTTGTAGTTGGTAAGGGAACAGACACGGTCTCTGAGATATCTAGGTGATACTGTCTTTGTGTTGTTGTTTATGTGACCTGTGTGACATCTCAAGGGAGCTATCAATCCCCTCCCCTTTGACACCTCATCCCCAGTGTCAGCCTGTTGCGGAGCAGCTGTAGATGGCCCAGGCCACACCTCCCCAGCCAGCACTTCGTACATCCCACATGATTCACTTTCTCATAGGACCAATCCACACACAACCCCTTTAATAATGATCGAAATGCCGGCCAATTAGTTCCCAAAATTAGCAGATGGTAAGACGAGAACTAGCCACTGCCTCTCTGAACATTTCTGTGACAGTCACTACAGGATAATCATCAATATCCCCGTGCACACACCTCACCTGATTATTTGCTTCCAATGCCCCAAATGAACCAAGCATTGATGAATGGAGGCGGTCCTTTGGAGCACCGTCAATTGCAGAACTGGCTTGTTAATATAAATTATATTTTAATATAAAACTGAAACAGGAAGACAAACACACAAAGGTGTCAGACAGCTGTCAATCAATCAATCAATCAATCACTCTCTCTCTCTCTCTCTCACTCTCTCTCTCTCTCTCTCTCTCTCTCTCTCTCTCTCTTCCAGTTGGCCTTCATCCATCTCAGGCTTGATTAGGGGCCGGGTGTGTGGAATCACGGTCCGGCCCCACACTCCGCCCTGCCACATTCCTCCCTGTTCTCTCAGGCCGGGGAGCCCCCAGCATGACGTACACCCCCCCCCCCCCCTTTCCCTAGGGAGGGGCGTGCCTTCCACACTGTCTGCCAGCAGGTCATCCCTGTCTACCTGGATGAGGGAAGGGACAAGGGGAGGGAAACAAAAAAAAGTGTGGCACCTACATGCCGTAACGGCGATCATGCCAAATTAACAAAACATTTTAAAAGAGAGGGAAAGGCCAACATGGAGCGGCAGTGGGAGAGAGAGAGGAGAGGGAGTGAAAAAAAACACTTACCTACAGGTTCTTCAATACGCCGCAGCTTGGTCCTCGTCCACTCCTCCAACCATCAATGGACGACAGCCATTCCTCCCCTGATGGATCAGAGACAGTCTTCCGGCCACTGGCGGATGGAACGCCCTGCCACATTCCCAGGAAACAGAAGGGGTCTCCCCTGCCCCTGGCAGCGGTTTTCCCACTCCAGGCGGTCTGCCAGGAGCCCCTCCCTGCTAGCGGTCAGCGGTCTCATATTCTACCTCATTTCAGCGGCTGGTAGAGGTCTCCTCCGCCCCTGGCAGCGGCCCTGACTACTCCAGGCAGTCAGTTAAGCCCCCTTCTCCCTTTGTGGTCGGCAGCCGTTCGTCCGTTCTCAGGTGGTCGGGCTCCTCCGGCAGATGGCTGAGGCTGCTCCATTGGGGTGGATGGTAGTTGCGAGGACTCTACTATGGCGCATCCCTCCTTCTTTCCGGATTTCGGCACCAGTGTAAAGTGGTTAATTTTAAAGAGGAGGCAAGAACCAGCATGACAATATAAATAATATTTTTATTATTTGAAGGAACTTAAATAAATAGACAAACACACAAAGGTGTAGGACAGCTGTCCGTATATCTCTCTATCTCGCACTGCAGCTTCCAGCCGGCCTCTATCCCTCTCTGAGGCTTGATTAGCCTGATTAGGGTCCGGTGTGTGGAATCACAACCCGCCCCGCCCTCCGCCCTGCCACAGTTTTTTATTAGATCTTTAATTTATCTGGCTTTTGGACCTATCGCGCATCCACAAGCTTTTTATATGCTCAGGGTTGCCAGATAACATATGCAACACCCCGATCAGAGATTTTTACTTGCACAAATGTTAAATATTTCACCTTGTCATACTTAATTTATGCAATCTGCTTTCCACAAAAAAACAAACAATTTAGCGCTCAATAGTATACGGAGGGAACACGTGAGTAAAATCAAGTGAGAGGAATATATTTATTCATTGTGTTATTTGTAAAATGCTGAAGTCCTTCACACCTGTATGAGAATGTCACACTGGCTGTAATAATTTTTCAGTGCCATGCAGCCTGTTTTATTCAGTGGTGTGCTGAATGGGGTGCCAAACATTGTCAAGACCCACATCATGACCCATTAGCATGTTAACAGGTTGATAATGTTCTGAGAACAAATCAAGTAAACATTAAAATAAGCTTTTAGAATCTCTTTCCCGAATATTTTACTTTTAAACCAGACTACTGATATAGAGTGTTAAATTGAATACTAAATTGCCATTGCATTGAAATATGGTAAAATAATCAATTAATAATTTTATTCAGCCTTATTCAGTTTTACTAACACATGATAGAAAGTAGAACAGCTAAATTTCAAGCAATCAAAGAATGGAACCAGAATCAGAACACACTTTAGAAAATTGTACATCATACATTGAGTGCATGTCTGGGCTTAAAAGATAAAACTATGTAGAATGGATGGTTTGATTACAACCTGAATTCAACAAGGTTTGTTATGTACCCTCCTTAATACTCACATGTATCTGGTACGTCCCTGCTCAGTCGGAGGCAGTCAGTGGGGTGTCGGGGATCCCGATTAAGGCCCCCACCTCCATTACCGGGCACTGCTCTCGGACATGACCTGGCACCCCACAACTCCAGCAGACTGGTCCAAACATCCCACCCACACTTGTGGCAGCGGTCTCCTTCACCTGGGATGAAGAGAGGGGAGAGACAAGGTTTGTTGGTGCAGGGAACCCCCATGACCGAATAGCCGGTCTTGGGGGAATGGAAGGAAGGATGAAGGAGGGATGGAGAGAGAGCAGGGGAGGAGACATTAGTGGGAGAAAGGGCGTGGGGTTGCCGGCCTCCTGATATGCTGCTAGATGGTCTTTCACATCGGCTTCGTCTAGCAATGCCGGTTGGTGGCACTGGACCCACTCGGCCGTCCCCTTCGACAACCGGGTGACGAACTGCTCCAGCACCACCAGGTTGATGACATCATCAGTGTCAATGTCCTCCTTAGCCAGCACCCAACACCGGCAGGCTTCACGGAGCTGGAGGACAAAGACAAATGAGTGGCCGACCTCGCTCAGCTTCAAGGAGCGGAAGCGCTGGGTTTGTTGTTCTGGGCTGCGGTCAACCTGTTGCAAGATGGATTTTTCAGCCTTGACTAATCCAGGAGGTTGGCAATCGGAAGCTGTTGGGCTGCGATCTGGGCTTTCCTGGTCTGTAGCAGCAGAAGGTGCACCACCCACTGTTCCGATGGCTACTTCAGAGCTTCGGCGGTGTGCTCGAAGAGCTCCAGGTATGCTTCTGGATCATCTTGAGGCCCCATCTTAGTGAGCAACACGTGGGGATATGCTGCTGCCAGTGGCCACCCCCTCCTGGGGTACTAAGCTCTGCAGCACCCGCCGGTCCTCCTACTGGGCCCGAATGAGCGCCACAAAATGCTGTTGCTGCTCTCTCCGAAGATCCATGTGGGCCTGGGATTGTCCCTTGTGGATGCTTGGCGAGGGACGGGAAGACTTCCTCCAGCAGCGATGACTCCATGACAGCGTATCCTTCTTCCTTGATTCCCGGGCTTCAACACGTGTAACAACGTTCAATGAAAGAGGATGCTGGAGACGTTCACTCTTTGTCCTTATAAACACAAAAAGCACAAGGCATAACAGTGAAGCTTTAAAGGAAAGTGAACTACGGCAATGTTTCAACACACAAAGAAACTTCGGTGTCTCTCCCAGTCAGATGCGATCACGCACACAGCTTTGCTTCATCTGTTTCCCTCTTGAGCACTCTGTGGACTGGGCGCCTTTTGTCTCTAACTGCGAACATAGAAACGGCAATTACCATCAATTCATCTCAGGTGAAAACCCTTACAGATTCCTCTCTCCTCTGGCAAACGCTTGACCACGCTCTCACCTCCACAATCACAGAACGTAAAAATGAAAAGATTTCACTACTCATGTTACTGCATTCATCTGGATAGAATAACAAAGTCTGTTTTATACTGGGTAATAATGCCAATTCAAAACATGTAAAGCATTTGCAGAGGCTGACTCTGAAATTAACAATCTAAAAGTTTCTAATTAACACCTCTTGCCACAATGATGGCACAATGTTTAAAACGAAAGAAGCTGAAAGTATGAAGCCAACTGTTATCGCCTACACACAAACAGCAACCAATCCACTTCCATTAGCCATCCAGAAATTGCACCTACATATCCAAACACAATGGACTCACATTATAATACAGATAGGTTCAATAGTTAAAATTACTTCAATAAATAAGTCTAATAAAATGAAAATAACTAAAACATGGATTCAGCAGTATGCTACACTAATGGTAACTAATTGTAATTGACATAAATACAGCTATAGTGGCTGAAAGTATTTGCACTGTATACAAATGATAATGTTCCCACAAAAGCTGCAGTTTAGAGTACTGCTACATTCTTGATGCTCGCTCTCTCTCTCTCTCTCTCTCTCTCTCTCTCTCTCTCTCTCTCTCTCTCTCTCTCTCTCTCTTCTGCACAAAACAGACCCTCTATTCTCTGTTGTTATTTTAATGTTTTTTTTTTTTCTAAATGTTCCTCATGGGAGGAAGCTAACAGCCAAAGCATAAGACCTCCTGTGATGCACATCAGTACAGCTGCAAACCATTGTGAACTCAAGGAAGATATTTAACAACAGGCAAATACAGAATATAATAGAATAGATTAAAAATCAGGTTATTTGAAAAACATAATTAAAAAGAACGGTGTCAGAAATAAACAAACTATCAAAACTTTATGTGCTAAATGCAATTTTAAACAATGAATCCCAATGCACAATTATCCGTGAAGTACATTAATATAAATTTTTATCTTTACTATGTGGATGAAAGAGGATTACACGGGGATGCTACACTATTGCCTAATTTGGATGTTCTGTCTGGGCATCATCCAAGCGTAATGATCATCAAGTTTCGACACGTGTGTGCTTATAAAAAATATTATATATATATTTAATTCTAAAAGAGATTTATGTAATTCTGTAAAAGCACATTATATAAGAAACAGTGGCACTGGCATCAATAGGCTAGCATGTAAACAGATGTGTCACTGATGTACAAAATATAATTTGATACAAGTTCACAGACAGAGCATGTTGATTTGGTTTAATACAATATAGGTTTCACATAATGTAGATAAATTCGATTAAATGTACTTTTATGAAGTCTATTTTTAGATTGTTATGTTGTCCTGTGTGACATTTTGTGAATCCATTGATTAGCACATTTGAGCTTGCTTTTGGATATACTGTTTGATGTTACTTGTGTATGCTAGAAGAATAATTGTCAGGGAATATTTCTGAACATGATAAAGCTTAGATGTGGGCAATATGGCTCCATCAAGGAAAATATCTTTGAAAATCCTGTTAAGAACACCCAAGATTTGAGGAGGCTTTCATACTGCAACATAATATTTCAAAATCAAGCACCAATATACATATGTGAATAATGGACCTGGCCAATGGGGCCAGTACCCAGGGGCCCGTAACTACCAGGGGCCCAGGAGGGCCCTGGGATGCAAGGTCTCACAGCCCATCTACTTTGAAAACAAATATTTAACATAAGCTTGAATAAGTGGGCCCCACAGCTTATAGAAGGCCCCCTCAATAAGCCCATGTCACTATAAGGGCCCTCAGTTCTCTAATAGAACCCTTTTGCCAACCTGTTTCAAATTAAATATTTTGAGCCACTGTTTAACTCTATAAAGCCACTTATATCATATTTGATACATGTCTTTCTAGAGCCTCTACATCATCAATATGATTAAAACTTATGCTGTGGTCTAGATGTTGTGAAAGTTTCTATGCTCTTATGGAAATAGAAGACTGTAATATATTTCCCAAAATGGCTACCCTCACATTGTGATGCACTCGTCTTGTTGATGTGAAATCTTTGCTGATTTTGATAAAGAAAAAAGTACAATAATTATTACATTTTTAAAAATAACTTGGTTTAGGTGGTTTGGAAAAATACACTACCGTTCAAAAGTTTGGGGTCACTTGCCTGAAATGTTTCTCATTATCTTAAAAACCTTTTGATTTGAAGGCGTACGCTTAAATGTTTGAAATTCTTTTTGTAGACAAAAACATAATTGTGCCAACATATTAATTTAATTACAAAAAATAAAATGTTATTTAAAAAAAAAAATGTTTTTGGAAAAATGGATGACTTGGACCGAATAATTAAAAGCAGTCACTATGTGCCCAACATATAGATGGGAACTCCTTCAATACTGTTTAAAAAGCATCCCAGGGTGATACCTCAAGAAGCTGGTTGAGTAAATGCCAAGAGTACATTTCTGTAAAATCTAGGCAAAGTGTGGCCACTTTGAAGACGCTAAAATATAATATAGTGTTTAGTTATTTTATTTAATTTTTTTCACAGCATAATTCCCAAATTTCCATTTCCATTATTCTATAGTTTTGATGACATTACTATTATTGTAAAATGTGAAAAAAAAAAAAAAAAAAGAATGAGTAAGTGACCCTAAACTTTTGAACGGTAGTGTAACAGTTGATATTTTATTTTGTCTTTGTACAAAAGTACTGATTTAACTAGATCCGTAAAGTTTGTCAAGATAAAATATATTGTTGGTATGATAAAACATTTTAAATTGATGAGCTCATGCCACAACTACCTGAACTCTTTGCAGAGTTTCACCAAACCCATGCATAGATGCTGTAAGAGCCTATTATTAAATTCTTCAATATTTAGTGTTTGATGAAGTTAAAATATTTCAAAATGTATTATTGCCCCTTTAAATATATGCACGTTTACACATTTTGTTCCATGCTTGTTTTTTGTTGTTGTTGTTTTTTGTTTGCATAATTTGTAGTATTTACAAGTATTTATAATGAGTTTACATTGATATAGCAAATGCTAAAACTGTTCAGCAAACAGTTCAGTATCCGTTCTGTGTGTTTTAATTAATTTGACTGTAAATAACAGAACAGGTATTAAAAGAGATTTAAATAAATATACAAAAAAGGATTGTGTGGATCTCAGCTTTAAATATAATTCAATCTAAAAGAAAATTGGCCCCAGGACCCTTGCTAGTCATAATCTGCACCTGCCAATATTTCACCAAGTCTGCTGGAATAAACATAATGGAATTTATTGGTACAGCACTTACTACCCCAAAAAAAAAAAAAAAAAAGAAAAAAAGAAAAAAGAAATGGACCATAATAGAACAAAACCATATATTTTCCCTTTGCTGTGTCCTGAGGATTGTATCAGTCAGATTGGACTAGCAGTTTTTATCAGCACATAGTATTTGATGTTTAAAATTTCATGATGATATTCTACATTTATGACACCCCTGTCTCCAGAATTGTCCCACTACCTGTCAGGTTTTAGCTGGATGGGTTTGAGATTTGGGAACATGTTGGCAATATGATAGATTGTCATTAGCAACCTAAAAATGATCCATGTCCAACATGATCCCATGGGAATTCAAAATGTTGCTAGCGAATGTTCCAGAAACTTGACATCTGAACTTTTTACATCTCTTCAAATACTGTAAGTTTACCTTTTCTTTCAGTGCTAGTGTGTTGCATGAGTAGCTTCGGTGACAAAGATTCTGGTCTCATGGATATCAGTATGTACCTTAATTGCATTCATCTAATCTATGAGTCTGACTGAAAGGTTGCATTTTCCCTCTAATATTACATATTTACCTCACTGATGGTTAGGTTTAGTGTTTGGATTAGGACGTGTGGTTAATACAGTAAAATATTAATTCATTTAGACGGTATTAAATAATTTACAACTAATAACATTTATCTTCACAACTCTTTTTTGTTGCCACTCTGTGGACATTTCACCCAGAAACTGGAGCTCACACATGCCCACTTGGTTGTCTAGAAGGAAACCTTCTGGTTGCAGTTGCGAGAGATGCAAGCAACATTCAAATACTGTGTTTATTGTGATTGTTTAGAGTCCCACAGAAACCACACCTACCCCTCTAAATCTAACCCTTTAACATTAGAAAGCAACTTTTGGACTTACAAGTGCTGTCATATGGTCAGAATTTCTAGTGAAACTATAAATATCTGACTTTTCCAAGGACAGGCCATTGTTGATGGGGGTTAGGATCTTCAAATTCACAATCTAGTGCAATGTTACCTATACCTGTTCCTGAATCCCAAACACAACACATTTTGGATATCACCCTAACACACCTATTTCAGGTGTTATCCTAATGCATATGTAAGATGTTTACTCGTTTCACTGTGGTAATATTTAAACATTGCAAGGAAGCATTGACCCCACTCTTTGATGTAAAGCATATTTTAAAGTATATGTTGTGCATCCTTTCTTAATAGCACTGTGCTAATTACTGCATGTAATCCATAAGTAATTTGGCATGAATTTCACAAATCAAACCAGGGATTGAACTTGCTTTTAAAAGAATTTAACATTGAGATTTGTATTATTATTAACCCTCTGATTCATGAATTATCAAGTCATGAAGTGAAAACATGTCTTAATGTTAATCTTTTCATGAGTAGGGTCTAAATTCCTCTGCAGTGCCCCCAGGAGTTAATTATTTTTCCATGTGACACTGTACAGCCTGGAGAGGGTGGCAAAGTGTAGAGGAGTGTGTATATACAGTATATATATATATATATATATATATATATATATATATATATATATATATATATATATATATCCTGTCATAAAAACAACTATATAATACAATAAACGTGAACAAATGGGTTATGTCTGCTGTACTGTTTTTGCTATATATATATATATATATATATATATATATATATATATATATATATATATATATATATATATATATATATATATATATATATATATTATAGTAAAAACAAATATGTGTGTGTGTGTGTGGTGTGTGTGTGACAAGTGCTGATGTAAACAGACTTGGTTGTGTGCATCGGATAATCGTGCTTGATCAGCATGTTTTCACTGTATACGAGTTTTAAACCGTTGTCGTGGTGCTATTGTGATAGTTTGTCTGTTTCAGAAAACAAATGTATTATATGCATAAAAAGACTGTTTGAGTTTCTGTGTGTGGGAATGAAAACTGCATCTGCACCTAATCAGCAGAAGTGGCTGTGTGCATGGGAAGATCACTTTTAGATATAGTGGATGTGCATGTATAAGCTGTGAACTGTTATCGTGGTACTTTAGTGACAATGTGTCTGTTTGTACATAAAATAAACATATTATATGCTTGAAAAGACTCTTTGAGTAGTTGTTTGTTTGAAGAATGACAATGACTACTAATGATGTATTGACTGTGTATAGAAGAGCTGGTAACTTTTTATTTTGGTACTTTGGTGACGAGCTGGATGTGTGTAAATAAAATAAACTTATTCTGTGTTTTAAAAGACTGTATGAGTAACTGTTTGAGCAAATATAAATAACAGATGCTTGACCAGCGCAGCCCGTGTCAGCGTGAAAGTCGATTTGAATCTGGCAGCTTGTAACGTAACTGGCTGTTGCACATATGTGTGAAATGGTTAAAAGAATATATTTTAAAGTATGTGTTTTGAGATGGTTACACATCTGTCCCCTGAAATAAAAGAGTTGTTTATACAGTATCTTATTCTCTATAATATACCCCATTTGTAGCACAATATTAATTCCCACAATAAATATGTTGACTTAATTTCTCTTCTATTAAATAATAATAATAAAAAAGAAGCAAAAGGTTACAGTGAGGTACTTACAATGGAAGTAAATGGGGCCAAATTTTGGAGGGTTTAAAGGCAGAAGTGTGAAACTTAATTTTATAAAAGCACACATTATTTTCTTATTAAAATGTTTTATTTGACCTATGAAGTTGTTTAAATATATGTTTTTGTGGTTGTAGGGTTTTATGGTTTACTAAGTTATGTAGTCATGGGAGATGTTAAATTGGATATTGGATAACTTTGCACAGAAAAGGATAGTAAGCAATTTTATCACATTAAAACATTTGAATATTCATATTGTTTACATCTTGTGACTATAGGCCTACTTTTGAAACAGTGAGTATATTAACGTTTACGGATCGGCCCCATTCACTTCCATTGTTAGTGCCTCACAGTAAACACGATTTTTACTTTTTTTTTTAAGAAAAAGAGGGGGAAAAAATATTTCTTTAATAAAATGTTTTGCTCCATTCACGTGGTCATGTCATGTGACATGTTTGTTTTGATATTGTTTCATTGACAACTTGACCATATAAGTTTAGGACATAAGTTTGCATATATCCCTTATGTCTCATTAGTTTACACACCCTTTTCAGAATCTATAAATATGTAGATAAGATATATATATATTATGGTCAAATGTTTTGTTTAGGCAATGGGCATCCGAAGTTACATAACAGATATTTACATGCATCCCAAAAGATAAAATAGTAACAATTTACACCTGTTAGAAAGTTAACGTGGATCCACTGTTAATAATAATCGGTTGATTTGAGGATCAGGTTTTTGGACGCAAGGCCGCGTCCAATGTCGCGTTGTGATGCTTTTGACTACTGGGGTAAAGGCACCCAAGTGACTGTCACAAGTAAGTTCTTTTCTCTTCTGCTTGCCTATATATTCACGTATACCATTTAAGAGAAAAACCCCGCGTATTTTAATGTGCCAACAATTTTGAATGTTAAGGTTATTAAATTGATGTTAGATCCTAGGATGTGGTGCTGAATGCTCTCCTGTTTCTTACCAGTGTGACTGAGGTTTCTTTCAGGAAGTCTTGTCAGTATCTAAACTTTTGGAAACAATAAACAAATGGTAATGAACGCATTCTCAAGTAAACTTAGCCTAAATGTATGGTCGGTATCTGTATTGCTTTTACAAATAACTAAAAAGAAATCATGCTGCATGAAAATCTCTCAATCTTTTAAATAATGCAATTGGAACCACGAGGAAAGTGTAGCCTGAATATATAAAACACAATAGATATGAAAACTACGTGTTCGATTATCGATGTATCCGTTCTGGTACACAAATACGCTAAACATATTTCGCATTTTAATTTAGACAATCTTTTATCAAATACAAAACTAAATATTTTACATGTTTTTGTATATTACACAGTTCAATTCGCTGGAATTTTGTTAAGATATTGAAATGCGTAAATATCTTAAAAATAGGCTAAAATATATTTTTGAGTGTGCAGTCTATGGTAATATATTATATATAGGCTAACAATAATAAAATATTGTGCTATGGGGGTTACTTCGACTACTGGGGCAAAGGGACGCAAGTGACTATCACAAGTAAGATCTTTTCTTCAAACTCAAAATATTTTTTATTGTAGTACCTATTTGTCATTTGTTAGTCGCTTTGAATAAACAGCTGCTATACAGAATATAAATATAAATAATAATAATAATAGTATTTTTGTGTTTCTCTTCGCTTTAGTTATTTACGAGGAAAATATTTAATGAAAAATAATATCTCGTGTGAACCCATGTTACAATATCTTAAAAGTAATCTTTCAAGTAAAAAAAAAATGTATATCGTATTATACAGTCTAGAGGGGTTTTTCACAATCTACGGGCAAATTTCAGTCCTAATTGTTGATTTTTCGCCCTATTAAAACTAAATTAAAATATATTAAAACTTAAATGTAAGTTTTAATTATACATTTTTCCTTATACATTTCTTTACCATACATTCGTTTATTTGTTTGAGATTTTTGTGCTCTTAGTCTTAAAATTTTGCCTGCACGTATAAGAAAGAAAGAAAGAAAGAAAGAAAAGGGTAATTTAAAATATCCTTTAAAAATAAACTATGACAATCAAAACAAGGGAGTGAAATAAGGTAATCATAAACGTTTTCAATGTTTATTTTATAAAATAATTTTTTATTTCTCAAATTTTAAATAAATATCGACGGTCCCTCAGTTGTCATTTTCAACACAACTGACAGATTTGGCACTAATACACTGTTATAAACGTTCTAAAGTTAGTTTCTAATAAAATAGTTTTCAGAGAAGTAAATGTGATGGTATAGATCGTTTATGAACTGTGTGTGTGTGCGCGCGCGCGGGCGTGTATGTGTGTGTTCTTCTTTTCCAATCAAACTGTTTAAATTTATGCATAAATTATGAAAATCTTATTTGTTTTTGGACACATAATTCTATAAAGGAGTCTGTCATTTTATTATATCATATCAAACCCAATACATCATTTGAAATGTGATGCATGTATATTATTGGCATTGTTAGTGGTCAAAATAAATAATTGTGTGACAAATGAAAAGTGTGTTTTAGGATTTATTAAAATAATTTGATAAAAGTCCATGATTAAAAGTACCCATAAGGAAGAATAATCACTAGTTTATTTATAATCTTTTTTTGTTGTTGGTCCAATTATGTCTGTTTATGCTAGCCTTTGAGTTTTGTTGTGTGTTTCTTCCCTTTTTAGGTTTGGATCAAAAACCACCGGTTATGTTTGCGATGTCCCAGTGTGACTCTTCCTCTGGTTCTCGAATGTTTGGTTGTTTGGCCTCTGGGTTTTCTCCTGCTGAATCACTCAGTTTCAAATGGACCGATCAAAGCGGAAGTGCCCTGACTGACTTCATCCAGTATCCTTCAGTAAACACTGATGATAAGACGTTACAAATCAGTCACATCACTATTACCAATGATAAATGGAATCAAATAGTGTGTGAAGCAGAGCACCAATCACAAACATTTAAAAAAGTATTCAAAAAAAGTAAGTATAGATATGAATAGTGAGCTAAATGTTTTAGCAATCAGGCTGCATAGATGAAGCAGATGAGTTCCAAGAATAGTGAATTCTTGCAGTGCTTTACTTTATGAACATTTCAGATGATCTCCACATAGTTGTTTCATTGTGTTAAAACATAAATTGTTTCAATTATAGAGAATTCACAATCACCAACTCTGAGCCTGGTTCCTGTAACAACTCAGAAGAGCTAATTTGTCCTCTGTTTTATTGAGGACTTTTACCCCAAAACCCTCACTGTAACATGGAAAGTTAATAATACCATCATCCAGAACCAGCCAAATCTGGAGTACAAAAAGAACGAAGATACAGGTCTTTACACAGCTCAGAGTCTTTATAAAGTTGGCAGTGAGATATGGAATACTGAAACTTCCTATAATTGTGAAGCCATGCACCAGGGCCAAAGTCAATCACAAACAAAAAACTTTAAAGGTAAATAGTCATGTTACTTTGACCTCTTTTTGTTGTTTGTGTTGTTTTTCTATCTCACTTCTGTCTCCAATTCACACATGTACCTTCCACCAACATGATGCCTGAAAACAGATGCAGTGCACAAAAAGTCCCACTCCCTTGTAGCTTTTGCACTGACTCTGAAGCCACCCTTGGTGAGAGAAATATTCGTCCCAGATGAAAAAAGTAAATCCAAAGTTATCTTAAAGGCTGTTGTTTCTGGAGATGAACAAAATGCAGTGGGAGATGCTTCGGTGTCTTGCAAAGTTGAGAATAAGCCTATAACAGATGTGAAATCAGGTGTTGTCCAGACTTCTAAAGACAGCTCACAGTATATTAGAATCCATATTGTCACTGTTGATCGCGAGGAATGGTTTAATGGTAAAAAGGTCATTTGTACTTCTCAAGACACAAATGGAAAATAAATCAAGGATGAGATCTATTTTGATAAAGGAGGTTAGTGAAAATTTTAAAACTTCCAGACAATGATTTATATAAAAAAAAATGTTTTGTCTCACAGTGCCATTCAAATATTCTGAAAGTAGTTCAACTTTATTACATTGTCTTGCAAAAATTCCATTTGAACTGCTGTGGAGCTTTTGACACTGGAACAGCTTTGACTGGATTTATAATAGTATCATTAATCTCCCTTAATCATTGTTATGAACTTTTATTATACTCCCCATTACAGATAAACAGAAGCCCAATGTTTACATTTACGGACCTGATGATGATACACTCCCTTTTGTCTCTCTGGTGTGTGAGGTCACCAGCGCTCAACTTGGTGATGTTTATATCATGTGGACTGTGGACGATGGAAAATATATTGAGGCCCCTACCAGTGCTCCAATGCGCCAAAACAACCGCACGTCTGTCCTCAGTATTCTAACAGTGACTAAAGAAGAATACCAAAAATACACAATCTCCTGTGCTGTCAGACATGCCAGCAATAGCAATGACAGCTCGCCATTACTAAAATCAACAAGAAAGAGTAAAGAAAAAGAATGTCCTGTTGGGCAAACTGATTATTAATGTCCATAATCTGTCAGCCTTGCATAATATTGAAAATATCTGCCTGATATTTTCAATATGATTATGTTTTTCTCTTGCTCATTTGGATGGTCTGAAATGCTAATGTCCTGTTCCTCTCTTTTAGTGTTTTTGTTTTATTTTTATTTTGTTCTTTCTTTCTGTCTACATGTTTGTATCACTGTACTGCATGGGTCAAACTCCAATGCCACATTACACCCAAAACTATACATGTGAAGTGTTAATGCAGGGAAATAATTATGATCAGGTGAAAATATAATGAGCATAATAAGTGCAAGATAAATAAAATTCATGAGCAAAGATTTTTGATGACCTGTGTGATACTTAAATGTGCTATTTTATGTTTTGTGCTGTGCTTATTGTGCCACTGTTACTGTTCATGCGGAATTCATTTTCATGCTCACTAAAAATTAAGATGCCTTTAATGCCGAAACACTTCTCTGTTGCAAAAATGTGTTTATACTGTTTGTTAGCATATTTGTTTGTTTGTGTTTTGTATATCATGTTTCTTTACAATATTAATATTAAATTTGTGTTTTTGCATCATTTAGTGACTAATTTATTGGAGGCTTAAAAATCAGAAACATTTGTGTGTGGTTGATTCAGTGTTGAAAGTCATCAGTATATCTGATTTCTCATGGTAATGACATTTAGGTTATTTTAATTTCCTGCAAGTGACTATAATCACTTATAAAGTTACAATATACTGCACATTATTAAATGTTACATTTGAACATTAAGAGAGATAGCATAGATGTGAAAAGTGTGCAGATGTTTTGAGGATGTATAATGGTTACATGTAACATATCAGGATTAGATGCAAATATTAAGTTACTCACTAAATTTTTATTTTGATTTCTAAATATCCTAATGCAAATCTTTATATCATGATGCACCGATCAAATATGTCAGGTAGTGGGCTTGTCTGGTCATGTGTACATTCAAAGTGCATATGAGTTTTATGTGATTTCACATACACAATACAATTGTGGCGACTGTGTGCTTGAGTGCTTTTAAAACACAAACTTTAGGTCCAGTAGATTGATGATTTAGATGTATGATTTGTAAAGCACACTGTGTATATCATTCATGTCCATCTTTGTGTGAATTAATTAAAACATTTTTTTTTAAAGGTGAGCCAGAGACGGGCTTTGCTTTGCAGTGCAATGAAGGTGTTTTGGAGGAGGATGAGTTCAGAAGTCTCTGGTCCACTGCCACATCATTTATCTTCCTCTTCCTGTTTTCTCTGACCTACAGTGCTCTACTCAGCTTCTTCAAGGTAACCAAAAATTACTAAATGGTAGAGCATTATAAAGTAGAAGAACATGCATTCTGGGACTATTTTCGTTGAATGTCCAATGTATACTGTTACAATTGTACATTTTAGTCTTAAAAATCTATATTTTTAAAATACATTTTTACTATTATATGCTAGTTTTAATTAAAGTGTTTTATAAGAGATAATTATTGTGTTTTTTTTGTTTTTTTTTTAATTTTCAGATGAAAAGTGAAGCAGCGGAGTGATTTGGAGGTTATTTGTTTTTCTTGTCAAATTGTATCTTAGTCTAATTTTGAAATAATAAAAAAAAAAAAAACAAGAAAAGAAACAATTCTCTGTTGCTCTGTCCATGACTCATCTTTTTTAATATTGATATTGTTGAAACTATACTGTTTGCCTTTATCCAAACATTTTTGGTTATTATTGATAAAGATGTGCTAAGTGTCATACACCTCAATAAAATCTTATTCTGTTTACACTGTCAAGTTATTTACATTTTATTCTTTAAAAAATCTTCTCCCTCTCTCACATTTACAAGTGATATTATAGTTTATGCAGTATATTATTACTGATTGTTATTGTAAGATGAGTTGTTTCATAGAACAGGGGTGTAGCACCAAATTTTGGCCCCGGACGCAGAAGTATTTTTTCGCCCCATTAATATTTTGAGTTGGGGAAGGGGTGTGTGTGTGCGTGTGTGTGTGTGTGTGTGTGTGTGTTAGGTAAATGTCTTTTAGATGGAAATGTAACATTGCTATATTATGTATAAATAATTTGCAACTTTTCAAACACAAAAATACTTGAATCACGCAATAATAATATATATATTTTTTTATAAAATAAATAAATAAATGTATAATTTGTAAAAATGTTCTTGTTGGCAAAGCCACCATACGATTTCTGAAATGGGTGCCAGGTTGATCAGTTAATTCTGAGGCATTACTGCTGCAGTCCAGGACCTACGGGGGTGCTGGAGGGTGCCAAGCACCCTCAAACGAAACTTAGAGCACCCTCATTTGTAGACCAGGGCAAACTACTGCCAGCTGGTCGATTTATTATGAACGTTTTTTATTAGATTTTTCATTTATCTTACTTTAAGATCTATTGCGCATCCACAAGCTTTTAATAGCTCAGGGTTGCCAGATAATTGCGTTTAGGGCAGGGACGTCACTAGGATTGGAAGACAGGGGGGGCTTAGCCCCCAGGGTATTTGTAACTTGCATTTGCAAAATCTTTGCACTCACATCTAGAGCTACACTTATGTCAACAACTAGTCAAGAAACCAAGATGTTAACAAGTAAAACGTGACAGACACATCCTCTTCTTCCATTTCTAATCTGTTAAAGAAAAGTTACTGTAATGTTAGCTTTTAGACACATCAAAGCTGCATGGGGGAATTTACTTAGGCCAGACTTTGCTCCTGATGAGTTATTCTATAAGCAATGACTTAAATGCTATCTGTCTGCTCATGTAAATGTATGATAAAGTAATAGCATACTATATCTAATTCCTCTATATATAAGATAAGTTGTCCACAGAATGCTATTTAATTACTCTAATAACTGTAACTGTGCTGTGGATTGGTTCAATCAGAGTGTAATGTCGCTGTGTAGTTTGGCTTGCATACAGTTTAACCCAAGAACCAGAATTTTAAGGTCATATTGAAATTTGACAACACAGGTTTGAGCGTTTCTCAATTAAAGATGATTTATTCTGCCAAATGATGTATACAATGTATGATATAAATCAACAACAAAAAGGCAGTATTCAAATAAAGGAAAATTAAGAATGAAATCATTTCCAAAACCACAGTCAACAGTTACTTTTAGTTTATTGTCTACTTCATTGCTGGAAGCATCAAAAAATGCTCAATGAATTGAGGGATATAACGGTAATAGCATTAACAGGGACCCTATGACATTTAGTTTTCAGTGACAACAACATTCTATGGGGATTGATATTGTTTTATATGCCTATTATAGAGATAGGTTATATTATTAGCAAAGAATAAAGAGTTGTGATTAGCTTGCTAAATTAACCATTTCTTGTATTGGCTTGTTCACTCTAGCTAGACTACAGTTTTCCATAGCAAACCAAAATATCCCCTTTCCTTTACCGCAAGAAATGTAGCTAAAGGTAAGCAGGTAAATAAAAACAACTTACAATTTCACTCTGTATCACGACACTTACCAATCTTCCTTTCACCATTAGCGTGTGTATCGGTGTGTGTGTGGGCGGGAGGGTGGATAGCGAGTTCAACTTCAGACCAAACTCGAGTAACAACGAGACGAGATGAATCCTCCAGTTACTTGCAGCGCTCCGGTCTGCAACGCTCTGAAAGCTGCCACAGTTCACACCAATGCAACGAGACGCTGCGGTGCATCATCTTGATAGCAAAACGACTCTTTGTACTTCTGTCCGACTTTTCGGCTATTTTTTTGTAGCTGGATATATATCATTTGTTGCGTCTAATTCTAAATATGAATGAGGATACAGTTATTGATAAATCGAATTGTTATTGTTGTTCTTATTATCATTTAGGGGGGCTTAGGAACATTTTGGGGTAGCTTCAGCCCCCCTAAAATAGGCCTAACGACGTCCCTGGTTTAGGGCTCTTCGAGCTTTTTTTTTTGAGTGCATTCACTGCCATGTTGAAACTCCCTGATGCTGTTATTGTTATACCAAGGTAGGTATAACTCATGCTGTGTTCAATTATATGATTATTCATTGTAAACTGGTAATTATTTTCATGACACTTGGGCCGTTTCTGAAAAATCATTACATTAGTTTTCTTCATGTTTACTGCTAGGGCCCAGTTTTGACAGTATTTGTCGACTATGTCCAGCTGCAGCTGTAGTCCTTGTTCAGTAGGACTCTCTCTCTCTCTCTCTCTCTCTCTCTCTCTCTCTCTCTCTCTCTCTCTCTCTCTCCATCATCTGTTCTCTGTTGTAAGTGTTCCACACACATCCAAATCAACCAAATAATGGCTTCAGCAAAAAAGGTGAATGTTTTGGAATTGCCCAGCCAGATCTCAGGGCTAAATCCTATAGAAAATCTGTGGGGGGAACTGAAGAGGGCCATACATAGGAGCCCTCACAATTTGACAGACCTGGAATGTTTTTTCAATGAAAAGTGGGAAAATATTCCCAAGTCAAGATGTGGCAAGCTAGTAGACTCCTATCCAAACAAACTGAGTGCTGTAATAAAATCAAAGGGTGTGCCAACTAAGTATTAGCTCAGCTTTGTTACGTTTTTTTTACATCACAAAAACCTGCTGTTTTAACAGGGACATGTAGACTTTTAAATCCACTGCATAAACTGCACCTTAACTCTGTGGCTTGCTCTCAAATACTACACTTAAAGGGATAGATGATAATTATCTCAATATACAGTCATCCTTGACTCTCATGCCATCTATACACATGTCATATGCTCTGTGCATGCATCAAGTGCCAGTAAGAACGTGCGTGTGAATGAGCTTCTCTCATGCGTCAAAAAGACAGCAGATGTCAATATTCATAGTGTAAATTAGCTACATTTTACACTTGTCTGATCTCACCCCAATCCGATCGTATAAATTGAGAAGATGATTAAACCAGATTGAAAGTTTTAGACCTAATTGACTTGCAGAGTAACAATAGTCCTTCCACATATTAAAGCCTATCCTTCAAAAAAATATTTGTTTGCGTTTCACAGAAGAGAGAAAGTCATACAATTTTGAGATGGCTTAAGGATGAGTAAATGATTGAAGAATTACTTTAAACAGACAGTTCACCCAAAAAACGAATTCTCTCATCATGCAGTCCCAGGTGTGTGTGACTTTTTTCTTCTGCAGTACAAAAACATATATTTTGGAGATTGTGGAGATGATTGTGGACTTTAGGAGGAACGCCCCAACATTGCCTACTCACCATTCTAAACAGCACTGTGGCAGCTGTGAGTCATTCAGGTTACTGGGCACTACCATCTCACAGGACCTGAAGTGGGAGATACACATTGACTCCATTGTGTAAAAGACCCAGCAGAGGTTTTACTTCCTTCGCCAGCTGAGGAAGTTCAACCTGCCACAGGCTCTGCCGATTCAGTTCTACTCAGCAGTCAATGAGTCTGTCCTCTGCAGCTACGAAATCGGACATCAGAAGAATACAGAGGATAGTTCGGACTGCTGAGAGGATTATTGATTGCCCCCCCCCCCCCCCCCCCTTCAAGAACTATACACTTCCAGAGTGAGGAAAAAGGCTGGTAAAATCACTCTGGATTCCACTCACCCAACCCATTACCTTCTTGAACTGTTGCCTTCTGGCCGATGCTTCAGAGCTCTGAGCACCAGAACCATCAGGCACAGGAACAGTTTATTCCCTCAGGCGATCCATCTCATGATCAGTTAAAATTGCCCCATTGAGCAATAATTATGTGCAATATACAGTTTATTATATAGTTTATAAGTCTGTTTATATTATCCAACATATCCACTTCTGCCATTACATACATTGCACTGTACATAATATTCTGTATTTTTTTATAACGGATTTGTATTAGATTTGCAATACGTGTGTGTATGTGGGTATGTCTGTAGGTGTGTGTCTGAGTGTAACGTATACGTGTATGTACACTCACCTAAAGGATTATTAGGAACACCATACTAATACTGTGTTTGACCCCCTTTCGCCTTCAGAACTGCCTTAATTCTACGTGGCATTGATTCAACAAGGTGCTGAAAGCATTCTTTAGAAATGTTGGCCCATATTGATAGGATAGCATCTTGCAGTTGATGGAGATTTGTGGGATGCACATCCAGGGCACGATGCTCCCGTTCCACCACATCCCAAAGATGCTCTATTGGGTTGAGATCTGGTGACTGTGGGGGCCATTTTAGTACAGTGAACTCATTGTCATGTTCAAGAAACCAATTTGAAATGATTCGAGCTTTGTGACATGGTGCATTATCCTGCTGGAAGTAGCCATCAGAGGATGGGTACATGGTGGCCATAAAGGGATGGACATGGTCAGAAACAATGCTCAGGTAGGCCGTGGCATTTAAACGATGCCCAATTGGCACTAAGGGGCCTAAAGTGTGCCAAGAAAACATCCCCCACACAATTACACCACCACCACCAGCCTGCACAGTGGTAACAAGGCATGATGGATCCATGTTCTCATTCTGTTTACGCCAAATTCTGACTCTACCATCTGAATGTCTCAACAGAAATCGAGACTCATCAGACCAGGCAACATTTTTCCAGTCTTCAACGGTCCAATTTTGGTGAGCTCTTGCAAATTGTAGCCTCTTTTTCCTATTTGTAGTGGAGATGAGTGGTACCCGGTAGGGTCTTCTGCTGTTGTAGCCCATCCGCCTCAAGGTTGTGCGTGTTGTGGCTTCACAAATGCTTTGCTGCATACCTCGGTTGTAACGAGTGGTTATTTCAGTCAAAGTTGTTCTTCTATCAGCTTGAATCAGTCGGCCCATTCTCCTCTGACCTCTAGCATCAACAAGGCATTTTCGCCCACAGGACTGCCGCATACTGGATGTTTTTCCCTTTTCACACCATTCTTTGTAAACCATAGAAATGGTTGTGCGTGAAAATCCCAGTAACTGAGCAGATTGTGAAATACTCAGACCGGCCCGTCTGGCACCAACAACCATGCCACGCTCAAAATTGCTTAAATCACCTTTCTTCCCCATTCTGACATTCAGTTTGGAGTTCAGGAGATTGTCTTGACCAGGACCACACCCCTAAATGCATTGAAGCAACTGCCATGTGATTGGTTGATTAGATAATTGCATTAATGAGAAATTGAACAGGTGTTCCTAATAATCCTTTAGGTGAGTGTATATGTATAATAATTTTTTATTTTTTTTAATTATCTCTGTCTTGCTGCTGTTTTTTGTTTTTGTATTGTTGTGCACTGGAAGCTCCCGTCACCAAGACAAATTCCTTGTATGTGTACGCATACTTGGCAATAAAGCTGATTCTGATTCTGATTTTTTTGTAGAAATGCAACATAATATGAATCTATATGACTCCAGTGGTTAAATCCAATATGATTGGTGTGTGGGTGAGAAACAGATCAATATAAAAGTCCTTTTTTCTATCAATCTCTATGTTCACACTATTTATGCTTAGCCCCCCTACTGGGCAGGGAGGGAAAATTATAGTAAGAAAAGGACTTAAATATTGATCTGATTCTCACCCACACCTATCCCATCACTTCTGTAGACATGGATTTGGCCACTAGAGTCATATGGATTACTTATATATTGCCTTTATGTCCTTTTTGGAGGATCAATGTTCTGGCCACCATTCAGAGCAGATATATTCTTCTAAATATAGCCAAGTGCAGAAATGTAATGTAATTTAACTCATCATAAATTGGACATGGCCCCTTTAAGAACCAGAGTTTTGCGACACCAGCTTTCCGGGACTCTCTTGTGTTAGAAAGCTTCCATCTGCCTCTTTACCGCCGAAAACTGCTGGGCGAAGTCGTCGACGGTGTCGCCGAAGAGCGGTGGCATTCTCATGGCACAGGTGGATCACAACCGATCTGTCCACCTGGGGGACCTCTGTGTACCAGTGGTTCGCCCCACCATTCAGGGTAGTGAGAGCAGACGAGGGAAGAGGTTAGTTCCGGGCAGTGAAAGGTGCCCTCCACGACCTTGTCAGCTCGTCATGCACTTCCTTGATAAAAGGTACCATGTGGGGGGGTGCGTGGCTGGGAGCGGCACCCTGACCCGAGGTAACAATCACCAAGCCATGAAGGCTTTGGGGAGGACAGAGGGTTTCATGTCGGCCATTTGTGCTTCGGCCTCAGACTTGGCGGGCTGACCCGAAAGAGGCAGCCCAGTCGAGTCCTCTGCGTCAGACACCTGAACGCTCTTCGATGCAACGGCGATGTGATCATCCAACTCCGGGGGCTCAAGAGAGAAGGCCGTGAGGTGAGCCGTGGGGCGAGCCGCACTAACCTCGAGCCCGGGTGGATGCAAGCGAGCATGCCGGGGGGCGGGTGGTTCGTGGGGATTTTCCCTGGAAACCGAGCCCACTGCCACCCCCAAATCACCTCCATCGCCAGCCGGGTCATCCTCAATCCCGTGGGAAGAAGGAGCGACATTGGGGGGGGGGGGGGGGCGGCTGAAGTGGCATTCACTTTGAGAAATTAATGCCGTGACTGTAACCCTGCCATGTGATCGATATCTCTACAAATCTGATGGTCATAGTTTGTGGATGGTTCATGTACTCACTGCGAGAACATGAACCATCCACAAACTATGACCATCAGATTTGTAGAGATATCGATCACATCCAGGAACTATACAGAGGCGGAAGGCATCTTTAAAAAGACGCGTCCTGAAAAGGATGTTCAACGCCTGCTGTGTATTGTAGTTTTGTGAGTGAAAAAAACTCTTTTAGAGGACAAAATACTCTTTCATCACTCTTTCAGACAGAAGTGCTGTTGAAGCACCCAGGGGCATGGACTGCACAGCATGCAGAGAACGATAAAGTTTAGACTGAATGAACCAGCTTGTGAAGAAACGCAAGTCTATCTTTTTTAACGATTTGAGGAAAGTAGCCTAAAACACTTCAATTCGCGATGCTGAATGAATGTTTCAATAAGCTATCACTTGGCGTAATAAGCTCCCTTTGATTCCTCCCTGTGATGTCCTATTACGAGGTATTAGATTTAATGTCCGGTCTCCTTATAGTTTATGTACATAACAGAATCATGGTGGTAATTGTTATCACAGTGCCATATAGCTTGACAATAACTAATTGTAACAAGGAATTTAGATGGGCAAGGAGGAGGCGAGAACCGGCTTGACAATAAATAATAGTTTAATAATAAACTTAAAACAAAATACACAAACACACACATGACGGACATGTCCGTAAATGATCTCTCTCTCCAGCACCATCCTCTGTGATCGGCCCTTATCCCTCTCGGAGGCTTGATTAGCCTAATACACGACCTGGTCCCGCCCTCCGCCCTGCCACATTCCTCCCTCGTTCTTTCAGGCTGGGGAGCCCCCAGCCTGACGTACACCCCCCCCCCCCCCCCCCCCTTTCCCTGGGGAGGGGCGTGCCTTCCGCGCCGTCTGCCGGCAGGTTATCCCCATCTACCTCGATGAGGGAGGGGACAAGGGGAGGGAAACAGAAATAATTAAAATGTGGGGGGGTACTTCCTGTAACAGTGTAGTACCCCCCCCCCCCCCCCCAAAAAAAAACACTACAATTTAAAAGAGAGGGAAAAGGCCAACGCAGAGCGGCAGTGTGAGAGAGAGAGGAGAGAGAGATGAAAAGACACTTACTAGCCGGTTCTCCAATACGCCATAGCTTGTTCCTCGGCCACTCTTCCACCCTCTAACGGACGACAGCTGTGCCTCTCCGGGCGGATCGGAGGCAGAGCTCCAGCCCCTGGAGGACGGAACGCCCCGCCGCGTTCTCGGGGAGCCAAAGTGGTCTCCCCCGCCCCTGGCAGCGGTTCTCCCACTCCAGGCTGTTGGCAGTGAGCCCCTCTCCGGCTCTAAGTGATCGGCTAGGAGCCTCTTCTCCCCTCATGGTCAGCGGCCGTTCCTCCGCTTCCAGGCGGCTAGGCTCCTCGTCCCCCGGCAGATGGCCATGGCTGCTCCGTTGGGGTGGATGGTAGTGGCGAGAACTGTACCTACGGCGTATCCCTCCTGCTTCCCAGATTTCGGCACCAGTGTAACAAGGAATTTAGATGGGCAAGGAGGAGGTGAGAACCGGCTTAACAATAAATACAATTTTAATAATAAACTTAAAACAAAATACACAAACACACACATGACAGGCATGACCATAAACAATCACTCTCTCCTGCACCATCCTCTGCGATCGGCCGTTATACTTCTTGGAGGCTTGATTAGCCTAATACGGGACCGGGTGTGTATAATCACGACCCGGTCCTGCCCTCCGCCCTGCCACACTAATGTTTTAGTGTAGCCTAGTGTTTTATCCTGTTTTGTTGTAACACTGCATCTACTGTAACCTATGCATTAATATGCTGAACATTGTGTCTGTCTGAGATTACATCAAGAGACAGAAGTAATTGATACAGCCTAAATAGATAAAAGAACTGTGGTGAATTCTCCAAGAAGCTTGGGACTTCCAATCTGCCAACAACAAAGAAAAAGTCCAAGTGTACCTAGAAGAATTAATACTTGTTTAAAAGGCAAAGGTGGTCCCACCGAATGTTGATTTCGCTTTTTTATGGTTACTGGACTTTGTACTTGACTATATGAGAAAATGTTGCTTTGTGAGGATGTCTTCAAAAATAATGAAATAAATAGTTTTCATTTATCACTTAATGTCATGCAAAGTCCAGTAAACCTAAAAAAGCTAAATCAATATTCAGTGGGACAACCTTTGCCTTTTAAACAAGTACAAATTCTTCTAGGCACTCAGGTACCATGTACTCACAGGGAACAGGTACCGTCAGTCGCTTCAGGTCAATTGTGAAAAGAGCAAGCTTGCCCTGGTTCAGAGCATTTCTTTTCTAGGCATGGAGTTAAACTCAGTCTCAATGACAGCAGGCCTCATGAACGAGTGCGCGCCATCCTTGGCCGTGGTCACACCGCTTGGGTTGATGCATATGAGGCCGCTTCAGCACTGGCTTCAGACTTGAGTCCCGAAATGGGCATGGCGCCACAGCACATACCGTGTGTTAATCACCCCTTCCTGCCTTCTGACTTTCAACCCTGGACATACCTCTGTTTTCTGGGGACTGGAGTCCCCTTACAGCAGGTGACCAGATGTGGTGTGGTCACCACAGACACCTCTCAATGGGGTTGGGGCGCCATGTGCAATGGGGACACAGAACGCTGGCTCCTGGATAGGGCCCCAGTTGCATTGGCTTATAAACTGCCTAGAGTTGCTGGCTGTATTCCTTGCCTTGCGGAGGTTTCTCCTGCTGATCCAGGGCAAGTGGGTCTTGATCCGTTCAGACAGCACAGCGACGGTTGCGTACTTAAATTGCCATGGCGGCATGCGCTCTCATCTGCACTGTCTAGTGCATGGCACTTTTAAATGGGACCCCTTGTGTCACTGCATTTGACACAACGTCAAGTGACTGACAGAAGGGTACGTCATTGGTTACTGTTGTAACCTCCGTTCCCTGATGGAGGGAACGATACGTTGTGTCCCCCTTGCCACGGCACTAGACCTACCACTGTAAACGGCAATACCTTATTCTCGGCACCACAGTGCAAAAACCTGACTGACAGACGCACGCCCGCTTCCCTTTATACCCGTATGTCCAGGGGCAGGATATGCAAATTCTGTCTACCAATTTCTCATTGGCCTTTTCTCAAGTTCAGAGGTACGCGAGGCTCTCAAAAAAGACCCCTTTTGTCACTACTTTCGACCTAGACATCATCTCGTAACCTCCATCAGGTAACGGAGGTTACAACAGTAACCATGACATTTTTTCTCTCTCGATCCATTGGTAGAAATTTTAAATGTCAATAATCAAATATTGTTCATTCTTGGAGCCTACATTCTGCTACATGGGTTAAGTGTGTTACCCATGATACATTTCAGTTTCAGTCTTTAAAAGAATGCACTATTATTAAAATATAAAGTTAGCATTTTGAAGCCAACGAAAGATCTTGTGTAGCCTAAATGTTATGGTGTGTATCACTGTGTATTATAGCGGGTCACTGTGATAAAAGCGGTGACAAAAACCTCTTGAGGGAGGTTTGTTTTTGTTATGGTGTGTATCTTTGTGTCAAACTGGGGCACAGTAATTCAAGCCACTACAAAAAGCTCAAAACCCTTCATAAAGCATCAGACTTCTGACAGCGATCTTAAGTAACATAAACGTGCTCCTAGAATATAGTTTTCAACACGTCAAAATATGTATTTATTATGTGACAATGAACACAATACTGCACAATGAACATTGCTACTGAGTAAAGGTTCATTAATTTATGATAGATCTTTAAGTAAAGGTCAAATAATTTGATGTTACACTTTGATTAATAAAGAAATGGATCTGTTACTGTCTTAGAGTTGTTATTTTTTTTTTTACATATTACAAACAAACAAATGCATGCATACAAAAGAAATTGACATGATGAGCATTTGCTTAATTATTAATTATTATCCAAATCTGCCACGTTAGACAATTTTAAAGGGATAGTTCACCAAAAAATATAAATTCTGTAATTATTTCATCCTCACGTCATTCTAAAACTGTATGAATTTCGTATGTGATCTATGGCAACCTCAGTTACTATTCACTTTCATTGAAGAGCAATGCCATCATTCTTCAAAATATCAATGAAATCAATGCCATCATTCTTCAAAATATCAATGAAAGCTATTTTAAATTGGTTTGGAATGGCATGAAAGTTATATGATGACAAAAATACATATGTACTGTATATGTATGTATATATATATGAATATATTTTTGTGAACTGTTACTTTAAGACCAAACCGAAATACAAACACAAACTTGTTTTTATTTCATTGTGGGGACTCTCCGTAGACTTTTTATGGATTTTATGTAGATCTAACGATAATTTATATTCCCTAAACCTAACCCTCACAGAAACCTTTGCACATTTTTACATTTTCCAAAAACCTCATTTTGTATGTTTAATAAGCCATTTCTCTCATGCATGCGGACCACTGGCTGGGCGTCACAAGGTAGGTGATCTCAAGCTTTACTATCCTTGTGGGGACATTTGGTCCCCAAAATGTCGTATAAACATGTACGTACACACACACACACACACATTCCATACGTGGCTAACTGTGGGTTGTTTATGTCATATTTTTTGTAACGGATCGGGTACAATGAAGTTTATTCCGACCAATATGCAGGTGTTTCCTGTGATACTGAAATCAAACCTCAGTATCAGAGTAACCATATCCTTTTCTTCTCTATCTGGATGCTCTCTGGCATTTAGTGTTTAACAATACATTTACCAATTATTTTATTATTTGACCTATTTTGCATCATTATTGGAGAAACCAGCGTCTACACCCCCTTTACTGCCAGTATACGCCAGTGGTTGCCATTCACATGCAGCAGGGATAGAAGAATAGCACAGGGATTTGCTCAGAAAAAGTTACCTGTGATACAGTTAATTTCAAAGTTAAGGATGGATAGTCATGGAACATAATATTGACTAAATAATGTCTTGGTGTATGTTTCCTATATGTTCCCAATCCATGCCTGTGTAAAAGTAAAGTTATCTATGTAAAAGGTGAAAAGAAACAGAGATAGAACCATCCCTTGAGGAGCTTTTTTGTACACAGTTCTGTCACCTCACAAACTGTGCTAAGCCCATGAAATCACTCAAGATCATGGAGGCATCCACCTGTAAATATAATGCTTGATGATATCATAATACATGCTTGATGATACTGAAAGTACAAGGTAAGTCAAATAATATTATCTTTAGTAACCACAAACAATGAATAAATGAACTGCATTTTCTCAAGTATGTAAAGGTGTAAATATTATTTTGAAAATTGAGAATTTAGGATTGGTTGACACTGCATATGTCAGCCAACATGCCACTGAAATCTGTCACCTGCCATGTATGTTTCTTCGTCATCCTCCAGTCTTCCTTTCATTAGCTCCTCTTTCTCCACCCTGACTTCTTCTATCCTTAATCTTCATGATTCCTTTTCAAAACACACTTTCCTCAACAGGGCATCTAAAACTAAAGATTTCTTCTTTGCATCTTTTGTTTTTGTAAAGTGTTATACGTTTCACACAGATTAGTGAAATAACCTATTTGCAGTGTCTCATGACTCATAATGTTTCATAAAAAAAACAATTGCATCAGTTCATATTCTCTGACCATTTGGGTTGTTTGGATGTTTGGGTTAACATTCCTTGTTTCAAGTTTGGCTTTTATTTTTTCTTTTATTTTGAAATTCTTGGTCGTTCTTCATGTCATGTCTGAGTTAAATAATATTGAATGTATTTGTAATATGAATCTTTTATTCTTAAATATGTACATTTCTATAGGTCTGATTGAATTTAAATTAGAATCTGGGCAACTCCTAAAATGGGTTCTTATCTGAGCAGTTCAAGTGAATGCGTAGAAAAACCTTGCTCATTCAAAGATGTGCATTCATTCAGCGCATGGCAGAGTGCAGTGAATGTAAGTTTTAGATGGGCTTTTCCACTGCACGGTACAACTGGACTCAACTTGACTCTGCTCGCTTTTTGGGGGTTTTCCACTGTGGATAGTACCTGGAACTTGATTTGTTTAGTAACACCTCAGTCGAGGTTCCAAGTGAGCCGAGCCGATACTAAATGTGAAGTTAAAATCCTGCAGATCACTGATTTGTCAGGGAGAATTTTCACCACCAGTGACACTTGATTTCCGACACGCAACATCAACCCGCTAGTTTTAAAGTTAGCAACAGCGATAACAGTATCATTTGTTCATGCACCTTTCGAATTGTGAAAAAAGAAATGGCTGTTTGCAAAACCACTCTGTGGTCAATAAACGAGGTGCAGACGGTCCACTCGTTAGCGATGAGCAAAATGGTAATGTCTCTCAGGAAGTGACTCAGCTGTTGGCCACACATGGCTATCACCGTGTAGGGAAAAGTAAAAAACAACAACTTAAATGTGACTACAGAACTATCAAGGAAAAGTGGAAGTGGTTCGATCAAATGGACGCTACCTAAACCAGCAAGCAATGGGAGGGAGAGTGCCCTGGACTGCCGTTGATCCACGATGGAGGATGGTATGTTTTGTTTTGTTTACTCTATACTCTGCTTGAAAGCCTCACTTTATTTAGTTGACCAGCTACTGGAAGCTTGCTTCTAAAACAACCAGGCCAATTTAACTGTTAAAATCACCATGCAACAACTGCTTTATGCAGCACAATGAGCTAGTAGCTAACAATTGTAGTGTAGTTTTTAAGATGATGTCACGGCAGGAGAGGCCGCGCAACTATCAGCCTATAATCCCACCCACGTTGAGGTGGCACTAAACTGCAATGGAAGTGCAATCTCAGAAAGGTAAAACGAGTAGAGTTGTGGCGAGTCGAACTGTAGCGTGCAGTGGGAAAGTGTCTAATACTTATGTACAATTCAATTGAATGATCCGAATTCACTACAAGCTTGTTAAGATGGCTTTGGTAAATGCAAAATCAATTTCCAATAAAATATGAATCTTAAATTACTAGTTCAAATCTTCTGAACTGGATTTCCTATTTGTAACAGAGTCTTGGCTTCACGTTGGTGAGTTGGATCCTTTATCTGAACTCTCTCCAAGTGACTGTGACTTTTATAGCTCCCTTATGTGGGGCGAGGTGGGGAGTTGGCTTCAGTTGTTAAAAAAAAAGTTTTAATTGATGATTATTGCCCTCAGAACATTACAAGTTTTGAAGAAGGCTACAGTTATTAAAGTTTCAGCTGTACAGCCCAGTACTCTGTGCTCTTATTTACAGGACTCCTAAATATATTAAGGACTTTATTCAGGAATTTGCTGACTTTTTTTTTTATCTAGCATTGTGCCTACTATGGACAATCTTATTATTCTTGGTGACTTTATTACTCATGCTTGCTGCCTTTCGAAACCTCTGGTTAGGGAGTCCAACTACTTCTTAAGAAGCCAAATTTGGATCCTACCAACCTTCATAATATCGGGCCAATTTCTAAACTGAAAGTTTTTATAAAAAATCCTGGGGAAAACTGTTTTTTCACAGCTCTCTTCATTCCTATCTGAAAATAACATTTTAGATACATTTCAGCCTGGATTTAGAGCTTGTCACGGCACAGAGTCTGCACTACTCAAGGTGATGAATGATTTACTGCTCACTTTAGATACTAGACCTGCAATGTTAATGTTTATTGGCCTTAGTGCTGCAATGCAGCTCATCATACTATCCTCCTAGATGTCTTAGATGTGTACAGCCATGGCCAAAATATTGGCAGTGACATAAATTTTGTGTTTTGCAAAGTTTGCTGCTTCAGTACTTGTAGAATACTTTTTCACATGTTTTTATGGTATACTGGAAAACAATGATAAGCGTTTCATAAACTTTAAAGACTTTTATTGGCAAAAACACTAATTTATGCAAAGAGTCAATATTTAAAGTGTTGACCCTTGTTCTTCATAACTTCTACAATTCACTCTGGCATGCCGGATATTAGCTTCTGGGCCAAATCCTGACTGATGGCGATCCATTCTTGATTTTTTTAGTGCTCGGATTTGATCACAATTTGAGGGCTGCTGTATGTCCACTTGCCTTTTGAGGATTATGGGATTAAGTTCTGGGGAGTTTACTGGCCATGTATCCAAAATTTCAATGTAACGATCTCCGAGCCACTTCATTATCTGTCTTGCCTTGTGACATGGTGCTCCATCATGCTGGAAAATGCATGGATCATCACCAAATTGCCCCTGGATCGTTGGGAGAAGTTGCTCTTGCAGGATTTTTTGATACCATTCTTCATTCATGTCAGTGTTTTTGGGTAGAATTGTGAGAGAGCCCACTCCCATGGATGAAAAGAAACCCCACACATGGATGGCCTCAGAATGCTTCACTGTTGGCATGACTTATGGTCGCGTTCACCTTTTCTTCTCTAGACTATCGATTTTCCAGAGGAACACCTAGCCTATCACACCCAGGCCATGCCCCCCCTTGTGGGTTCGAGCACACTCTACGAGAAGTGTGGCATCCTTGTGGGCACTGGCCCATGGCACCTCCCTAGCAGACATCTGCAGAACAGCAGGCTGGGCAACACCCAACACATTTGCTAGATTCTACAACCTCAGGGTTGAGTCGGTCTCATCCCATTTTTAGTCAGGTCCGACTCGGTAGAACTCGGTAATACGGAACTGCCGACCGGTTGTTCCACTTGCACCTTGTGCCCTTCACCAAGTTGATCCAGTGCGCCTTCTTTCCCAGGTTAGCCACTAAGCTCTTGCTTCCTGGATGCTCTTCCTCCCTATGCACTTCCTCCCGCTTCTTCCCCAGTCTCTCTGGCTGGCGAATTCAGCAGAGGAATTTGCCGCCAGACCCACCACGAGTCGAGTGCTCCGTGTTGGGCTTGGGCTCCACAGGCATAGTTCCCGCTTCAGGCAACTCCCTGTGATGTATTTTCCATGATACGGTCCCCCTGCTGGCAGGACCTGCATCTCCCTTGGGCAGTTCTGCCCCTGGTTGCCATGTCTGTAGCAACTCCTCCCTTGTCAGGCAGGATCAACCACCGCACTATATCCATGGGTGGCTTGACAACCCCCATGTGTATTAGCCACAAGTTACCTCCCCCCAGTCTGGGCAGGCTGTGGTCTCCACAGGGCCTTTTCCCCCTGAATGAATAGGAACAGAAAAGGATGATTTCCCTGACGCATCTATAGCGTTAAGATAGTCCCAGCAGCTTTTTAACTCTATGACGAGAAAAATATAGAGAGAAAAGGCGCGGCTGGCCGGCTGGCTCCCATACAAGACATGCCGCCTGTTCCCGTATGGGTGCTGGGAATCTAAGAGCGGTATATGACACCTCTCATTGTGGGTGATGGGGAGGGTTACATGCAGCATGCAGCAACCTGCTTGCACCTGGCACAGCAGTCACGTAATATGGGTAGTGCATGGCATTTTGAATTGGGACTCACTATAATCGACACAAAGTCGAATGAGTGACAGAAGGGGAACATCATGGTTACTGTTGTAACCTCCGTTCCCCGATGGAAGGAACAAGACGTTGTGTTCCCCTTGCCACGTCACTATCCCTACCACTGTAATGCTCCATAACCTTTTTCTCGGCTCCTCAGTGAAAACCTGTCTGACATTTGCTCCCCCGCTCCCCTTTATACCCGTATGTCCGGGGGCGGGGCATGCAAATTATGTCTGCCATCTTGACATTGGCCTTTTCTCAAGTTTAGAGGTATGCGAGGCTCTCAGAAGAGAGACCCCTTGTGTCACTACAATCGACACAACGTCTTGTTCCTTCCATCGGGGAACGAAGGTTACAACAGTAACCATGACGTTTTCAGTTACAGATGCCATTGTTGAAATTTACTATTCACACTTCAGCAATGATTAATTTCATCCATGAGTAAAAGTGTCCAATAACAGGGTGATTATTTAGATTCAAGCAAGTTGTATTCAGCTAATCATGTGATCTTAATATGGCAGCCCCCATGAGGGGACAATCTCCATGTAGAATAAACAGCTTTTACAAGGTTACTGAGATGACTGGTGTCTTCACCTTATGTGAGTGTTTCATGTGAGTGTTGTTGATTTTATACATATCTTTCCAAATGAATTTTTTATTTATTTGGAAGGGAAACATTTTTTACGGAGAAAAAAATTCTTGCGTGCACATTTAATGGAAATACATAAAGATAACATAGTTGAAAGGATATCTGATTTCTACATACCTTTACTCAATAAATTATGCAAACATACTTAATTTGGCCACAATAGTGCTTGTTGGTCATATAATGTAAGTTATATGCCATTATTTGACATCCAGCATCATCAAATATGTGTGATGTTGTTTTTTTAGAATTTCTGGACATTCCAAATGAAATAATTTTGTCAAGTTAATTTGCTCTTATACTGTAGATATCTCATGTTCAGTATGCAGGTTGCAGGCTGCATGAAACAGTTGGAGTATATTCATTATTTAACAAAGTTTTTGGTACAATTCTTCTTTTGTTGTTATAATAGCAAAATGTTCACATTAGGGTTTTTATTTTATTTATATCATGTGCTTATATTTTATTTGTGCTACAGGGCAGTACTCAATAGATATTGGCCTTCTGGGTGTGGTAACAGTAGCACAAGAGGAAGAAAACATATACGTTATAAAATAAGTAACATAACATAACATATGAAATTTCAGATTTAATTTACATACTACACAGCAAATATGTTTTATCAATTGTATTGATAGGTTTAGTGAAACATACTTAAAACATTAAACAATATTTACAATTGCCATATAATAAATGTGCTCTAGTAAAGACTTGACAAATTAATAGGGACAAGTGTGCGGAGACATGACCTAAATGAGTTGGCCTAGTGACTGGTGGGACCGACTGTTGTGGCCTTAGCAGTGACCAATGATTTCCTTCTCACCTCCAGTTCACACTGAATAAGTGACAAGTCATAGTCTGCGACCAAACAAAATATGGTCTGGTCTGCAAAAGCAAAGGCACAAAAGTTGCTGTTTGTCATCCTTGTTGATTGTGTAACTGAGCAGTTTTCTGGGGTTCACCCAAATACCAAGAAATTAAAAAAGCACTGTGATGTGTTGAAGTGGTAAAATAGCTGATAAAATATTGATTGAATTCCCAACAGGTAGCCTACCAACAATTTGTCACTCCCATTACATTTACAAAGGCACTGCATGAATTGCACCTTAATTCAGTCTGTTACAATAGTTTAGTTTAAGTGAAGTGTTCTTGTTGTTTTTTCATCATGCATCATGTTAATTTGCTGTGATTGCCTGTGGTGGCCCAGGGGTGCTCAACACAGCAAAAGCAAACAACGGTTGACAACAACAGAATTAAGCTAACCATGTTTCAAACTTAAGTTTGAAATGTATGTTGTGCACCCTTCTTGGGCTATCAAAAGTGGCAAAACATGACAGTGAAGCATAGAGAAATGTCAGAGGCACTTGTTTAATTGTTCATCCCTTTTCCATTTCTAAGAGTTGAAGAGTGGCAACATTTTAGCTTCAGCAGTTAACAGGTAGGTCTATGACATCCCCTGCTAGCTTTAGTGAAAGTCTATGTAATTTTTTTCAAAAATTTGCTGAAGATCACCAATGTTCTTTAGATAAGTGAGACAAACTTGATGGACAGAGCATGTTTACAGAAGACATAGTCCAACACCAAAAATTTACCCACAGTATAAATAATAGGTGTGAAGCTGAGAAGCTGTTTTGCTGCCTCAGGGCCTGAAGAGTTCTCATAATCTTTTAAGAACCAACAAATTAAAAGATGTTTTGGAAAATGTATCTGGAAATCAGAATGAGTCATCTGTCTATTGAAGTTCATGCAAAGAGTGGATGATAAGAATTGCTCTGTTGTAGGTTTTTGCCATTAAGAACTCCTTAAAATATAACACATTCCCATATATTTTATATGGCCTTATATCTGTTTAAAAGAATGCTTTCTGAACTTATGGTTAAAAAAAAACAAATGTTAGGTTTAAGTTATTTTGATCACAAGAACGTTGTTGCTTCATGTGGGTTTTTGGCCAGTTACCCAGAGGCATCAGTCACTGTGATGACTATTTCGACTACTGGGGAAAAGGAACCCAAGTAACTGTTTCCTCAGGTAAGATATTTTTAATGTTTTATGCCTGTTGATTTTTATTTTGTTTGAAGATCAGGCAACAAATCTGTCACAACATAACATATTTACTTGGACAATAACGCTTTGAATGTCAGGAGAATAAAAGGGACATTGGTACTACTCAATATGTCACTGAGAGCAAATACTTCACTGAAAAAGTGTAATAAAATGTATTATTATTCTACGCTTTGCGGAAATCGGCCACGACAACATGCGTAAATTGCGTAAAATATAGAATTAGGGTAATGGAATAGGTAGTGCCATCAAACGTTCCGCCGTGACGGTGCTTTTGACTATTGGGGAAAAGGAACAATGGTGACTGTGGCATCAGGTAAGAAGATAATTTTTGTTTGTTTTGTTTTGTTTTGTTTGGAAACCAACAAACAACAAAGTTAACAGCAAAAGCTTAATTAGAATCATTACCTTTTTGACCGCGAGAAAACATCAAGATGATGGAAGTATTATATTTTATTAAAATGTATTACTGTCTATTTGGCAAGAAATTGCGTTCGCATTTTTTGTAAACTGAATTGTATTGAAAGTATCACTGTGATAACGCTGCTTTTGACTACTGGGGAAAGGGCACGTCGGTCACAGTGACATCTGGTAAGGAGTTTAATTTTAGCTAATCATACAGCATATACTATCTGTTTTAAATGACTAAATATATTTATTTCTGTGGAGCAGTGTATTTCGGTCAGTTTTACAATAGTAAATCCTAGACTGAATGAAAGGAAAGGGACTCAAATGTTGTGGGTTAAAGGGATTTGTCATGTTGAGCCTATGTAGCTACCTTTTGTACAATATTCCTGAGTAAAGATGTCAATGTGACAATGCTTTCGACTACTGGGGGAAAGGAACTATGGTCACTGTAACATCAGGTAAGAAAAATATTAAAATATTTATGTATCTACCGAATTAAAATAGAAGTTTTGTAAAGCTCTATTTGTAAAATAAATAAAAATATATCTTCATCAGAGCAACATTGTAACTGAGATTTACTTATTCATCAACAATTAGAATCAGTTTATTGGTCATTTCAAATCTGACAGAAAAGCACGGATATTACATTTCACAATTAATTAAGAATAATTCGCAATACTGCGTAATTTGGATTTTTCTAGTAGACTATTTGAGAGAAAAAAAACAAAGGTATAGCCTACATTCAACAGACTCCGGTTATGTGCCATTTTATATTACGATAAAATGTGATCCGAACATTGTGTAACTGGGCTTTCGACTACTGGGGAAGCGGCACCAAAGTCACAGTTACAAACGGTAGGTTTCATGGTTTATTACTGCAAGAAAATTATATTGACAAAAGTAACATTTAGCTTTTAAAATTGGTTTTTATGAGCCTTTATGATATTTTTCTCTTTATTGCATTATGTTCGTTTTTGTTCGGATTCTTTCAAATGTATGTTCATTAGGCAACAACGTAAACGAACATAAAACAAATAACAATAAATCGTGAATCAACTTCTTTCACTATTCATTATTTTCGCTTTTCCCTTAATCTGCACAAACTGTACAATCAGTATACTCTTGAAAGACAGACTTAATAATTGCACAGAATGTGTCTGATATGGTTAAACGTCAGTTGTTCTAATGTTATATTTTCCATGTGTTGGTTGCATACCGCTGTTATTAACCAAAATAAGTTTTATGATTCAATTGTTGTTAGTTTTAAAATATTGATTCCGTATAAATAGCAACGTTTTGGTTACAAATGCCTGAAAGAAAATGCAGTTTTTTAAATGTAATTATATATATATTCAAAACATATTTTCGTCTATTTTTATAGTTTACACATTTCAAGTTCATAACAAAATTCCATCAAATTGAATAGTTATGTTAAAATTAAATTAATTCTACTTAAAATATTTATTATAATTTTTTTTAAAGTTATGTCACGCAATTCCATTTGATGAAATGTTGTTATAAAATTAAAATGCGTAAATTATTATTCCTCTTTTGAATGCAGAAATTCTTCATTATTTTGTATCTTGACTGTGTCCTGCCCCTGAAAATGTGTTATAGGATTTAAAATGTCAAGTAATGCAACAAGTTCATTGTTCTGTAATGCTATTCATTTTCCTCTCAATAAGTTGGAATTGTTTTTATAAAAGTTATGCATTTCAGAATTCACTTTATGTGTGTCACAATTACAACATTGAAACAAACTGAGAAGTCATTCTGCAAGTCCCAGTAGTAAATTGGTCCAATGTATTATGATTATCTACTTATTGCAATGTTGTATTTAAAAATATATATTTTTCGCCTAAATCATGAGATATTGTGTCATACATGTACGTTATGTAGGATGCACATTTGTTTAAGGAAAATGTAATGTCTTTGCAGCTCAACCATCTGGGCCGCAGTCAATCTTAGGCATGTCTCAGTGTGCTTCTGAGTCCGATGAGTTCCTGACTGTCGGCTGCATGGCAAGAGGTTTCTTTCCTGCGGACTCGCTTACTTTCGAATGGACGGATCCTAATAAGAACCAGATGAATGAATTCGTGCAGTATCCAGCAATCGGCCAAAATGGAGAGTACATCCAAATCAGCCATATGCGCCTGAAAAATAGCGATTGGAAGGCCAAAACAGGTTACAAGTGTACAGCCAAAAATCCTACTGGCGAGCTAGAAGCTTCTGTTGTTAAACCGGGTAAGTTACTACATGTCGTTACATTTCATTTTAAAAGAGTGTGTGTGTGTATATATATTATAGTTGTTTGGTTTAAAACGTTTGAAAAAGATATGTAAGCACAATCTTTTTGGTTTTGTCAAATCACTGAATTGATTAATGTCAGCAGATTTATCTGCTATTATAGGTATTGTTTCCCATGTCAAACAACTTTCATCCAAATCTCAAGTCAGTGAGTGTGTACAAATTTACATAGTATCGGCTGTGTCTAAAACGTTGGATTGCCTTTAGTACAGTCAGTAATGAGTGCACTTGTGCTTTCAGACTCCAAGCCAGGAATTGCAATGCTTATATTTCATCCTAAATACAAAATGTCAAAATAAAAAAGAAAAGATTTAAGTTTAAATACACAACATCTAACATGGACATACAAAGTAATCTACAAGACCCTTTCATTTGCTTGCTTAATAAGGCATGTTGCACTATTTTCTGTCGCTTTTCATGTCCTCTCTGCCTCCTTCTTCTGTATGTTGCCAGCCCCACCGCCAGAACGGCGTGCATCTGTGTACTTAACAGCTCCTACTAAAATGGAGCTAGACAATGGAACAGCTACCTTCATCTGCTTAGCCAAGCAGTTTTCGCCTAAAATGCACTCGTTTAAGTGGTTTCAGGATGATAAGGAGGTGAAAAACGGGGTAACAGACAAATGTCTAGATGAGAAGAAAGGCAGCATAACTGAATATAGTGCCGCAAGCATTTTTCAAATCAATGCCACCAACTGGGAGAGTCCAAACACCAAAATTAAGTGTGTGTTCGAGCACAAGGCTGGGAATGAAACGAAAGAGGCTGAATACACAGGTATGCTTTCTTTGAGTATTGTAAGTGTGTTAAACATTCAACTTTTATATATTATATTTGCCTGTCCTTGATTCTGTTGCATGCTTTCAATAAATAGTCACCGACGCAGAGGACCCTGGAGTTACTATTGACATAATCCCTCCCTCCATTGAGGACATGCTGAAAAACAAAGCAGGAAATCTGAAGTGTAAAGTTACAGGAGATGTGGCAGGGTTTACCAAAATAGAAATTAAAGTGAGAGAATCTAAAAACTCCATCAAAGAACTGGATCAAATCGGGAACAGAAAGAATCTGGTACTTGAGGTTCGAATAGGTTATGCTGAATGGAGCAATGGCACAGAATTTGTGTGCGTTGCGGAACACGGTCTACTAGCAATGCCTAAAGAAAAGGTGTACGTCAGAGAAAATGGTATGGGTTTTGCTTTCTTTTCTTAACACACAACACTTTGCTTTTACATATTTCTTGTGTTTTGCTTTCTAATTGTCTAATAGTCATTTAGAAGAGCTACATTATCTCTTTTTATATTTAACATGTGCATTCTTTTATTTTATGTCAAATTCTATAATGAGAACTTGCATTAATGCAGCTATTGTTGGAAACATAAAGAGACATTCAATGACTTACAAAGCATTCTGGCCCTCATTGTGATGTTGTATTACTAGGTGGAGTGCACAAGAGACCTACTATTTACATATTAGCACCCCCAGAGCACAGAGAGGGAGAAACCATGACCCTGACATGTTATGTGAAGGACTTCTATCCCAAGGAGGTGTTTGTGTCTTGGCTTGCTAATGATGAACCTGTGAAATCGGTTGGCGGGTACAAGCAAAACACTACCGCCCCAATGCAGATCAATAACTACTTTTCCATCTACAGTCAGCTCACTTTTGATTCTTCTAAGTGGAATGAGGGTACAGTGTACAGTTGTGTAGTGTACCATGAAAGCATTGATGAAACATTGCAGGTTTTATCAAGATCTATTGACAGTAATACTGATAAGTCTAGTATAATTAATGTAAGTCTGAATGCCCCTGCACCATGCAAGGCATAGACTGTTTTATGTATGTGGTGTCTGCCTATTATGACTGTTAAGTGTTCATCTTTTTTTGTTCTGTGTACTATTTTTTTTTTAATGACATGTCCATATTTGTTATTGTGTTTGTCTTTAATGTTTGTGTCCTTGTGCTTTTTAAACATTTTCATGCACATCACATTGAAGAAAAAAAACTAATAAAAAAAAACTAAGCATATTTCCTGTGCAGTTAATATGTTATTCCAACAAATATATGTATCTCTGTTACAGTGTATGTGAGCGTAAAAATGTCCCAAAAATAGATCAGGCGCTTGCTTTTGTCCTCTTAAAGGACACAAAATTCAAATGTATCTTTAGTTTGATCATAAATAAAAACTAAATAAAAAATTAGAAACTTTGGTTATAAAAGAAAAAATAGAATTATGATGACATGCACCAAAACAAGTCATTTTGACAGCACTTTTAAGGAATATACAGTATATGAATTAATAATTACGTAATTTTATTCAGATGGTAAAATATACAGCATTAGCTGACAGAAGGATATAAATGCACAAAGCACAATAAATTGTTGCTTAATAATGGGAAGAAATGACTGTCAATGTGTGTGCATATGATCTAGTTTTTGTTAGTCATTTGTACAAAGCTGTTTTGATGTTAGAATCATCCAGACATAGCATAATCAGTTCATACAGTCCTGTTCATAGTCGTGTAAAACCTTCAGTGCACATTGGTTCATCTTTGGCATGCCAAGACACATTCAAAACTTTTTTTGCTCATTTATTTAAGGTTGTTGGGGTCACCAATGTTTACATAGATTTACACTCTTTTTGAATGTAGAAAACAAGAGATTAAATAGGGCAGATAAGAGTAATAAATCAATGTTTAATAACTCTTCAGTCTGTTTCCTTTTACTGCATATCTCTGTCATCAATTCACCTTTCCAGTCTAGTTATAAATGAGGATAGACAGGTAGGGAACAAAAAACACAATAATTATGAGAGAACATGCTGCACTCTGTAACTCATGGTTGTGTTGGACAGTGGTGCTTTTATTCTCTAGATCATCTGTATGTTCTTTTCTGTCTCTGCAGCGTGGCTTGTGTGGATAGAGCATCCCCTGTATGAACCAATTGACCCAGATGACAGTGGCATTGAAAACACTGCTGTAACCTTTGTCTTTCTGTTTCTCATCGCCTTGTTCTACAGCATAGGTGCTACTTTTGTTAAGGTATAAACTTATTATTTATATATAAGACTATATATATAACTTAAAATTATATATATATATATATATATATATATATATATATATATATATATATATATATATATATATATATGTGTGTGTGTGTGTGTGTGTGTGTGTATGTGGGTGTGGGTGTGTGTGGGTGTGTTTTGCTAAAAACTAGTTAAGGACAATCAATTAAGAGTGATAATGTACTGTATGTTATTAGCTTTTTAAGCATATGGAGATGATGGGTGATTTTAATTTTTTATTCACAAATATTTTCTTCATGTTAAACATAAGTTTCTAAATCATAAGCATTCATTTCCTGCTCTAATTGATGTCATAATCTGCTTTCAGGTGAAATGAGAGATCCATCTCTCAAAGACATCCATGAATCAGCCCCTCTGATTCTCATTAAAGATTTTGGATTTTGACTTTATCAGATATACTTTTTTAATCTTGTAAATATGTGATTGTGCATTTCTAACTTTTGCTTTAATAAAAAAGAAAACTATGTAATTAGATTTGTAATTTTTTTTATCCAGTTTTTATTAAATCTGAGTCAACATGCCAAAGTGTTTAAGAAAACCCTTATACAGTATGATTTGCATTAAGAAATTATAATATTACACTTTATTGCTTTAAATATGTTTACATAGACTACATAAGAAACAACATTTAGTAACACACAAGAGTATTTACTGGCCATTGTAATATTCCCTTTATTATGAAATTATTTTTATTATTTCAAATGTTATTTCAGTTTGTGAGTGAAACACTGCATCCTTATTTAATGTGAAAGTTCATGTTAATTGCATAACAATTACAAATTGCATAACATGACAGTTAGTTCTTGTAAATGGAAAATGTGTCTTCCTGTTCAGGTGTGCTCAACTATGTCCCAGAGATGCAAATGTTTTTCAGTTCTGCTTTTGGTGGCTGTTTCAGCTTTATTTTGGGCTTGGGTGTTACCTAACGCTTCCATCTGCTATTTGCTCTGCTCTCTCAAGCATATCTCTCATTTCCGCCCCTGTTCATCTTCCTTCTGTTCCAGGATCTGAAATGTGAAAATTTTTAATGATGTAAATAACTGCCCCCGTAATGCATTAACAGCAATTAATTTGAATATGTGTTATTTATTTATTGCAGGACATAACCTAATTTTATGATTTTTAAATCTTTTAAAATATATTTTCTAAATGTATTAGATTGATCTGACATTTTGCCAAACTTTAAACTTTGTACCTCATACATTTTTTTTATATATGTCACATTACCTAAATTAATTTAATTTCTATTTTCATAGAAAAGACCATTATTAGACCCACAATCACTCTGCTAAGTAGAGAGGATGGTGGCAAGATCCTATTGGAGTGCAAACTTAAGGGCTATTACCCTGACAAACTTATTGTACAATGGTTTGTGAATGATAGTACCCTCCCGATACCTGGAATACCTTCTTTGCCTGATGAAAAGTTTCAGAACCATGAAAACGGACAGAAAATCTTCACTCTCGTAAGTCATCAAACTATTAATGCTCAAAATAAAAGCACACAGTACACCTGTCAAGCCACCTTCAACTCTGTGGATATCTTCAAGGAAACATATGATGTGTGCAAAGGTATGTTAAACAGTTCTTGAAGCAAATAATGATTAGGATTCAAAAACAAAGACATGCTTGATTGTAAATGCATTATTCACTATAAGCATTATTATATGACTGAATTAAAAGCTTTAAAATTGTTATATTATTTAAATATACTGTACATATTTAAATACACATACTATATTTAAAAAAAAAAACGAATTCCTTTCACCCATACAGCACAGGATCTGTCAAAATATGTCATGCGTGTAAAGAAACCCCACCTCAAAGACATTATGAAGGAGAGTGAAGTTACAACTTCTTGTATTGTTGAAGCACCATACAACACTGAAGTCTCATGGCTGACAGATGGAATAAGTACAAAAGCCACCAGTGAAAACAAACCTGTCCTACCCCATATCAGAATGAAGCCAATTGTGAGCAACCTGACTTTACCCACAAAAACATGGTTGAAACTTAAGACCCTTGTTTGTACAGCTAAACATGTCTGTTTCCAAAAAGAGGAGCCTGCTATTGAAGCCTGTACGTTCTTTATTTTAAACTTATCATGTTACTGTATGTGACTTGACATTTTAGATCACTGCAAAAAACCACATGCCATGAGGATACATTTATTTTTTGCTCCTCAGATGACATAAAGATAGTTCCTGTTGTAGAAATCAGGAGGCCTTTCACAGAATCAACAGAGGCAGACAGTGCTGTGCTGGAGTGTGTTGTAAGAAATGTCCCTTCTGGTGAGGCCTGTGTCATCTTCCAGGCAAATGATGAAAATATCTCAGAAGTCAATTGTTTTGATTTGACCCCTTCTGAAAGCATTCGTTCCCTGACCACACACTTCACAATACCTATTGAGCACCGCAAGAAAGAAAACACCTTTACCTGTAAAGTTCACACAAGTTTCATCAAACACTGGAAATCAAAACACACTGGCAACCTTTTTGGTAGGGAGTGACCATCAACATTTCAACAATATGTTTACAGTATAATTATGATTACATTGTTATGTTTTCTGTTAATTTTCTTCTCTAATTGGACATTTCACCAAATACAAATTTCCCCCCTCCCCAGATGATCCTACTATTGAGCTCTCGGTTGTTCCCAGTGTCGGTCAGTCTAGTTCACAAATTCAGAAACTAGTGTGTACTGGGGAAGGATTCGAGCCAAAGATCAGATGGCTCTCAAAATCTCAGGACAAAACTGGCACAGTTGTAGATTTCACAATAAGGAAAGATGGACGCATGAAAGTGTACAGTGAGATATTGGTGCAACAGCAAGAGTGGAGTCAAGGGGTGGCTTACACCTGTGAAATTGTTGATCAGCACATTGTGAAAACTGCTAAAACCAGTGTTTGTTCAGGTAAAACACATCACATGTGATGGATACCTTTTCACTCATAGCATTTCTAAAAATAACATTCTAATAACTTTGTGTAACAATGAATGATTAAGGGACAATATAATATTTGCACCTGTTCTGCAACTAGAGGTCACACAACAATTTGTTGAGTTACTGGTGCTTTTTCAGACATACAGTAACATCATCTTTGTGATGTGATCCAGTGTACTGATATAACAGCAAAACTGTTTTTATTTGTTCTCAATAACCTTGTCAAAACTCTACTTCTCAATCAATGCAGGGCACATACAGTAAGAACAATCTCATAACTTATGCAAGAATGTTTCCCAATAATTTCACACATTCAACAAATGTGTTTACTGTCCAACAGTGATTGCACATTCCAGTCAGCAGGCAGATGTCTACTTAATGGGTCCCTCCCACAGTGATGTGAGATATGGGACAGATGTGACTTTGACCTGTTTGGTTATTGGACAAGGTGTCAATTTCTCCATCGAATGGAAATTGAATGGAAATGTTTCAAATTTCCGTGATTACAAACAACACCCTGAAGATCATGCAAATGGGACTCAAAGCATGCAGAGTATGTTGAAGGTTCCAGTCAGAATATGGCATGCGTACACTCTTTTTACCTGTCAAGTTAAACACTTGTGCTCTGGCAAACTACAGCAGCAGAACATCTCAAAAAACAGAGGTAAGCACTCACATACAGTACAGTGGTACTGCTCATTTCAAGAAGTTGACACAAGTTTCTTCTCCCTCGACACTGCAGCTAAAGAGAATAATTTGATACAGTATATATAGTAATTTTTGTCTCATGTCCACAGACCCCAAACAACCCACTGTCAGAATCCTGAGACCCTCCGACAATGATCTCTCTGGATCCCAAGATGTTAGTCTTCTATGCTTCATCACTGGTTTCTTCCCATCTGATATCTCTGTGCATTGGCAACTAAACGGAACCCAACTAGATGTGTCTAGCTTTACTAACAGTCCTGTGGTTGCTCACACTGCAAGATATTATTCAATGCACAGTGCCCTAATACTGCCTGCATCACAGTGGACGGAGGGCATATACTCCTGTGTTGTTTCTCATGAGTCATCCAAAGATTCAATTATTGCCACTTTGGAGAACTTGTATGGTGGGTGCCATAGGGAACAATTTACCCATTATGTTTACTTATGTTGGCTTGACAAAGCCAAAATACTGTTATTCCGCAAAGTTGGTTTAGGTTTTTATTTGAATTTAAATCCAGCTAATAATGCTGACTTCACGTGCTATCGGAATTATCGTAAATACGAGTTTCCCATACGGGTCATAATACCTAATTACGACTGAGAAACTGAGTGATAATTTAATACTTAAGTTTCCAAGTTGGGAGGAGACATAAGCTTTCAAAATGATGGAGGAGAGTACGGTTTCTAAAGTGAATGACAGGTTTTATTCATTTTTTTTAAGAAAGCTATTTATTGAGGCCCAGGTATACTTGGGGCCCAGGTATCCGCCTGGTCGACCACGTTGCTTTTGTGAGGATACTCTTCTGATCGCAAGCGAATACAAACACGTTTGATGCATCCCCACTACAACTTAATTGTGATACTCTTTTAGTAGAATCAATAGCCGATGAATGCACAGATGATGCGCACAGATGATGACCGCGTCCATGAGCAGACTGGCCATTGGGAGAACCGGGACTTGGGAGTCCGCCTGAATGTGGCTGAATGTTTAACGGGCCAACAGAATGCTCACTAATTGTCAAAAATTTAATTGTAAACAAACCTTCAAAATGCCTTTAATTTGTGCTGAGTGACTCCAGCCAGGTCTCCTAAGCAACCAAATTGGCCTGGTTTCTAAGGAGGGTAGAGTCACATGGCATAACCTCCTCCTGGTCGCTATAATCTCTGTGAGGCACGTGGTGAGTTGTGCGAGGATGCCGTGCTCCATGGTAACGCGCTCAACAAGCCATGTGATAAGATGCACGGGTTGATGGTCTCAGACGTGGAAGCACACTGAGATTCATCTTCCGCCACCGGATTGAGGCGAGTCATTATGCCACCACGAGGATTTAGAGCATTCCAAATTGGGTAGAAAAAGTTGCTCTCGTGTCACAGCTAGGACACAGCGCGGATAGTACACAACAAAAGTTATCAAGGTTTTTCCCTTGTTCAAGAATGAAGTGCGCTTAAGTAAATAATCTATGTTGAATACAGTTGTTTCGAATTTTAGAACGTGCCAACACACTTTCACAGCTAAATAGTCAAGATTCGTACAACTTTTCTAAAATTGGCTAATTCGTATGATATCGTGCGACTGTACTCCTTTGAATTCCTATAACTTTCACTACAGACAATTATGTTGCTGGACATCATTTCCATCTAATATGCAACAATTACTTGCTTCTGTCACACACAACAGCTTCCTATCATGTTTACACTCTCTAATTTTTAAGTTTAGATAAGGGGTTTTGGTAAGGGCATAGTATTAATAAGCATGTCTTAATGCCTCGGGTACAGGACTCACGCTTACTTCCGCATTACACATACAGAAATTTGCACGTGATGAAGTTCTACGTGTTTATGCAAACAAAACTGTATGAAATCGGAAATAGCCAACTCATAAATTATGTAAACATTTTCATGAGATTGGGTTGAACGTGCCATGTCATCTGACAGATGCCCCAGGTGTGTGACCCAAGTATAGCCATCAAACTTAAAACAAGTTTAATCTTTCAGAGAAGGCTTTGTCTTCACAAACTTTACTTCACCAGTTGTATACTGTATTATATCATAGATTAGATTTGCTGTAAATGTAATCTGAAATTCTAAGATTGTATTTAGACACAGTGGGATTTATTGTATCAGAAAAGTGTCCCTAGAGAGATTTGAACTTAAATCTACCGCCACTCATATTTACATCTTCTTGTATATATTGCATAATGAATTTAATCAGAATGTACTAGCAATACTTATACCTCTCTTCCCATGCTCTGCATCACATCTGATCTTCTCACTTTCCTTTAGCTTCATTGATCTATTCTGCTCCATCTGCACAGCTGCTGCAGGGCTCTAATGAGCTGGTGTGTCTGGCATTTGGCTTCAGCCCATCTGCCATCAAAATCACATGGCTGCTGGGCATGACTGAGCTGCCTGACTCTTGGGTCACCAGCCCTGCAAAAGGCCCTGATGGAAAATTTTGCATCCAAAGTCACCTGAATCTCTTACCTTCAGACTGGGCACCTGGAGAGGTGTATTCATGCAGGGTCACTCATTTTGCTGAGACCCTGTTGATTAACATCTCAAAGCCAGGTACTGAAACATAAATTAATCTATTACAGTTTATCTCAATTGCTTTGGCAAATTTTTTGAAACAGTCTTGACATTCTCTAAACTGTAAGTGCAATTGTCACAACTCTTTTATGGGACATAACAACTCTTATTGCATGTCTGCAAAATAACTCACCCAAAACATTTAAGTCATGCTTCAAAACCTAGTAATTATGTCAGAAAATTGGCCAATGCCACCAAAATGAAAAGTTTATTTATTTATTTTTTGTCATTGTGTGAGCCGTACTGGTCAAAAATGTCACTTTTGTATGTATACATTACATTTGTTTTGTAGCAATGTGTTACATGTAAACATAAAATCCACATTTGCATGTCAATTTTTACACATTTATTACATGTAAATTCATATATAATAATAATAATAATAATAATAATAATAATAATTCCTTACATTAGTGATTTTCTAGGCACTCAAAGTGCTTAACATAGTATAGGGGGAATCATCTCAAACACCACCAGTGTTCAGCATCCACCTGGATGAAGCAACAGCAGCCATAGTGCACCAGAATGCCCACCACACACTAGCTTTGGTGGAGAGGAGAGAAGAGTGATAAAGCCAATTCAGTGATGGATATTATTAGGGGACCATGATAGATAAGGGCCAATGGGGGGAATTTGGCTAGGACACCAATGTGCTCTCTTTATGAAAAGTGCCCTGGGATTTTTAATGACCACAGAGAGTAAGGACCTCAGTTTAAAGTCTCATCCGAAGTATAGTGACCCCGTCATGGCATCCCCTGCTGGTCTCCCTAATACATCCAGGTAATGGACAGCCTCAACCCTGCTCAGCTTCAGTGAGCAACCAGGCAAGAGCTGCAGGGTGATATGGCTGTTTATGTTTATATTTTTGCATGTGATGGCTCACACGATAAAATAATAGAAATTTATGAAAATTTAAATGATAAAAAAGTAGCAGTTTTGATCAGCAAGCCATGTGCAATTAGATAAGGTGCAAATTGTAGACAATTGTACTTATTCTTTTGCACACATGTGCTAAAACACATGCAATTTGCTTAAATGAATAAGAAATTGAAATCCGTTGTGAACAAGAAACTTTAGTTCAGAGATCTGAAATATTGTTTTGAAAACAAGAATTCTCACTGGAGGATTGAGCCAAAGCGTTTGAGAAAAACTGTAAAAGTATGTAAGACATGTGATGAAACGATCCAAGTATTATCTTTCAAGCCTAGTGACAAAGGAAAAGCGAAGCCAGTATACCTGTGGTAAACTCTGTAATAGATTATAGATGAAGTGTGGTGAGGTTAAAGTCCAAGAATGTGCAGCGACATGCTATCATAAGCTTTCGTCAGATAAATGTTCTTTATTATGGACAATATTAATAAGGCAACCAGTCTGCTGCTTTTTTTTATGTTAAAATAGAAAAATATTATTAAATATTATTTCCTTGGTTTGCTCTATACAGAAATATTCGAAGAGGCCATATTTATTAATGAGAACAAACAAGAAGATTTGGCACAGGACAGTGTTGAAGAGTCCTGGAATATGGCCTGTGCCTTCCTCATCCTCTTCCTCTTTTCCCTAATTTATGGGAGCACGGTGACTTTGGTCAAAGTGAAGCCTGCCTGAGCCTGAATGAGGAACAGTGTAATTTTGTGGATTCCTTAGCTTTTTTAATTATTATTAAGTTTGTTTAAAGTTGTTTTTAAAGCTGGCTTTCATGTTGTCAGAATGCATGAACATATAGGTGAACATTTATCTTTGTGTGGTCTTGTTTAATACTTTTATCTTTGCAAAAATGAAATATGACATATATGGCAAAATGTTATAATGGTAGAAAAATCTGCATTTCTAATAAAATTTTAACAAAGCAAAATAAATTGAGTGTTTATACAAAGCTTAATAGCAAACCATCCCAAGGTGGGATATAAAAACTTTCCAAAGGTTTTGGAAGCATTTATTGTGTATGACTGCTGTTTTATCAACAGATGCATGGATTGTGTATATTTTCTTCTTCTGACTCTTTAGATGCATATAAACAGTGATATTTGTCTACACACACATTAGCAGACCTTAATATGCTTTCAGCTCCATGCACACATAGCCTTCATATTCACAGTCATGCCATCTTTGATTTTTGAGGTGAAGGAAAACAAAGCTGTTAACACCTATCATATCACTTCTGAAGATATGGATTTAACCACTGGAATCAAATGGATTACTTTTATAGTGCCTGCATTTGCTGTTTGGAACACAACAATTTTGGCACCCATTCACTGCAATATACTGAATTACAGAGCTGAAATATTCTTCTAAAATCGTAATTTGTGTTCTGCAGAAGAAAGGAAGTCAATCACTTCTGGGATGGCATGAGGGTGAGTAAATGATGAGAGATTTTTCAGTTTTGAGTGAACTACCCTTTTAAAGTGATAGCCCAGCCATAATTTAATATTCAATCATCATTTCCCTACCCTCATGTTGTTCCAAACCTGTGTGACCTTCTGTACATTGAAACCTAAAGTTTCAGTCACCATTCTCTTGGCTACTCTACCCACCTCTGCGTGACATGCTCTGACTGAGAAGCTTCTGTCTAATAAGTGGCAACTATCTGTGCCTATTATCCGCGTTTTTCGCAATTGCGTGGTGTGCTTAAAAAAAATAAAAAATCAACCGACAATCCACACAAAATGCTCCCGTCTTATAAAAAGCAGCTCCCCTAAACATACACGCGAAACTCGGCGCCCCCCCGTGCATTACGTGGTAGCTTTCCCAGTAGCAGTGTAGTGTGACCAAATGCTACATTATGTTGGTCAGATTATAACTAATAGCCTTCCTTATTGCATAGAAGCCAAACTTTTAAGAAGAAAAAGGTCTGACGATCTGGCAGCATATTTTTGTCTGCTGATCAGAATCAGATGGCATCTTCTTCTTTTGTAATGGCAGATCACAAACAAAAATAGTGATTTACTGCTATCTACTGAGAACTTATTACAGCTCACTGGGATAAGAGATTGTCTGATGGTTATGTAAATTGATCAACCACAGTTTATTTATATTTACAAGATGTACAGGGGCAGGTAAATCTGAAAATTATAAAAGAACTCCATTTTATTCTTCTATGAAACAAAGAATGTTTCAGACACATTGTTCTTAATAGATCACACAACAGTATATTTACCTTTACCATATTAAATAAAATAATTCAAAAAGTTAATATTGCCTTTTAAGGGATTTTGTTTCTGTTCTAAATATGTTTATTTCGCTTCTCAATATCTGCAATGTCAATTGCAAACAAGTCAGAAAATACAATGAGCATGAACCCAGGGGAGGGGAGAAACAAGCCCTGAGTCTTTATTCATATATTATCCACACTAAATATTATGTAACAAGAACAAAAAATTAGTGCTTAATGACAGTGTTTTTGTTACGGAGTGGGCAGACGAGGAGTGAGGATCCAATAGCGGTTTATTGAAAATAACACAAAGTAAAGCGAACTATGAACACAGGAACAAATAAAACATCCACAATGGGAAAACAAAGGTATAAACACAAGATATAAACACTGGGAATCTTCCAAGGAGGGCACAGGCAGAAACACGGACGAGGGCAGGATTCACATGCAACATTTACCAAACAATAACCGACAAGGGACAAGGTAAACATGAGGACTTAAATACAAAACAAGAGGAAACATAGACCAATGGAAAACCAAAACACAAAACAAGATAACAAGACAATAAACTAAAACCAATGATGAACTAGAACTGATAACAAGATAATTAGACAATGAACCAATGAAAATCAGACACATAGACATGGAGGGAAAACAGGACATGACAAGACTGGGGAACAGGAACATAAGAATACTTCAAAATAAGAGTGCATAAAACAAAAGACAATATGGAAGGTAAAAGGTGCCAAAAACTTAAAAATAAAAGGTACACAAACAAAAGACAGTGTGGATCGTAACAGTTTTATTGATACTTTAAAAGTAGTTGCAATTGTCCAGTTTGACACATTTATGTTGTAAAATAATGATGTAGTGTCATTTGTTTAAGATTAGAGCTGTTCTTGACATAACATTGAATAAAAATAAATTACTCTTGAGTGGTCATATTAGTTTTAGATTTAGCAGTGCTCCCTCAGCCAGACAACTGTGCCCCCTCTGTCAAAATGTTGTCTTTGTACCATTTTTTTTATAATTTAGCTATTATCTTTTAAACGCATATTACTTTTTTTAATTCTTCTTTTCAAGCCTAAATTTTCAACTAAATTGCAGAATAAGTTAAATAAATAAAGCAAATTAATCCTTAAACTATTTGTTGTAAAGATCTAATCTTTGGGTTGCTGTTCCCCTCCTGAGCAGCAGGGGGTGCTTTCCTTGAGCATTCTATGCCATGCTCCCTCCAGGCCTACAGATGGCACTTATACCCTGAGCTCTGTCCTCTCCACTCCTGCAGATGGCGCCAATGTCCCTAACCTTGTTCAGTACTCGTTAACTCTCATTTCCTTCACCTGTGTCTAGACCTTTATATGTCTGTTTGTTCCCTGACTTTGTGTTCAGTCTTGAGCCTATGTACTCTGTGCCTCCTGTGACCAGTTCTCAAGCTCATTTTGTACATTATTATACCTTTTGACCCTTGTGTCTATTTTGTTTCTCTGTTTTGTGGAAGCTTGGCTTTCCTTGTTTGCCCTTTGCATTTTTTCTTCAAGTAATAATATGTTTGGAAAGAAGTTCAGTGGTAAACCCCTTACACCTGGGCACTGCAGACCTGGGTTCGATTCCCACCAAAGGCAGCCTCGTTACAGCAAGACTGAACCATGGAAGTGAACCCAGCAGAAGGGTCCTCACCACCCTTAAACATAGAACGGATTCTGTCAGCCCTTTCGGATCAAGCTGCAACCATTCGGAGGCACGGCCAGGCTTTGTCACCTTTGTCAAACTTCCCCACCCCCTGACCTTCTACCCAGATCTATGTTTGGTTTACTACCTGAGCCCAGAACACCAGCCCCTGAACGATTTGATGGCAGTCCTGAGAGATGTAGAGGATTCATTACCCAGTGTACCCTGTCCTTCCAGCTCCAGCCCAGCAGCTTTCCTGCTGAAAGTAGTAAAGTGGCTTACATCATTCCCATTCTCACAGGCAAGTCACTGGACTGGGCCTCAGCCTTGTGGGACCAGAATTTTCCACTTACAGCCAACAGTCTGGACTTCATTTCTGAGAAGAAGATAGTTTTCCACCATCCAGCTAGTAGAGGAAATATGGACCAATGCTTGATTTATCTCTCTCAAGGTACCCGGAGTGCAGTGGAGTATGCTATCGATTTTTGTACACTCGCCATGGAGAGTGGACGGGATCAATGAGCCCTGAAAGCTACCTTTCACCATGCCTTGTCTCCTGAGCTCAAGGACGAGTTAGCGTTCCGAGACCCTGCTCCTGATCTCAAATCCCTCATTGACGTGGCAATCTGGGTAGACCATTGCCTCAGGGAAAGCCAACAGGAGCGACAGCAGGAGATCAGATTGCTTGAGTCCGCCAGCCCTATTAAACTGCCTTCGTCTCCTAGTGACCCTGAGGAACCCATGGGGCCCAACCCATACTCGCTGACCTCTGGTTTGACCATACATGCCACTATCACCCAGGGCATTCAACATCATCAAGTTTGTGCCTTTGTAGACTCTGGGGCCGCCAGGAGTTTTATGGAGTTTTATGGAGTTGGCCAAGAGACTTTCTATTCAGTCTGCGATCCTTCAGAAACCCCTTAACATCTCAGCAGTTGATGGCAGTCCTCTTGGTTCAGGAGCTCCAGCTATAGGTGGCTCAACACCAGGAACAGATACAGTTCTTTTTGATTAATTCCCCTAAACTCCCTCTAATCCTTGGCTTCCCATGGCTGACCGCTCAAAAATAACACATTGACTGGTCCTGAGGGGTTGTTAGAACCTGGGAAACCAACTGCCGGGTTTCAGACATCGCCTTCTGCCATTCCCCCAATCTAATAGAATCTTTCCCAGAACCTCAACTGCTCTCTTTTCCTAATTTGATTTTTTTTTTCTTTTTTTTCTGCTATGTAATTCAGTCAGAGCTCAGAGGCTCAAAGGCTTAAAGAAGGAAATGGATTTAAGAAAAGGATTTTACCTAGGATTAATAAATGAAGTAACTAAAAAGTGCATATATTTGTGGACCGATGTGGTTCTCGGTAATTTCTAACGCCTTCGCTCGATTCCTTCAGTTGTTCTAATTGTGAGTACAGCGGTTTATTACCTTTTGCTGAGTTTTTGTTAATGGATATAAGTTAAGCTGTCTTAAATATTATTTAGGTGGAAAAATATATAGAATTTCATTCACTCAAACAAAAATCAAAAATTCCCTCAAATTGAATTTAGTAAGTTTTTTTATATATATATATATATATATTGAGGCTTTATTCATTTTATTTAGTTGAAAATTTCATGGAATTTTGTTATGAAATTGAAATGTGTAAATCTGAAATATCGGCAAGTTTTTGGAGTGTGCTCACCAGAGGATCATTTGATAAGATCAAGATTCATCTCAATTTTTAAATTTAGCTTTTTGTTAATTTTTTATATTTTTGGCATATTTTAAAGTGCTGACATGTCACAATTTCAGACACATGTACAGACAAAGGATAAAGAAGTGTCTTCTCGCTGCATATATTCAACAATTACCAGGAAGTGAATATATATCGAGCACTCTGTTTAGGAGGTGTTTAGTTTTGTGTGGTTTGCAAGACCAGAGACTCTTTTGTCATTCAAGAGTCATTGGAGAAATTGGAATGTTCAAAGGTCAATAGATGTAGAACCGCCTTGAGGTAAAAGAGCCAATTACCTTTTAGATACAGACATTGCCTGTCAATCAACTCGAGAATGTGCATGTGCATTAACTAAAGATAAGGACGTTTATTTCTTGTTTTTTTTTTTACATAATCTGAGGTAAAGAATAATTTTTTTTTTATACCATTATAGTCAGATTTTATTGCTGATTTGAGAAATGTTCTTTGACCATAATCAAGACCCACCATTTTGGAGATTTCAATATTTCCCCATTCAAGTAGATAAGAGCTGCACTGCAATGCCACTTGTTTGCATAGAAAAATAGCATTCCAAAGATGTCCGCCAAGTGAACCACTAGGGGTAAAACTAAAGGTTGTGAAAGTTGTGCACGGTCCTCCTCAATAGAATGATGTTGGTTTCGTGTCTCTATCTCCAACAAAAAAGCTATTACAAAAAGAAATGTAGTTTTGGGCATGTAGTTCACTATTTAACCACTAGTGGTAAAACAAATTGTTTCTATTGATTGACGTTGGTTTCGTGCCTCTATGTTTTTCAACAAAAAAGCTATTACAAAAAGAATCTTAATTTTGGGCATGCAGTTCCCTATTTAACACTAGGAGTAAAAGGAATGTTAGTGAAATTTGAGCACTGTCCTCCTCAATTGAATGATATTGGTTTCATGCCTCTATGTTTTTCAACAAAAAACTATTACAAAAAGGATATTAATTTTGGGCATGCAGTTCCCTATTCAACCACTAGGGGTAAAACAAAAGGTTACGCACTGTCCTACTCTATTGATTGATGTTGGTTTCGTGTCTCTATCTCCATTAAAAAAAAAAAAAAAAGCTATTACAAAAAGAAACTTAATGTTGGGCATGTAGTTCCCTATTCAACCACTAGGGTTTCGTAAAACGAAAGGTTGTGAAAGTTGCGCACGGTCCTTGACTATTGAATGATGTTGGTTTCGTCTCTATCTTCTTCAACAAAAAAGCTATTATAAAAAGATAGGCGATTTTGGACATGCAGTTCCATATTCAACCACTAGCCCTGGCCACCTTAGCCATCCCATTTGGTTGTCAGATGACGCAGACCCCCAGCACCACCAGATTGAGCACTCCCTTGGCATCGCGATCCTCAGTCAGTGGCGAGAACTCCTTGACATCACTTCCTCCATCAGCACCAATAACTATAACCAACACATATTGCTCTTGGTATTACACTTACAAAACTGACATGCAGACAGACAGCTTCATGTGCGTCTCTCTCCCGCGTCTGCCACTGTCTCCTCTCCTCAAATTCTCCCGCCACCTCTCATTGGAATGTGAGACCGGTGTGGCACACATGTGGAGCTCATTCATCACTCATCTTCCCGGCCTGGTTTGGGCTCAAACACCATGTACTGAGTCACAAGTCCTTTACATCTACAAGCCATTTGTAACTCTGATAAGTGCAGTCTCTGTTCTGTGATGGGGCCTAAATCCTGGCTGAAATTGTTCATATATACTATTTCTCTGTAGAAATGTACATAGTTGGGTGGGGACTACCTTTTCTAGTATTTTATACATAAACAGGAGATTTTAAATCTGTCTATAATTAGCCAGTTCTCCAGTATGGAGTTGTGGCTTCTTAATAAGTGGTTTGATAACTACCATTTTAAAGTTTCTTGGGACATGTCCTAAGGATAGTGAGGAGTTAATCATATTAAGAAGAGGTTCTGAGATTACAAGGAATACCTCTTTTAAGAGCTAGGTTGGTACAGGATCTAACATGTTGTGGCTTTTCATGTTTTGTTAGCTATTCATGATCTATTACAGCGAAGGATTGAAGTTGCATGTGGAGATTCATGAAGTCATTACTCTTGTGCTGTGAAGGAATATCTGGTTCTGCTGAGGATTTATTCCTAACCAAATTAGCCACAGTAATGAATGAACACCTAGGATTGTTGTGGTTATTTTCATTGAGTTTGCTAAAATATGCTGACCTGGCAGATTTCTCACTGGATCATTGATGAGTCACAGGGCATTAGATAAAGCAGCCATATCACCCTGCAGCTCTCGCCTGGTTGCCCATTAAAGCTAAGCAGGGTTCAACCTGGCCAGTACCTGGGGAAAACTAAAGTTGCTGCTGGAAGTATTGTTTGGAAGGCTATCAGGGGGTGTTCACCCTGCAGTGTGTGTGTGTGTGACCTAATGCCCTTTTAAAATGATAACCCTTTAAAATTTTGTTTGAAAAAGACAGAGTATAGCTAGACAAAGGCTTAATATGGAATAAAATTGTAAGTAAATAAATAAATAAACTAAAATAAAAAAATATGACTCGTTTAAGGCTGTCCTGGGCAGATTGTCAAAGGTGCAATATATCCTGTCTTTCTGACTAAACTAGTGCCTTAAAAAAATGGAGAAAGGAATGTTTGTGAAAAGCACTACACAAAATACAATAACTGCATAACAACTTTGGCGTACAATAACAATGAAATGCAACAGGGACACTATACTGTAAAAACAAACACTTTCGGATGAGATGTTAAACTGAGGTCCTGTCTCTCTGTGGTCATTAAAAATCCCAGGGCACTTCTTGTAAAAAGTAGGGGTATAAACCTTGTGTCCAGGCCAAATTCACCCATTGGCTCTCTATCATGGCCCCATATTAATATCCATCACTGAATTGGCTACATCACTCTACTCTCCTCTCCACCAAAGCTAGTGTGTGCTGGGCATTCTGGTGCACTATGGCTGCTGTTGCATCATCCAGGGCTGGATGCTGCACACTGATGATGGTTGAGGAGATTTCCCCCTATAATATGTAAAGTGCTTTGAGTGCCTAGAAAAGCGCTATAAAAATGTAAGGAATTATTATTATTATTATTAGATTTCCAATTGGCATAAAGGCATTTTCATCTAGAGGCATGGCTTCCTCATGGGCATGGACAAACGGTATAACCCTACAGGGTATATGCATTGCAGTAGGATGTTCTCCGTTGAACAAATTCATGAGGTCTTATAACCTAGATGTGGCACCCATCGCTTTGCGAATCCTATCTTTATAGAGAGCTACTATCGGGTGAGCCCGAGCTCCTCCTTTGGGTGGGCTACCTGTTATAATTTTAATACAGCTGCCTGGGTAGGCAACTATGCAATTTAACCCCAATAGAAGTCACAAGCACTTCCAATAGAATAAAACCTCCCTCCAAACCTCTGGTTATGAAGAGGTTAATTATTCTTTGTGTATTATATGACTCATATAGTTCCTCAGATTATGATTAACATTCCATCTGGTTTTCACCATGTGGGGTTATTAATTGTCACACACACTTAAAAACATACTAAATAAGTCACCACCTGAAGGGCCGTGACCTCATATACACATTCTTCTAAAAGCTAGAGCATAAGGTATGACGTTAAGTAGTGCGGTGTGATGGGACTCCTTTCCCCATGGCGTTTAAATGTAATGTTGAGTGAACTGAATCGATAGGGAAATGTTTCATTAGTCAAATTATCCAAAACACTTTATTCATTATTAAAACCCATAAGGTATATTTTATTATTATTATTATTATTATTATTATTATTATTATTATTTATTGACAGAGTATTGCCAAAAAATAAATACATAAAATTAAATCATTTACATAAGAAAAGGAAAAAGAAAGGCACCAGGTATAAAACATAAATTATTATGTATCAATACTTATCAAAAAAATTGAATGATGTAGTACAGGTTTACAGTCTCTAGAAATTTGGTAATCTTTGATGGAGAAATAGATTGTATGTATTACTTGATTTCCTAAAACAATAAATAAGGGCAAAATAGGAATAGAAAATTAAGACATTTAAAAATGTATCCAAAACGAATCATGAGGAGAGGTGATCATTACTACATGGGGTTATTGTCAATACATCAAATGCCAGATGATAGCAAAAAAGCAAGGCACTCAATCTCCAGGGCCCTGACGAAGGTAACTAGTCTGTCGATGTGTGTTGGTTTTTTAATGTTTTGTTGCCTTGAAATGAACACTATGCATTGGAGATTGAGTGCCTTGCTCTTTTGCTATTAACTGGCTTTTGATGTTTTGACAATAAATAAGGGCTTTCGATTAATTAATTTACTTCAGTTAATTAAAAAATAGAAATTTGAAATGAAAGTTTAATAATAAAATACTTGTTCTGCTCATTTGCTGATGCTATAAAAACCAAACAAGACATCCATTCCTGAAACAACACTGAGAATTCCAAATGCAAATTTTAATTTATAAAATTACTAAATTCTATCTAAAATATTAGTGCAAAAGGATAATCACAAAAGATGTGAGGTGCAGATTAATTTCAGGCATCTCCAAAAGAGCAATTTGTGTATCTATCTATTTTAAACCTTTTAAAATGTAATTTGGCTGGACAAAATCTATGTAATAACTTGAACGACACTTCCCTTACTTTATTAGTTATCATAAGAGGCAATGTCCACACATTTTTATTCATATTAACAAAGTTCTCAAAATACAACACCACATATGGAATTATTATGAGTTAAGTTATTAATAAAATATTGTGATGAAGGACATGATTAAAAGCAGTTTCCCAACCAGGGTTTTAAGCAGATCTAAAGGAACAGGTGAAAGGGTTTTAACTCCTTGGTTTTAACAACCTCTTGCAGAAGCATAACTGCTCCCCTATAGCATCCATACTAATAAAAAAATCTTTAGGAGAAATTCATGGGAAATTGAATTCAGACAAAACTCTGTATAGTTGCAAATAAGACCTTCTCAATTAAGTATCTTGGGAACAGTTAAGGGACAGTAAATAATTCAGTCCCTCACATCCTTGTTGTCATTCCTGTGGAAAAATTAAAGATGGCTCTACTGTGGGCAGGCAAAGTGGATGAATAGTCTGCTTTAACAAATTACATTTATGGTTTATTCTCACTAGGCAATCTGTACCATGCCCAAGCACAGTTGACCCCCAAAGTCCAGTTAGTTTGACATGTGATCGCTCCATACCATGCTCAGGCCTGTTTGAAGAGGTGGGCTTGGGCACAGTTTAGTTGGACTCAAGCATAGTATGCATCTAGAGTGATCGCTAAAAATGGCCGAGCACAGAACTCACAACCTGATGTCAATGATGCAACTGTTCCATTTAACCAACATGGCGGCAAAGGGATCACTTTGGTCTATGGCAGAGGTGCAATGTTTTCTGGAAATTTGGACAGATGAGGGAATACAGGAACAACTGGATACAACAGACAAGAACGCCTAAATATTTTTAGGGGACAATCATGCTTGGGCACGGTACAAGGGATCCGGGCCAAGCGTGAGTACGCCCTATTCATGCTAGCGCTGTCTTTGATTTTTTTTAATGGGAATGACAACGAGGATGTGAGGGACAACCTTACCATACCAATGGCATGAATGGTATAAAGCTGTAAAAAGATCACACGTGATTTACCACAACTCATGTTGTCTGGAGTTCTTTGGCTACTGAACGTTCTTGCACAGATATTTTTTTTAAATGTTTTGTCCGCGGAACGATCCAAAAACACTTTAAACTGCAGCACAGCCCATTGAAGAGACCGTAAGTCTATCCCTCCTCGTTGTCACAAAACTCAAAGATGCTGCTAGCAGGAATATATTAGTAGAAGAACAGTATTCGTTGTTTGAGGAGAGAGCTGTTTTGATAATTTTTTTTTTTTTTTTTAATTGTACATTTATTTATTTGCGGTGTGATATTAAAATACCTATTTACCTAATAATCAAATTAAGGTGCGGTATCAGCTGCCGTACATACTAGATTTTAGCATTGGGAAGTGAAGAGAATCGGATGTTCTCCATTAAGCCGGTTGAATGTATGATGCTCATTTCAAACGTAGGAACAAACACAAATGCACAACTTCAAAGCCTCCAGTCGTACAGCTAAATATCTTTGATTAAGGTGCAGTTACTGTGTAACACTTTTTGAAGCCTTGAATTCATACATTGAATTCATCAATGGCGGAGATAAAAAAAAAATAAAGAGTCTAATATAGAGTGAAAACGTGTTGTCTATTGTATCTTTTATATATTTGGACATTTATTTAACTGGAAAGAAGCTCAGATTAAAAATCTATATTACAAGAGTGATACTGGCCAATATTCTGTCTTATTATACATTTTCCGCTGTGAATGCTTATATTCAGCTTCTGTTTTTTGTAGTCTGAAGATGGCCTTATGAGAAATTATGTCTGAGATGTTGAAGTGTTGTTAATTTGTTCTTTTGTACTTGTTTTCATCCATCATGTGCAGGTTTATGCTGAGATGACGTCTTTGGTAAGTTGGACATTTGTCAAAGCATCAGCATCACTCACTCATCTCTTTTGTGTTGTGTTCAACATAAAATGTGTTTGTCTTTTTAAAAATATTAATATATTTTTTATAGTTTTTAAGGTATCATATAACTTGATACAGTTCAGCATTGTTAAAAGCTCTTATCAGTCTTAAAGCGTGTGTCATGTTTGCAGGGAAGCAGCAGTTCCTCCACAACAAAGTATATTGTACGGGTTCCTAAGTAAGTATAACCCTGTTTGTTTTTTAATTACATATTTTATAATTAGAGCAACTACAGAAATATATCTGATCGCTGGTCTTCTCTTTTTTTCCTAACAGAAACACCAGTAAAAAATACAACAATGTCATTCAATTCTGGTGATAAAGTCACTTGTTCCACATGGACTCAGGTAAATGAGCATGGTACAAGGCTACCGTCTTACTCCTCCACTTTTTTTTCGTTTGTTTGCACACCTTTATAAATGTAATTATGCCATGTTTAGGCCCGTATGGAGCGGGATATGAGTAATAGGCGCATATATGGAGAGGAGGATACCACGGAGGGGGTGGCTGGCAGTGAGTTTGGAAAGAAACAGAGAGAGGAAGTACGGAGGAAAAAGTATGGCATTGTTTCGCAAGGAGTTCAAGGTGGAGGACCAGCCCTGGATCCTTAAAGTCAATGGCAAGGCAGGGAGAAGGTACTGTCTGAATGAAGTTACAGACATATTTCTTCTTCTCTGGCCAATTACCACTTTTGAATTCGTTCACAATTCACATGCATGTACATATAAATATAAATGAACTATATATGCTTTTGACAACATCTCATTGGATCATTGATTCCACCTCTTGTTCCTCTCTTTCAATCAGATTCAAGGGTCTGAAAAGGGCGGAATTACAGAGAATGCTTCCTTCTACATCTTTACACAATCTGCTGATGGTGCCTTTGAGGCTTTTCCTGTACGTGCCTGGTACAACTTCACACCACAGGCCAAACATCGCACACTCACAGCTGAGGCGGAAGAGGAAGAATGGGGACGGTGAAGGCAGCATGGGAGAGGGTGAGCAAAGAGTCAAATGCCTTGCAGGCCTATTCAACTGGTGGCCCACGGACAAATCTGGCCAATTTGAAATTGCCTGTTTTTTAAAATCGTTTTCCTATGCAAAGTTGCGCTAGACAGTCTTGTCTCTTATGTTTTTACAATGTCTTGTGCAGGAGCCCTGATGTTTTCAGAGGTTAAGCAACAAATAAACATAATCCGTCATTTTGATGAAAAGGGAACTTTAAAAAAATTAATTCTTGTTAGTCGTCTATGATTTTAGAGAAACAGAAAGGTTCTATTCATTAATTTTTGTCAAAACATTTGTAACTCTAAACACTGGTCTTTTTTAGAATTAATTAATATTATGGGTATAAGATAACACAATGTCTGTAGATTGAAGCTTTTCGTTTACAAAATACTCTGGCTTGGCCTGCGTGCCCCAAAGAGTTTCCCTGTAGCTCACATGTCGATAAAGTTGAATAACCCTGGCCTAGAGTATGCTTAATTGTTCACCTGCTGTTACGTCTCGCACACAATCTTAATGTTCAGCCTTTCGAAATATATTCCGTTGAGTCCATACAGTAGAGTTTGATGCATATACACTACGACTGCAGTGTAATACTCCATCTGACCTGATAAAGTCTAGTAATTTCTAGGCACATGTGCAGATGATGTGCACAGGAATGATGATGAAATTTGTGCATAAGACATAGAGGCAAACAGATATCTATAGCGTACTTTCAAGTCTTTATGAACAACCGTTCTTTTTTAATGCAGATGGGGAAGACAAGTCAAAAGCTAAAAAGGACAAAGGCCCCAAAGGCAATGGAAAAAAGAAAAAGGGCAGTGATTTTGAAGGATTTGAGGACAGTGACGATGGGGACTTCGAGGGGTTAGAGGTGGATTACATGTCTGATGAGAGCAGGTGATTCCATTGCTTACTACCTAATCATCATTCTGCCTCTGCTCCAGCTCTGAAGAGGAAGAGCCAGATAAGACAAAGCCCAATAAAGGAGAGGATGTACCTAAAGGTTGGTGGCCAGCCTCGCTATTTGCAGTCGTGTCCTTTGTCTTATTTTCTGCAAAACAACCCAGTAAAGCTTTCTGTGTTTTTTATAGGGATTGATGAAATGTCAGACAGTGAGGAAGAGAACAAGAATGAGGATGATGCAAAGGAGGAAGAAGAGGAAGAAGATGGGAAAAAGACACCAGTGCAGGTGGAAAAGAAGACAAAGAAAGGTAAAAGCAGCCTCGCTTTGCCATCTTATTCTGTATTCCCTTTCAAAGAGATGGTTTTGATGGAATCTACATTTCCCTAATTTTATGAAGTATAGGTCTCTGCAGAACAATAATGGGCGTTTCTCAATCTGTGGACATTTTCACACTGGGATGGACATTTTTCATTTATATTTTTCCTTTTTATCCAATAAAAGGAGGAAATCTCAGTGTAGTAATCAGTGGGTGTTTCCAAACTAGTATGGGCATTCCAATAAAAGTAGGGAATCTCAATATAGTAGGCAAATCGTGTAAAGCATTTAAAAAACACCCATCCCGGTTTGAGAATGTCCACTGATTGGTAAACGCCTTTTTTTTGTTCTGAAGAGACAGAAGACTCTATTTTTTTCATATATAAAGTTAACATCAACATCTCCCGAACCGCCGCCTCGTCATTATTTTCTTATGTGTTATCAACTTGCAGATAATCTAAAACAAAATTGTTTATGTTGTTGCAGACAGTAGTGGAGAGTCGGACAGCTCAGAAGACAGTGATATTGAAGGAGAGGCAGCTTCAGCACTATTTATGGTGTTAATGGACTATATTTGTGTGTTTGTGTGAGAAAGAGAGGGAGAGAGCGAGAGAAATCTTGGTGTTCTGTGGTGGTTACATATGGTACAGTGTTCTCTTATAATCTTCCATCTCGCAGAAGAAACACACTCCTCCTAAGCAAGGGGGTGGCCGTGGCTCTGCAGGTAATTCAAGAACAGGAAGTCGACCTGGCACGCCTTCTATCGACAATGCTGCCACTTCTAATACTCTCCATGCAGCTGCTAACAAACTGGAGCAAGGTGCAATAACATGCTCAACCTCTAACCACATATTGATATTGACAAGACTGTTCCCTCTTCATGCAGTGTATTGCCATTTATTTTTCATTATCTGCCTTCCCTTTTTCTCCGTATTATGTTTTGCCTTGCTCTTCACCACTCCATTTCTTGTCTTGCTAAATTTCATGTTCGTACTTTTGTCTCAGGTAAGCGCCCGACTGTTGTATCTAGTTCATAAACTCCATCTGCTAAGAGATTAAAGATGGAGCTTAGCCCTCAGAGCTCTTCTGGGAAGAGCACTCCCCAGCCAGTATCAGGGAAATCCACCCCAAGCTCCAGGTACCTTGTCCTCTCATTGTCTGTTTTAAACACTCACTTATGCCCAGATCCCTGCACTCCTCAACTATCTATTCTCCCCAGATCTGTGCTAACATCTGTTCTCCAGCCTTTGGCTGTACAGGGTTTATTTGGTGCTTCCATTAAATCAAACGTTCACCCAAAAATGGAAAGTCTGTCATTATTTACTCACCCTCATGTTCCATACCTATACATACTTTATTCTGTGGAACACAAATGATCTATTTCAAAGAATGCAGTGATTGCAGATTTTAACGCTGTAGCAGTGAATAATGCCTTACTTTAAAGTTGAAGAAATACCATTAATGTAGTCTGTGCAACACATGCATCATAAACAAGTCTTCTGATGGCATATGGTCTCATTATATGATAAACAAACTGAAGTTAGATCAGTTAGGATCACTATTTTAATAATGTGAAATTTCAGAATAATTGTAGAAAGTGATTTATTTCAGCTTTTATTTCCTTCATCACATTCCCAGTGGGTCAGAAGTTTGCACAGGCCTACACTTTGTTATTATTTGGTTGCATTGGCTTAAATTGTTTAACTTGGGTCAAATGTTTTGGGTAGCCTTCCACTAGCTTCTCACAATACATTGCTGGAATTTTGGCCCATTCCTCCAGACAGAACTGGTGTAACTGAGCCAGGTTTGTAGGCCTCCTTGCTTGCACATGCTTTTCCAGTTATGCCTACAAAGTTTCTATCGGATTGAGGTCAGGGCTTTGTGATGGTCACTCCAATACCTTGACTTTGTTGTCCTTAAGCCATTTTGCCACAACTTTGGAAGTATGCATGGGGTCATTGTCCATTTGGAAGGACCATTTACGACTTTGCTTTAACTTTCTGGCTGTTGTTTTGAGATGTTGCTTCAATATATCAACATAATTTTCCTTCCTCATGACGCCATCTATTTTGTGAAGTGCACCAGTCCCTCCTACAGCAAAGCACCCCTACAGCATGAAGCTGCCATCCCCATGCTTCATGGATGGAATGGTGTCCTGACTAATTCCTTACATTTATCACATGTGAATCCCTCACTGCTGATGGAAGAAGTTATGGTAAACATGTTACATGCTGTGCAGGAAGAAATAACATGAGTGGATGCCATGACACAATTGATTGTTATTGTTGTTGGTTGTTCCTGAGCGGTGAGAGTTTGAGATTGATGTGTATCCCTCATGCACTTGTTTATTGTTATGGTTGTTCTTGATTAGCGGTGCTTTGAGATCGATGCAATAATCCATGCACAGTGGAGAAAAACGGGTGCATGCATTTAATCGCTATTAAAAATAGAAATCTTACGTGTGAGGAAAATACACGCAGTTGAATTGTGATAAGAGACTAATGTGGGGAAAAACATGATGCATGCTGAAAAATGGAAGATATTAAGGATTCAAAGCTGAAAATTGATAAATATGTGATGTTTAAAAAGCTAGCAGGCTACAAACACAGACTCGAGCTAGGCGCTAGCAGCAACAGGTAAAATACACAGAGATGAAACAGTAGAAAAGCGTAAAAACCCGAAAAACGTGGTAAAATGACAAAGGATTAAACGATGAATGTATGAGAATAAGAATAAGCAATGCTAAGCAGGCTACAAACACTCTTGCACCATGCCGTTAGCAACAGGAACAGTTGTATTTAAATGACTTCAACTATATGTTATTGACAAGTCAACATATACATTAGTTGGTCAGTTTTCAAAATCGATTTGATTTGAGAGTGAATAAAAACTTAAAGGGATAGTTCACCCCAAAATGAAAATTCATTCATCATTTACTCACCTTCATGCCATCACAGATGTGTATGACTTTCTTTCTCATCAGAAGAATTTTAGCTCTGTAGGTCCATTTAATGCAAGTGAATGGTGACCAGACCTACAGTTGAAGTCAGAAGTGTACATACACTTAGGTTGAAATCATTAAAACTCATTTTGTAACCATTCCACAGATTTAACATTAGCTAAATTTTGTTTTGGCAAGTCGTTTAGGACATCTACTTTTTGCATGGCATGAGTAATTTTTTCAACAATTGTTTACAGAAATATTATTTCATTTTTAATTGACTATCACAATTCCAGTGGATCAAAAGCTTACATACACCAAGTTAACTGTGCCTTTGTCTAAATACTAAATATAATTTTCTGGAATTTTAATTAGCCAATGCTTTTGATAGGTATACTGAATTGGAGGTGTACCTGTGGTTGTATTTTAAGGCATACCTTCAAACTTGGTGCCTCTTCGCTTGACATAATGGGAAAATCTAAATAAATCAGCCAAGACCTCAGAAAAACAAATTGTGGACCTCCACAAGTCTGGTTCATCCTTGGGAGAAATGTCCAAATGCCTGAAGGTACCACGTTCACCTGTACAAACAATAGTATGCAATTATAAACACCATGGGACAACACAGCCACCATGCTACTCAGGAAGGAGACACATTCTGTCTCCTAGAAATGAATGTAGTTTGGTGCGTTAAGTGCAAATCAATCCTAGAACCACAGCAAAGGACCTTATGATGTTGGAAGAAACAGGTAGACAAGTATCAGTAAAACGAGTCCTATATTGACATAACCTGAAAGGCTGCACAGCAAGGAAGAAATCACTGCCCCAAAACTGCTATAAAAAAGCCACACCACAGTTTGCAAATGCACATGGGACAAAGATCCTCTGGTGAAACAAAAATTCAACTGTTTGGCCATAAATGTGAGCGCAGCGTAGTTCTAGCGGGAAGACTAGCAGCTGTACATCATCACACTATTAGCTGGGTAATTCCTAGCCAATCGCAGGTAAGCCATTGCTTTATAAGTCTGCTCCCAATCTATCACATTGCTGTTTCAGTGCGCTAAGATGGCAATAGACACGTTTTAACCCCTCAGGCCACAGGAGAACTAGCGCACAGAACATCTCAAACGCCTTCCATTTCCAACGACGTCATCACTTCACCTCAATTTCTGCCAACATCAAACCCATGGGGAGTAAACAATCAACAACACTCAAACCCGGATCTTCACCCATATCTCATTAATTTCGGAGATCTCTCTCAATCGAATTGCACGACCCGGCGCGGAAGGAGTGCGCTCCACGCCAAGTGCGTCAAAATCATCGGCTCAGGCAGCAGCTGGTTTCCATCAGAAATAAGCTAAGTCATTTTCACATCCATCAAATGCAATCAGATTTAGTCGTGTCTAGGCCTTCCGTTGCCATGCTGCCTGTTCATTATAAAGTTGCAACGCTGTCTGTTCATCATGACGCATCAATATCAAAGCCAGTATCTCATATCAACAGCGCATTCACTCTCATAGTATCGACAGGCAGTCGCGCTTTCGCATGAGGGCAACTTGATCAAATTTAATTCACCTGTCATTCACCCAGCACGCATGCCCGAGATAATTTCAGGCATATCATCACGCACAGTCAGTGCATCGTACGGGGTCCCATTACTCCATTAAGTAAGATATCCCCGTTCTGCTGGTCGCCTTCGCCCAAATCACGTAGGCTAATGGGCGCTTTCTATACCATTTATCATCCCTATGCCCTACTCACTAGGAAAAGACCGAGCCCATGATGCGGGCATTCCTAGGGCGCTTGGCATCACAGTTTAACCCGTTGATGCGCGCCCCCCTTTTTCGAGCACAAACCATGAAAATGACACACCTGAACTTAAATGGTCGTATTTACTAGACCCTTTGGAGTATGGACACCGTTGTAGTGTCTCTTGAAAGAAGACACTTTGGGCTTTATTTCCCAAGTTTCAGAATTAATACATGCTATTTTTAAAAGTTAGAAAACCACGCCCCAATTTAAGGGAAAAAAAATTAAAATAAAAAAAAAATTGCAACTGATTGCATAGTTTGCTGAAGTAATTCTTATCAGGCGAGATCTCGTGTAAACATGGAGAACATATCAAGACGTATGATTTTATGGACTAAAGGGCGATTGGACGTAGAACGAACCCCGTCATGGACAATTGACCCAAACGCGGCGAACTGGATTCATCTTGCGATCACGATTTCATAATAAATGTATGAAGTCCCGTTTTGACATTTAATGTTTTCATTCATACTCCCGGCACAAACAAACAAAGTGCCGTTTCTGGAGGATCGTTATCATGCGATCGGATCTCAAGGTTGAATCTTTAGACTTCCCGGAAAGATGTATAATCTGTAAACATTAATAGACGGTAAATTACATATTAAATGTAAACCGAGCGACTGAACTCCCGCGTGCGAACAAATGCGTATCAACAGGTTAACATAGCCTTCACCAAAGCCTCGTGAAAGGGTCCTTGGCGAAAATAGATAACTCATTTCGTTCGGTACAACGTTTTGTGAGATGTTCCCTGTGCGCCTCCAAGGGGAAAAGAAAGAAAGGAGAGAAAAAAATAAATAATAAAAAAATGCCGATCCATAAAACGCAGCGTTTTCTTAAACTAATGTGTACTTCCACGTTCCCAGCGCAAGCACGACCGTTGCTATCATGGCATATTTGCATTTTATTTCAGGCATCATTAAAGTGCAGAAATTCGTATGGCACGTCTTCATTAATCATTCACTCATCGTTGCTCAGACCACGTTTCAATCCGTGGGGATCTTCAGCGCCCGGGGCCTTATCCATGTTCCAAACTTCAAGCTCAGTCTAACGGTCTTATCAGCCCAACTACATCACTTTTATGAGCCGTTCCCTTTCAATGTGCATGATCAGGGACGTTATAGTAGCAGGCGTAATAAGTCCCAGGCATCGCCAGCATGCGTCCGTGAAGTTTCAGCTCAAAATACCCCACGGATCATTTACTACACCATGTTATGTCTCTTTTGGGCGGAATCAAAAACACGCTGATTATGTGCATGCTTCTCTAAATACAATGAGCTACCGCTCCCGCCCCTTTCCGGAAGAGGGCCGTGCTGTTTCAGCTCCCGCTCCAGACACTACAGCAACAACAAATCAGAACCAATATGATTGACAGCGCAAATACCGGAGTCCAGCCATATTTTATTAATATTCATGTATATCCGGTCCCCATGAATGCAGTCAGAGACAATGTTAAATTTAGCGCATTAGCTGCGGAATCAACTTCAAGCACATTCGGAAAGGAGACTTGCAAACATTCACAAATGTAAAGTGCGATACATCTTCAGGACGTAAAGCTTGGACATGAACAGCTGGTACCGATCCATACACAAGAATCACATTTTGAAGATCCTGATTTATATTGACACATGCACAAAGCAGTCCGGTGTAAAATGATTGCACAAACATGCACACATTATTGTATGTTTTGGGGCACATTCCCTTCTAAAACAAACTGTCCACCGCATCTTCAGCGGCTCTATGCCGGGAGCACAGGAAGACTCCTGTTCACTTTTACAGCCAAGAACAAAACCCGTATGAAGCTGCAACACTATCTTCTCACCGCATTGGCTCCAGCTCGAGGAAGGAAAGAGAGGAGGGAAGAAGGAAAGAAGAGGAAGTGAAAGGGAGAGAGGGGATCATGCTCTATTCCCTAAACACACAAGCCCCCCCCCCCCCCCCCCCCCCCAAAGAAACACTACAGGATAAGGTCTATTTGCACGCCGTTCTCTGGCCAGTTTGGGGTCTCCTAACGCAATCTCCAGTCCCTATCAGGCCACCTCAACTTCGCCAGGCTTATCATTCCTCAAGCCCAATCCTTCGTTCCCGCCTCCTCACACTAGCTCATTCTTCAGACAAACTCTCCTACCTAGCAATTGACCATGGCTGCCACGAATCGCCGGACGACAGGTACCCATTCTCGGACCCGGCTCTCTCCATAGGATTCAGGGGTTCTGTCTAGGATCATGGCCCACAGGGAAATGGACAGAAATAAATATTTTATATAATTTTTTTTTTTTTTTTTTTTTTTCAATATAGCTTCCTATGCTCCATCCGCTCTTTGTTAGATATTTCGTCATTTAATAAAGGTTCCTCGAACTGCAATCCCCGTCTTGACGTGGCCCAGTGAGGGAAGAAGGAATTACACCAAGACCCAAGCATCATATCCTTCCATGCTGGTCGCGCAGCACTTAATTATATGGTCCAGTAAAACTGAATTCCCGTTTACCCTCCAAGAAATAGCTCTTTACCCCATATGGGGTAAAATATATGGTGAGTACAGAAATAAAGAAATGCATTCCCAGAACCACCACAGCCGCGTTTCGTGATTGCACAGCAAGCTACATCAACAAGAGACGTTTAAAAAGAGGACTTATTCATTCCACACCCATCACGGCCAGCGTCACGTGGGTCCTCTTCAGACACGCAAACGCATCGTAGCTATGCGACAATTCTGCAGTCGTCACCATAATCATAAATTCTGGTCCTCCTCGAGCCGACACGTCCCTTACGAGACGTCCTACATGGCAGAGCATTTCCTCTAACTTCATTATCCCAGCCAGACACATTCCTTCCACAGACCAGCTTCTACCAGCAACCTTCGAGGTATAATGGGATCCACAATGAAGATGCTCGGCCGCTGGTCTCCCCAGCCGAACCTGAAATGGTCAACCTAACCCAAATCATCAAACAAGCTCAACTCCCCTTCAGCCATAAGTTCTCATGCATATCTGGTGGTGGTTGGTGGCTCTCCCCCAGCACATCCTTCCCTACACAACGATTCAATTCAAGCACGCCCCTTGCCAGGGCTTCCATAATCTCAAGCACGGTCCCTTTGCATAGGTATTGCACAAGCCAGCCGCCCTCAATGGAAAGCTCGCACCACAACGGGATATCTGTCAACAAGGTATTGCACGACAACATCGCCATTATCACATGGCATTATGCATGCTGCTCACCTTGGCAAAGATGTCCATTAAACAACGGCCGCCATCGCTCGAGGGCTGGAGCCCCATGGAATATCTTTCTACGAAACGTATTGCACGTAACATCGCCATTTTCGTATGGCTTTACGCATGTCGCTCGCCTTTCGGCAATGATACCCAAACAACTTTTCCCTCGTCGGAGGGTTTTCATATCAATGTTTTCTTTCAACAAAGGGATTGCACGTAACGTCGCCATTATCGTATGGCTTTACGAACGTTGCTCACCTTTCGGCAAAGATACCCAAACAACTTTTCCCTCATCGGAGGGTTTTCATATCAATGTTTTCTTTCAACAAATGGATTGCACGCAACGTCGCCATTATCGTATGGCTTATCGTGTGGCAACCTCCACCACCACCAGTTGAGCCCCGTCCTGCACGGGGGTAGGCTCCTCGCCCCTGCCTCCTATCTCCGGCAGGATATGATGTTCCGAGTACAACTCCCTCGGACCGCCGGACGGGGCCTACACCAAAGAGAGACATTACTTTTCTGTTCAACATTCATCAAATAAATGGCATCATAAACCTCACTCAAGCCTGCGTGTCTTCCCGATAGAATGACCATTGTTATGTTTGGAGGAAGAAGGGTGAGGCATGCAAGCTGAAGAACACCATCCCAACCGTGAAGCATGGGGTGGCAGCATCATGTTGTGGTAGTGCTTTGCTGCAGAAAAGACTGTCCACTTCACAAAATAGATGACATCAAAAGGAAGGAAAATTATGTTGATGTACTGCAGCAACATCTTATGACATCATGCAAATGGGTGTTCCAAATGGACAATTACTACAAACATACCTCCATAATTGTGGCAAAATGGCTTAAGGACAACAAAATCAAGGTATTAAGTGGCTATCACAATTGAAAATTTGTGGGCAGAACTGAAAAAGTGGAGGCCTACAAACCTGACTTGGTTATACCAGTTCTGTCTGGAGGAATGGGTCAAAATTCGAGGAACTTATTGTGAGAAGCTTGTGGAAGGCTACCCAACATGTTAGACCCAAGTTAAACCATTTAAAGGCAATGCTACCAAATACTAACAAAGTGTATGTAAACTTCTGACAGTGGGAATGTGATGAATTTCACATTCTTAAAATAAAATAGAGATCCTAACTGACCAAAGACAGGGAATGTTTTCTACAATTTAAATGTCAGGAATTGTGAAAAACATTTCCTTAAATTTAAATGTATTTGGCTTAAATGTAGAAGCGATATAATAGGTGTGGTTGAGAAACAGAACAATTTTAAGTAATTTTTTACTCTAACTGTCCACTTTCAGATGTGAAAATTAAACTAAACGGGCACCACATGTGTCTTTCAGATCTAAAAGTGGAGATGTAGAGTAAAAAAATACATCATTTTGATGTTTCTCAACCACTCCTATTATAAAGCTCTTTTTTTTTTTTGAGAATTTGTATTATAATTCTTCTGAAGACATGAATTTAACCACTGGAGTCTTATGGATTACTTCTAGATTTCCTTTTATGTGATTTTTTTTTTTTTTTTTGGACAATCCAAATGACGTGTATCATATACGTATGTACTGTCTGCATGATAAACTTCCGTTCTTCAAATTTCAGACAAACACTGTTGAAATCACACAAACCGTATTATGTTCTACATATAGTGGGCATAAGAAAGGTCCATTCTGCTATCTCTCCCCTTTAGTGATGTACAGCTAAAGGAGGATGCTGTGCGCAGGTATCTCATCAGGAAGCCCATGACTACAAAAGACCTTCTGAAGAAGTTCCAGACTAAGCGCACATGCCTCAGCAGCGAGCAGACAGTCAATGTGCTTGCCCAGATCTTGAAAAGGCTTAATCCAGAGAGGAAGAACATCAATGACAAAATGCACTTCTACCTCACTGAGTGAACTAAACTGAGGAGATATTAAAACACTGATCACCACTGTTTCAGCCAGTCACCAGCAGGCTCTCCTTTAAGAATACATTTCATTTAGATTAAGACACATCTTGATTTTCTAGCTGTCATTTTGCTTTTAACCAACCCAGCATTAATTAACAGTAGTCTTCAAGTACTGTTAATTGTTACAGTTGAGTGTGCTGGAACAGGACTGAAGAGTAGAATGATGTTTAGAGAGCTGATGGATTTTTAAATGGTAACATATTAGTGAAAGTGTTTGAACATTTCAGACAGATTATCAGATTTTACTGCAGAGCAATGGTGAACCAGAGATAAAAGTAATCTCAACTCAGTCCCACAGCAAAGCTTGTAGGATTTTGAGAGGGACTTTACACAGATAATGCAATGAAAGGTTGTTTTTAGTAGATGATAAATATTATTCAATTTGTCTCTTTTTTTCTTTAACCAGTTTAACTTTTTTTTTTCTCCACCCTTAAACACTTTTCCAACAGTACAATGTTAGAAAGCAGTGTTATCCCCCAGTACTAAATTAAACTGGTTTTGAAAACTCTAGTTTTTGTTAATTTGTTTTAAATATGCTGGCCAGAGGTGTAGTGGTAAAAAAAGAGGTGGGTTTCTGGTGGACCACGACGTGGTCACCCGGTAAGGTGGGCCACTGCCTACTGGTGTATGTGTATCCTGATGACATCGCTATAGGCTATCATTTGATGGTACTTCCAAGGGTATCACTGGTTGTTCCCTCATCATAGGTCATGCAATCACTATTCAATTCATACATTCATTTAAGTTCTTGTTAAAGAGACTCAAGAAGGAATAATATGGTTGAAATCTATAAAGTTTACTAAATGACAAAACAGAGAGAACTAAAATATCTAAGAGAGATAGAGAGGGAGGCTTATATCCAGGGCTTCCAATGCAATGCACTTGTACTGATTAGGGATTTGGGATTATTTTCATAGTCGATTAATCTGTTGAATATTTTCTTGATTAATCGATTAGTTGTTTGGTCTATAATAAGTCATGAAAAACGTGGATCAGTTTTTCCCAAAAGCCCAGGAGGATGACGTGCTCACTCACTTTGGGCTTGTAGCCGAGACCGTTTGCTGGCATCAGGAGGAGGGCTGCTGTCTTGACTGCCGGATGTCCATTTTTACAATTCATTCATCATTACATGTAGGCAGTAGTGCGGGAAGGTGCCCCCCTGTCATAGCATCAGCTTGTGGACTTACATAATTTTGTAGCCTAGAAACGTGAAATAAAAATAAATAAATTAAAATAGACATAACATACTGTGTTTGATAATGTAGTGAGTGTTCAAGCAACGGAGAAAATGAAATAAAGTTTGAATTTGTCATGCTTGGTTTGTTCCGATCAGAGCATGCGCGGAGAGCGCATTTCTGAATATTCCGCTCCCTCGCTCATTACGCTCAGGGTCGCTCGCTCAACCCAGAATGACCTGCTGGTTCGAAAATATGTAGAATAAGGGCTGCCTGCCTCCGACTAAAGTTTTTTTTCTAATCGACTAGTAGTTGTTCATTTTAGCCATTAGTGGACAAATCGCCCCTATATTAATTTAATTACTTAAATAGGCTATACAGGATGGATGAGCATTAACGTAGCCAATAGAGCCGCACTCTAGCGCACGCCCGCACGCATAAAGCTTGCCACAAAGAACCGGCGAAAGTAATTCTTAATGTGTCAAAAATAGCAAGGAGACATTTAATTGTTTATTAATAAACTGGTGTTTTCTGTGTCGCTGCAAAGATGAAGTTGACGATGCGGACTCGCCATGAATGCCAGAGAGAAATGCACATTTGATTACATAATCAGAGAGTAGCCTATTTCTTTTCGTTTTGAATAGTTTCGTTTAATAGTAAAACATTTCAAGCTTTTTATAATAGATAGCCATAGCCTATATTTCTCAAATCTGTGAGGCACAAGCTGAGTTTCAGCGCCCTCCAGTTCACATGCAATGCAAGTGATCGCCGGCGCCTTACATTGTCTGCTATATATTTGCTTCTTATTTATTAAATAGCCTACAGGCAGTTGGTTGATAAAACATTGATCAAAATTAAGATACAATTTATACAAAACGAAAATCTTTTACAAATATTTATTCTACAAAACAAAACTCAATGAAGTGTTCAAAAATCATGTCATATGTATACTTTGGGCTAGTGACTGATGAATCTTGATGCAGTCTGCTGCTTGCTGGCTACGCAAGAGATTGGTCAACACTGACAGTAATGCAGCGCAATATGAAAGACTTCGTCTTAGGTTTAACAATTATGAAACTAATAATGAACAATATAAAACTAAAACGGCATAAGCTTAATTTAAAATGGCTTAGGAACTATTTAGAGGTGGATAAACGCAATTTAGAGGTGGATAAACGCACTTTGGAGGTGGGTAAACGCTATTTCCGAATTTTAGGAGGTGCAACGGCGTTTACGTGCGTTTAGCCTCCACTACATCCCTGATGCTGGCGTTTTAGTGCAATACTAGGGAAGCCACAGTAGTAGATGGCGAATATGCACTGCATTCAGAAAGTATTCAGTATTTTTTCATTTGATAAAATGCTTTAAATAATTGTTTTCACATTAATCTACACCATGCCCCATAATACAATGCACAAACCAAATTTTTGATAACTTTGCAAATGTATTAAAAAGAAAAATCTGAAATATCACGTTAGGATTCAGACTCTTTACAAAGACACTTGAAATTTAGCTTAGGGGCATCCCACTTCTCTGGAACATCTTTGAGATGTTTCTACACTATGATTGGTCCACCTGTGGCAAATTAAATTGTTTGGACATGATTTGGAAAGTCACACACTTGTCTATATATGGTCTCACAGATGAAAATGCATATTAGAGCAAAAACCTATGAAAGTATTTTTGGTGCAAATCAAATGAGCACATGTGTTATTTTATAGTTGTAAAGACTAGTTGCACATGTGTATCAGTAAATTTGAAGTCACAGAGAAATGTATTTTAAGAGCTGCAAGCTTGTAGATTTTTTTTCTCTCCCAGAAACACACCACAGCTGTTACACCTTCTCAAATTCTTCATTGCAGATGTACAAATCCTTTTCTACGAATCACAAATTAAGAAACTCATACGCTCACATTTTTGCTACAGTTGCTGCAGTGAATAACACTGCAAAACACATTCACACACCCGCATCAAAAAATGTGAAGTCACGGACCAATTTTTCTCATCTGCAAATCCGTATGTGAATTCATCCAATGAGAGTTAGACACTTGTAGAATATTTTCTCGCAAATATTTTTTTTTTCTTTGATATTTCTCTCGCACAAACACAAGTACAAAACTACAACTGCTTGAATCTGCTGCTACGAGTCTCAAACACTGTTTTTCGCGCGCTCTCCCTTTTGCACCACTGTCTGTGTAAAATATGGAGCAAAAGTGATTTGCGCATCTGTAGAGGGAGAGGCGGGCACTGTTCAGAGATCAGAGAATTCTGGCCAATCAGAAGAGCTAGTTTGAGCGCCTCTCCATTGGCTGAACATGACGCCCGAACAGGGGAAAAAAATAACTTCCATGAGCATCTTCCCGAGCTGGCAATGGAAAATACCAATAAAGGTATTTTTTTAATTCTTTTTCTGAAATCACTCACTGTTATTTATATATGCTCGCTGGTCACTGCGGTCAAGCCAGCCGCGATTAAAATCCATATAACTCCTGTTGAGTGCAGAAGATAGCGAGTCTTACTATATTGACGAAAACGCGCTTATTAAGTATTTTTGATGTGCTGGTGTTTATTAATATGTTTGATTTAGCCTATGTGAAATCTGACTGGTTAAGACTCTTGGATAGGGCAGGTAAATATTTTATATCCAAAGTTTAATGAATTAATAAACAGAATCAATGTTTAACCATATTTGGTCATTATTATAGACACAAAAAACAAAAACAATTTGAAAATCACACACATCCACTACACTCTCTCCATTGTCCCTCCCTGAGAGCCCTCCAAAAAAGACATTATTTGCCCCATTTCTCCACAAACAGGTCTAAATTCCCCAGTCTTCTGGATGCCCCTTCCCCAAAAGCTGCCATCCTTGCCATCTCCGAACACCACTCCTGAAAGGGGGTGCTCCAGCCGACTTCCAACCCCTAAAAACTGTCTGTCTGGCAATCATAATACTAGTTAGGAACCAGTTTTTATGTGCTTATTCTCCAAATTAACGACCGCCCTATCTCCTAAAATACAGAGTGTGGGGCAAAATACAATTTGAGAGCCCAATACCCCACACATAAAACTCTGTATCCTCAACCAAAATTTTTGGATCCCCAAAAGACATTGGTTGTGTCTGCATCTTCTGATTGACATCACCAGCAGGTAGTGTGTCTTTAAGACCAAACCTATCATTTATTAAAGTAGCAGTTCATTCTGATGGGTATCTCAAGCTGACAGGATGTGCTACCCCTGTTTTTACATCATTTATCAAGGCGGTAGTTTATTCTGATGGGTATCTCAAGCTGACAGGATGTGCTACCCCTGTTTTTACATAATTTATTAAGGCGGTAGTTCATTCTGATGGGTATTTCAACCTGACAGGATGTGCTACCCCTGTTTTTACATAATTTATTAAGCCGGTAGTTCATTCTGATGGGTATCTCAAGCTGACAGGATGTGCTACCCCTGCTTTACATCATTTATTAAGGTGGTAGTTCATTCTGATGGGTATCTCAAGCTGACAAGGTATGTTACCCCTGTTTTTACATCATTTATTAAGGTGGTGTTTAATATAAATAGTAGCTCATTCTGAGAAAGAAGCACATTTTGTTGGACGATATGACAGCTTGTACTACCGGTAGCACATCCTGAGCGGGTAGCACAGATTATCAGAACACCGGTCCAATGGCGACACTTATCAGGTTCAGCTGCGCTGCAGTGGAGGGTCACGTGAGTAAAACACGTCTGCTTCGCGTTGGTCGAGCTGTACAGTTGAGCTGATGACAGCTTACAATTTCTTTTATTTTTTATTTCGTTTTGCTTTCAGAACATCAGTTTACTTGCCTGGTGTAGACTAAATAAATTTACCAAGATAAGATTATCAAGATGGCATACACTGTCCTAAACGTTACACACACACACACACACACAACGGTGACTCAAAACAACAACATAATTAAAAGGTGCACTCCGTCATTGTTATCCTCATTGCAAAGTTTTACTCCTAATGAAATTTACTTTAAAAATATATGTATAAAATTGATCACTCACATAACATGAAAACTAAGATATTAGTAAACTTATAAAAATGTATTTATTCTGCACGGACAGGGTCTGTCTGTCTATCTGTCTTTTTCTTTTTTTAAGGTGGGGGTATGGAACAGTGATTAACCAGAAAAATTAAAAGTTGCAGACCCCTGCAGTATATTATTTAATGATTATTTTAATAGCTTTGCAATATAAACATCATAAAGTATGTACATACAATAATATGGTAGCCTACCAAACACATTTTATAAGCATAATATGCAATACTCGTTTTATACAATATGTAACAGGGGTTCCAGCTCAATCACCAATTTGTTTTTGGATCGAAAATTGTTGAAGACCTCTGATTTAAATAATTTTAGCATAAGGCTGCAACATAAAATAATTAAAAAAATCTTTCTGAACACACTGTATATTTAAATTAGATATGGTACACAAAAAGTCCAATTTACTGTTATTCAATTTCCTCTCACGTCACATTATTGATTTATACATTTAATGATTTGCATTTCCAATTTCCAGTCTTTTTTCTTACATAGATGGTTGTTTTCTGTTTCTTTAAGTTTATTTCAGAAAAACAATAAAATATTTTTCACATGTGAGAATATCTGTAAGGCAAACAATACAGATTATCCAGATCTGACACCAATAGAAGTCACATAGTTTCCATTCAGGGCAGGTGGAAAGATCAGTCCAGTGTTGGTGCTGCGAAACTTCCTCTAGTGGTTTTTAACTGGCAGATTCCGACAGATCACAGAGATGCAGCGATGTCATGAATCCTCTGTCCTGAGAAAAAGCACTCTTTATCTTCAGGATATCATGTGTGAATTTAAACCTTGCATTGTCCCTGTTTAGAGAAGCAAAAATGTATTCTATATCATATCATATATCACCATACTGTGACACCAGGATAGCAAATTTTACATGGTATAAGCCTAAAGTTGTTCTGTATTTTTAATATGGTTGTTCAACTGTAGCTATACCTATTTTTTATATGTAAATACCCAAAGTGGAAGGTACTTGGTTCACTCCTTAATATGTAAAGCGAACAACGACTCTACCCAATCTGCAGAACAAGTCGCATAACAATATCAGACAACAGACTCAGACCGGCAATGGTGCTTCTAAAAAACTGAATGTAGAGAATCGTCATGTTGAAAAACAATACTGACTGCCCTCAGGAAATGCAACTGCTCTGAGCTCCCCACTGCAAGCGCTCTGTTTCTCTAGCCATGAATGGCCTGGGTGGACAATTAACAATGTCAGATGAAAAAATATTAATAAATAATAATGGCAGTTCAATCCAGATTCCAGAAGGATTATTATTGGTCAGGAGCAGGATTGCTGCCTTTCCATGCACACTGAAAGGCCTCCTTCCTCCGTCTCCGTTTTGTTTCAAGCTCTTCCTTCCGCTTCGACTCACCCAACTTGATGCCTTCAGACACAGCCTGACGCCAGCAACTGCGGTTGTCTGCAATCCTTTCCCAGTCATTCGTGTCAATAGCCGTCAGCTTAAGATCACGCTTGATGACATCCTTAAATCGCAACATTGGACGACCCACAGAACGGTGTCCAGTGACCAGCGAGCCATACAATAAATCCTTAGGAATGCGACCATCCTCCATACGACGCACATGTCCTAACCATCTAAGACGACGCTGACAAAGATGAAAAAATATTAAGGAAATGCAAATAAAACCTTCAGGGTGTACAATCCAGTTCCTGGTGGTCCAACTTCCTCCACAGTTTAACTCCAACTTTAATCAAACACTCTGGAAAGAGCTCAAATGAAAGCTGCCACACCAATTTTGAGTTACTTATTGTATCAGATCACAAAATTATAGTATTAAATCCTGATGTTAACATTTCCAGATCCTTCAGTAATAAACCTGCATAAGATGTGGTGTAAAAATGAATTAACTACTTTTTGCATTGCAAGCAGCACCAAATGAAATCGCAAATACTGTTTTCAAACAGGTTCCCCCACAAATCTTACTCACAGCAGCGCCATCTTTGATTTTTGGTGGGAATGACAACGAGGCTGTGAGGGATAGGCACTGTAGTTGACGTGTTTTTGGATCGTTCTGCAGACAAAACATTGAAAAAATATAATTCCAAGAACATTAATTGGAGTAAAACTCTAGACAACATGAATTGTGGAAAACCAGATACAAACTTTATACAGCTTTACACCGTGCGTGTCATTGAAGAGATGCGAAACCCGCCTTTTCACTGCATCAGACAAACGACAGAGGACAGACCGGATGTCATTATTTTCCAATGGGGAGTCGCACGGGGGCTGCGTGAGGTTCCTACCATCTTCGGATGTGACATTTTCGGATCCAATTTGAGACTTGGCTGCAATAAAATATTTCAACTAGTGCGACTAGACCATATGCGACTGCCCAACCCGGAGTAATGTTTTCATGCAAAATATCAGCTCAAAGTGAGAAATGTCAATAGACTTGGTCATAAACTTTTTCTCAGTGCCTGCTACTTCTGTATTTTGGACAATTAATAATGTAGAAATTATTGTTTGCATTGCAAAATACAGTAAACGTGTGATTAAATGTGTCATTTATTTTTGCACATGCAAAACCTTCATATTTAGAATCACTTCTATGAATTTCTAATTCATATTTGCTGAATTAGGGTTGTTGCTGTTAATTATCATAATATTAACTATAAAAACAGTAATAATGATAAAAATACTATTAATCATGAATACTGAGTTTTGTTGAATTCATTCATCTTCTCAACCAAATCCTTTTTCTTCTTCTTTATAAAGGACGTTCTCTTCATCCTCCCTCATGAAATTCTGCTTTACTTCAACCTGTTCCTGCACTGCTGACAAAATTTTCTGGGACGATCCATGCGACCACTTGCTTGCACTCCTCTATGCGCTCGGGGTCTTTTCGCAGAGCTGAACTTTTCGAGGTAAACATATAATATGAAGGGCTTTTGAAAGATTTCCTCTGTGATTGTTCCTTTACTGTAATAAGTAGTCTCATTCTGTCCTGGAAACATGATAACACCTTAAATTGTCATAATCTACTCCACGATATTCAAAAATGTATTGCATGTGTCATGTTGTCATTGAGAGTGCACCATTTTGAAATGCTAGATTTTCTGGTGAAATCAACAGTACACTGGTAAACGACAAAGTTTGGATCATTAAAAAAAAATCAAATTGCTTATATATATACTTGTCATCTAACTTAGTGTTCTTCAACTGGTGGATCGCAAGTCTATTCGGACTGGATTCCGGACAGCAGAGAAAAGAACAATGCCATAGGCTATTCTCCCATTGAAGATATTTCGGCGGCCAGTGATTGCCTATTTAGGACTGCCGAGTCAGATTTAATGATAATCTCGCAGCTAAAGGCTTCTCATCAGCACTGCGATATTTATTTATTTTTATGCTATGTGTATGCGCTTCTGTTTATTATTTAATGTGCAATCTTGCTTTTTACCACAAGAGAGCACCACACTACTTTCCCTTGTGCCTCTTCAACTTAAAGCATTAAAAATACATTAATTACTTCCAGACTCCACTTGTAATACTGCCATTTTTTTTTTTATTATTATTATTTCTTGAACATTAAATGTGACAAAAGCCCCCCCCCCCCCCCCCCCCCCCCCAACCATTATTATGCTGTTCTTTTGTTAATTTACAGTAGCATGTGTACAATTTCTCTCTATCACACACAGGGACCTCACTAGGATTGGAAGACGGGGGGGGGGGGGGGGGGGGGGGGGGGGGGGCTTTTGTCACATTCAATGTTCAAGAAATAATAATAATAAAAAAAAATATCATACATTTATCATGTAAATGTATGATAAAGTAATTACATTTAGGTAACATCTACGTATTTATTTAATTTATCACAGCCAATGAATGCAGAAAGTTAAATTGGTATAGCTAGCATATATAATAAATATAATAATTTAGTTTAGGTTATGCATAGTGCCTAGACCTGCCAACAAATGCTTATTGCTTATTGCGGGGGGAGCGTGTGTATCGGTGTGTGTGGGCGGGGGGAGTGTGTGTATCGGTGTGTGTGGGCGGGAGGGTGCATAGCGAGTTCAACTTCAGACCAAACTCGAGTAACGACGAGACGAGATGAATCCTCCAGGGGTCAGGGTAGGTCAGGGTATATTCTGGCAAACCGTTTGCCAATCACGTCTAGCAATCGGCAAAGCAAAATGTGGTACACTCCATTTACCAACAAGCGATGTTGATAACTCGCAAAGCACGATGTTCTTTCCCGTTTTCCCAGCACGATACCATAGAACGGCATAAAGTAAGAGGGGTGAGAAGTAAGAGGCGGGGCACCAGTAAAAACATTTACTTGCAGCGCTCCGGTCTGCAACGCTCTGAAAGCTGCCACAGTTCACACCAATGCAACGAGACGGTGCGGTGCATCAACTTGATAGCAAAACGACTCTTTGTACTTCTGTCCAACTTCCGACTTTTCGGCTATTTTTTGTAGCTGGATATATATATCATTTGTTGCGTCTAATTATAAATATGAATGAGGATACGGTTATCGATCAATCGAATTGTTATTGTTGTTCTTATTATCATTTAGGGGGGCTTATGAACATTTTGGGGTAGCTTCAGCCCCCCTAAAATAGGCCTAACGACGTCCCTGATCACACACATACCCACACAAATTGCACTGACTGGTTTCTATCATCAATTTGCCCATAAGGCTGTAATTATGGTAATTATTTGTAATTGTAATTGTCAGGCAGTGCTGTTTGTGATAGTAAGAGGGAATTAATCAGTCTGTTAGTCTGTGAGATTTACAGGCAGTTAAACACTGAGTGCTGATACGTGGCTCGGGAATGGTGTATATTCATGCTACAGCAAGGATAAGAAGATTGCAAAGACTGAAACAACTAAGAACACAGCCCCATGAAATAGTTTGTATTAGTTTTTCTGTAGCTCTTTCAAACAGCAATATAGCCTACACATCAGCTTAAATGATAGGAGTGGGAGGAACAATTTTACTGTAATGTTACTTCACTTGAGAAAGTGTTTATATAAGTGAAAGTAGCTCTACTGCAGAGACTGAAAGAGGGAAATGGACTTGAAGTAATCAGAGTTCAAACAATGACAGAAAAACCTCATGTAAATAACTACTGTAAAATGTGTGGCTTAACTGACGTATGGGAGGCTAGTTCAGTGTGACACATATTGTAACACAGGCATATAAATATTATTTCTCACTTTTTAAAAACATCTCATACGATGTGATTCTCTCTCTCTCAATTTCAATTTTCAAGTACTTTATTGGCATGACTGTGTTTAATTAATACACAATTAATACACAAAACAGATTATGACAAGACAAATAATAATAATAATAAAATAGTAACAAATAACAATAAAGATAGAAAGATCTCTCTCTCTCTCTCTTTAATTAATTAATATTAATGGTTGGCGGGGCACTGAGAAGAGAGCTGTATTATTTTATTATTTACAGTTAAAAAAAGGCAGATATAATGTTATTACAAGAGACCCATACAAATGTTCAAAATCAAGTGCAATGGATGACCGAATGGAAGGGTAGTGCACTGCTTAGTCATGGTTCAATCTTAAGCGCAGGTGTTGCATTACTTCTTTCATCACGGGTAAATAGTCATGCTATTGTGTCTGAAATAATTTCGGGTCGGATTTTGTGAGTGGATGTTACCTTAGGCCATTCCAATTTTTCTCTTTTTGAATGTCTATGCACCAAATATAGGGAATGAACGTATACCTTTTTATAAAAAAAAAAAACTCTGAAGCTATATCTGAATGTTCTCAGGATAAGATTATTGTTTTGGGGGTGATTTTAACTGTACTTTAGATCATGCTGTGGATAGCAATCATGAGGAACTTCATCCTTGTTCAGCTTGAAGCACTTAGATCTTTAATTAATTATCATAGTTTTACTAATTTATGGAGAGACACTTTTCCAGGGGTTAGGCAGTATACCTGGCTCAAACAGAATTCTAATGAAATGTCAGCAGCATGACTTGATCATTTTTATGTGAATGTTAATAATCGGGGCAGATTTTTTGGTGTCTCTATTTCTCCTAATTTCTTGTCTGATCACCACTATATATCTATGACTGTTTCTGTTCCTTTTATTAAATCTTATTCTTTATATTGGCATTTTAATAATAACTTACTCCAGGATAATTCTTTTATTCATGCTTTTCATTCTTTTTGGGAAGCTTGGAGAGAGGAAAGACAGTTTTCATCGTTAAGTCATTGGTGGGTTATAGGCAAAGTACAGATACAAAATTTCTGTCAGCAGTATACTGCTCACAGTACTAGAGACCTTAAAGAGGAAGTGAAGATTCTGGAACAAAGTCAAACTTTCAATATATATATATATATATATATATATATATATATATATATATGTATATATATGTATTCAGACCAGAATACTTAATGTAATCCACCCAACCCTGGTAAGGACAGACTTACTGTCCGTACAATGGCATGCACTTATATAGGTCCTAGATCACATTTTGTCAACTGAAATGTTTTTTTGAAAGATGGTAGCACTTTACAACAAGGTTCCATTTGTTAACATAGGTTGACAACCGTAGTTAACATGAACTAACAATGACCAATACTTTGACAGCATTTATTAATATCAGGTTATGTTAATTTCAACATATAATTTTTTTTTAAATCAAAAGTTGTACTTGTTAGCATTAGTTAATGCACTATGAAATATTTTTAACTAACATTAACAAAGATTAATAAATGCTGTAATATAACATTGTTTAATTGGTTTGATCATGATACTTAACACATTATCTAGTGCATACAAATTGATCCTTTTGTACTGTGTTAATCAAAGGCATAGTGAAAAATACAATTTATCTTCATTGTTTCATCAGCTGAACGATAAACACAACTTTTAACAACAGTACAACTGACAGTACTTCTATCCCTCAGAGCTTTGTTTTTATTCCTGTCAATAATTAAATATGGCACTACTCTGACTATGGTCCATGGAGTCTAGCAGACATATTTGGAGCAGGAATGAGAAAAAGGTTTGAAAAAATGAGAGGGAGGCAGAGCTAGAAGAAGGGAAAAAAGAAATGTATAACAGATGAGTGAGAGCATATTTAGTGATGACTGCAGACTGCAGACTCCCCCATAAAGCTGCTGGCCAACTTACTAGATAAAGATGTTTGGAGCAGTTGCAGGCACTCTAAGTAGATCTTGAGGTGCAGTAAACGTTGATCAAAAAATTTAACTTCTTTTCTTCTTTTTGAGACTTCTGGTTGCACAAAGTGATGGAGAATGCACAATTTTCTTGCTTATTGTGTTAGGTACTGATGTATGCATCGGTCTTTATGTTTTTCATGCTATACAGTGTCTTTAATGTACAGGGAATGTAACTGCCTTAGCAATAGGTAAAATACTGTACTAAAGGATGGGGTGCTAAAAAACAAGAACAGCAATCTTCAGGTTAAGACAATGAAGCTACAATTAAAATTGATTATGTTGGTGCTCAAAATTAAATTGTTTGCAAGAAGAACATCTCTAGTCTTACTGCACGCTTCTTTATCTCTGATTAAAAAATATTTGGTGGTTCACAACACCTTATAGTGACTCAATGTAACTGTATCATTACAGTATATAGCCATTACATTATGATGACATTTTAACCCATCAGTTATGTCGTGTTGGTGCTGCTATTGAGACCAAATTGGTATGTATGATTTAATCTGATTGGATTACTTCAGAAGACATGAATTAAACCACTGAAGTTGTGTGGATACTCTTATGATGCCTTAATGTGATATTTGGACCTTCAGATTTCTGGCCAGAGAACTGAAATATTCTTTTAAAAATCTTAATTTGGGTCCTGCAGATGAAAGAAAGTCATACATTTCTGGGATGTCATGAGGCAGATTAAATGACGAGAGAATTTTCACTATGCCTTTGATGAGGGTGTAGAGGCACTGGAAAAGAGATGCAGTTGAAGTTGTGTCAGGAAATGCTACCCTGCACTGGAGCTTTTAATAATTCTACACTGTTTAAAAATGTATTGTACCTACATCAGGCAAGCCCCTGCAATGAGGCTCTTTTCCAAATAAAACATGGCACTCAATGGTAGATGGCCCACTTTATGCTCACAAGGTACGTCTCGGTATGACAGTATAACAGGACCATGATTTGTATAACTGTTTTATAATAAAAAATATTAGATTAAGCTAGCAAAAGTATCCCATAATCACAATAATCAATCATGTCTATATAGTCTGTCTCATTTGCTTCCTCCCTCTTGTATGTGTATTTAATTAGTTTGACACTCTCACATACAGAGGAGTGATATATTGTGGTGCAGTCTGTTCCAGTGACCAGTAGGATTTATAGGATAAAAGTTAAATAAGGACCAGAGAACCTGGTATACAGTTCTGCTGTTTATGAATTATTCAACTTTATGAGTCACTGAGTTCGGCATCTGCTGTAAATGCACAGCAACATAACCTCAGAATTCTTGATTGGCCCTGTGTGTATGTGGACATGTGATTGTCTCTGGTTTTAACAAACATTTCTATGGCACTATTATATGTATTCACAAATGCACACCTACAAATTTGTGCATATGAATGCATCTGAATTGTTCCGGTGTAGACTAGAGATTTGCATGTGACAGTTTATTATGGTGCATGGTAGTGAGACTCTTATTAGCTTGTTCTCTTTTTCTTTTGGTGACGTGTGCTTTCTCTGTGCTACTGTGCTAGATTAGTGTGGCATTCTTTAATACTGCACTGAGGGAGGGGTGTCTCTACTTGGCAGCAGGAGGGAGGCTTTGGCATTCAAAAGCAATCGCCTTGTGAATTCCAACTGTGTGACAAAGCTAAAACGCTAGGACTACAGCACACATCAGAGCAGAGTTTGAGCATACAGCCCCACAGAGACCATAATCATAATCAATACCTATACATACACTGCAAAAAAAAAAAAAAAAAAAAAAAAAAAACATTTTAAGATTTACACATTTCAGTTTTTTATAACAAAATTCCATCTAATAAAAAAATTACACAGTTCAATCTGATGAAGTTTGGTATGAAATTTACATATATGTAAATCCTAAAAATATGTTAATAAAAACATTTAATGTACACAATATTCAGAAACAGTTCATTAAAATGAACAGTGTTAACATAAAATATTAAACATAGTTGATGCATATCAATTTTGTATATACATGTACCCTCTATAAGTCCTATTTTTTATTATTATCTTTTAACATTAGAGCACAGAGGTTGCAGTATGTCATTAGGCCAGTCCCTTTCAACCAAAAAGTGACAGAACACCTGTAAATCCACAAAATTGTATACAGGGGAAAATAAAGTACAAAGTGCTGTTGTTTTAAACCTGTTTAAGCAATGTAATATTACAGCTGTACAGGATTCCTTTAGATGCAGGTGTCAGTTCTAAGACAGGATGATAAATTCTAGATCAGAGTTTTGGGGTTTGGAGATGAGTTAAGAACTCTGCCCCATTCTTTCATGGTTGGTTTTTAATTTGTAACAGTTTGAAGATAATCATATAGATCATCACAAACTGGCATTTACATAAACATATGTACTCACAAAAACATTGACAAATTCTACAGTTAAAACAACACACATTAATAGTGATCATATGTGCTTATAAACTATTAGAACAGCTATGGGGGAAAAAAAAACTGTGAGATGGGATTTATTGGCTGCCCACACACATCTGCAACAATTGTAGGCTGTATCATATTAGTGCTATGCACGTAGAAATTTGAGTAAGTATTTAAGAATTTGAAGTCCACCATTCCAGTTGTGTTATTTCAAGTTCTTCTAACTAATTAATATATAAGTAAATGTTAGTGTGCAACAAACAGCAATTAAATGAAGATGGTTGCTCTGAAAAAAAAACTTTTATATAGTATATACTTGTATATTTAGCTGTTACATGTTTTTATTGTATTTAATTATAATTCATGTATTTTTTGTAATGCACTTTAAATAAATAAATATTAAATTAGACCTAATTGAAAATGTGGTTGATTTTATTTGAACAAAAACGTCTTTTTTGCTGACAAGACAAATAATCAGAGGATCAAAAAAAAAAATGATAATAATTTGTTCTGAAGTAACATCCATTGCTGTGTACAATGTTTCAGGACCATGGACAGTTACCCTGGCATGGCGACCTGTGAGATGCTTCTAGCACTGGATCAGCACTCTTGCTTAACAGAGCTTTGTGAAATATTAAACCACGTATGAAACTATAAAGTGACAGGGCCCATTATTTGTATTTATATTGATGATATTGGAATTATTTAAATAAGAGCACATTTCCGTACAGCCTATTTGAGTTGAGACATAAATGTTTCAAGTTACTGTCAAGGTTACACACTTCACTCTTTAAATTCCAGCGTGGGCCTTCCGATAATTAATAGAATTGGCTATGTTAAAATGCCATATTACAACTAATTTGTTCAAGCTTGGGAAACATATTTCATCTAAACCACTTCTGTAGTCACTTGATTTACTGCAGCTTAGTCTGTTCAGAGCTACATGAGCGAATTGTCTGTCAGCCGCTGTTGATATGTCGACTGAAGCCTGGAGGCTTGTGCCTTCTCTGCCTGCTTGAGCTCTTGAACCCAGGCTCTTCCGGACTGATGCTAAACACATTGCATATGTTTGATTGCTAGCGTGCTTGTTCAGATAGTACAAAGCTTGTTGTGCAAGATCTTGGGATGAACCAGGATGCAATGAACATCCTTGCTCTGAAGTTCAGATTTTCTTTTCTTGCAGCAGGTCCTGTGATCTTGTGTAAATTCTTGAGATATTCTGTATGTCTGGGGAGTTCATAACACTAAGTTGTCAGGAATGCAGCCAATCCAAACTAAATGGGAGAGAGACACTCATTCCACTACTGAAAAAAAAATGTATACACTAATGTTCAAAAATTCAGGGTCATTTGCCTGAAATGTTTTGTATTGTCTTAAAAACCTTTTGATCTGAAGGCGTATGCTTAAATGTGTGACATTTGTTTTGTAGACAAAAATATAATTGTGCCAACATATTGTGGAAGGAGGCACGTAGACGTAGGCTTGAAAGGTAAGCAAACTTTTAATGGCCACAGTGTCGTACACAGCTTCCTCCTTAATAAACAACAAGAAGTTTCTGTATATAACAAATCTTTCTTAAGACAGTACACGACAACACTGGACTGTCGTGTGTGTGTGTGTGTGTGTGTGTGTGTGTGTGTGTGTGTGTGTGTGTGTGTGTGTAGGGCTCTCTCTGCCAACTGGAGGTTCTGTGGCCGCTCTTATGCCGCTCTCCCCATGCTTACTGAAATCAGAGACAGGTGTCCTGACAGCGCCCTTACCGCTTTCTCTCCCCGGACGGACGCTTGACCACACCCCCGCTGCCACACATATCAATTTATTTCATTACAAAACTAAAATGTTATTTAAAAAAAAAGTTTTTGAAATGGATGACTTGGACCGAATAATTAAGAAAAGCAGCCACTAAGTGTTCAGCATATAGATGGGAACTCCTTCAGTGCTGATTAAAATGCATCCCAGGGTGAAACTTCAAGAAATTGGTTGAGAAAATGTCAAAAGTACATTTCTGCAAAATCTAGGCAAAGTGTGGCCACTTTGAAGATGCTAAAATACAATATAGCTTAGATTTATTTTGGATTTTTTTAGGTCACAACCTAATTCCCATATTTCCATTTTTACATTTAAATCTTTATTTAATTTGTATTAATGTGTACTACTGTCATGTGTATTTTGTTGATTCTTGTTTTTCGTGACTTTTATTTTGAAAAGTTTAGTTCCTGTTTCATGCCATTTCATGTTTCCCCTCCAGGTTCATGTGTCTTGTTTTCATTGGTTTATTGGTTTATTTCTGTGTTATCAGTTCTGTCTGTTCAGTGGTTCCCTCGTCATTGTTTTACTCCTTGACCATGTATTTAAGCCCTCATGTTTACCATTGTCCTTTGTCAGGTATTGTTGAATGTAACTTTGGTTGTGTTTGTGTTGTGTAGTCAAGTCAGTTATGTTTGTTATGGTTTGGATTCACGTTTTGGATATCACTATGTAAATAAGCTTCACTTAGGTTAATCTTTACTTCATCGTCTTTGTCATTGCCATTTCCAGTAGCATCGCTACAGAATACCTGACCTACAATGAACCCAGCAATCCAACTGCTACATCTATGTCAGGGCGAATTGTCCAATGGAGGATTATGTGGAGGACTTCTGCACTCTGGCTTGCCTGGTGGACTTTAATGTGGTCACCCTCAAAGACTGTTTCCGTTTTGGATTGAGTGAGAAATCTCCTCTTCGATGCCTGGCGGTCGCAGTTCCCTCAATCTGGTCTGATATCGACTTTGCCCTGCAGATTACTGGTTCTACGTTCACAGTGGGGCAGGCGGCCGCCGAACCGGAGTCCCACATCATGGCCTGAGCTAGTGCCATCTTTTGCTCCGGATCCTCAGCCTGCTCCATGCCATGTCACAGCAATACCTTAGCCTGCTCCATGCCATGTCACAGTAAAGCCTCAGCCTGCTCCATGCCATGTCAGCCGCACCTGAGTCTACTACACGCCATGTCATAGCATGTCATGCCCTAGTATGACATGACGCTTGACACTTCCTCCTGATCAGGCAAGGTGAACTTTTGACCCTCCAACCCCACCTGGACCCTCAGAGCCCTCGATCTCTCGGCATCGCCTCGGCTCTACGTTCCCTCGGCTCCACTGCGGTCCTTCAGCCTGTTGGCTTTACCAAGGTCCCTCATCCCTCCAGCTCCTCCTGTTAGTCACCTGGCTTCACCATGGCTCTCCGATCCATCAGCTCCACCCGGGACCTCCATCCCTACTACTCTGCCTTGGTACTCTGAGCCTCCAGTGCCGCATTGGTCCTCCCTGGCTCTGGCTCCACCCTGGCCCTTCGAGTCTTCGGTTACTCTCTGGGTTCCAAGTTCCCTGGTGTCGCCTTCAAGTCTCTCATAGCTCTGCCTTCCATGGCTCCATCCCTCAATTCTCTCACAGCCCCACCATCCACTGTTCTGCCCCTCAATCCTCTCAGGGTCCCACCTTCCGTTGACTCTGACCTGGTCCCATGCCCCCACTCCCTGTCTTGCCTGGCCATGCCCCACGCCATGCCATTCCAAGCCACGCCTCAAGACCCCTTCCCAGCTCCCTACAGATCTTTGAAAATTATATCATGTTTTATGTGTTTTGTTCATGTTTTGGGGCATCGGGAGCCACCCCTTAGTGGGGGGTGTCATGTGTATTTTGTTGATTCATGTTTTTCATGTCTTATTTTTAAAAGTTTAGTTCCTGTTTCTTGTCATCTTGTTATCAGTTCTGTCTGTTCATTGATTCCCTCATCATTGTTTTACCACTTGTTCATGTATTTAAGCCCTCATGTTTACCTTTGTCCTTTGTCAGGTGTTGTTGAATGTAACTTTGGCTGTGCTGATTATGTTTGTTATATTTTGGATATCACTATGTAAATAAACTGCACTTGGGTTCATCTTTACTTCATCATTTTCATCATTGTTATTGCAGCACTAAAATTACAACAACACAATATCAATTATAATTTGAACTCGAAGTAAATGAATAATTGTGAGTTCCTTAAACTTCTTTGCTTTAAAAATCCATTAGGATTTGAAACAATCAAGTACAGAACTACCCATAAGCCCTTGTGCTCGAACAATTTAAATATATTTGTTTGGTCAAAAGGATCTTATTGGGGCAATTAATTCGTTGTTTTTAAAAATTAATTGATCATTTATCTTTTAGCTATTTTTAATATTGTTTTACTGTAATTGGTTGTTTTGTGTAAAGTCCCCATTAGGGTGATTAGTGTTCCCTTTGGTAAGGTTGGAATCTTTTCAATCAGTGAAATGCTTCCTAGCGCATGTGATGGTGCGTAGTTGAATAGCACCTTTATATGCACTTCTTTGGGGAATCAAGTTTAATGACTGAGCTTATTTATTCAAATAAACTAGAAACCAAAAAAATGCTTGATAATTTGAAACAACGTGCATGCGATCAGTTAATCTTATTCATGAGGCATACTTTTTTTAGGCAAATAAGGTTGAATGAACAGATACATTTGTGTTCATCTAACAAAAGTTTTCGAGTTATTTTACATAAAATGGTTGAATTTACTTAAAAAGCATGATGCAAAATGCTACATGTGTATTTTAAGTAAATCCATCACATTGTATTTTTCAGTGACTATATATGCCCACCAATGTCAGACAGTGGCACTGGGATGAGACTCTTTGTAAGAGGATACTGCATATCCTGTGATATCGATAGGTGAGCACTGTTAAGGTCGTACGAGCCTATTGATTTTCTGTCTCTCGCAAAACAACCGTGTCCAAAGGCATATATGTATATACACTCACCTAAAGGATTATTAGGAACACCTGTTCAATTTCTCATTAATGCAATTATCTAATCAACCAATCACATGGCAGTTGCTTCAATGCATTTAGGGGTGTGGTCCTGGTCAAGACAATCTCCTGAACTCCAAACTGAATGTCAGAATGGGAAAGAAAGGTGATTTAAGCAATTTTGAGCGTGGCATGGTTGTTGGTGCCAGACGGGCCGGTCTGAGTATTTCACAATCTGCTCAGTTACTGGGATTTTCACGCACAACCATTTCTAGGGTTTACAAAGAATGGTGTGAAAAGGGAAAAACATCCAGTATGCAGCAGTCCTGTGGGCGAAAATGCCTTGTTGATGCTAGAGGTCAGAGGAGAATGGGCCGACTGATTCAAGCTGATAGAAGAGCAACTTTGACTGAAACAACCACTCGTTACAACCAAGGTATGCAGCAAAGCATTTGTGAAGCCACAACACGCACAACCTTGAGGCGGATGGGTTAAACCCCAGAAGACCCCACCGGGTACCACTCATCTCCACTACAAATAGGAAAAAGAGGCTACAATTTGCAAGAGCTCACCAAAATTGGACAGTTGAAGACTGGAAAAATGTTGCCTGGTCTGATGAGTCTCGATTTCTGTTGAGACATTCAGATGGTAGAGTCAGAATTTGGCGTAAACAGAATGAGAACATGGATCCATCATGCCTTGTTACCACTGTGCAGGCTGGTGGTGGTGGTGTAATGGTGTGGAGGATGTTTTCTTGGCACACTTTAGGCCCCTTAGTGCCAATTTGGCATCGTTTAAATGCCACGGCCTACCTGAGCATTGTTTCTGACCATGTCCATCCCTTTATGGCCACCATGTACCCATCCTCTGATGGCTACTTCCAGCAGGATAATGCACCATGTCACAAAGCTCGAATCATTTCAAATTGGTTTCTTGAACATGACAATGAGTTCACTGTACTAAAATGGCCCCCACAGTCACCAGATCTCAACCCAATAGAGCATCTTTGGGATGTGGTGGAACGGGAGCTTCGTGTCCTGGATGTGCATCCCACAAATCTCCATCAACTGCAAGATGCTATCCTGTCAATATGGGCCAACATTTCTAAAGAATGCTTTCAGCACCTTGTTGAATCAATGCCACGTAGGCATTAAGGCAGTTCTGAAGGCGAAAGGGGGTCAAACACAGTATTAGTATGGTGTTCCTAATAATCCTTTAGGTGAGTGTATATATATATATATATATATATATATATATATATATATATATATATATATATATATATATATAACAATATATATATTGTTCATGAATAAGGCTGTGCTCACTCACTTGAAAACCACGTTTATCAAACACCTAATATTTCATATCAAAGAGACAACATTTAATTTATTTTGACCACTCGAAATAGCCTACACATGTCCAAAGGTGGCATAATGGTTAGGCTAAAGAAGACTTGTCTGCTTCTTAAATTACAAAAATAACAAGATGACTGGCTGGGTTTGTGGAGAGGCAGAGTTTTTAATTATAGCAGTGCTGATGGGAAATCTCCGTCTATTAATTCCGAAATGTCTGCTTCTAAGAATAGCCGATAGTCAATCCTCGCCCTGCGTACCCTCGCAAAGCGCAGTCGTTCCCAAGGGACGCACGTTTGAATGCGCAACTGTCTCCCAGAGCGCACATCCCCGACCACTCGGCAAAAATAGTCCTTAACCTGACAACGCGCTGTCAGCGTGTTCTCTAAAACGGTGCAATCTTACGAACCGATGGTATTTTCATGCGTTAAATCAAGGCAGGTGAGCTGTGCGCACCTTACATGATCTAAAAACACATTCGGACAGTAGCGGTCGAAGGTACAGTTACATTCTGGAGTTAGAAGGGGGAAGGAACAATGAATCGGTGGGGGTGTGTGCGTCATGTCCTGCCAGAGATTTGGAGACGAACAGCGCCGATTTGATAAGCTAGTTTGCCAGCTGATCGGTGCTAACTGTTTCGCTCGGGTTGTGTTTCACAAGCTGATATCCTGAGAGCCCCCACCCGAATTTCGTTTCAACTGCTTCCTCTCCCTCTTTTTTCTCAGGGGCGCTTGACGAAGAGTACCGAGGCTAACAGAGAGCTCAACACTGGCAGAAATAAGGAAAAGAGGGATCAGAGTGTTCTCGTGCATGGATTGCCCTCACTCGGAGAAGATGAGCAGATCCTGCGCGACCCAAAGCCCAGTGAAGCCCAGCGGCTGTGGGAACCCGGAGATTTCGCCGCTCTCCCCTCGCGATTGATGTTCTACTCTCCATCACCGTGTGTCCCTTCATTGGATTTTATGACGCTTGGATTGGTCTTCTTGCACTGAAATGCCTGTAATGGCTCTGGCGAAAAGGATGACAACTTACCAGCGAGCACATACAATTTAATAGATCCTTGTGATTATCTAATTTTTGCATCCGAACAAATGCATGTGTTGTAAAGAAGAAGAAGATGAAAAAGAATTAACATTGGATATCTCACATCTGACTGTAGTGGAGATGGCAAATGCATGCGAGTAAACGTGAGCGAGAGGTGACCGAAGGCAGATGATAGCTATACAGTGCCAAATATTGCGGATGTTACGAAATAAATAAAATAATGACATTTTAATACATTATTCCTGCTTTAAAGAGATGTTGATAGTTTACTCACCAGAATGTGCAGATAAAAATAAAATAAAATAAAATAGAAACCACAAAGGATTGTTCTAAATGTTTTAATTTAGTTCACTTGGTCATTAAGCCTCAATAACCAAATTGTAGCTATGCAAATTACAACCTGAATTTCCAAGGAAAAGCAAGAGGAGCAAAGGGAGAGAGAGAGAGATCTGGAAAATATCAGGATGGAGCCGCAAAAAGCGATAGGTTTACTCAATAATTAGCTACATGGCCGTGGAAACATTTTGGACATAAAATGATAAGGTGATGATGGACCATTTTGTATTTTGAAGTGGGCAACGAACCTGTGAACTACAAAACACAAGGCACAATTTTCAAATATTTATTTTATTAGATTTTTTTATTTTCCATTTTTTTTTAGCCTAATTATTTTTTTTTTTAGCTAGCCTATATTTTCCTCTGCCAAGAAATCAAAGCATCAGTTCTTGGAGCCCAATCATCATATTAACGCCAGGAAGATAAATGTGTAGGCTACTCCAGTTATCCACGTATTAAGTTTGGAAGCAGGGATGTAATGTGGTGTGGTCGCGTTGAACATTCGCCCCCTTCTCTCCTTTTTCGTGAAGACTGGCATTTGGTGTCTGTAGAATGGCTCGGTTCGGAGATGAGGTGCCGTCCAGGTATGGCGGAGGACCAGGACACGCGCAAGTGGGACCCGGCCGCGGCGGTAGCAGGCAGGGCGGCCCGCCGGGTGCTCCACAGAGAATGTACAAGCAGTCAATGGCCCAGCGAGCCAGAACTATGGCCCTGTACAACCCAATACCAGTGCGGCAAAACTGCTTCACTGTCAATCGATCTCTTTTCATCTTCAGTGAGGACAACTTTGTGAGAAAATACGCCAAAAAAATCACAGAATGGCCATATCCTTTTAAATGCCCCTCTGTGAGTAGCCTACTTCAAGGCCCACAGTTGAAGGTATGCACTTGCATGCAGTATGTAAGGTCACCTAAATATGTTTCAACCCGTACGGTTACGATGAAAACCATTGCTGCTGGTTTAATGATAGTTTTGTAGAAAATATTTATTTTTTAAATGTGTTTTTATTTGTTTTAATGTGATACCATTAAGGTTTTTTCACATATTTGTACAAATTATTTGTCCATTTGTTCCTTGGCAAGATGAATAGATACTATTTATGGTGGGTATTCGGTGTGTTACGCACAGGAGTGAGGTGCACTGTGTGACGCGAAGGCTTGCTGATGTCAGCATGTGCAGTCTCTCAGTGAGAGAGAGAGAGAGAGAGAGAGAGAGAGAGAGAGAGAGAGAGAGAGATGGATGGTGAAAAAGGGGAGATAAGGGGAGGGGGGACAGCCACCATTTCCTATATTCCAAGAGCTCCAGGAGAATTTAGGGGACATATGTGCTTGGCCAAGGCTCTTGCGTTCCTTTGTAGCCAGAGGGGTTATTTAACACTGCAAGGAAATGGGCATTGTTAGTCTTATTAAGAATGCTTTTCTTACTCTATGTGTACATTCAGTTTTAGCTTTTCCCTGCAATGTTTACTTCCACAGTCCCATTTTAAAATAAGAATTGAAACTCTGGTCAGCATATTCTTCAATACATTTAATTGTTGTAGAAAGTGGATAAACTAAGGTCTGTGATGTATGTTATTCCCATGGCTTCATTGACATTTGCATTCTTTAGGATCTGATTTGGCAAGCTTGATCAACAACCAGCATCTGATTATTGGAATTGAGCTGATTTTTGTATTTTTCACATAGTATGTCCAGAGGGGGCCATCATGTTCCACCCCTAATGATTTCCTCCCATAATTCACTGAAGCTCAAGAGAAAAAATATGGCCAGCAATAGTTTGCAACCTTAAAAGATGTCTTGAATTAAAGTGATAGTTCACCCCAAAATGAAAATTCTCTCATCATTTACTCTCACTCGTACTATAGCAAATGTGTTTGACTTTCTTTCTTCTGCAGAACACAAACAAGATTTTTAGAAGAATATTTTAGCTCTGGTGGTCCTTTCAATGCAAATAAATGGTGTACAGAAATTTGAATCTCCAAAAAACACATAAAAGCAGCATAAAATGATCCATACATCTCAAGTGGTTAAATGTATACATTCATAAGCAATTTGATAGATGTGAGTGAGATACAGGTCAATATCAAAGTCCTTTTTTTCTTTACTGTAAATCTACACTCACATTCACTTCCACAGTCTTCTACTTGTTTTTTTGTTGTTGTTGTTGTTATTTTTTTTGGCGATTCGCATTCTTCTTGTATACTATTATTTTCTGGTGGGGGTGGTAAAAAGGAAAAATTTGAAATTTAGTGGAAAAAATGGACTTAAATATTGACCTGTATCTTACCCACACATATCATATAGCTTCTGTAGGTATACATTTAACCACTGGGGTCAAAGCTACAAAGGTCTGATCACCATTCACTTGCATTGTATGGATGTATAGAGCTGAGATACTCTTCTAAAAATCTTCATTTATGTTCTGTAGGAGATAAAAAGTCACACACACCTGGGATGGCATATTTTGGGTGAACTATACCTTTAAAAACCCTTCTCACTCCTGCCTTTTTATTATAGCGTACCTTTAAGGATTTAGAATCAACAAAACATTACCACACACACTTCCTTTTGACACTGCCAGAGCCTTTAGTGAGTGTTGACCTCGAACTCTGTCTGTAAGTCACTCTATCAGTAAGTCTCATTCTCATGATGTATCTCATGATGTATCCATTGGCAAAATCTAATGAGGCCTTGTGGTCCAAAGATTGAACTCAGCTTAATCAGAAGTTTTTTAGTGTATATAGTTTTTACTTACATTATTCTGTTTTATATCTTATATAATTCTTTGATAAAAAATGTATGTATTGCAGATTTACAAATGTAAAGAGTGTGTTATATTAAACTTAATCAGCATTTGCACCCACAGACATAGATTAGATGAGAAGTCAGGTTGAAATATTTATGGTTGCCATACATTGCATCTGTTCGTTCACTCTTTCACCTTCTCTGCAGAGTTAATGGTACCATGAAAACATATTTGCAATGTCTACATTGCAATCTCTCTCTCTCTATCTCTCTCTCTCTGCATTTATGGGCTACCTCTCTGCACTGTAAATGGAGTGTAATCATATACCTGTATTTTAGTTTAATTGACATCTATGAAACTGCAGCCTATCTGGAGTGTGCACATACTGTATGTACATCTATCTGAGGTGAATTTAATATGTGCTTGATTCAATTCTGTGTGTCAAAACATAATTCAATTTTGAAAATTTACATGTACAGTTTTTCACGCAAGAACAACAGAGAAGAAAGGATGGCAAATTAATGATAGAAAGACACTGTACTATAAATAGATGGGTTGGAAGAAAAGAGAGAAAGATTGGTTGAGTGGACACCAGAGGGAGACAGAGAGATTGTGAGAGGTTACTCTGAGTCGTGAGCCCTTGTGTTATTCTTCCATGTGTAGAGGCAGTGATCCACATTCAGTCTGCGGAATTTAAATTATTTATTCCACTTTTCTTTCCCTTTCTCTCTCAATACGCTTTCTCCTACATTTTCTCAAGAAAAGTACTGTTTGGTATGATGACCATGTATTTATTTTTGTACAGGATTTGTATGCATTATCAATAGATGCCTGCTTAGAAAAACAAGCTAGTTTTGTTCTAGCAGATGCTGACATACCTAGATCTAGCATATGTGTCAAATGTTTCAAATATTCAAGATATAATTTAGCACACACACACACACGTTTGTAATTGTTCTTCTCTTTTAATGACATACCAACCCTTCTCCTTTATCACTAGCATGTCTCTTGCACTCTTCTTTTCCGTCATTCCCCCAGGCTAAAAATAACAGCAGCGAACTGAAACAGTAGTTTTCAATGGCATGTTCTCCTTCCTTCCTGCATTTTTGCCTCCTTGGAGTCTGTTCTCTGTTGTATGCATATGGGCCCTGGACAGAAATCGCTGTATAACTGTATATCGTGATGACTAGTGTTTGGATAAGAAATAGAAACCATACAGTAGTTTTTAAAATGGCTGCAGAATGTGCCATGGCTGTAAAGTAAAGCTGTGTTAGGAAAGAGGACATAGTGTTGTGACTATATCAGGTTTTAGGATTGGCCAGTGAATCTGTATAGATTTGGCATGAGGGTTTGGCAAGAGCAGGTCAGTATTTGTTCTCAAATATAATCTATTGTTGAGTAGTGAAAAAATAACACACATCTACATAAAATTTATCATATATATATATATATATATATATATATATATATATCAACATTATCAACATTATCAACATTTAAACACTTACTCATTCGTTATTATAATTTTTTTTCCACATTTTACAATGATAGTAAAGTCATCAAAACTATGGAATAATAGATATTGGGAAACCTATGTTATATTTGATCATCTTCAAAGTGGCCACACTTTGCCTAGATTTTGCAGAAATGTACTCTTGGTATTTTCTCAACCAACTTCTTGAAGTATCACCCTGGGATGCTTTTTAAACAGTATTGAAGGATTTCCCATCTATGTTGGGCATCTTAGTGGCTATTATACAAAATATTTATGGCAAGTGACCCCAAACATTTGACCGGTAGTGTACACACACACACACACACACTTACACACACACACACACTTACACACACACAAGGCACCGATGTAAAGTGGTTATTCTGTATATTGTATGTATCTGATCACAGTATTAATAGTATAGATTTTCCTGAGAGATAATCTTTACTCACCCTCACTCATAAACAAAAAAATCTATTCTTGTAAATCTTGTCTTATTTACAAGGTGCACAACATACAGTTGTGATAAATAAACTGTGTAGTTAAGAGTATACAAACATTTCAGTTTGATCTAAAAAAACAACAACAAAAAAACAGGTTTTTGGAAGCAGGAAAGCAGAATTAAATATAAAAGGAGAGAATGCACATACTCTAGACTCTAAAAAAATAAGTCATTTTTGAATAAGAGAGTGACAGAGAGAGACTGTGTATAAATAATTTAGAATGGAAGCATGCATAAATGTACACATGCATAAATGCATACATATTGCTGTCACTCAAAAGTGTGACAAATTCTTGGTCCCCCTTTGAAATACATTTTAGAAACGTCACTATTTTTATTGAATCACTAACACCGGAAATGTATTTGAGAGTACAGTAAATAAAGCTTCTTTGGACAATACTGTTTTAAAGTATCCCTCCCTTCTCTTCTGGTCGACAACACGTGTTCCTGTGTGTCTTAACTGTGTGTATGATGAGGTATAAAGGACAGTCTCTTCATCTCAGGCCTTTTCTTCCATTTGGGCAGTAGGGAGTTCAACTCTGTCATTCCAGATTAATTTACAAGATTACAAGACATTATTGCCAAATGGTTCAAATGGCAATGTACATGTGTAGGAATGTGCAAGTGTGTGTGTGTGTGTGAGAGTAATGCATTTAACAGGAAGTTATAAAACAATAGATATAGTGTTCAAACTAAGACGAAAAACATTTGGGCACTTACTTGTAGTCAAGCTTAGTGGAACATATGTGATAATCTACAACTGTGGTTACTCTGCTAGGACACCTGTGTTCAATTTGAGGGAAAATTATGTCACACATATAAGTGATAAATGCAGAGTCAGCAAGTTGTTATCGCACATTATTACATGGTTCTCTGGAAAGCTCGATTGTGATTGGTCAATGGTGCCATCCCCCGTCAGATGTTTGCTCTGTAACTACCGCAGATCTGTGGATTTAGACATTTAGATTGCTCATCCGCGTTCTGCGAGCCGTCTCTGCTGCTTCTCGGCTCACTTTGTGATCTCTACATGTAAGCTAATAAAATAATTTAAACTCAAATCCATGTTTCATGTCCATTAATTTATTTATTTGGCATGTAGTCTTGTAATAGGCTGAATTTTTAGGAGTCAGACTCTCTTTTTTACCAACAGAACTCCGATGCAAACGGGGGTGTATTTTAGCTGTTCAGTGATTTATTTATTTCACATAATTACATAATTTTGCAAATCACTATTTTAAGTTTATTGATATTAATAGTTTGTTATTTTATTATCCCTTACTTAATCACCTTTGGACTAGTTGGTTAAAAGTAATTGAAATAATGTAAGGATTTTTATAATGTAAGGATTAGCATTATTTGTTTGCAGATGCCACTTGGTTTGTTTTTGGATTGTTTTTGGATTTAATAATTCTTATTAACTACGTCTGGCTTTTGTAGAGGTGTGGTTATGTTGTGCTGGACCTCTGTGGAGTAAAAGTGCCAAGATTTGCTTTCTGATTTGCTGTCTAATTCGCATAAAGGTGGATGTGTTGCAAGAAGGTTTGTAAAAGATTACAGAAAATGAATATGTCTGTGCGTGAAATTAGAAATGGTATTCAAGTAACAGTTTGGCATGAGTACTTTTGTTAGCTAGTTTTAAGAGTCTTGTTATTTCAGATAAGCAAAGTGTGTCTATGCTTGTATATGTCTGTGTTTGTGTTTGCTTCCGGGCCCAATCTGGTGGTTTCATACCTGCTAATGTCTGGGTCTAAATGAGTGTAGTCATCCATAATGTTGCAGCCCAGCATTGTTCAGCTGCTGCAGATGAGGCAGACAGAGGCTACAAAGCCATTTATGAACATATACTCTTACCTTTCCACCTTTCATGTGAACAAACACCCTCACCATAGGTCTGTAATCCAGAGAAACCTGGAACTCCTGATCTGTCTTCTGTGGTTGGATGATCTGTATTACAGGAATAGATTACCACAAAATGAAAATTCTGTCATTATTTACATACAGTATCCTAATGCCAGCCAATATGACTTTCTTTCTTACGTGGATCACACAAGGGGAATTTTACATTTAATGAATGTGAATAGTTGCCAAAAACATTACATAAACCACAGTAAAAGAAATACAACCCATGCACTATATTCCAAGTATGAGTTTAGATTCATTTGTTTTGAGTGAATAATAACTTAAAGTTTGTTATCTTCATTACACAAAGTGATCGAATGGCTTCAGAAGACTTGGACTATAGTGCACGAGTTGTATCAACTGCTTTTACTATGGTTTTATGGTTTATTGATTTATAGTTTTGCCATAGTGTCATTATATGGCAAACAAACTCAGCAGACTTGAGAATATGAAGAATATGAAGTTTTGGAGCAGTATAAGGGTGTGTAATTAATTACATAATTTTCATTTTTGTGAACTTTTCCTTTAATGACATTTGAAATGTGTTGGTATGTACAATGTGTCCCTGTGCAATGCAGCAAGTATGTGCTAGCATTCTTCACTGCCCTCTCATGTTTTCATTTTCTCTCTCTTTCTATATCTTGTTTTCTTGTTGTGAATTATTCATTTCTGTGGCTGGGTGGTATGTGTGTGAATGTGTGTGTGATGCTGAGTTGGTAGAAATCTATTCTGGGCACAGAGTGGAGAAAAAAGATGTGGAGGCTTGAATTTTTATGCTAGTGCTCCTGTAGTCACGTGCTGCTGCTGCTAATGCCCATCGCCACTACCACACTCTTCTACCTACTACCTTATGTCTACCAGATACACAAACACACATTGTTTTATACATTATATATACACACACATTACTGCAACTGCCGTTTTTATTTTAAATTCTACTGTTTTATTATTTCATGAACACACAGGGACATGCATTTTATCATTACAACCACTATTACTACCCATATCGCTAACAGCTCTCAGCCATACACACACATATATGCATTGTTGGCACTATCATTGCTAAACTCTGGCAAATAAGGGACACTTAAATGGGTTTAGCAATAAAAGCGTTGAGTTAATATGCGTTATTAATAAAAATGGTATATCTTTTCTTATATGCTAAAATGAGAACTTTCCTGGCCCATAACATATAAAATAAATACATCATTTTTATGTTAAAAATATATTTATAACATTTTTTTTTAATTATTCGTCTTAGTTTTTATTTATTTAATTTTAGAATTGTTTTCCTTCACCTGTACTTGTCTTTATGATTGTATTCATACATTTTTTATCTTAATGAACATTTATATAGAAAAAACTCCACAGTTTTACCACCATTTGTGGATTTTTCAGACAGACCCTTACCACACCCTTCACAGTATTAGCACGTTTTAGCACAATGTGGATCCCTACCCACCGTAGACAAATTTTCCAACTTATATCAATGTTAAATTGGCAATCTGGAACGATTTCACCGTGACGCCATCTTATTAGCATAAATACGGGACAAATTGCATCATTTTATCTTTAAATACGGGACGATCCCATATTTTACGGGAAGAGCAACCCTATGTGTGGGTAGGCTACCCTGTGCTAGCCAGATGCATGGAGCACACGTTTCATCAATACACATTTTGTTTAAAAGGTACTGGGCTGATATTATGAGCATTTAGGAAGTTATAATTAGGAACAGTGAGGCATGGAAAAAACTGTCATTGGTCACTTTACATGCCACTTAAACAGTCTCTTGTCTAAGTGGACGGTTCTTTCCAGAAAAAGCTGGAAAACTGACTTTAAGTTGCAAGTCAAAAGTCTGGCTACGTGAGACTAGCCTGTGTTTACTATACTGTTTATATATATCACATAACATGCCATATGTCCAGTGTTGAGTAAGTTACTCAAAAGTGATTCATTACAAATTACTTGAGTATTGTAATCAGATCAAGTACTTAATCGGAAAAGTATTCAGATCAGTAATTACTTTTTAGTTACTTTTTAAATAACTTTTTACAGAAAGGCTTTTGTTTTTCTGCTCAGCAAAGTCAAAAAAATTTCTATACTTCCTCCTTGTTTATTGAAGTGTTAAGGGGTGCACTCTTCAGCTGTCACAAAACACAAACAGATATTCACATAATTCATGTTTTAAATGTATTAAACGTATATAATATTATTTTGGAAGTATGTGTGAATTTAAATAATTTAACTTAATTGAAAGTCACTGTAACTGTAATTTGAATACTGGCATTCTAAATGTAAAGTCCTACTCTGTCAAAAAAATAAAAAAGAATATAAATGTTGATTTCTTTGGAGAAGTGTAGAGAAGGGTTTGATCTGGTGGCAGGGTCTGTCAATCGCACTCGTTTCCGCAGCTCTGCATTTTTTGTGTGTACATTGCATCACTGTATTACTACATTGCAGTGACCATGTTTTTTTTTGGCAGAAACCATAGTTTTAATTCCGTTAACCATGGTGTTAATATAGTAACATGGTGGTAATATACAGTAGTAACCATGGTTTATATTGTGGTTTCTGTAAATTGACAAAAAATACCATGGTGAAACTATGGTTACTTTAGTAACAAGGTTATTTTTCTAAGGTAAGGTTAAGGTTAAGTTTAGGGGTAGGGGTGTCTGTGGAACTTGAAATAAACACAAACACACTGCAGTGATGCCCATATACTGTATATTAGTATTTAAATATGTTTGCATATAGTATCTGACACTATCTGCACCTGGGTGCAATTCGTTTCTACCATTATTTGCACCAGGGTTGGGGTGCAAATAAAATCTACTACTATGTGCACTGGGAAGTAAATAACCTATACCATTATTTTCACAGGGTGCAAATAGCATCTGGCAAAAAAAAAATTACATTCAAAAGTTTAATTCAACAGGAATAGATCTAAAAGTAATTCTGTAATTGAAATATTTCACGATTAGTTAATCGTAGCAGCCGTAATTGTAATCTCGATATTTTTTTTATTAATTGTGCAGACCAAATGTGTGGGATATCAGGAGCCTGATTCGTAAATTTATAGAGAAGAGAGTTGCATGTCCCTGTGGAAAATTGTATTGCTCAGACGTTGCTCTTTCACAGCTCAGGATACATTGGAGAAAAACAATTAGACACAGCATAGTAAAAACAACTTTAATAGCATGGCTAAGATACCATGGTCTTGGAAGAATTTGATGAAAGATGCTTGGAAATCTCTGACTTTTGATTGCAGACTTTAGTATCTTGGCAAATCTGATGACTATGTCATTGCTGTTCAGGAGAAACAGCAGGGATATTAAAGAGCTCTTTCCAATATGATAATACTTCTTGTAAAGCTAATTAGCCTACTGCAGTCTCCATTCAGTCGTAATCTGTTAAAAACACACACACAAACATGCACGCACGCACGCACACACACGCACACACACACACGTCGGTGAGGCTATCCTTATGAGTACTCTCCATAGACATAATGATTTTTAAACTGTACAAATTATAGAATCTATCCCCTACCCCTAAACTTAATCCTCACAAAAAACTTTCTTTTTGAATTATGGTGACACTAGAAATGTCCTCATTAAATCACATTTATTGCATAATACCCTTGTAATTACCAATTTGTAACCTAAAATAAGTCCTCATAAACCACTTCAACCTGCCCACACACACACACACACACATTGTATTTGTGGTTTACGAAGACTATCCCCTAACCCTGCACCTACCCCTAAGCATAACCATCACAGAAAACTTTTTGCATTTTTACATTTTCAAAAAAAAAGATTGTTTAGTATGTTTTTTCAGCCTTTTGGTTTATGAGGACACTTGAGGTTTCCTCATAAACCACGTTTATAGCATTATTACATGTAAATAATCTAGAATAGTGCTAATGAATAGTCCTTGTAAACCATACACAAGTATTAATGTAAATACTGTTGGAACAGACTGAATAAGTGCTAGGAGGGTAAAGAAAGGTTAAAGAATGGGTAAATGAGCGATTAAAGTGGGAAGAGATGGAGAGACTGTTAGTGCTTGTAACTACAAGCATATCTTTCATAGCTGCATTAAGTGAGGGAAAAAACGGCCTTGTTTCTAGTTAATAAATTATTCAGGCTTCAGCTCCAGAATGCTAGAGATAGTATTAGAAAAGAAAATAGCCTGGGACCTTACAGCCAGATGAGGAAATCAATACATATTTACATTTCACTGGCTGGGCTTCTCAGGTCGCTCTGTAGAGTGCTCCGCCGTCTACTACAGCTAATTACCGAACCAATGATTCACACACACAAATGCACACACATTCTCTCTTACTGAAAGACAGATGTACTCACTTAATCACTCATGTACAGTATTAGTGGATTAGCCTGCACTATAACTGTGTCAGTCTGATTGCGTCAACTCACTCTGCTTCTGTGCGCTACATTTTAATGTGTCTACTCAGCCATTTTGATACCACTGCTTTGTATAGGTTTATCTTCAATAAAAACAAGTTGTGGTGGGAAGTGCTTGATGAGACTTTTTTTTTTTTTGTTCACATTTTCTGCGCTAATTTTGAGGGAGGTTCTGTGGAATTCTGTGAAACTGGATTTAAATATGGCAAAATGGAGCTGAAAGTGCTACACTCTTGTTGGGTTCTCAAAGTAATATAAAATTAGCCAAAATATTTTATGGAAATGTTGTATGAGTTATAGGCATTAGAATTCTGAAGAAATTAGAGGTGCTTTCTGTTGATTTCTTGTTCAATGATTCTGTGCAGGCTCAAATGAGCGAAACAGACTTCACTTTGTGTGTGTGTATATAAGTGTTTGTCAATGTCCTCTTTTACGATAAACTGCTAGGTAAGGTTATCTGATTTCTTGATTGTACGTCTACTGTTTTTCACAGTATATCATTTGAAAGAATATGTGGAAGATAATATATGTCCTGTTCACATGTGTTTTATTACACTTGTGCAGATGTCACAGACTTTTAATGAAGTTTCCACATGACTGCTTAGTTTATATATTTATTGTTTATAAATGTACTGTTTGTAAAAAAAAAAAAAAACAGTACTGTATGTACTGAAAGCTTCTGTTCAGATGAAAATTCCTTGTGAGCCGATCTGGGCATTAACACTCCAATATCTGAAATGATCAGATAGTAATACCATGGTACTTTGATACTGTATATAGTTTTTTCTACGCAAATTGACGCACCATTTTGTATTCGTATGATGCTTCAAGAAAACTCAAAGAATACCATGGTACTACCATTTTACTTCACTATATGATTACCATAGTCATATACTATAGTTTTTACATTACGCTTTAGAGTACTTCAAAAAAATGTCATGATATTACTATAGTACTTCACTATATGATTACCATATTCATTGACCATGGTATTTTCATGGTGCTCTCAGGTTATGGTTTATGTGCAAAAAACATGGTAATGTCATGGTACATTTTTAATATGATTTTGCGTAGGCTACTAAGTGTTTTGGTGCTTTTTTTTTCATTCACAGGCTGCACACTTGTTGAACTTAAATAACTTCTTCATCTGGCAAATTATATAATGCATTTGTAGGTTTGGTTTCATTTGATTGTAGACAAACATCCTCTGCAACTAGCATTATCTTTATTTTCTGTGTTGTCCGGTTTTCCATGAATGTGTTGGCGACGCTCCAATTATTCAGCATCTTTCTGAGTCATTCAGATTCAGTCTTCTTTGCCATCACATGTGACCAATTCATTGTAAAGAACCTACTCAAATGAGTGATTCATTTGTGAAATGGACATCTTTAGTTCTTATTCAAAACTTCTGCAGTAAACACCATCAACATGGCATGTAGCAGTGTAGATTTGTCAATGCTATGCTACTACCTAATCGAAAAGTAGCTTAGCTACTGAAAAGCTGCTTGATTTAAAGCTAGAGAAGCTACCAACTAGCTACTGAGAAATGGATTTAATCTTGTAGCTTCACTATTTGTAGTGTAGTTTCACTGGCACCTTCTACCTTCTTCTGCCTTCATCTACATCTTTTTGTCTCATTTTAGATTATATTATTTTCCTTCACTCATTCTTCTTGCCTCAACTTGTCTCTCCATCTCTCTCCATCCATCTCTTCATGGAGCAGTGTGTCAGGCAATGGTGCTGACGGTGCAGACATCACTCAGCTGTATGAAGATGGGCTGATGGAGAGATATGATGAATGTGTAGGTTCAGTTGGAGAGGGAGAGTGAGGGAGCAGCCGGCTAGGGAACAGGGAGGAGAGGCAGAGAGATGAAGGGAGGGAAAATGTGAGATTGACTAGATGGGGTGCTGAGAGTGCTTCTGGGAAGCAAGATTTTAGATGGAAACTTGACACACATATACAGTCAGGTCCATAAATATTGGGACATCGACACAGTTCTAATCTTTTGGGCTCTATACACCACCACAATGGAGTTGAAATGAAACTACTGCAGACTTTCAGCTTTAATTTGAGGGTATTTACATCCAAATCAGGTGAACGGTGTAGGAATTACAACAGTTTGTTTATGTGCCTCCCACTTTTTAAGGGACCAAAAGTAATGGGACAATTGGCTGCTCAGCTGTTCCATGGCCAGGTGTGTGTTATTCCTTCATTATCCCATTTACAAGGAGCAGATAAAAGGTCCAGAGTTCATTTCAAGTGTGCTATTTGCATTTGGAATCTGTTGCTGTCAACTCTCAATATGAGATCCAAAGAGCTGTCACTATCAGTGAAGCAAGCCATCATTAGGCTGAAAAATCAAAACAAACCCATCAGAGAGATAGCAAAAACATTAGGTGTGGCTAAATCAACTGTTTGGAACATTCTTAAAAAGAAAGAACGCACCGGTGAGCTCAGCAACACCAAAAGACCCGGAAGACCACGGAAAACAACTGTGGTGGATGACCGAAGAATACTTTCCCTGGTGAAGAAAACACCCTTCACAACAGTTGGCCAGATCAAGAACACTCTCCAGGAGGTAGGTGCATGTGTGTCAAAGTCAACAATCAAGAGAAGACTTCACCAGAGTGAATACAGAGGGTTCACCACAAGATGTAAACCATTGGTGAGCCTCAAAAACAGGAAGGCCAGATTAGAGTTTGCCAAACAACATCTAAAAAAGCCTTCACAGTTCTGGAACAACATCCTATGGACCAACCCGGTATCACGCCGAGGCGTGAAATAGACACGCCGGTCCACTCGCGGATGCGTGTCTATTTCACGCTTTGCCTCCTCTAGGCGTGTACATGACACGCGCGCGTCTACGTAGAATTCTGGCAGGGGGCGATCGTTTCCTCAACGCCAACAACTCTCCGCGCACCAAAGAGGAAGCGATATATCGCGTTCTCCAGTTCCGGTTAGCAGGATATATATTTTTGTATATAAATACACTTTTTAAATAAATATATATATATATATATATATATATATATATATATATATATATATATATATATATATATTTATTTATTTATTTACATCAGCACAAGATACTCGACAGCCCACACACACACACACACACACACACATATAACAACGTTAGGCTACAGCAACGTTAGGATTTCTTCATGAAAGCAGCACTATAATGAACCTTTATTTGTCACATATGGTCACAAGTGAAAGTAACCGGCGAAATTGGCCGGCATCCTGCCCGCACGAACGTGCAACGCGACGACAACGGTATCGCTTCCTCTTTGGTGCGCGGAGAGTTGTTGGCGTTGAGGAAACGATCGCCCCCTGCCGGTATTCTACGTAGACGCGCGCGTGTCATGTACACGCCTAGAGAAGGCAAAGCGTGACACCGACACGCATCCGCGAGTGGACCGGCGTGTCTATTTCACGCCTCGGCGTGGTATGGACAGATGAGACAAAGATCAACTTGTACCAGAGTGATGGGAAGAGAAGAGTATGGAGAAGGAAAGGAACTGCTCATGATTCAAAGCATACCACCTCATCAGTGAAGCATGGTGGTGGTAGTATCATGGCGTGGGCATATATGGCTGCCAATGGAACTGGTTCTCTTGTATTTATTGATGATGTGACTGCTGACAAAAGCAGCAGCATGAATTCTGAAGTGTTTCGGGCAATATTATCTGCTCATATTCAGTCAAATGCTTCAGAACTCATTGGACGGCGCTTGACAGTGCAGATGGACAATGACCCGAAGCATACTGCGAAAGCAACCAAAGAGTTTTTTAAGGGAAAGAAGTGTTATGCAATGGCCAAGTCAATCACCTGACCTGAATCCGATTGAGCATGCATTTCACTTGCTGAAGACAAAACTGAAGGGAAAATGCCCCAAGAACAAGCAGGAACTGAAGACAGTTGCAGTAAAGGCCTGGCAGAGCATCACCAGGGATGAAACCCCGCGTCTGGTGATGTCTATGCGTTCCAGACTTCAGGCTGTAATTGACTGCAAAGGATTTGCAACCAAGTATTAAAAAGTGAAAGTTTGATTTATGATTGTTAATCTGTCCCATTACTTTTGATCCCTTAAAAAGTGGGAGGCACATATACAAACTGTTGTAATTCCTACACCGTTCACCTGATTTGGATGTAAATACCCTCAAATTAAAGCTGAAAGTCTGCAGTTAAAGCACATCTTGTTCGTTTCATTTCAACTCCATTGTGGTGGTGTATAGAGCCAAAATGATTAGAATTGTGTCGATGTCCCAATATTTATGGACCTGACAGTACATTACTGTGTGTGTATGTGCTAGAGCTGTCAATCGATTAAAACATTTAGTTGAAAACGTGTGTGCAATTTTTTCAATTGTGTACACATGCAGATGCACATGCTTTTAAACATTTCATACATGAGTGGCATGTTTTTAAGATGCGGTGTCAAGTTCAGTTTAATTTTCAAAATAATGTCTAGCACCTTTCAAAACAAGAACATCATGTTGTGCAATAATGTGGTTTGGAGAGGCATTTTGCCTGCAGTAGCAGCTGGGACTGAGCTGATTGCAGATCTGCAAAGCCATGCGTTTAGGTGGTACTTCAAGAGTCTGTTTACATGCACAGTCTTACAATTTTTCTGCTTAATAAGCCAACAACGTGTTTGGTAATGTAAATTCTTGTGTTTCTTTGTACATGTAGATTTTTGCCCATTACCCTGATTTCACATTTGTGACTGCACAGCATTTATTTACTAGCTTATCCAATGTGGGCAATTGTTGGATGCATGCCTGTTTACATTTTCACGTCAGTAGCAGAGACTAACACGATGATTTCAGATCTCATGTAATCACAGTTTTCTTGCGTTGTCGAAGGGTTTGAAATTAACACCCGCCAACCTGATAAATGTTGTTCTCTGTTTCAGTCATCTGAAAAGAGTTTACAAATATAGCGTTGTCTATGAGAGCACTGCAAATGATAGCAGACCAACTCAGGAGTTTAGTTCTCTTTATTTCCATGGAGCAGTTCAAATTTTACATGCATTGTTAACTCGACTCTGCAGGTTCACTTTATTTTGACATTGCTTTATTAAAAATATTTGTGGCTGTATACATTAATATACTTTATGTAGCACATGACATGCATTATCATTAAGTGAATTGTTATGTGTCATCATGATTCAGAACGGCCTCAAATGTTGAGCTTGAACAAGAAGTTTTCTTTTCTTTTCTACTCTTTAGCTTCCATTTGGATGTTGCAAAATTATCATTATGATAATAAGAATAACATGGGATTATACTGTATGCTATATGTATAAAATAACATTATATTAAAATCAGATGGTACAAAAATACCTTTTTATGGAATTTACATATGGGTCAGGGAGCATGATTACATGTGTTATTTACTTTTTTTAATTAATTAATTGTACTGATAAATTAAAGAGTGCACTCAGTAACTTTTGTATTTGTGTCATCTTGGACTTACACTGACACCTAGCGGCTTGGATGTAGCATCATTTACAATTTAAAAAATTTTCAGTTTCGGATGCCATTGCAGAAATTCAGTATTCACAGTCAATCATTATTACTTTAATCAATGAGTGAAAGTGTCAAATAACAGGACAGTTACTGAGATTAAGCGAGTAGTATTCGGCTGGTCATGTAATTATAACATGGAGGCCACATGAGTGGACCCTATCCAAGTAGAATAAAACAGTCTTTATTAGGTTACTGATATTACAGGTGAAACTCGAAAAATTAGAATATCGTGCAAAAGTTCATTAATTTCAGTAATTCAACTTAAAAGGTGAAACTAATATATTATATAGACTCATTACAAGCAAAGTAAGATATTTCAAGCCTTTATTTGATATAATTTTTACGATTATGGCTTACAGCTTATGAAAACCCCAAATTCAGAATCTCAGAAAATTAGAATATTACATGAAATCAATAAAAAAAAAAGGATTTTAAATACAGAAATGTCGGCCCTCTGAAAAGTATAATCATGCATATGTACTCAGTACTTGGTTTGGGCCCCTTTTGCATTAATTACTGCCTCAATGCGGCGTGGCATGGATGCTATCAGCCTGTGGCACTACTGAGGTGTTATGGAAGACCAAGATGCTTCAATAGCGGCCTTCAGCTCTTCTGCATTGTTTGGTCTCATGTCTCTCATCTTTCTCTTGGCAATGCCCCATAGATTCTCTATGGGGTTCAGGTCAGGCGAGTTTGCTGGTGCCAAGTCCTGCTGGAAAATGAAGTCAGCATCTCCATAAAGCTTGTCTGCTGAAGGAAGCATGAAGTGCTCTAAAATGTCCCGGTAGATGGCTGCGTTGACTCTGGACTTAATAAAGCACAGTGGACCAACACCAGCCGATGACATGGCTCCCCAAACCAACACAGACTGTGGAAACTTCACACTGGACTTCAAGCATCTTGGATTGTGTGCCTCTCCATTCTTCCTCCAGATTCTGGGACCTTGGTTTCCAAATGAGATGCAAAATTTGCTCTCATCAGAAAAGAGGACTTTGGACCACTGAGCAACAGACCAGTTCTTTTTTTCTTTAGCCCAGGTAAGACGATTCTGATGTTCTTTGTTGTTCAGGAGCGGCTTGACAAGAGGAATACGACATTTGAAGCCCATGTCCAGGACCCGTCTGTGTGTGGTGGCTCTTGATGCAGTAACTCCAGCCTCAGTCCACTCCTTGTGAAACTCCCCCACACATTTGAATGGCCTTTTCCTGACAATCCTCTCCAGGCTACGGTCATCCCTGCTGCTTGTGCACCTTTTTCTTCCACACTTTTCCCTTCCACTTAACTTTCTATTAATGTGCTTTGATACAGCACTTTGAGAACATCCAACTTCTTTTGCAATTACCTTTTGAGGCTTTCCCTCCTTGTGGAGGTGTCAATGATGGTTTTCTGCACAACTGTCAGGTCAGCAGTCTTCCCCATGATTGTGAATTCAACTGAACCAGACTGAGAGACCATTTAAAGGCTCGGGAACCCTTTGCAGGTGTTTTGGATTAATTAGCTGATTAGAGTGTGACACTTTGAGCCTACAATACTGAACCTTTTCACAATATTCTAATTTTCTGAGATTCTGAATTTGGGGTTTTCATAAGCTGTAAGTCATAATCGTAAAATTTATATCAAATAAAGGCTTGAAATATCTTACTTTGCTTGTAATGAGTCTATATAATATATTAGTTTCACCTTTTAAGTTGAATTACTGAAATTAATGAACTTTTGCACGATATTCTAATTTTTCGAGTTTCACCTGTACTAGGGTCTTAATTTTTATTTATTTATTTATATTGAATCCCCATTTCTCCCAATTTGGAATGCCTATTTCCTACTACTTAATAGGTCCTCATGGTGGCGTGGTTACTCACATCAATCCAGGTGGCGCAGGACAAGTCTCTGTTGCCTCCGTGCATCTTATCATGTGGCTCATTATGCATGACACTGTGGAGACTCCCAGCATGTGGAGGCTCATGCTGCTTTCCACGAGGAGGTTACCCCATGTGACTCTCTGGCAACTGGGCCAGTTTGGTTGCTTAGGAGACCTGACTGGAGACACTCAGCACACCCTGGATTCAAACTCGTAACTCCAGGGGTGGTAGTCAGTGTCAAAACTCACTGAGCTACACAGGCCCCCCTCTAGGGTCTTCATTTTAATGTGAGTGGACATGTTTTCCTACATATACTGCAAAATTACAATTCAGATCTTTCGGAGTCAAACATTTTTAATGAGGAAAAAATTGCTGAGTGCACCTTTTGACAGTCATTGACAACTGACATTTAAATTGATAACTGTCACTGACGATACATAGGCCTGCACATTATGTAATTTGTGAACCTGGCAGACACTTTTATACAGAGCAGTTTTCAATTTATCCATTCAGTTTAAATATTTTGTCAGTGCAGATATTCTGTGGGAATCAAACCCACAACCTTAGCATTGCTAGTGCCATGCCTCACAAGCTGAGCTACAGGAATTGATTTTCTCTATGTGTTTTTTATCTCTCACCCTCTTAGTTTTTTTCATGACCTCCTGTGCAAGCTGAGTAACCTCACTCCTAACAGGAATGACCTCTCAGAGCAGGCAGATAGTGTTCTCAAGCCTGACACTACTGTCACCACTTTACACACACTCACGGAGAGAAAAGACAATTTCTCCCTTCCTTTGTCTCTCTTTTTCTTTTATCTCTGTGGAGTTGCTAAATATAGTGTTGTGCAGAGTGAGGACAGTGGGTTCATAATTAAAGTTGTCTGCCAAAGCAGATCATAATAGTGTCTCATATTCATCCTCCCTTTTAAATGGGCCCCTCTTTCACAATGCTAGAGAGTTAGTCTTCAAAGCACCACAAACACACACTGTGACCATATCACACAAACAGGCCTCTAGAGCAGGCACAGGATGTCGATTCACCTTCCTAAAAGACAGATAGGAAGAGCGCAACACTTTCCCATTCATCCCACCATCCCGGCAGGCACTTCCAAAAAACATATATTTCAGTTCATGCCACACTGAAATAAACCATTTTTGTTTTCTCAGTAGCCATGGCATAATGTTTTACCCTCCCGAGGCTGGCGACTGCCACATGTAGTGAAATGGAAGAGTTCAGTGTGTGTGTGCATGTGTGAGAAAGTTCTGATCCGACTCACCCCCAAGTTCTTGTGTATAGTGAGCAAAAGAGGCATGTCACTTTAAATACCACACAATGCTCTAACCTTGTGCTAGTTGTCAACACACATGCATGCATACACAAATTGGCCTGAAGTAAATACGAGCGGCGACTGATGAGGTCATTTGAAGCATACAGAATCTGCCTGACTCATACTAGTCCACAGCCAGTATTACTTCAGCATGAATGCCAGCTTATTTGCCACAAGCTCAACCAGCCGTATCAGGAGATGATGGGACATGTTGTTTGACCCATGCAGGGTGAGGGAGATGCTGCACTTGCTTGTAGCATTTGCTTAGTGTGACTTGATTCCCAGTTAACTTCTGTAATTCTACAGCTGCATATCACCTTGACCTGTAATTAGCTAGAGGGACATGTGATTTTGCATTGGTACTGGAACAACAATCCTATCAAACGGTCTTAGTTTTGGGGTTAGACTTACATCCTTTCTACACTGGATGGGTCTGTTGACAGGACACACAGTAACGGTTTGTGGCTATCTACACAGGATGTGTCAAAATGAACATTACAAATGATGTGCAGTTAGCAAGGACCAGTCAGTTATGAGCTTAAGTCTATTGAGCAATGATTAAATGGATGAATAACCTCTATCCTACTTGTATTATCAGTATAAGTCCATTGGTATAAAATATACTTATTATATAATTATTAATATAATTTTATTAGTGCAAGAACTGCGGATAGATGGTTAGACACAAAATATTATTTAAATTAGTAGATCAGAGACAAGAATGGCCGGAAGTCAGAATATATAACAAATACAATTAACAGATAGCAAAATAAATAAATAAAAAATAAAGATTATATTTGGTAAGCACAATCATTTTAAGAGAGATAGGTTACTGGTGTAGCTCTGCAGTGTGTCAGAAATAGAACAGTGCATCTGTCCACTCTCAGCACAATGCGACGGACGCATCAACTGTAGAAAGTATAATTTTTTTAATTCTAATGGGAGCATTTTGCTTTTGAAACAACGCGCTGTTCGCATCTGGGGTAGACAGGGTATTAGGAATGTGGTTAGGGCTGCAACAACATTCTTATCAGTTCCCTGTGATTTTAGGGGTATCTTATGGTTAGGGTTAGGGCAATGATTGTTTGATTTGAATGTCGTTCCAGGTCCTATTTGGCAAACCTACTTAAAACACCAGCTTAGACTAGCATTAATTCAGACTGATCTCACAGTGAATTCGGACACAGTTGTATGACTTTTCTTGAGCTAAATGAAGCCTGTGTTCACCGAAATTCAAAGCCCTGTCCCCAGTGGCTGAACTGGGAAATGGTTTTGAACATAAAAAGCATGTGTGAGTTCCAGTTTCGTGGTGAAATGCTGAAAGGTGAAATGAAAATGTGAGTTGTAAAGCAAGTTGTTTAAGCTGTAAGGGATGTAATACATTTAGGAAGATATTTTGTTTTATCTCTAACCCAAGCCCGAAACCCCAACCATAGCTATCAGTGGTAAATGGTCTGCACTTATATAGCACTTTTTTAACCTTACCAAAGCACTTTACACTGTGTCCCAATCACCCATTCACACACACACACATACATGGAAGGCGCTAGCCTTTCATTGGGAGCAACTTGGGGTTCAGTGTCTTGCCCAAGGATACTTCGGCATGTGGAGTCATGTGGGCCAGGAATCGAACCACCAAACCTGCGATTAGTGGCAAACCCACTCTACCACCTGAGCCACAGCTGCCCAGTGGAGTACAAATGTAAACTTAGAGGGAAAATTAAACCTCTTAATCATTATGAGAATGCATTTACCTCCTGGTTTCAATGCAGGATGAATACCCTGGTTTCCCACACTGTTGATGCAACCCTCTCTTGAGTTGCAAAAATGTGTGATGGGAGATGATGTCTGTCAGTAAGTCGGCATGAAGGGCCCGATGCCAGGGTACTGAAACATTCGGAAGCAATATGCAGACTTCACATGTGATTACGTTGAGTAATTACTGTGCTGGTCCAGGGTGGTTTTTGCAGTGTTGGTTTTTTGCTGGTCTAGCTGGTTGACCAGCATAGCCTTGCTGTTCTCCAGGAAAAATAGCTTGTGAAGCTGGTTGGTCTGCTGGTTAAGCTAGTGTACAAACTTGATAGGCACACCAGCATCCTAAACTGGGGAGTTGCATCCAAAATAAATACAAAAAACATATGTTGGTGACCAGCTATGCTGATAGAAGGACATGATGATGCACATTAGATGGGTCTGCCATCTTGTATCAGAAATTTTTATTCTATATATTCACTGATGTTTAGAGAGTCTGTAAATTACAAGCCTTTTTACCTGTTGTAGCAGTGTGTCATGTTGTTTTTAGGGTTTTCCTTGACCTGTGATTCTCACTCCATTTGAATACATGATCCTGGCTACCATCATTGCTAACTGCATTGTCCTGGCCCTGGAACAACATCTTCCAGACGGAGACAAGACACCTATGTCAGAGCGTTTGGTAAGTCCCAGTTGGGTTGATTGATGTGTCCTTGTTTCAGTGTATTGCAATACCAGAAGCTACATAATTGAATATAAGAAACTCTTGGGAATATTTGGTCTCTTATGTACAATTTTTGAATCTCTCTGTCCATCCCTCTGTCTCTCACAGGAGGACACAGAACCCTACTTCATCGGCATTTTCTGTTTCGAGTCAGGCATAAAGATCTTGGCTTTGGGCTTTGCTTTCCATAAGGGCTCCTACCTACGCAATGGCTGGAATGTCATGGACTTTGTAGTGGTGCTAACTGGGTGAGTTACAAAAACAATGGAATACACAAACACATCTGCAAACCTCCTTTCTTTGACACACACAAAAGCTTTGATGGTATGTCGTGTTTTTAAACATACAAGTAAGCTCTTTGGAATATTCTATGCTGATATATTCTGTTGTAGAGAAAGATAAAAAAAAGCTTTATGAGGAATGCTTGGTATAATGGTTTATTTTGTGTAGATTCGGCATTATGTTGCCATGTACAGTTTGTGTGTGTGTGTGTGTGTGTGTGTGAGTGAAAGAGCATAACTGCACAGCAAGTGACGTTGTGTTCTCCTGACCTACTGAGCTCATGGTGAGCCCAGATCAGAGCAGTATTACTGATACAAGCGGTGAGGACACACTACAAATGTCACCAGAGAGTGAGAGAGAGAAAGCATGAGAGACACAGGAAAAACTAGGTACAGGAAGGATGATGGGGCAGCATAGAGGTATAGTTGTGGAAGAGTATATGCAATGGCAGAGCTTAACTTTTCAGTATATGGATGTAACTGAGAAAGCATGGGTGAAGTGAAAACTCCAGAAATCAGATGTCTAAAATTGTTGTTGGAAATTGTTTTAGTCAGACAATTTAAGTATACAGACATTTTTAGCAAATGATAAAAATTCTGGATCAGACTTGGTGTGATTAGTTGGTAGAGAATATTATATATTTCACATAATTTATTTGCATTAAACTGGCCTTTTAAATCAATAACTGTTAATGTAATCAGAACAGTTAATGGTGATATCTCGGCTCAGATTCCAGAATTATTCAAGTGCACCAGTTTACCATGTTGGATGTGAATCAGATGGGTTTCTCTAAATGTGTCTTTCATAACTTTTAGCCAAAGAATAGTATCATAGTAATTTTTACCATAATCATAGATTTTTACATTAATCATACCAGTGAAATGCCACCCCTCCTGCAGTCCATTGTATCTCCCTTTCCTCCAACTTGCATGCTAGCCATAGCCTTAGCCCTTCACTCTTTCCTTTCACACATCAGATTTGCTCATTCATCCTGGTTAGTTTTTACTATGGTGAACTAGGTCTGAAAGTAGATGTGCTAATAATCTGGCTCAGGCAGATATTGCCAGTTAACCTACAATCCATGAGCTTGATTTATCTTCCACAGCAGCTCTGTGAGCATAATTGCTAACACTGAACTGTGATGGGTCTCATGCACTGTTGTTGGTAGTTTAATGCATGATGGGTGTTTTGAAAAATGTGCAGAAGATATATGTGGCAAAAGCATTAACCATGCAAGATACTCCAGCTCTGTCATATTCTGAGTTGTACCTCATGTAGTGTAGATATCAGTGTGTATGTAGGTTTGTTTAGTGAGTTTTTTCTGTAAATGTGTGCACTTTTATGTTGGTTCTTTATTTGGTTGTGTGTTTTGTGGTTCCATAATAACCACACATCAGTTATTGTTATTATAATAAAATGAGATCCCATATTAAAGGTGCATTTAATATTTTTTGCTCAGGCCTATGTGTGACATGAACCCTCATATGAACACTGTATGCATATCAGTAGTCTAATAAAGCAGTTTATTTCACATGTGGTGGGTTGCCTCATGTTGGGATCACATTACCATCTGAATCGCATGTGCAGCTACTCTCTTTTTCTTGGTACCCTTCTCATCAGACACTTTCGATAACAAAAAAAATGATCAACCATGGCTGAATGGGAATAGCTAATTTCTACAATGCCATTCGTCCAATCACAAGCTTGTGTGAAAATAATGAGGGGCAAATTTGCAGCAAATATTTTGGCTAGTTTGCTCTAGATTTTTTTGTAAGGTAACATAAACAAAAAAATATTGCATGTACCTTAAATATGTTTGTTTTTTGTTTCGGCAGTAACAAGTATTTTAGTAACTGTACTTTGGAAGGATCAATGTTTAGCCTACCATAGTGACTTATTGTAAGGTTACAGGCAAATACATTTGAAGGTATGTTGGTATAACTTGACTTCTTTGTGTGTGGGTAATTGTTTATATTATATTAGTATTTGTGTTATTGAAGTTTGCTTTCTCCTGTTTGATCTTTGAGGGGCCGTGTGTGTGTTAATATGGGTCAGTGGGTGTGTTGACTGCAGTAGGGAGGATAGAGCTGTGCATGCTGCAGCCAATTTCTGAGTTTTCATGTGCTCTTATGCCAGTGAGTGTTTGGATATAGTTGGTCAGTTGTCCTGTTTAACAGCTGAAATTGTGCTTGTATGTGTGTTTATGAGTCTATGTTGACAGACAAGAATTTCACAGAAAGAGAGGAGAGTGAGTAATTAATAGAGGAGGAGACAATAGAGAGATGAAAAGCAGCTGATGGATGAATTGCAGCATGATCTTGCATAGGTCTTTCCATGTTTCCCATAGCTTAGCAAAGAGGGGAATTAATATAACTAGAGAAGCAGTAGGTTGGAAACAAGTGGAGGTGTGTGTGAGAGGGAGAATGAGATGGAGAGTGAGAGAGAAAGGAGAAGCAGAGCAAGCCAATGAGAGCAGTCTGAGCAGGAGCTGCTGCAGTAACCTGTTTTTCACTACTGCAGATGATCAATCATCCAGCAAAGCCTTCAGACAAAAGAAGTCTCTCTCTCTCTCTCTCTCTCTCTCTCTCTCTCTCTCTCTCTCTCTCTCTGTGTCTCTGTCTCTGTCTCTCTATCTCTTGCTCTCGCAAACACACACACACACACACACACACACACACACACACACACACACACACACACACACACACACACTGTTATTCTCTTTTCAAAGCTAAATGAAGGTAAAGGTAAATGGCGGATGTGTCTTTCAGTTGAGCAGCACTTTGAAGATTAATTGATATGTCCTATCTCAACACCTCAGCCCTGGTCATTTGATAACACACAAACACATTCATAGCATTATATTTTTCTCTTCATATCTCTTTTTCTTTCACCCTCTTTTCTCTTTGTCTTTTGCTTTGTTTTTTTCTAAAATAAATTGATAGAAGTATGGATATTTCATTGAATTAATGAAATTCTGTGTAAAACAGCAGTATCGTCTATTGTAGAGTAAAATCACAGCTATTAACATACTGTACACATTGTTAAATGGTTGAAATTGCAAAACATCTTGAAGTGCAATAACACATTGCTTTATAAGATACATTAGCTGAAATCCAACTGTTGCTAGAATTAGAAAACCGTTCACGTGCAATATCGTTATTCATGACTTTCCTGTAGTTTGCATGCAAATGTTATGTGATAGGAATTATAATTAAATATTCTAATGTTTTTCTTTTATATTTCCAAATCTCAAATGATGTGATAATAAATGTTAATGAATTAACTTAAAATTGGCAATTCTATGTGGTGGTGATGGGGGCGTGGTAGAGCGACGTCTGTGGAGAGCAAGGCCGAGAGAGTGACTTTGATAAGGGTTGGCACACGTGGGAAATCACAGCTGTTTTGTGTTTGCAGTGAGAGTGGAGAGTGATTTAAAAGGCGATCCAGACCACTGGAGGGGAGAGAGCACTTTTGTGTGTGTGGGCATCATTTAACCCCAGCAGCAGCAGGACCCCATGTGACACAAGCGAATATGAACCCGCAGGACGACCAGGAGGCCTTCTTGGAGCTCTTCGAGCACACAGCCAGAGCCCTAAAGTGGCCACACTCACATTTGTTGGTCCATCTGCCACCGCTGCTGTCTGGGGAAGCCCAACTCATGGCACACCAACTTCCGGTGTCCAACCTCCTTGGGTATTCCGATTTGAAGAAAGCCATCCTGGAACAGGTCGGCCGCAACCCGGAACAGCATCACCAGTGGATCCGTGCACTGATGCTGAGTGAGTTCGGCCTTTCGTTCGCCTATGCATAACAGCTTTGCAACGCCTGCTGTCAGTGGTTGCTGGCTGAGGAGGAGGATGATGCCAACAACATCATCAACATCATGGTGCTTGAGCAGTTTGTCTCCCGGGTGCCGAAGGGGATGGCAGAGTGGGTGTAATGCCATTGTCCGGCGTGGCTGGCGGAGGCAATCCAGTTGGCTGAGGATCAAGTAGTGGTTTATCCAGGGGAAAGCGAGCCATTTTCTCTCTCTCTCTCTCCCCCTATTTCTTCCTTCCCTCCCGTTCCCTGCATCCTGCTCCTGTTCCCCGGAAACGGCTTTGGATACAAGTCGATGGGTGAAGGCGAGGTTTTTCACAATTATCTGTTAGTGATGGCCATAATTCAATTTCGGGCACAAAAGCATAGTGTATAGGCTACGGTTAGTCCCCGCCTCACCCATCCACTAAACTTGTGTACGAATTGGCCGGCATTTACAGCTTTATTGAGGGAAATCTGTGTGGATGGGTCCTGTAACAGAGTGCCTTGGTATGTGGTTTGTGATGCACTTGCTAGGGAGGTTAAGCCAGGGCCATCTACGTCAGCTCTGCATCAGGATGACAGAAGGGAGAGGGAAATATTTGCTTCCCCAGCCCTTAGAGGATTCCCTACAGGGGAATTCCCTTTGGAGCACTTGTGAGACGAGACCCTTAGACATGCCTTTGATCAAGTGAAATTGAATTTTGGTCAACGTCTCCAGCCAGACATTGTACTTGCATTTCCATATTTTTCAATTATCAAGGATCGGTTGTATTGAGTGACACGCTCAGAAAAAGGAAAATAAAACCCAATTGTTAGTATTGAAGAGCCATCTGGAAAAGTTATTCCAGACAGCTCATTTAAATCTGATAGTGGGTCACTTAGGGCAGGAAAAACACTGAACTGTCTAATGGCCCATTTCTATTGGATGGGCATTCATAGGGATGTTCGCAGTTGGTGTGCAGCATGCCATGAATGTAAGTTGGTGAATCCACCAGCCACCCCCAAGAGTGCCATTGTGCCCCCTTCCCTTGATCGAGGTCCCCTTCGAACAAATTGGCATGGACCACGTCAGGCCATTAGAGTGGACAGCATATGGGCATGGCTTTGTTTAGGTTCTGGTGGACTGCGCAACATCTCAGCACAGTGTTGCAGAGGCACTCTTCAGAATAATCTCCCGGATGGGGATTCCAAAGGAAATCCTCACTGATCAGGGCAGAAAGTTTACGTACACTAGTCAAGTACACTACGCAAACTGTATGAATGATTGGGGATTAAATTGATGCGGACCAGCGGTGAACATCCCCAAACAGATGGCTTGGTCGATCGATTTAATCAGACACTAAAGAATATGATTTGTAAGTTTGTGCACAAAGACGCTCGAAATTGGTCAAGTGGCTCGAGCCCCTATTATTTGCAGTACGAGAGGTCGCACAAGCCTCCATGGGCTTCTCCCCATTTTAATTATTGTAAGGGTATCAACTGCTTGGCGTGCACAATGTCCTATGGGAAAATTGGGAAGAGAGACCTTCAAATAGCAAAAATTAAATTCAATACGTTCTTGACCTGAGAGCAAAACTCCACACACTGGTGCAATTAACACAGAATAATTTGCTTCAGGATCAAGAACGTCAAGGCTTGCTGTATAATGGGGTACTCGACTATGGGAATTTGCACCAGGAGAAAAAGTCCTTGTATTACTCCCCACATCAAGCTCTAAATTACTCGCCAATTGGCAAGGACCCTTTGAGGTCACACGGCAGGTTGGGGAAATCGATTATGAGGTGAAACGAATGGATAGAGGTGGAACACATCAAATTTACCACCTCAGTCTCCTAAAAACATGGAAAGAGGCAGTCCTGTGATGTTGGTGATGGTGGTTCCGGAGGTGAACTTAAAAGTCACCTATCAAGTCACCCCGGTCACTTGCAGAGACGACCTCTCGCCATCACAGGTCATGGAGGATGCCAGGTTCCAAGGAGTATTCTCAGACGTGTTCTCGCCTCTTCCCGGTCATACAAATCTCCTAGAGCACAATATCAAAACAACCCCAGGGGTAGTTTTTTTATGACACAGTCATCCCTACTGATTACCCTAACACAAAAATAGTGGGGCTGTCCTGAAGTAGATGGGATGGGCGAAACTCACAGCAAACCATAAGAAGTGTGCAATAGGACAGATGGAAGTACAGTACCTGGGCTTCCAAGTGGGTCATGGACAGGTGCGGCCGCAAATTGATAAGACCGTGGCGATTGCAGCCTGCCCAAGACCTAAGACCAAAAAGGAGGTGAGACAGTTCCAGGGGCTGGATTGCTACTATCGTTGTTTTTTGCCTAGTTATTCGACTGTCACCAGCCCAATGACTGATTTTAATTAAAAGGGGGCACTAGATCCGGTCCAATGCAGTTCATGCAAGTAAAATCTGCACTCTGTTGCGGGCCGTTATTACACTCTCCTGGACGCATCGGACAGGGGTTTGGGAGCTACACTATCCCAAAAGGTGGAGGGGGAGCCCTGTGCTGTACATTAGTCACAAGAGCTCGATGAGAGAGACTAAGTACAGCACAATTGACAAGGAGTGTTTGGACATCAAGTGGGCGGTACTCACCCTCCGGTACTGTCTGTTGGGGCATGCTTTCACCCTCTGTTCAGACCACATCCTGCTCCTGAGTCGGGCGATGGGGGTATGCGGTGATGGGGGTGTGGCTGAGTTATGTCTGTGGAGAGCGAGGCAGAGAGATTGAGTGCGTTAAGGGTTGACATCTGTGGGAAATCACCTCTGACAGCTGTTTTGTGTTTGCAGTGAGATCGGAAAGTGATTTAAAGGGCGATCCAAACCGCTGGAGTGGAAAGAGTGAGCCGAGCTGGCAATTGTATGTGTGTGGGTGGTGGGGGGGGGGGGGGGGGGGGGGGGGGGGGGCATCAAATACATTAGAGTGAGCGAAAATACAGATAACTTTTGAGTTTGATTTGCCGTCTCCTGCTTCCTCCTTGAGAGAGTGAAAGAAGCTTGTCACATACGTTTTGTATAATTAATTACATAATTCATGGGATAATTCATACACATATTTTAATAAAAAAACAAGAAATAATAAAAAAAAAACAAGAAATAAAAAATAAGAAAATATAATTAGTAAGTGAATGATAATATAATTTGAATATCTTGGTGAACTATCTCTTTAAAGGTGTTGTAAGCGATTTTAGCATTCTGAAATTTCACAAGATCATTTTGAGACTAAAACCGAACAAAAGAGCAGCATTGTTTGTTCCTTTGGCTGTCAATTTCAACAGTGGCACAATAGTGCCCTCAACTGACAAATATTATGAATCATATTGTTGTTTGCTGTTTACAAAGTCTACAACTGTCGTAAATACCAGTGAGATATATCAGGACAGTTATTTCAGTAAAAATCGCTTACAGCACATTTGTTTATATGTTACGTGATGACACAATTTGGAGCCATTGATTGTCTTAACAGAGAAATATATTAGTGTCAATTTCAGATATATTTAGTGAGCTGTGCAATATTTGTCTCTCTATATTACCTTGTGCGGTTAGACATTTTATGGATGCACAGACAAATAGGACCCAAAGTACCCCTCAATGGCCCTTCAAGGCTTCAGAGATGCAAACACGTAAGAACCATTTGAGGAACTGATTGTGTGCGTCTGTGTGTAAATCAGATTTCCATATACATCTATATGCATCTGTGTTTCTCTACAGTGTACATAAACCCATTTTATTATGTGCTTCTTGCAGAATGTTTTAGGTTACATTGCACTGTATGATTATATTGCTTGCTGTGACATAGATTTTTTGATATTTAAAATAAAAGAAATGGCTTAGTGTATTGGAGAGATTTCAAAACATGTGAATGCTATTCACATAAGTAAACATTACTTATAAATCCATCAAACCCCTCCTATTGCCTTGTTAGTGCAGGGATGCTAAGATTCTATCAATGAGAATGGGCTCGTGTTCCCATGGAAACAGTTATGAATGAGAAGGCCCAGTACCCGTAGAAGCTGTCTGAATGAGGAATTGCCGGTTGCTATGGGGATACATGGGGTGTATTGTGAGGAAGTTTGATGTTAGAGGCAGTTGAGAGGCATCCTCTTCGGCTTTCGAAACAAACTGCGCCACTGCTGTGAAAGTATCAATAGATTAAATGGTACCTAAATGGTAGAGTTTTGACTAGTAGCAGCAGTGACCTACTTACAAGAAAGAAAGAGAATAGGAGACCCAACATATACATTCAGCTGCTACAAAAGCCACCACCACCACTTTCCGCAGACTGTACTAAAGTACTGAAACCACTCACTAGGCAGTTATCAAACTGGCAGGGACTGTGGCATGTTTGGCAAGTACGAAACCCCAAATGGTGCCTCCAGTATCTTGTCATTTTTACAGTGGACATCCTGGTTTTCATTAGATTTTTTAAGTCTTTCTTCTGCTGTCTTTCTCCTTCCTTTTTATTTCACTACCAGCCATACACACACTCTTAGTGTGTGACCAGGATTGTAGTGAGATGGATTGACAGATACCTCCCAGTGGGCTGCCCCGTGTCAGTGCAATGTGAACACCTGTGAATCCCTCTCTGTATCTCATAAATCCAATATGCCAGGTTCTTTGGGGGCTCCACTGGGGATTCCCTTCCTAAACCTCCCAAGCTCAGAACAGCAAGGCTGACTCTCACATCACATCCATTTTAGTGGAGGAAACAGACACTTTTTATACCTTTATAACAGAGTTTAGATGATTCCTCCAGCAGCTGAGCTACAGTGCAATGCGATCAAATTTGAACACTGTAAAAGGTTTCACAAGAGGGAGGACACGGGAACAGGGTTCAACACAAAGGTAAGGCTCTTTAATTATGGGTAGCAGACAGACAGGGGTAGTGCAAAATGTGCTATACATAAACTTTTTACAAATAATCTAATAGCTTCAGTATGTCTCTCTATGGCCAACACTGGACTGGCAGCTCTCTCTCTCGACTGGAGGCACTGGTGCTCTTTTATGCCGCTCTCCCCATACTCACTGAAATTAGAGACAGGTGTTAGACATAATTTAGCTCAGGTGCAAGCGCCCTTACCGCTTTCTCCCCTTCGGACGGGCGCTTGACCACGCCCCCGCTGCCACATACCCCCACCGCCCGACTCAGGCCGGGGCATCATCCGGCCTGCCTACCACTCCCCCCCCATTTCTGGAGAGGAAGTCGGCGACAGCCATCTGCACCCCCGGTCTGTGGACCACCTCGAACTTAAAAGGCTGGAGAGCCAGATACCAACGGGTGATCCGGGCGTTAGTATCCTTCATGCGGTGGAGCCACTGCAGTGGGGCATGATCCGAGCAGAGAGTGAAGGCCCGCCCCAGCAGGTAGTATCGGAGTGTGAGGACCGCCCACTTGATGGCCAGACACTCCTTCTCTATGGTGCTGTACTTCGTTTCCCTTAAGGAGAGCTTCCGACTGATGTACAGCACCGGGCGCTCCTCCCCCTCCACCACCTGCGAGAGTACGGCCCCCAGCCCTCTGTCTGAAGCGTCCGTCTGTAATAAGAAAGGGAGAGAGAAGTTAGGTGAATACAAGAGCGGCCCTCCACAGAGTGCGGCTTTAACTCGTGTAAACGCCTGTTGGCACTGCTCCGACCATTGGACCGGATCTGGAGCTCCCTTTTTAGTGAGGTCAGTCAGCGGGCTGGTGACATCCGAATAATTAGGCACAAATCTTCTATAATAGCCAGCCAGCCCCAGGAACTGCCTCACCCCCTTTTTGGTCTTAGGTCTAGGGCAAGTCGCAATCGCCGCGGTCTTATCAATTTGGGGACGCACCTGGCCATGACCCAAGTGGAACCCCAGGTACCGTACCTCCACACGCCCAATCGCGCACTTCTTGGGGTTTGCTGTGAGCCCCGCCCGCCGCAGCGACTTCAGGACCGCCCTCAGATGTTGTATATGCCGCTGCCAATCATTACTATAGATAATGATGTCATCTAAATAGGCAGCGGCGTAAGCGGAGTGCGGACGGAGGATACGGTCCATCAGACGCTGGAACGTGGCTGGGGCCCCGAACAAACCGAACGGAAGTGTCAAAAATTGGTGTAATCCGAACGGCGTGGTGAAGGCTGTTTTCTCACGGGAAATTGGTGTCAAGGGGATCTGCCAATAACCCTTTGTCAAATCCAATGTCGAATAAAAGCGAGCGGTACCTAACCGATCGAGCAGTTCATCAACCCGGGGCATTGGGTACGCATCAAATTTAGACACCGCATTGACTTTTCTGTAGTCCACACAGAATCGCACAGACCCGTCACTCTTGGGAACGAGAACGACCGGGCTGGACCAATCGCTGTGGGACTCTTCTATTACCCCCATATCAAGCATGGCATCCAATTCGTCCCGAACAATTTTCTTTTTATGCTCGGGGAGGCGATAAGGGCGGCTACGAACGACCACCCCCGGCTCGGTCTCGATATGGTGCTCGATGAGGTTTGTGCGACCCGGTAGGGGAGAAAACACGTCTGCAAACTCTTCTTGCAACCTGGCAACCTCTGAACGTTGGCACGGGGAGAGGTGGTCTCCACAAATGACCGGGGCATTGAGATCGGTTTTTGAATTTACCTCCGGTCCGAGCTCCGCCCTCTCTGGAACCACCGTAGCCAATGACACAGGGACCGCCTCCCTCCATAATTTAAGGAGGTTGAGGTGGTAAATTTGACGCGCGTCCCCCCTATCGGTTCGTTTAACCTCATAATCGAGATCCCCCACTCGTCGTGTGACCTCAAAGGGCCCTTGCCACTTGGCGAGTAATTTGGAGCTCGATGTGGGGAGCAATACAAGAACTTTATCTCCCGGGTTTCGGCACCAGTGTAAAAGGTTTCACAAGAGGGAGGACACGGGAACAGGGTTCAACACAAAGGTAAGGCTCTTTAATTATGGGTAGCAGACAGACAGGGGTAGTGCAAAATGTGCTATACATAAACTTTTTACAAATAATCTAATAGCTTCAGTATGTCTCTCTATGGCCAACACTGGACTGGCAGCTCTCTCTCTCGACTGGAGGCACTGGTGCTCTTTTATGCCGCTCTCCCCATACTCACTGAAATTAGAGACAGGTGTTAGACATAATTTAGCTCAGGTGCAAGCGCCCTTACCGCTTTCTCCCCTTCGGACGGGCGCTTGACCACGCCCCCGCTGCCACAAACACATTTGTAAATGTTGTTGGTTATTTAATGCAAATGCTAACATGTATCACCTTAAACTAAAGAAAAGTCAAAAGATCACATTTTGTGAGGAACATGGCTGAAGTTTTAATGTGTTACTGATAATCTGCCCCTTAACTCATGATTTGTGTTAAGGGGGGGTTGTTGTTATAGAACCTATAGTATTCATTCATTGCCACGATGTACAACAAGCCACGTAAAAATTATGTAAAAAATGTAGGTATAGTAATGTGTTTCTATAAGACTAAGTGCATTTACATGCACAACAATATGCTAATAATGAAAATGAATAAATATATAATTCTAAAAACCTGGCAATACAACAAAACCATGTTTACAGAAGATATTAAATGGTATTTATCTCTATGTCAAATCACACTGAATAAGCCACTAGAACGGCATGTAAAGGTGTTTACATGCAGAGAAAAATCAAGATAATGGTCAAGAATAAATGTGTGCCGATCATGGGTAAATAACTTTTTAGCAAAAATGTATAAACTTTAAAAAACAGACCTACCACGAGCAACAAGGTTTAGACATCTGTAGAAGCCACAAGTCAGTGCAACTACATAAAAATAAATATTTTTTAATAGCTGAATTCCTGGTGAAGAATTACACAACTCATGAATCTTAAAGAGAGCTCCACCAATCAAAGTAGCTGTTACCATAGAAACAGAAATTGTGGTAAAAGCCCACTCCAATGAAGTATTGCGAACAAGTGATGTAATCACATCGGTCTTGCTACTCTCTCAAACTAATTATATATTTGTACAGTATATATGAATATTTTGAAATAGATTATTGTTTTTAATATTTATAATAATCAATGACTATCATTATTAAGTCTGACTACCGAATAACTAAGTCAATATCTTTAAATGGCACCGTTGTTTTTATTTAATTACGTTATTTGCAAAGCTTTGTAAGATTGTACTGTATTTCATTCCTCATTAAACATTTAAGGTGAATTGTGTAACTTTGATGTTAAAATACTTTCTTCCATCTCAGATTAATATGCAGAGACAAATAAAAAGAACCATCTGTAGGTTCATTTTCTTTCGAAAACTGTAAACACTGTCTCTGTGGCACTATAAAAATTATTCTGTTTGCATTATGCAACCCGTCCAGTTTAATACAACAACATTGATTCAAACAATGGCATGAGCAGGAGGCAGGACTCCCTTGTTTGTTTGATCAGCAGAAGGGTAGTGTATTTGGAAGGCTGTTTGGAATTCATTTTAGACATTTATTTGTGCAATGCCATTCGGAAGCACTGAAATTACACACTTCAGCTTTAAAGAAGCAATATGTAACATTAACATCAAGCATTTAAAATATTACTGAAGTCCAAATTCAAAAGATTGGAGAGAGTTGTCTCCCCGGCCCCCTCGTCCCCTGACTTGAACCTCATGCAGGTTTCCAGGTTGAGGGCACGCAACAGGAATAAGCAAACTGACAATGGCAAGCGACAAGCCTTACACTGTAAGTTGATCAGCTAATGTATTTGTTTGTAATGTTTTTTTTTTTTTTTGCAAATTGTAAACTAGCTCATGTGGATTTTTCATAACTCTAGCTAGATGTATTGCTGACTTCCATGGCTGCAGCACGTTGTGTTTGCCCGTAAATATTATTATACTATAATACTATTGGGAAATGGGCAGTGAGCGGTGGGCGGGATCACACAGGCCAAAACACAAACAGAAATTCCGGCCCGGAACCGACCCAAAACACAAACAGAAATTCCGGCCCGGAACGGACATTTCAAAGTAGAATATACTGGCTGTAGCATTGTTTTCGGAGAAGCCAGTATTACAACTTAGCATGTTTCCTAAATCTGTTCTAACATATTTTGATAATTTTATGCTTTAGTGCAGTAAAAATATTACATATTGCACCTTTAAGTAAACGATCTTGTACCTTTGTCTTTTTTTCTTTTTTCAAACCTCTTTCTTGAAGAATTTCTTTGAATAACATTCTTTTTTTATTTTCTATGGAGAAAATGAATGGGGGGGGGGGGGGGGGGGGGGTAATTGTTCACTCAAACAATTAGATATTATTATTTGTGCGTATGTTTGTTCATGTATACACTTTTATCTATATGTGTAGTGTGTGATATGTGTACATATTCATGAGAGAGTGGTGTGTGTGTGTGTGTTAGAGACAGGGAGAGAAAGTGTTGTATAATAAATCAGGTACAGCTGGCAGTTATAGCTCTCAGACTGCAAGTCTATAAATAGGTGAGGAGAGATGGGAATTAATCAGCCAGTCAGTATCTTCCTCTCACACTTATTCAACTCCACCCCTCTCTCTGTTCCCTCTTCCTCCTCCAAACTCCTTTGACTTTTTCTGTTCACACTCTCTTATCCTTTCTTTCTCATTTTGCTTTCTGTCCATCCCCTATAATTTACATTAGTATTAGCTAATAGCCACTTTCCATGAAAATTATTTACTATTATTATTTACATGGTTTAAAGCATCAGAGGCAAAAGTCCCATGTTTTTGTGAGAATTATTTAGATATGTGTTAGCTACTGTAGATGATAAACACAAACCTAGCATGAAAAATAGCTATAAACACATCAATTATCTATATCTCTAAATTATTTTAATTATTTTTGCCTGTTCCTTTTCAGAAGTATTTTGATTCTCAAGTATATCCAACAATTATAATCATACCACAGTTTTGTTATTTTGACATAATCTATTAACTGATAATCAATTCATCCAAATACTATCTTAAAAACTATTTTATGTGATGTAATGCAATGTAATATAGCTGAGTCCCACATCTTGAACAATGCTCTATTACAAAAATTATAACATTCATTAAAATTGTGAGACTCAATAAGTCAATAATCAGGGCCATTTCTGAGAATTCTGTCTGTTTAGTTTCTATGTTTATTTCATGTGTAATTATAGATTAACTAATTACATCAATCATGCTTTTAAACTATGTCTACCATGAAGACAAATCCCAAATTTTGGTAACAATGTTGCAGATATTGCAAACCTCTTGGAAAATAAATAGAACATAAATCAACTCATATTTTGACCACCTGAGGTTGATAACCACATTTTTCCAAAGGTTAAATACATCCTTACTTTGACTATTTGTTGACAAAAAAAGGATAGTTACTCATCCTGGTGACTCAGATATATTCATTTCTTCTGCATAACACAAACAAATGTTTTTAGAAGAATATCTGGGCTCTGTAGGTTCATACAATGCAAGTGGATGGGTACCAACATTTTAAAGGTAAAAAATGCACATAAAAGCAGCATACTGTAAAAGTAATCCACATGACTCTGGTTAAATCTATCTTCTGAAGTGATATAAGAGGTTTTGGTGAGAAACAGATCAATATTATGTTCTTTTTTAGTGTATAATCTCCTCCCTGCCAAGTAGGTGGCGAAATGCACAAAGTATGAAAATTGCCAAAAACAAAAGGAAAGTGGAGATTGATAGTAAAAAATTACTTAAATATAGATATTTTTCTAAACCACACCTATCATATCACTTCTGAAGTGGGTTTAACCACTGGAGTCTTATGGATTACTTTTATGCTGCCTTTATATACATTTTGTAGCTTCAAAATTTTGGTACCAATTCACTTGCATTGTATGAACTAACAGGGCTGAAATATTCTTCTAAAAATCTTAATTTGTGTTCTGTAGAAGACAAAGTCTTACACATCTGGTACGGCATGAGGGTCTGCAGGGCTGGACTGGTAATCTGGCATACCTGGGCATTTTCCCTGTGGGCCAACGCACTTTGTGGCCGATCAGGGGCGGACTGGCAATCGGAAGAACTGAGAGGGCCGGTGGGTCGGCCGCGAAACGGACTGAATGGGCCGAGATAAGCTATTATGAGCCGCTGCATTATGCAGAACGGACCACAAAACAGCACTGAGTTATGCAGAAAAGGACAGCTTTTGGGCCAGTTGCTATGCAAAATCCCGGGCCGATTTCTCTTCCCAGTCCAGGTGTGTAAATTATGAGATCATTTAAATTTTTGGTTGAACTAACTATACCTTAAGGCCATCATCTGTTCTGTATTTATAGAAAGTAAAAAAGTCTTTCTTCAGCCTCACTTATAGGTGTCTCTCTCTTTCTGTCCTCTGCTTTTTTGGGTGTTGCGTTTGGGTGTGGTTCTAGTGAAACTGAGTGTTATGATTTTAGTAGCACTTTCACATGACTGTTGACACTGTCATTATAAAGCAATCTTGGACAGGTTGAAATGTCTCAAAGGGCCATATTCCTCCAGTATGTAGAGTTAAATGAAACTGCCACTCTTTAAATTGTTAGCTGTTCTATTTCAAAAAACAGGCTTTGCATGGTGTTAAAACTGATATTTTACTACCACATCTGTGTATGCTACAGTTTTGGTGAGTCTTGATTAAAATTCATGTGTCATATATTTTACTATCAGCAGTGCTGGATTGATTTGGTTGGATTCATGTCTTTGTTCTCTTCTACATGTTATCTCTAAAAATAATCTGTTTCCAGTGAGTTTCGAACACAAATAAAGGTCATATGAATACAAAGCAGCAGTACTCACATTTATCTCTATTTGCACTGCATGGACTCTGACATTCACTCTGTGGGGGTACAGGCAGTGTGTGCCATCCTCTCTAAAAACATTGGAGCTCACCGCATATTTTCTTTTGACCATACTCTTAGGTATACTGTAATGTTTATGGATGAGTAGAGGATTCTGCCTCCCTTTCAGTACAGAAGCATCTATTATTAAACAATAAATAATGGTTCATAAAAAAAACAAAAAACGATTCTGTTATAAGAGTCTCAAACTTTTCTTTCTTATGCGGAACGCAAAAGGAGTTTTTATATTGAAGTCAGCCCTCTGTATTTTCAATGCAATGGCAGTGGGCAATGTCTCACTTTAAAACTTACAAAAGGACACAAAAGTACCTTAAAAGCACTGTTAGTCAATGCAAGTCTTGTCTTATATTCCAAGTCACTGTGATGAGGATATAGTCTGGATGTGATTAGATTTGTATGAGCTCTGGGTATAAGTGAAGTGTGTAAGTTTTGCGCAAATTGCTTTGTTTGAGTGGCCCAGCTGGGTCGGACATTGCATAATTTGGGGAGGAACTACCTTTTTGACTGAACAACGATGACTGATGTGTTAAAACCGTTTCTTAGGTGTTTTTTTTTTTTTTTTTTTGCAATTCTGTTTGGTGTCACTAGTAGCCACTTCCTCTTAAGTGCTACTATTGTCTGCCTTTATGCTTTCTTTTCTCAAGAAAAACCTTTATCGAAAGAACATTTTCTTGCATTACAAGGTCCGCTGTCATGTCTGAATTTGTCTTTTATTGGTTTGCCTCATCATAACTACTTTATATCTTTCCAGAATCCTCTCCACAGTGGGGTCAGACTTTGACCTGAGGACACTGCGTGCCGTTCGAGTGTTGAGACCGCTCAAACTGGTGTCTGGGATACCCAGTGAGTAGCAGGGATACATAATGACGTGATGTGATGCTATTTATGTTAAATTAGATGTTTAAAGTTCTCATTTACTGCACACAAATTACTTTACTGATTAACTCATAGAGAAAATGATCACATTACTAAACACTTTCTTTTACGTTACTTCACAGAAATGTAAAACACACATTTCTCCCTTACAATGATTTAACTTCAGCAGTCACAGAAACGCAAACAGATGTACATATCAACATAATTCAAGTTTTAAATTTATTCTACATACATTCCAAAAAAGTGATGACCTGCAATTGTTATCATAAGGGCATATTTCTACCTGACCTAACACTTAAATGTGCACTCAGTAGTTTTCCCCATTAAAATAGTTTTACTTCTAAAGAAATTAATTGTAATTTTGAATATGTATAATATCATGATCACTCATGTAAGGTGAGGACTCTGGACATATCAGTAACCTTATAAAAGCTGTGTTATTCTACATGGTGAGGGTTCCCTTAAGAGAGTTCAATACTACTCGCTTAATCTCAGTAACCAGAATGTTATTGGACACTTTCACTCATTGATTAAATTATTCATGGTTTATTGTGAATAGTGACTTTCTACAATGGGACCTGCAACTGAAAAATATTGAGTTTGAATGATGCTGCATCCACACCACTAGGTGCCACTGTAAGTCCAAGATGACACAAAAACAATTATTGAGTGCACATTTAAAGTTGTTTTTCTGGTGAGACCTATTGTATTCAGGTTGATTCATGGTGTTAAATAATATTTTTACTTGAATCAATTCAGTTAATTTAGCTGATACCACATTTTTAGGTTAACATTTTTTTCCATTGTTAATTTAATTGAAAATCAGTGACTGTAATCTGATTAGAACAATTGTAAATGTAATGTGTTACACTACTTTTTAATTTAAAGTAATCCGATTACTACTACTAATTACCTTATAATCAGATTACAGTCAACAATGCATAGTTTTTGTAATACACTCCATTACAAACTACCTTTGTAAACCTGTCCTATACATTTTTAGGATCATAAAACCGCACCAAAACTTTGTCCATGTCAATGTGCTTGTACTCTAGGCTTGCAAGTGGTCCTCAAATCTATCATGAAGGCCATGATTCCTCTGCTGCAGATTGGTCTGCTGCTCTTCTTTGCTATCCTCATGTTCGCCATCATTGGCCTGGAGTTCTACATGGGAAAATTTCACAAAACTTGCTTTGATAAATTCACTGGTAGGCCTTACTCTTTCCATTATCTCTATGACTGTGACTCAGCTATGTAATTGCAAGCTGTACTAAGTTGAAGAGAAACATTTGTCTTCAAAATCCCACACTCTTTCCCCTCCTTTCTCTCTTTCTATTAGATGAGATCCGGGAGGAGACTCCATGCGGGCTTGAACTTCCCGCTCGTCTTTGTCCTAATGGAACAGTCTGTCAAGAGTACTGGCTAGGACCTAACTATGGTATTACCCAGTTTGACAACATCCTATTTGCTGTGCTCACAGTCTTCCAGTGTATCACCATGGAGGGCTGGACCGACCTGCTGTACTATGTAAGTCACACACTGCAACACTTTGACTCTCTGGAGTCATCTATTGCTATAAAAGCAGTGGTTCTCAACCCAAAAAATGTCTGGCTGGTCTGTACTGCATTTTTATGCATCATAAAAATGTAAAAGCTAATGTTAAATGAAAACACAAACAGGGCATTAGCCTACCATATTCTTCAGCATACATTACCTTAATACATAATTATTACCTTCACAGCATTTTATACATTTAAGTACTTGCTTAAATCACTCAAACATTTAAGGATTTAAGGAAATGCATAACAGTTTAAACAATATTATTTTCATTATACATATTTTCACATATAACACACATTACACTTATTCACTAAACTGGAAAACACTCTGGACTATAAATCATTAAATAGGATATGATTCATTCTAAATTTACATATCCAGTCCTCACATGTGCAGAAAATGTGGTCAAACTCTACACATGCATCCTTCAAATATGATCAATAACAAACACTCAATTTTACCATGCAACTCTTCTGAAAACATATTTAATGCAATTAATAAGCATTTGTGTAAAATGTGATTTTTACCCAAAGAATTATGAAATGATGACCAAACTGGGAGCTCTCCTGCTAAATGCATGCTCTCACATCTCCAACACAGAGTGCTGTATAGCAAGGTTCGCAAAACTGTTGTTTCAAAACTCTGGTTCTTTAAGAGGCCATGTCCAACTGATGACTAGAGTTAAATTGTATGAAATTTCTCCACTTGGCTACACATGTTAAGCTCAATCGACAGCATCTGTGGCAAAATGTTGATTACCACAATAATTATTTTTGATTTATCCTTACTTTCCTTTAAAAAAAAGCACAAATCTGGGTTACAGTAAGGCACTTACAATGGAATTTAAAGTCCAGTCTGTAAACATTAAAATACTCACTGTTTCAAATGTATTGCCACGATACGTAAACAATATATGTTAACATGATTGCAGTGTGATAAAATGTCTTACTAAACTTTTCTGTGTATATTATATCAAATATTACAACGTTGTTGCCAAGATGACAGCATAACACCCTTATACCCTAAAATGATTGTGATGCGATGATTAAAAGAAATGTACAGCTCAAATAATGCACAAGATTCAAGAAAGGAATTAATGTAATAATATATATATAAATGTATACATTTCTTTGTTCTGATAATTCATCCTGTACATTTACTTCCTGTAAACCTACAGTAAGCAAAATTTCTCCCATAGAGTCAGCAAAGTGCATTTATAGTCTTATTTCGCTCATGGCCAGCTCATCCACTCTGAATAAAAGAGGACCTTTTCTGGTACACAGAGGTGCACTGCATTCACCGAAAATAGAGCAGTGATGTCAATGCTGTGTTCAAGAGTTTCACATACTGATGATGTCACCTAATGATGACCAGTTCCCAACAATCTGTATCCATAAAATAACAGCAGATTTACTTGAATGATTAACGTTTGTTTTAAAAGATCATCTGGTAATAAAAATTACTCTGAGGGAGGTCATTTGATATTACTATTGGATCAGACCAGCCAAACTGTGAGATATAGTTGGCCCAATCAGATGCTGAGCTACAAGTAATCATCTAATTTTTTTTGTCTAATAACAATGTAATAATTATGTAACAGCAGTCTTATAACAATGTAGTAAATGTCACATGCATATTCTTTGACTTTGTTTTAAAAAAAAAATAAAATTCTCTCTTCATTTTCCTATTATTATTACTCTTAAACTCCCTGAATCCCCAATTTTATTTGTCCCTATTTTTCTTCCCCTGATGCTCTCCTTGTCAGGCCTTGTGAACTGGGCTCTATATTTATCAGGCCCTGCTCAACTGAAGTTAACCTTACAGCTGCTGTAAAAATGTAATTTAAAAAAGCTGCAGTAAATATTGGGGGTTTCAAAGCTCTCAGACATGCACAGATGGTGAAGGAGCAGAACAAAAAGAATTGGGGCAGATAAAGGGAAACAGAAAAAGGGACAAGGAGAAAGATTAAGGGTTATAGATGAGCCATGATGACATGGTAGTGGTAAAACAAACAATGGCAGAATTTGAAAAAACATTCACATCTTCAGCAGGGTTAAAATGTTTGCAAATTACAACATTTTGAAATATCTTGAATAGAGTTGTCACGATTATGAATTTGTTTCTGGTGGTTAGTTGTCATACAAATAATTGTGTATATCAGTTTTACTATATATTTTGTTTATGTCAGTTACAGTCTATGATTGATACATATAAACCTGATTCATTGATTCATTCAAATGTGAAAATTCATCATCTTTTACTTGCCTTCAAATCATTTCTTTCATGGAACACAAAAGGAGATGTTAGACAGAATGTTATCCTCCGTCACCATTCACTTTCTCTGCATCTTTTTTCCATACAACAAAATTGAACAGTTACTGAAACTAGTATTCTATATACGGGTATGGAACAACATGAGGGTGAGTAAATAATGGCAGAATGTTCACCTAATAATGAACAATTTCATAGTTTTAATGAGAATACGTTATATGATTGGAATTTAAAGTCCACAATAACTGCAGTTTGCAGTTATATCAAATAATTGTGATTAGATCAAATAATTGTGATCAGGTCAGTATGTAATAAGCACAACAGGCCTAATCTTTAACTATAAACATAAGTGTGACAGCAGACCCAAACAAATCAGCATAGATGCTAACATCCATTGCATTTGCTCCTAAACCAGTACTTGTACTTGTATTCAGTCTGTGATCCTTGATCTTTTGTAGTCTGGGCTCCTTCCCTGGAGGCAGCCAGTGGACCAATGCTGCACAAAATGGCTACCCATGTCTTCCTTTCTACAGTGGCAGAGTGCATTGGTCCACGGCACCCAGCTGTGCATGTCACAGATGAAGCAGCCCCAGCCAGATGGTTGCCGCTCTCAGGTTGCACATTGCATGTATGTGGTGTCCTAAGATCTGCCATGGATGCTATCATCCTCTGTTAGAAACAAGGAGGTCTATAATACCTGAAAAAAATAAAAAATACCTGACAAAAGCTATCTGTTAGCATTCTCGTCCTTCTCAGAGGAATTTGATCAGGTGGTGCATGCTGGCCCCCTGGAAGTATACAATTTGAAATCTGCTCAAGTGCACTAATTTCTGCAGCCATTTTTTAGCCAATCACCTGAGCTATGAATGCCATGTGATTAATCTCTCTGGAGCTGCAATAAATAAATAAAATTCATGAAAACGTTGACTGGCTGATGGCACCAAAAGTACGTGTACAGTCCAAGTTCCCAATCCCTTCACTAGTGAGTATACTGAGATGTGAAATAAATAAGATTCATTCACATTTTAGAAAGCTCATCAAGACAATTGTTAATGGCAAAACATCTGTTATAATCAAATATTTGCTATTAATATATTACTCGCAAAAAAAAAAATATTCTGTCAGAATACACAGCTACATTTTAATGGCCATCAATGTAAAAAGATGGAAACATCTAACAGCAAGGGCCAAATGGACTATGCCAACCAGTCAAACCTTGACCCCCTGGATGGTAGGGTCAGATTGCAACTTCCCCTCACCTTATCGTTGAGTGCAGTTGCTAATAAAAGAAGGCAAAAAGAGTTAAACAAAAGACAAATAGATTAGTTCTCGAAGGAATCCATGTTCTTCAACAAATCTTTGAAGCGAAAGAATGGCTCTTGAATGATACATTGACTCACTCTTAACACACAAAAGACGCTCAGTTTCCACCACCTGCTTATGTAAAGATGTCATCTGCAGAAATGGTGACTGAACAAATCAGTGAACAAATCTAAACAAATCTTTTTGGTGAACGGATTCAAAAGACTAGAGCCACTGGGATTAGTCAAAATCCCCACCACAAATAGACACACAGATATTCTCATCTAATATCTTGATACTGTTGGAAAGAGTGCAGTGGAGAGTCTTGGAATGACAGATGCAATGAACACCAGATCAACAAACTGTAATCTCAGAGAGAGAAATATTTGGATGTCTGCGTCATGGTACTGAATGGGCTGTTTTATGTCATTACAGAGCAATGATGCTTTAGGGAGCGCATGGAACTGGATGTATTTCATCCCCCTCATTATCATCGGCTCCTTCTTCATGCTCAATCTTGTGCTGGGTGTACTTTCAGGGTAAGGTGCACCTCTCAGGGAATGAGTCTGTGTGTGAGTTGTGTTCTTAAATTCAGCTTTAGAGTCTAACCTTTTATCAGGCCTACACTTTTGGTACAGCTTCTACTTAGTTCAACTTATTGTTGTACAGCAATTTCAATATTTATGAAAATTCTGAGGAATATGTGAGCAAATGCACACTTTGTAAAAATGGATGTGTTAAAAAGGAATTAATTGTGTGTGTTTAGTGGTTGACCAATATAGGTTAGTTATAAACTATATAAACTATATAATATATAGTTTATTAATGGTGTATGTTGATGTCAGTATCAATATATATGTACAGTATGTATGCTGATGCAAAAATTGAGAGAACAAGGTGGCAGATGGTACATACTGTATATTAACTCTAGCACTGTATTATATATATATATATATATATATATATATATATATATATATATATATATATATATATATATATTTATTTATTTTTTCATGCACACTATTTGCTCAAAATTCTCTCAAAATTATTTAAGAACAGAAAATGGGAACTATCCATCGACAAGAATGTTGGAAAATGTTGTAAATTGACACAAGGGAAAATGATGCTAAAATAATGCATAAAGATGAAGTTATTCTGAAGAATGTTTATCATAATTCTGAATGTTTCGAAGCAGCATTGCAGAATGTTTTGCCTTAAAGTGTTAATACCTCCAACGAGCAAGCCAAATGTGACTGTGGCAAGGTAAAAAAAACTCTATAAGATGATAGTTAATGGAGAGAAACGTCTAAAAATTGAGCTAGACTTCATCTTTCTTAGGTTTTACAGTAAATGTATATATAACTATGTATAAATACTGTACATTTATAGCATGTGTAATACAAGTCATATGTTAAGTGAACAGATAAAATGATCAAATTGTTCAATATGTTAGGAAAGAAATGTTTAAAATTGTAAGGATAATGCTTAGAACACTTTGAAGTCCATCCAAAATTGACTGCAGGGATACAGGACGCAGTCGGCAGAGTATCCTTTGATATATTGCTATGATTGATATATCGGAACTGATTCCGATATTCTCAAAAAAATAAAACGTCTGGTTACTGATGTAATCGCCATTCCCTGATGGAGAGAACGAGATGTTGTGTCAATGAGTTGACACTAGAGGTCAGTGCTGCGGAGCCCAGACATCTCTGATCTTGAGAAATGGCCAATGGAAATTGGCATGTGGAATTTGCATGCCACTCCCCCGGACATATGGGTATAAAAGGAGTGACGCTGCAAACACACATCAGGTATCGCACTGAGGAGCCGAGCCAAAGACCCGACCATTTCAGCGGTTGGTTCAGTGTTGTGGCAAGAGGGACACAACGTCTCGTTCCCTCCATCAGGGAATGGAGGTTTCATCAATAATCGAGTGGGCAGACCTCTGTGTGCCTCATAGCCAGCACAGCAAGCCGTCGCATAACTAACCCCAACACACTGGCAGGCATGAAGCGGTCCCCTGCACCTAGGGGAACGGCTAACTGCTCAAGTGTATAAAGACTGGCTGGCCCAGCCGTGGGGTTCTCTCTATTGTTCTGGAACTAAATCTTTCGGCTGGGGGCCAAATATATGGTCCAAGCTAGGCGGTGTCCCTCCAAAGAGGAGGACACCACGGAGACCGCACTCGTCCCCGAGAGTGGGGGTGGGGGGGGGGGGGGGGGGTTTGTATTAGGTGGAATACAACACACGGTCTTTACCGGTTAGGAGCGGAAGCACATCGTGTGGAGCGTCGTGGTAGATCCTACCCAAGAGGGGAGGAGTTACTACAAAAAATGACCAAGGACAGAGGGCCCTTTACCGGCAGGGAAACCATTTTGTGGAATATACATCACACGGGGTTGCCTAGGGGGACAATCAGCACATGTGGAGCACTTACCTCAGTACGGGGGCCTGGTGACGCCCGTACTGGGGCGGCAGCGAGGCTCTCTGAAGACTCGATGGCCGCTAGGCTAGGGAGAAAGAACGTCCAGGGTTCACACTTCTTGCAAACGCAACTGGGGTAAGAGCGCATGTCTTCACCTCAAGGGAGGGGAAAGGCACTATGCACAAGCAATACACCTGCCCAGCTGACCCGAACTTACCTGTTTGTGTCATCTGATAACACATGGGACGAAACTGGCTCAACCCTGTCCAAGGTTCCCACGACACCTTTCAGGGATCAGGTGGTGAACCTGCAAGCACTGCTCCAGGAGGAGGCAGACCCAGCACAACGTCTGTGCAAGTAGGCTCACTGGGGGGAACGCATACTTGCGCAGCCCCAGGGGCCAGCTGTGTGCCAGGGCATCTGTGCCAAGGGGAGCCTCGATCAGAGAGTACCAAAGTGGGTAGTGGGAGGATTATGGGGAAGCAAACAGGTCTACCTGTGCTTGCGGAATCGACTCCAGATCAGCTGGACCACCTGAGGGTGGAGTCTCCACTCTCTCCTGAGCATAACCTGTCACGACAGTGCATCCGCTGTGCTGTTGAGGAGGCCCGGGATGTGGGTGGCGGGAGTGTAGGTCGCCTTGGCGGCTGATGTACGCAATCGTCGCTGTGTTGTCCGTCCGGATCAACATATGCTTGCCCCGGATCAATGGCAATAGCCTACTCAGGGCAAGCAGTACTGCCAGCAACTTGAGGCAGTTGAAGTGCCAACACAGTGACAGGCCGATCCAAGGGCCGACGACTGAGTGCCCGTTGCATACGGTGTCCCAGCCCCTTTGGGAGGCATCTGTCGTAACCACGACGTGCCTGGGGACCTGACCTAGGGGAACTCCTGCCCGTAGGAATACTACGGTGGTTTCCAGGGGCTGAGAAAACAGCAGCAAGCCTGCATGACAATGATTTCAGTGGGACCAACATGTTCTGTCTGAACACATGCAGACAGTTCAGCACTGACTGCGTGTTCGTTGGTGAGGTGCGCCGTCATTGAGACTGAGTCTACTGCATACCGAGCAAAGAGATGCTCTAAACCGGGGCGAACTCGTTCTTTTCCCAGTTGACCCGAAGCCCCAAGTGGGTGAGGTGCCTAAGCACCAGGTCCCTGTGCGCACACAACATGTCCCGCGAGTGAGCTAGGATTAGCCAGTTGTTAAGATAGTTGAGGATGTGGACGCCCACTTCCAGCAAGGGCTGCCTCTGCGACTTTCGTAAAGGTGCGAGGGGACAAGGACAGGCCGAAGGGGCTGACTTTGTACTGATATGCCTGACCCTCGAAGGCAAACCAGAGAAAGGGTCGAGGAAGAATCAGACATGGAACTACGCATCCTTCAGGTCTACCGCCGCAAACCAATCCTGAAGCCAGATGCTCGATAAAATGCATTTCTACTTGAGCATCTCGGTGGGAGTTTGTGCAGAGCCCGGTTCAGAACTCACAGGTCTTGGATTGGCCACAACCCACCGCCTTTTTTAGGTATGATGAAGTAGGGGCTGTAAAACCCCTTCACCTCAGCTGGAGGGACAGGCTCTATCACATCCTTTCTTAGAAGGGTGGCGATCTCCGCGTGCAAGGCAGCGGCATTCTCGCCTCTCACCGCAGTGACCTGGGCGGAGGCCTGGTGAACTTAATCGGGCAGCCGAGTCGTACGTTGCCAGAATCATGCCCTCGCAGTGAGAGCATGATCCATCCACAAGCGCTGTCCCTGCGTGGGCAGTGCCCAACACGAGAGGCAGCGATAGTGGCCGTGGGAAGCGGAGAGGTAACGATCGCAACCAGGAAACATACACAAATGAAAAAGGCATCTTGAAAAAGACGTTTTTCGTTTGCGCCACTCTTTTAGAGGAAATTAGAATCTTATGTGTTTATATATATATATATATATATATATATATATATATATATATATATATATATATATATATATATATATATATATATATATATGTATACATGGGTATAAATAAATAAATAAAGGAATGCGCCGTAGATCCAACAGTGTAGAGAGATGAAAGAAGGCGGCAGAGGAATTCAACTCTGTGAACTTGCTCGCTCTGCTCCGAAGAAGATATCTGATGTGTGTTTGCAGCGTCACTCCTTTTATACCCGTATGTCCGTGGGAGTGGCATGCAAATTCCACACACCAATTTCCATTGGCCTTTTCTCAAGATGTGGTCTTTTCTCAAGAAATGTCTGGGCTCCGCAGGAGCGACCCCTAGTGTCAACTCATTGACACACCGTCGAGTGAGTGACAGATAGGGAACGTCTTCCTGTATACAGTATCTGTCTATCACTAGTTTGTATGTGCTTTTCTTTTGTCTGACACATGTTAATATCTGTTTGCATACGTGTGTGTGATACAGAGAGTTTGCAAAAGAGAGGGAGCGTGTGGAGAACAGGAGTGAGTTTCTGAAGTTAAGACGTCAACAGCAGATAGAGAGAGAGCTGAATGGATATCTGGAGTGGATCTGCAAAGCAGGTAATTGCCATAGAAAGAGCCATGAAATACTCCTCTACAGCCATGAACACAGACTGTTGTTTTGGCTTGTCCCTATTGATATGAATTTTTTACATATAACTGTCTCAGCCTTGAAACATTCTGCTAATGTGTTACATTACTGTATATGCTATCTAAAAGAGTGTTGATTGTAATCTGATTATAAAGAAATTAATTACTGTAATCAAATTACTTTTTAATCAACAAAAGTAGTGTAACTTGTTACATTACAAATTCTTGCAATCAGATTATATTACTGATTTTCAAATTTGGTTACACATTTATGATAAAAAAAAATCATTATTACATTATTTATATATAATACATTTAAAATATGAATTATTTTGTTCATTTGTACATCTGTTTATGTTTCTGTGATAGCTGAAGGGTGTACAACAATGAACAAGGAGTAAATATAGAATTTGTTGAGCAGAAAAAAAATATGTTTCAGTGAAAAGTGTTTTAGAAAGTAATTAAACAGTAAAATAATTAGTAATGGAATTACTATTAAGTAATCAGTAAAGTAATTGTAATTTTATAGAAGTAATTATTAATTTGATGTGGATTAATATTTTTGAGTAACCCAACACTGATCTAAAATCTCACAAAAGCTTTTAGGTAATACTTAAAACAACTTATACACTAAGCTAAGTTACTATTTGTATAACTAACATGTTTTTATGTAACAAACATTAATTTGGATATTTATGGTAAGGGATATTTTTAATATACATGCAAATAGTTATAATAAAACTTTGATTCATATATGTTTATATGTTAATCATACAGTATACACAATATGTACTGAAACTACTGATCGGTTCAGTATGTGTTAATAAAAGTTATTATAAATTGTTAACAGCTTTGGTTAATGAGCTATAGCAAAGCTTATAGAGACTGTCCTCTTTTCCACAACTCTTGTATTTGAATTAAATCTTTAATTGTGTATAGAAGAAGTGATTCTGGCTGACGAGGACAATGACCCAGATGACCGGATGCCCTTTGATGGTATTTACATGAACTTTTCCATCCTTCCTTCCTCTTCATCCCCCTCTCATTCCTTATTTGCTCCCTCACTGGGACTAGGTGTTGATTTCTTGTTGTGAAGGAAGTGCGATATCAATAGCATGTTGGCTTTGCAGAGGGTGTGATACTGTATACTTCATGAACATGAGCACAGTTAACATCAAATGTCAAAATTTTCAATTGTTACCTTAAAGAGCTTTATCTACATGTTCTGACCCTTAAATCAACATGTATTGGTGTTACCTAATGCAGTAAGGTTAAAATAATTATATTTTTAAATAATATCTTTAAATAAAGCCAGTTAATGTAGTTGCAACCACAGTTTTATTACCCAACAAAACATTTTTGCATTGAAGTTGTCTCTCTGCCTATTTTCTTTTCCCCATTGTGCCAATCTATCTATTATCTGTTTTCTACTCTCCCATGCTGTGAGTTTGTGTCTCTCAAAATAACTGTGAGGTTACAAATATAGATTGAATCATTGTGGTATACAACACGCAGGATCAAGGAGGAGGCCTACCATCAAGAAGACTAAAGCAGACCTGCTTGACGCAGAGGATGGAGATGGAGACATAGGTGTGCATGAGAGCCGAAGGCAAATGCATACTTTTAAGGGATGCTGTGGCATAGTGGTTAAAATCTGAGCTGGTAAAATGAAAGTTTTTTTTTTTTTTATTCAAACCCTGCAACGGTGGTCAATAGGCCCTTACTCATTAGAAAAAAAAACATTATAATAAAAATACTGTATATCATGGAAAAAGCATAGTAGATTTTGGACACTACTATTACAATGAAGCAATTGCATTCTTTGGAGTTCAAGACTAACACACACACACACACACACACACACACACACACACACACAAATTCAATTTAATTAAATCAAGGTATTATACAATGCCATAATTGCATCACAGTACATATTAGTAAGGGACCATTGTGCCCTTGAGCAAGGCACTTAACCTCAGGGTTGCTCCAGGAGGACCTTTCCTGTGACACTGTGGATAAAAAAGGTCTACTAAATGACTACTTATATACTGTAATGAGTGGTGCTGGCAATGACAAAGAGGATGAAATGAAGAACCCAAGTGCAATTTATTAAAACATGAAAACCCTAACTAAATACGTGAACTAAATTAAACATGAACATGACTTGACATAAACGTGGCTTGACATAAACATCTACACTCACATTCAATAGTTGACAAAGGACAATGGTAAACATGAGGGCTTAAATACGTAGACATGGGAGAACAATGACAAGGGAACCAATGAACAGCCAGAACTGATAACAAGATAATAAAACAATAAACCAATGAAAACAAGACACATGAACACTGAGGGTAAACAGGACATCACATGACTAGGAACACATGACATGAAACAGAAACTAAACTTTTCAAAATAAAAGAAATGAAATACATGAACACACATTAAATATTACATATACAATATATGCATATTCAGATGCCACATCAGAAAGCACTATTCTATTTTTCTTTAATGCTAACAAGGCATTCTGTCTTTGTTTTTTTTGTGTGTTTTTGGTGCCTTTCTGTTCGTCAGGTTCTCCATTTGCGCGGGGCAGTCTGAAGAGCTCGATGATGGAGGGCTCTTCCTTCCATAAAAAGGAGCGCCGACTGAGATTCTTCATCAGGCATATAGTGAAGACGCAGGCCTTCTACTGGTCCGTTCTGTGTCTGGTGGGACTGAACACATTGTGTGTGGCTGCTGTGCACTATGACCAGCCTGACCGGCTCTCTGACTTCCTTTGTAAGTCTGTCCATACCTGTCCATTTACTCGTCAGTATCGATTTTCCTCTTAATTTAGTTTCTTTGATTCTCTATGCTCTAAGAGTTAACATATAAATGAACAGGGAGATAACAATGATCTTTTAGTGGTGCTTCTTTATCTTCCTTCTTTGTTTTCCCGCAGATTTTACTCTGGCACAGTAACAGAATACAGTTGTCAATCCTGTTTTGCTTAATATGGTTCCCACACAGTTTGGTTATAAACAAAAGTCCCAAACATATTCAATAACCAAAGTTGCTCCCTTAAATTTTCAAGACTCATAACCAAATTTTAATTGTAAGTTTGGTTAACCTGTGCTGTATGAATGGAACTGGAGTGAAGTAGTTGTCTATCACGTCATACAATAGCCACTTAAATCTGCCCACGCTTGTCTCGAGATATTAGATTTCTCAGGATTTGGAGCTATTAGCTGTGTGATATCTGAAGGTTTTCGATGTTTAACTGTGAGAACATAGTATATATTCCTCTCATTTATTCCTCTCTTGTTAGCAAGCCTCAATTATTCAAATCTAAGGCAAATTTATACTTACCGGGAGAACACAAATTATGATGAAATGCACTGATGTTTTTGTTCTGTTAAGGTGTTCGTTTGTTGATATTTCTCCTGTTCGCACATATCCTTGAAATTCTTGACCTTGTAGTACTCGGCTAAAAGAGTGTTGATTATTGGTTAAAGCTTATTGTAGGTGTGGTTTGTACGTGATGTCCCATATACTCTTTCATCACAAAAGAACATTACATGTGGTTTGTGGTGTGTTTTGGATGTGATGAGTCTACATTGATACTAATTTAAATTTTGAATATCACGCCCGGAATTTAGTCTTGTTTTTATGAGTTAAGAAACATTTCAAAGGTTAGACATGTCTTTAGCTTAAAAGATACGGGGAAGCTTATACATGCTTTTATATCATCATGCCTTGATTGTTGTAATGACCTGTTTTAGCGCACTTTAGCACAACTACAATCAATGCAAAATACTACAGCTAGACTTTTGACACAAACAAGGTCTTTTAATAATATTACTCCAGTTTTAGCTTCTTTTCATTCGTTACCAATACAGGGTTGATTGTAAGATTTTATAAGAATTACTTATAAGGCATTACATGGCTTGGTGCCAGAATATTTAACAGAACTTTTAAACCCCTATGAAACGTCTCGGGTTACTTAAGTGTAACCCTTGTTCCCTGAAAAAAGCGGAACGAGATGCTGCACTGAGAAAAGCACTTTGGGAACATCTTATAGTTTTGACCAGCTGTGAATATGTGTGCAACACGTCAATGAACATTGACCGGAATTTATATCCTCTGCCGGTGTAATCATTGGATGCTCTTGGGGCAGGGTTATAAATAGATGCGTCACTGGAGCATCGTCAGGTATTTTGTCTGAAGAGCAGTCCTGGGGCATCCCAGTGTGGCGCAGCATCTCGTTCTGCTTTTTAAGGGAACAAGGGTTACACTTAAGTAACCCGAATCGTTCCTTTTACAAAAAGCTTCACTTATGATGCTGCGCTGAGAAAAGCTCTTTGGGAATGAGAATACCAACGCCGCCGCACTGTGGCTGTCCAGACCCCCTACGGTTGTGTAGTGTGCTAACAAGAGCGTGACAGGGCTTAGACATGAGCTTGAGATGTCGACTCAAGGACATAAAAAGTGGCATGAACATCCAAACTGTAGAATCTAATGAATGTGTGCGGAGAGGACCAGCCTGCCGCATCACAAACATGCTGCAGAGGGACCCCTCTGGCCAAGGCTTCAGAGGAGGTGTCCCCTTTGGTAGAGTGAGCCCTGATGCCTTGGTGACTCAGGGAGAAGTAGAGGAGACATTGCATTGTTCATAGAGGCAAAGAGGTCCTCTTCTCCCCTGTAAAATCTCACCCAGATTTGTTCCAAGTGGAGGGAGCCCTAGCACTTAAAATAGTCTCGATAACCTCAGGTGAAAGCCCTGTATCCCTCAGTTGGTACCCCTCAGGGGCCAAACATGAAGGTTCCACAGCTCGGGCCGGGGATGAAATATTGTCCCCTATGCCTGAGACAGTTCGGCCAGTGCGGCGCGATCAGTAAGAGGCAAGACCCTTGCTGGCGAACTCTGGCCAAGACTCGCGGGAGCAGAGAAACCAGGGGAAATGCATACAGACGCATTCTGGGCCATGTATGTGCCATCGCGTCCAGACCCGGGGGGGCTGGGTGACTCAGAGAAAAGTAGAGGGGACATTGCACTGTCTGAGAAGAGGCGAAGAGGTCCACTTCTGCCCTGTAAAATCTCACCCAGATTTGTTCCACTACCTCGGGGTGGAGTTTCCACTCCCCCATCAGTATTTTCTGTCTGGACAGTAAATCTGCTCCCACATATGAGCATCCAGGGATATAAACTGCCCTGAGTGACAGGAGCTTGCCCTGGGCCCCAAGGAGAATCCAACGTGCTAGAAATTCAGCTGACATAAAAGTGGACCTCCTTGATGGTTTATGTAAGAGACTACTGCTGTATTGTACACACGCACCAAGATATGGCAGCCTCTGGAGGAAGTATTTCAGGACCAGCAATACAGCCATCAACTCGAGACAGTTAATGTGACAATCGAGCTGACGACCCTGCCATCCCCTTGAGCTGGACGACCACTTAAGACCGCTACCCAGCCCGTCAGGGAGGCGTCTTTCGTTAGCAGCCTGCAACGACAAGATGCACCAATAGTGGGACCCAAGGTAAGAAACCGGGGGCTGAACCACATAGAAAGGGAACGAAGCCCGCGGCGCGTAACCCTTATTTGCTTTAGGGGACCGGCCCTTGGATGAAACCCCCTGGCTTTTAGCCACAGTTGGAACGGTCTCATGTGCAGAAGGCCCAAAGGGATCACCGTGGACGCAGATGCCATGAGACCTAGTCTTCGTTGATACTGACAAGCAGTGCAACCTTGACCTAGCCTGACTTTGCTTAGGGTGTTCTGAATGGAAATGATTTGAGCGGGAGACAATTGTGCCCACATCGTGATCAAATTCCATATAACCACCAGATAAGTAATTCCCTGGGTGGGAGAGAGAACACTCTTTTGACGTTGAGTCTCAGACCCAGAGAAACCAGATGAGCTAAGACAATATCTCTGTGCTGAACTGCCAGTTCTTGGAACTGCGCTAGTATCAGCCAGTCGTCTATGTAATTCAGAATGCGGATGCCCCGGGGTCGCAAAGGAGCCAGTGCTGCATCCATGCATTTCGTGAATGTGCACAATAGGGCTAGGCCGAATGGAAGAACCCGATACTGGAAGGCTTCGCCCTCGAAAGCGAACCTCAGGAACTTCCTGTTCTGTTGTGGAATTTCTATATGAAGATATGAGTCCATGAGATCGATCGTGACCAGCCAAACGTGATGTTGGGCTTGTGACATGATCGTCTTGATAGTTAGCATCTTGAACTCAAACACCCTGACTGAGCAGTTCTAAGCCTTGAACATCTAAGGTCGGACGCAACCCCCACCCTTCTTGGGAACCAGGAAGTATTTGCTGTAATAACTTGACTCTTTCTCTGGAAGGGGAAAAATGTTCTATGGCCCCTTTGACCAAGAGATTTTGCAGTTCTTTTCACAGTAGACATGCCTGCTCCGGTTTACGGTAGTGGAGACCACGCTGTTGAAACACGGAGGGCGGCGAGCACATTGAATTCTGTAGCCTTTTTCTACTGTTCTTAGGACCCACATAGAAATGCCTGGCAGAAGTTTCCATGCTGCCAGGTTCTCTGAGATGGGTATTAATTTTGACACTTCCTGTTGAGGGGATGTTGAGTGTTCCGCGTCCTGGACTAAGGCAGGAAACATCGGTACACCCAACTTTTCGTTGGAAGCCTCTAACTACCAAAACACCGGAGGTGGCTGGAATGGAGAGGTTTTGTGGGGGTACCGGGAGGGGCAAAGTGGATGATGCACGTGCCCCATCCCGAGGGGGGCTACCCCCACAAGGCTGGGTGCAAAACCGTCAGGGTTTCTTTGAAATAACTGCTCTTAGGTCTTGCTTTGGGGGCTGCTGAGGGCAACGAACTGGCCCGCTGTCTTTACGAGGGGAAGCACAATACGCCATGCCTAGTTTTTGAGCCTCCCGTCTAGGAGGACGAGATGGGGCTGGGTGTCGACAGCCCCTCCCCCTGGGTGTGGCAAGGAAGAAATTGCCTGAAGACTTCCTCGTGACTATTTGCCTCCTGGAACCTGGTTATAGCTACATTCATAGTGCCACCAAATAAGTCAGAAGGAAAAACCCGGGGCTGGGGAAAGAGCGAGCGAAAGGGATGAATCCGTCTCTCGCTCCTCAGCCAGATCCATACGAGAGCCCCACGAATGAAGTGTGAGCACTGACTCCTGGAAGTAAGCAAGGCGAGCGCAAAGCATTTTGCCCGAAAGCAGATCGCAATGCTCGCACACGCCCCAACGCGAGTGTAGCATGCTCTTCACCCAAACAAACAAAGCAGAAATGATGCGTGTCCCTCTCGGCCATAGAGCGGAGACAGGGGAACACGCATCGTTTGCCCTGATTTTCAGTCATTTTTTCTTTCTTTTTCTTTTTTTTTTAAGAGAAAAGAGAAAAGGTTCACTGCGCACTGCCTAACAGATTCTAACTCCTAACAGAGGAAAGAAAGTTTGACAGGCTCGTGATAGCACACAAACACAGAGTGATCTGAAGACAAAAGATCTGACGATGCTCCGGTGACGCATCTATTTATAACCCTGCCCCAGGTGCATCCAATGATTACACCGGCAGAGGTTATAAATTCCAGTCAATGTTCATTGACGTGTTGCACACATATTCATAGCTGGTCACAACTATAAGATGTTCCCAAAGCCCTTTTCTCAGCGCAGCATCATAAGTGAAGTTTTTTGTAAAGGGAATAGTAAGACATCTTAGATTTTCCTTTTCATGAACTGTTGGTTGTTCCAATATCCAGATGCAAAACAAAAGGTGATAATTCATTTGTACTGAAGGCCCCACAATTATGGAACAGCCTGCCCTTGGATGTTAGATCTGCTGAATCTGGGTCTGTTTTTAAATCTTGTTTAAAAACTCATTTGTGTAGACTTGCTTATGTTACTATATGAATGTGCTGTGTTTTACTGTATGTGTTGCTTTTATTACTATGTGATGTGAATATGTTGTGCTTTACTGTGTGTCATAAAAATTAATTTTTTTGTTTTGTGAAGCACGTTGTGCTTGATTTGCTGAAAGGTGCTATAGAAAAAAAATAATTATTTCTTTATTTTCTTTGACAAACACATTTTAAAATGACAGCGTGCATTGTGTAAATGCAGGCTTAATTCACATATGGTGAGTTTGATTCTTCCAATGTAAAAATTAGGCTTTATTCTCTCTCATTTTCCCATCTTTATTACTCTCTCTGTCCTTATGCACAAACTCTTTGCCCCTCTCTCCTCCACCCAGACTTTGCTGAGTTCATCTTCCTGGGGATCTTTATGTCAGAGATGTGTATTAAGATGTATGGACTGGGGACCAGGCCTTACTTTCACTCCTCCTTCAACTGTTTTGACTGCATTGTGAGTTTTTATAGTCACTTCTTCTTCCTCTTCTTCTACCCAATCAAACCACTTTTAGGGAAACCCAAGCAATATACCAGTTGTCTTTTTCTTTTTAAGATCTTGATTTTGATACAGTTATTTTGAAGATGAATTATACAGTCAATATTAGACTTTAGTTACACAAACCATTCACAATTCAAGTCTGTGTTAGTGTTTGGGACTTTGTTTTGTGGCTTATTGTTATCGAATTATCATTAAATGTGTGTTTTATGTATGTGTGTGTGTGTCTTTGTTTCTGTGTGTGAGACAGGTCATTTGTGGCAGCATTTTCGAGGTGCTCTGGGCTATGATCCAGCCAGGAACCTCGTTTGGGATCAGTGTGTTACGAGCTCTCAGGTTACTAAGGATCTTCAAAGTGACCAAGTGAGTCTCTCATGTCTCGAGTCTGATGTCTGTCTCTCTCTGTCCCATTCTTTGTCCATTAGAGTTTCCTGTCAACCTCCAAGCTGTCTCAGGAAGGACTCAACATTGAAATTTTATTCTCTACCATCTCTCTCTTTCCCTTCATCAGGTATTGGGCATCTCTGAGGAACTTGGTGGTGTCTTTGTTGAACTCCATGAAGTCCATCATCAGTTTACTCTTCCTCCTTTTCCTCTTCATCGTGGTGTTTGCCTTGCTCGGCATGCAGCTGTTTGGGGGACAGTCAGTACAACACTAAAACTCCTCGATTCCACACTGCAAGCATAACTTTTGTTCTACAGGGCTCCTGGAAAACCTAGAAATATCAGGGATTTTTTAAATGTGATTTCAAGGCCTGGAAAAGCAATGGACTTAGATGTAAATGACTTAGATCTTAAAATGTCTTGGACAAAGTTATTTAACTTTCTATAGTGAAAATATTTTCTATGTTTTTTTCTAGTTTTGCTCTATTCTAAAATATCACACCAGTTAGATGTAGAAAGATGTATAAAACTTGTATAAAAGCCAGCATGATAACGTCAGCCTGTTTGTTGAAAATGGAGCCATTTGTTGTATATAAATATAATAATTTTCTTGTATTAATTCAGAAGATTATTACCTAAAGTACAAATAAAAATCTTCCCCCATGATTTCAAAAATTATATATATATATAAAATCCATATCCAGTAATCATGAATGGAAAAGAAAGTTCATTGGTCAAAAAGGTTTGGGAACGCTGACTCATCATACCTGTTTTTTTTTTATTCTTTTTGTGATACAGATTGTAATGATTGCTATGATGAATGCTGTCTTGCTTATATCAGCTGCTTAGAGATCTCATAGTAATTCCATTTGGATATTGTAACAACAAATCTGTCTGTTCAGGTTTAATTTTGACTCCGGCACACCACCGACCAACTTTGATACCTTTCCTGCAGCAATAATGACAGTGTTTCAGGTGAGCAAATGTACCTGTCAATCAAGGCGTGATAGTTATGTGAGCTTCCCTTGGCTTTGTTACTACATCCACTCCTCTGTGTCTCAGATCCTGACAGGTGAAGACTGGAACATGGTCATGTATGATGGGATTGAGTCTCAGGGTGGAGTCAAGAAGGGCATGGTCTTCTCTGTCTTCTTCATTGTTCTTACACTCTTTGGCAACTGTATCCAAACACCAAGCACTGCATGCTGACACAATTGTTCGATTCACCCAATTTATGGATGTCCACGTGCACATATGCCAGTGTGGTCTTAACATGACTTGCCTTAACCCTCTGTGATCAGACACTTTGCTCAATGTGTTCTTGGCTATTGCAGTGGACAATCTGGCCAATGCACAAGAGCTCACCAAGGTAAACACACAAACAAACAGCTCCCAATTGTTATGCATTTTTACACCTTTCCTCCCATTTTGTCGCTCATGTTCTCATTTTTATTGTTAACTGTTTTGTGTTTTGTTACAAATAATGCTCAATTGTCTAGTTTGAAAAACAAAGAACAGTGCAAAATAAATAGAGTATAATGATTAAAGTGTGAATGAGAGTAGAAGTAAAAGCAAAATAAGGATGAACAATAGAAGGGAATAGAGAATATAAATTTAAACAGCCTAGTGAGGAAAATAAATAAAGAAGGGAGAATATGCAACATCCCATGTCCAAATGTCCATAAGGTGGACATTTTTTTCCCATAATATGTATAGGACATTTTCATTATAAGGCAAATTGATATATTTGGTATCTACCTGGTTAGCTTTGTTGAAGAACTTTTCACAAGCATCTTTGTATGCGATGCATTAATTTTAGAGATGCAGCTTGCTTGATTTTGCAACGCTTTCAGTGTATTCACTCGATATAGGCTCTCACAATTACCATGACTCTATCTGTCACCCAGACTGTTTATCTATCACAATTCCACACACCAGCTTGCATTGCATATTAACCAGAAACTGAAAATGTTCCAAGCTACGAAAAACAAAAACAAGCAAAATTTTTGCTGAACTTAACTGAAAACAGGAACTAAGTCCCTTTCAATTGTTCCAGAGTAAAAACTTTTGTTGGTAACAGTGCTTAACATAACCGGAAACATGTGCTGCTGCATTACACAGTTCTTTCCTTTAATGCACATTGTGGATGTAGTCACATGCTGAAGCCTTTTAGACATATAATTACTACATATACTGTATGCACAGTTCCAGATACAATTCCAGAGCCCATTTTTTCCTAGAGAGATCTGGTAACATTGCAACTGGTATATCACCTACCCTTAACACAGAGTACTATTGGTTCTTTACTTTCATTCCAACCGTTTACAAGTTGAAAAGGAGGCTACGGAATGCCGGAACTGGAACAAATTAAATACAGTTTTTGCTGAGAACAAACCAAAATGAAAAACACTTTGTTTTTAGTCCCTGGTTTTAATATCGTGTTTCTCTCATTGTACAGGATGAACAGGAGGAAGAGCAGGCAGCCAATCAGAAAATGGCTCTACAGAAGGCCAAGGAAGTAGCTGAGGTCAGCCCACTCTCAGCAGCCAACCTCTCCATTTCAGCGTGAGTATCTCTCTCTCCCTCTCTCCCTCTCTCTCTCCTGCTGTAACATTTTCTCTCCCACAAATCCTCGGACTACCTTCTCATGTTTTTGTTAATGTCTTTAGATTTGTAAAGTTTTTTTTATTAGTCACCTATACGCATACACTTCATTCAAAGGTTTCTGACATTTGTTCTTCTTTAATTGCATCTACCAGGACTACTGCTTATGTTGTTCTCACAGAAAGCTGTAGAGATTCAGATAGTTTCTATAACAGTGAGCATCTAAATGCATCTTACAAATAAACACATATTCTCTTTGCATGAAGTCATGAAGTGTGTTTTCCTGGCTCAAATATTTGTCGCAAATCCATGTAAAACCAAAAACGCCCAAATACTTTACAGTATGTAATTGTCTGTAAATGTTCAGTGCAACTGCAATGGTGACCCACATTCTCAAACTGGGGATGGAATTAAATTGAAGTGCTTAACCTCTTGGAGCAGGTGCAATTTTTTGCTCTTTTTCTGTTATTTGTGTCATACATTTCTGAATTTGTGGTTCTGTGTGTGTGTGTTCAACCATTTAATAGCTAATCTGTGATCTGCTTATTTCTGCACACACAACCCTACTGAAAGAAAGAAAGAAAGACAGAAAGAAAGAAAGAAAGAAAGAAAGAAAGAAAGAAAGAAAGAAAGAAAGAAAATGAGGTAGCAGGGTAGAGAGAGACTGATGTTCCATGTTTCTCACATACTGTTTTCCTCCTCAGTGTGACAGTAAACTCTGAGCGTCTCGATGCAACAGAACAATTTCTGGACTGGTATTTATTAATTTATACTCTTAGTTTTTTTTTTAAGCGTCTCTTTTTTCCCCACACCTCCTGCTCTTCTCCCATCAGCCTTTTCAACGTGTGCATTTCCTGTGCTGTTCCCTGCTCTGTTTTATAGTCGCGATGGGTGGGATGGGATGGGTTTTGACTCCTCGTCTCTCTCTCTCACTTCTGTCTTCCTCTCTTGCTCTTCATCCTGCTACTCATCTCCTGCTGTTCTCCTCTTATCTCCTTGACTTTCTTTCTTTCACATGCTTTGCTCCAAGGGTTGGGCGCCTGTGTTGTGTTCACTCCCAGAACTATTATAGTTATCTTCTTTCTCTCTGGTGTGTGTGCGTGGGGGGGTGGGGGGGGTGACTTAGAAGGTGTCCATCCTATGTACTATGAGATGGGCTTGGGTGTGTGAGATGGGTATGTGTTTTGTGAGTTTAATTTAAGCGGTTCAGTCATCTTCTTTAACAAATTGTAGTTGGTAGCTTGTGGGTGGGCATTTTCTAGCCGGCGGTAGCTGCTGCAACATCACCTTTCCCTCTTGACGATTATCAATCTTCGATCCACTGTATATCTGTCTATGTATATTTCTCTATTTCCTCTGCAGTAAGGAGCAACAGATGAACCATAAAGGTTGTAAGTCAGTATGGGAACAGCGCACCAGTGAGTTGAGGAGGCAGACCCTGATGAACAGCAGAGAGGCTCTTTACAATGAGTTGGAACCTGAAGACCGCTGGAAGGTAAGCAGAAGAAATAAGATTGAGAGGAAAGAGAAGTTTGGTGAAGGAGGACAAATTGTACCCTATAATACACTACATGGCCAAAAGTATGTGGAAGACAACTTTCGGCTACACCCATTACTAACAGGTGTATAAAATTGAGCATACCGCCACTTAATCTCCCTTGACAAAACGCTGATATTTACTGTTCCAGCATGACAATGCCTTTGTGTACAAAGCAAAGTCCATAAAAATGGTTTACTGAAGGCCCCATCGCCCAACATCAGTGCTTGATCCCACTGATACCGCTTGTACCTGAATGGGAATGCTCAACAACTAGTGGAAAGCCTTTCCAAGAATAAAGGAAGCTGGTACAGCAGCAAAAAAAAACAACCTCCCTATTCATGTCAGGGGTTTTGAAATGAAATGTTCAAAAAGCACATATGGGTTTGATGTTTGGGTTTTCATATACTTTGGGCCATGTAGAGGATTTATTTATTTATTTATTTTTTTGTATATTCTTGCTCTACTTCCTCTCTTTCTATATTCATCTTTTCCCACCATTTCACACTTTTTCTCTGCTCTCCTGCTGCTTTTTCTCCTCTCACCCTGTCTACCACCATCCTGTCTCAACCATCTTTCCTTCTCTTCTCACAATGATGGCTGTCAATATTTCTCTCTGTTCTCACTCTCTAGGTCTCATTCTCCCGTCACATCCGTCCTGATATGAAGACCCATCTGGATCGACCGCTGGTCGTGGATCCTCAGGAGAACCGAAACAACAACACCAACAAAACCCGGCCCGGTGAGGGCCAACCCCTGCGCACTCATCAGCTCCTGCACAAACAGCCAAACTTCAATGATGGTGAGAGTGGTGGAGGAGGGTCCGGACCCTGGCCACCATTGGAAAGAGGGGACTCCACAGGATCTCATCGGAGTCTGTTAGGCTCCGAAATCCGGCAGCCGGAGGAGGACGTTAGAGAATCCCACAGCAGACATCAGCTCTGCAGACAGGCCCGTCAACATCGCAATCACCCAGAGGGAGAGGGTGGAGGGAGAAGACACAGGAGCAAGGGCAGGGAAAGAGTACCTGAGTGTGAGCAGGCAGATGGAGGAGAGTGTAAATACAGTAGTAATCGGCATGACGGCAAGGGACGGAAAGAGAAAGGGGAGAGGGTGCGACACCGTACCAGGAAGTGAGTTCCACTGAAATTTATCTACAAATGTGTGAATTCAGAAAACAGTTGCACCACCTATTTTTGTGGTATATCAGCACAAAAACCTGCATCTGATTCACTATCCATCCATCATCCAGTTTAGACACTAAGTGCTCATATAGTGCTGCTCCATGAGTATGTAAATTAAAGAATTAGTTAATCCAAAATGAAAATTCTATCATTAAATACTCAACCTAATTTCACTCCAAACTACTTTTTATCTTCTGTGAAACACAAAAGGATTTTTTTTTTAATCTTGACACACCTTTTTTCTATACAATGAAAGTACGTCAAGGTTTAGGCAGTCAAGCTACATAAAGGTTAAAAACACCTTAAAACGACAGTAAAATTAGTCAACGTGACACAACGTACTGGTGCACTATTCTTCAAGTTTTTGAAGCCATACAATCTTTGTATGATTAACTGACCAAAACTGTTGTTATTCACTATCAAATCAAATCATTGATGAACTCCAAAATAAATATAGTGACCCATCAATAACATTAAACCTCATTGGTTCTTACACGTCACATCATCAAACATCATAAAACGAGAAGCAATATGGAACTTTTATGTTTTATACTATAATATGCTATAACTATAATATACTATTATTTGCAACCTGATTTGCATACTGTCTTAAATTAATCGAGTGCTAAAACTACACAGACAGTGTGTGCAATATATTATGCTATCAGCGGGTGCAATTCCTTCTTGGTGAATTCCCTTCAGAATATCCTAAAAAACAGTTTTAAACTTTTTTTTAAATCTCTTTCTCTTCTTTCTTCAGGGATGGTCATGGGAGTGGCCCCACTCTCTCCACAACCCGCCCCATTCAGAAGACTCTGTCCAGACAGGACAGTCAATACAGTGAGGACCTAGACAACGCCATGAACAACAACAAGCTCGCCACCCAACCGCCTAGTAAATCCACCCCACATGATAGTCTGCTCAACCTGGCCAACAGTGCCCACACTGCCGGCCTGGCACACACTGGAACTGAGAGCAGCCTCATTCTTACCAACCCTTCGTCTACAATTGCTAATGTTTCTAGCACTGGTAACCTGGGCATGACACCCGATTACACTGCTGTAGACATTCCACCCATGTTCCCCTCCAGTAACGCCATCCTACAGGGTGAGAGAAAGAAAAAGGCGATAGTACGAGAGGATAAGTGCTACAGGTTTTGATTGTTGAACTATCTTTCTGACCTTGTTGATTCCCTTTCATACCCCTTCACAGTCAATAAGAATGCCAACAATGAGCCCCTGCCCAAGAAAGAAGATACCAAGGATGACGAAGATGATGATGTTAAAAATGATGGTGGGCCTAAGCCCATGCCACCCTTCACCTCAATGTTCATCCTGACTACCACCAACCCGTGAGTACACAGTCAACTTTGTTACACTTGTCATCAACTTCCAGCCCAAGCTATCAGTCCTTTCACTATGGCTCTTGCAGTTAACAGTTAACAAGTCAACATGAAATTATAATGGAACCTGTTTACTTACACAATACATGTTCCTGATCTTATTTGTGCATATTATCTGTGCACATTATAAAAAAAATTTTAATCTTTAATTGCACAGTAAATACATTTAATAACTAGCTTTGCCTCTGAAACAACTTTCCCTTTTTTGCTGACGTCACCAATCCGTTTTCAACCCCAACCTACCAACCAACTCCATTCTAGTATAAAACTCCCACTCTTCAGGATCCCGTTAATTTGTGATGTCTTGTCCTACTATTTTGTCATGGAATACGCTGTTTCTCTCGGAAATATTTCAGATTATGAAATTAATGTGGGTTGTGAGCACAATTTCATGTTGACCTTTTTTATATTAATTGTTATTAACATTTTATTTATATTTTAAATGTTCTTTTTCTAAGTTTTTAAGCTTTTATGAACTTGTGTGTGAAACATTTAAGGTTTCGGAGGTTGTGCCACTATATCGTGACACTCAGATATTTTGAGATGTGTATTCTGCTGGTCATTGCGATGAGCAGTATTGCCCTGGCTGCAGAAGACCCAGTCTGGCCCGAATCCCCCCGCAACAATGTGAGTCGGTCCTACATATCAATCCATGCCAGTCCCCATTTAGGTCTGTTCACTGTGGTACAATGTGGTTCAGTCTACATTTATCATTTGAGCTAGTATCCATTTCATCCATCCATCCACCCACCCCCCCCCCCCCCCCCCCAACCTATGTGTCTTTTCATCCATCTTTGCATCTTTTAATCATGTTGATTCATCCTCAGTTTTCTTGCTGAGTTCTAACACTGCATTTCTCATTTGCGTTTTCAGGTCCTGCGCTACTTTGACTATGTTTTCACAGGTGTTTTCACCTTTGAGATGCTCATTAAGGTACACATTCTGTCCTCCATAGCAGCCTAGGCTGTGACCATTCTTTACACATTGTACTTATATAGATTACACTAATTTGTTGAGTGGAGTCAGCCTTGTGTTACACAGGAATCTGAAATTGTTTTTGCACTCTTTTCAAGATGACTTCACAGGGATAACAGTGCTTTTTAAGATCATTGCCACTGCTCCACTTAATACAACTGTAATAATGGAATTTAAAAGAGATTTTTTTTAAGTGCCTAAACATATTATGCATTTATTATTTGCATGTATACTTTCTGCATTTCAGATGGTGGATTTAGGTCTTGTCCTTCATCAAGGCTCATATTTCCGTGACTTATGGAACATCCTGGACTTTATAGTGGTTAGTGGTGCCCTGGTGGCGTTCGCCTTCTCGTAAGTGTCATCCAGGCCCCAGCGCTCATGCTTCAGCCCTCTCTCCTCCCCTGCTTGCTGCCCTGCCTTGTCCTTCCCCATCTGCTCCCTACAGGTCAAACGCCTCAGTGCAGTCAGCACAGCTCTCCGCCACCCTGGAGCGCCAGCCTGCTACCCATAAAGCCTATCTCTCTCTCTCTCTCTCTCTCCCCCCCTCTCTCTCTCTCTCTCTCTCTCTCTCTCTCTCTCTCTCATTCCTTCTTTCATTTTCTCTATTTTATCTAATTGTTTTTCCTTATTTTTTCCTTCATCTTTCCTTCCTTCCCCAGCGTTTGGCAAATCTTTACCACCTTCCTTTCCTGCTCTTGCCCCTCCCCACATTCAGCCCCAGTTTCTCACTACATCTTCCAACTCTGTGCCAGTTCCCTACCCTGCCCTGCCTACCATGCACTGTGTTTTGCCCAGTGCCTACCCAGTGGGTGCGCTTGGGCCCATTTCCATGAGGGTGATAACCCTGCCTGGGCACCTGTAACCCTTTAGTGCCCAGGACTCTCTGGAGCATCCTGCCACACACACCTCAGGTATTTCCACTCTCCATCTTCTGCCCTAACTACCCAGCTTTAAGAAATGATAGACAAAAGAGCAGTATTCAAGGGGTCATATCATACACCCAACTGTTTTTTGTTTGTTTGTTTGTTTTTGATACTTTTTTATATTGTATGTAAATGACCCCTGTTATGATTGCCTAACCTCTTTGCATGAGAAATGAGTAACAATTTTTACTCATGGCTTGCTGTTTTGCATGTGAGCCCAGTAGGGTTCACAAAGCAATCCGTGCTGAAATGTGCTGCTCAATCTGTGAGGGTTGGACCAAAATTATCAGGGACCTTGTTAAAGATAAACTTCAAACTCTAATTTGTAATGATCCTTTAGCCATGCAGAGCTGCAGGTGCTACCCTATAGAAAGGTGGATCTGTCTTTATAAAACTGGAAGAAATGCATGTGAATGGTTGTTTTTTTAGATCCAGGCTTAGTAAGGAACATGTGAGAGGATTATGGGATTGAAGCAACTAGGCACAAAACCTGAAATCAAGCATGAATGGAAGAAACATGATCTCAGATCAATTATTTTTCTTCCTAAAATACCAGAATCTGAATGCTTTGAATTGTTAATATTATATGATCATGTGCATGTGTTAATGTGCATCTTTATCAGTCCCTGAACAGCTATAAACATTTTCCACATTAAAACTCCATGCAACACTGTAAGAGAGTAGAACATTGGTTGAGAGGAAAAACGTAGAGCTTGCAAACAGCATTGATAATTCTTCCCAGCATGGTTTTCTTATAGAAGAACCACTAATCCCAACCCCATTTGTGCTCACCTCCGTTTGCGCTGGCATGAAATAAGTAGAATTGAGTTCTTATTAGACTATAGTAATTTGGATATGTCTGTCTTTGCCTTATGAAACTATTCCACTCCTTCCTGTCATTACTAGATTCTCCTGTTTTCATTTCTCTCCCTCCCTCCCTCTCTCTTCACACAGCGGGAGAGCGCTCAGAACGGCAGGCGCTCTGGGGTGACTGTGGCGCTCCCTGGCAGTGAGCGTGGGAACAGTTCCCATATATGTGCTTTCTCTTCAGTCTGTGTCTGTGTTTTAACCTTCTACTCAATTTCAGGGAGTGACTCGTTGTATCTGTGTGTATCTGTGCATGCTTGTTTTGTATTGTGTATGTATTTTTTAGGGCTATCAATTTAACATAATTAAAAAAAGAACACATATAAACATGTCCCCTGACATACAAGCAACAAACTAATGGCAATATACCTCAACAAAGCAAACTTACATAGAGCAGGCAGCACAAATTGAGCACAGCTCAGGTCTCCTCCACTGACCTGTTTCATGTGATGTCACTGTATGTCTGCACTGCCATGTTCGTGACAAAAATTCCATATACCTTCAGTGTGCTGTGCTGTGGATTTCGGCAAAAACTAGCCGAATAACTAATAGTTAACTAATAAACTAATAGTTTCTATTTATCAATCTTGGAAAAGTAATACTGCTGTTTCCTTATCAGATCCAAAAATGTAATTAAGTTCTTTGAATATCTTTCATGTGACACTTTATATCTTTGGTGATATCTTTCACCACAGTCAAGCAGTGGTGAAGGGGGAGAGGAGTGATAAAACACTTGTTTTCTGCTCATTTATTCAGTGATGTCAGCTACCTGTGCATGTGTCAACTATATTTAGAACATAATAAAGTCAGATACAATTAAACAGAAAATGCACATAGGACAATGTTAAATTCACAACACCAAGACTGTAAAGGTATGTGATAATTATAAGACATTTTAATAAATAAAAAAGCACTATAGTCAGTAAACAATAAGCTATATATTTCATGTGTATATACTAATGATATTCAATAAATTACACATTAATAGATAAATCACAGCAATTTGAAAAGGGAACATGAAGTATATTTTTAAACTAACTTGTCTCTAAATTAACTTTTGAACTAGCTACACTCCAAAAGAGACCAATTTTGAAAGTGGTGGTGGCGTAGTGGGCTAAAGCACATAACTGGTAATCAGAAGGATGCTGATTCGATCCCCACAGCCACCACCATTGTGTCCTTGAGCAAGGCAGTTAACTCCAAGTTGCTCTGGGGGAATTGTCCCTGTAATAAGTGCACTGTAAGTTGCTTTGGGTAAAAGCGTCTGCCAAATGCATAAATGTAAATGTTAAATGCATGACAACATAACACAATATTAGTTAAACTCCAACAAAACTAGCATAGGTGTGCTTGCCTCGGAGATTTCAGTAATATCAGTAACCTTAAAACAGCTTATTTATTTTACATGAAAAGATCACATGTTAGGATCACATGACCAGCCAAATATTACTTGCTTAATCATAGTAAAAGCTGTGTTATTGGACTCATTGAATCATGGATTAATCATGGCTGACTGTGAATAGTGAATTTCTACAATGATATTAGTAACTGAAAACTATTGATTTAAATGATGTTACATCCAGATCCCTTGGTGTCAATGTCCAAGCCCAAGACATCATAATAAAAAATACGTAAATAAATCAACAAACAGCCAAAGAAGTCAATGTGATTGTTTATGTAAACTGACCAACAATTACAAGAGCACTGACAATGCAAGAATGTGCCCTGTAAAAATTACCCCTAACTAGATTGACAAATTTGAATGCAAAACAAATGACTGTGGACTGTAGACTAGTGATAGGCTTATGTTCAGTGATGTTGAAATATTTTGACTTCTAAAGTAATTTTTTGTACTTTTTATCTATTCAATGCTACACTCATCTGCCACAATGATGTCTTTGTTTTATCTTTTTTCAGGGACTTTTCTCAGCAAATACGTAATAATATACTAATTACAATACTATAATACCATATATGCAATTATTTGCGATATAATTTGATTAATTAATCAGCATATGTAATTTATTCAATACAATTTTAAATGAATTGACAGCCCTAATTTTTTGTCTAATTGTATTTCAACTGTTTTAAGTGTTTACACTAGATTAGGTGTCCACATATTAACAAACTAGGTTCCCCGTCTGTCGCTCACTTCGACGTTGTGTCGAAGAAGTGACACTAGGGGGCTCTCTTGAGCGCCGAATATGCCTCTGATCTATGAAAAAAAGCCAATGAGAAGTTGGCAGACAGTATTTCCATACCCCGCCCCCGGACATACAGGTATAAAAGTGGGGAAATACGTCAAGTTCATTCAGAAATTTTCTTCGGAGCCGATGGTTGTACTGTAGTGAGCTGCGAGTCACACACCCGTTCCTGTTCCTCTGACGCTCTCTGCTGTTGGATCTACGGTGCATTACAGCGGCTTTCTCCTTCCCTGCACGGCAGTATAAGAGCAAATAAAAGAGTGATATTTCTTGTAAAAGATTTTTCTCTATTAGAGCAATACACAGCGGCGTTGAACATCCTTTTCAGGACGTGTCTTTGTAAAGATGCCATTCCGGCCCTGTGTAGTTCCTGGATGCGGTAGAGTGCTCTCTGCTTCAGACGGCCACAGGCGTTGTCTCGTGTGTCTGGGCAGCGATCACACCTAGGCAGCGTTTGTGGATGGTTCATGCTCTCACTGCGAGGGCATGACCACGGCAACGTTGTGGTCGCGGCTTGCTTTCAATAGAAAGCACACCACTCCAGCCGCCCCCCGCATTGCTCCTTCTTCCCACGGGATTGAGGATGATGCGGCTGGCGATGGAGGCGAACTGGGGATGGCAGCGGGTGCAGCTCCGCCGGGTATGCCCCCTCGGACCACCCGCCCCCCAGCACGCTTGTTGACTCCCGTCTGTGCTCGAGGCAATAGCGGCTTGCCTCACAGCCAGCCTGCTTATCCTCTAGAGCTTGAAGTGAATGAGCTCGCCGCTGCATCGGAGAGCACAGCATCTGACGTGGATGACTCCCCTGGGCTGCCGCCTTCGGGCCAGCATGCCCAGGCTGAGGCTGACACCCAGAAGGCCGAAATGCTTTCCCGGGCTGCCGTCAGCATGGGCTTGGACTGGAACCCTCCACCCTCCCCATAGCCATCGCAGTTTGATGACTGGTTCCTGGGGTCTGGGTGCCACTCACAGCCTCGCCCCAACTGCAAAGCCCCCACACCCCCGGTCCCATTTTTCCCGGAGGTTCATGATGAGCTGACGTCATCATGGAGAGCACCCCTCTCCACCCGTCACAAAGTCACTCGCTCATCCACTTTCGCTACCCTCGACGGCGGAGTGGCCCACGGGTATATGGCGATTCCCCAGGTGGATAGGGCTATTGTGCTCAACCTGTGTCCCGGAAACCCTACCACCTTGTGGGGTCGCCTTGTGCTCCCCTCCAAGGCCTGTAGGACAACATCCTCACTGACCGCGAAAGCCTACAGCACCGCCGGACATGCCGCTTCCGCCCTGCACACCATGGCCCTCCTGCAATTCCACCAGGCCAAGGCACTCAAAGATCTGCACCGGGGTAGCCCTGATCCTGATGTGCTGCAGGAACTGCGCTCAGCGACCGACCTCGCCCTTAGAGCCAGAAGGTCACAGCGCAGTCACTCGGGTAGGCGATGGCCACGCTCGTGGTCCGGGAACATCATCTGTGGCTGAACTTGGTCGAGATTCGTGAGACCGACAAGGCTCGCTTTCTCAACGCCCCTGTCTCCCAGTTCGGCCTCTTCGGCGACACTGTCAAGGACTTCTCCCAGCAGTTCTCCGCAGTGAAGAAGCAGATGGAGGCCATATCTCACATCCTGCCCCGCCACAAGCCTGCCGCCAAGGGCCATGCCCCGTCTGCCCGCCGAGGGCATCCTCCTGTGGCTAAAAAGCACCCTGCTCTGCCTCAACCCGGGCCCAGCTCTCAGCCCCAGCGTCAAGCACCCCGCAGGAAGCAGACGCCCCCCATCTCAAGGACCCCCTCGAGGACCCAGAAGGCTCCCAGGCGCTCCTGAGACGCTCGACCCAAAGCCCGAGATGTTAGCTCCGGAGCTGGTAAGACCACTCCATCCCCCGGTGGAGGGCCGGGATATGAATCTTTTGTTGGATTTATTTCATTTGCTGCCCCCCCCCTACATGGGGCTGCTGTACCCACATTCTCTATAACAGAGCTATTTCCTTTGTCTCTGGGTCACCTGGCCCGCAAATGCCGTTCTCACAGCACCCTGCCATCAGACCTCCACAGTCCCGGCATGCTGGACGTGGACCCTCCACCTTCAGCCCCACGACTGTTCCCCAGCCGGCCGGTTCCAACGAGTCTAGAGGACGCTTACACGGGACCTCCTCCTCAGTCGCTAACCCGCCACCTGGCCGGGTGGATTGCTTGCACCAGGCGCCCTTTCCCTCGGATGAGGTAAAACTGTGCGCTTTCTCTCCCAGGAGATCCCACTCATTCGGATCCCTGGATGATTCCTCCCTAGCCCTATGGGTTTGCAGTTCAGCGGAGAAACTCGCCGACCCAATCCACTGCAGGTACTTAATCTACCCTGTACTGGAATATGTGCTTCACAGGGCAGGACACCTACGTGGACTCCCCCTGTGTGTATTGTCCAAAGGTACGGTCCCCTTACGAGTGGACCCGCATCTCCCTTAGGCAGTTCCAGCTACTTTCCGGTCGCTGTGTTGTAGCAACTCCCCCCTCTAACGAGGTTGGATCTAACACTGCACCATTTCCACATGCCGCCTGAGAAACCCATGTGATGTATTCACCACTCTTACCTCCCCTTCAAGTCAGGGGTGGTCTCCGCAGGGTCTTTTCCACCTGAAAGAATAGGAAACTGGTTAAGACCCCCTTCCCTCGATGTGTGTAAGGGCCCCGGCCGTTCTTGCTCTATGCGAGAAACATAGAGATAAAAGAGGCCCAGCCAGGCTTGGCCTGTTCCCAGGTTGGCAAGCGTCACCTTGTTCCCCTGCCTAGGGTAACTAGAAGGATTTCGATGACTTTTTTGGGGCATTGGGAAGGGTACGTGCAATCTGACACGGCTGGTCGTCTCTGCACGTGAAATACATGCCCTCTCCTGTGTAAGCAGTACACGTACACGGCTCAGCACATGGCGTGATTTAAATTGGACCCCTAGTGTCGCTTCTTCGACACAAAGTCGGAGTGAGTGACAGACGGGGAACGTCTAGGTTACGTATGTAACCTCCGTTTCCTGATGGAGGGAACGAGACGTTGTGTCCTCCCGGCCACGTCGCTGAGCCGAGCCACTGTAGTGGCCGGACCATTTCAGGCTCCTCAGAAAAATGCTGAATGAACTCGACGTATTTCCCCGCTTTTATACCTGTATGTCCAGGGGCAGGGTATGCAAATACTGTCTGCCAACTTCTCATTGGCCTTTTTTCATAGATCAGAGGCATATTCGGCACTCAAGAGAGACCCCTAGTGTCACTACTTCGTTCTTCCATCAGGGAACGGATGTTTCATACGTAACCTAGACGATTTTACTCATATTGATGTTTTTCCAACTTCAAAAACCCCATTTCCTGTGCCTTTTTCTGTGCATGCGTGTGTGTGTGTGTGTGTGTGTGTGTGTTTGTTTTGTCTTTATATGTGTCTCTGTCTGTCTCTGTCTTGCTGTCTCTGATAATCTCTCAACATTTAAAGCGGAGGAGGCAGTGGGGAAGGAGAGGGGTAATGTCTCTTTACCTTTCTCCTCTGTTTGTTCTTATTGCCTGTCCTGCTCATCACATGCCTGTCCCCTCCCTCTTTAGATTGATCTGTCTGTCCAATTGTCTGTCCAAATGTCCTCTCAGCTGCTCCCACACACATAGGAAACATGCCAAAGCTGAAGTCATGTCATTCTTTAGTCAGCTGCAGCAACTCAATATCGACTCTTGGTACATTCTACAGTATGTGGACACCTAAATGTGTTAACATACTTATTTGTGTCTATGTGTACATGTATTTCTCTTGTTTCTGTGTCAGCCAATTTGTCCAACAACCTGTGAGTGTGGAATGACCGATTTGCAGCAGACAAAATGCTCACAACCCTCAGGAACCTCACCACTAGGACTGGACAAGATTAGACACAATTCAATTGCAAAGTACTTCATAGCTGGTTTAGGAGACATAAAGAGGAAATGCCAAGTGATGGTCTACATAGACAGATGGAAATTCAGATCTCTTATGCTGGGCTGCTCATGTAAAGCAGTGAAACAAGACAACACAGAATGCATTAAGACCTCTTAGGTCTGGACAGGGTCTATGCCCAGAAAGATAACACAATAATAGAATTACAACCAATTAAACTGCTCACCTCCAGAAGGGCACTTTCCAACAGAGATGTGTATCACCATTTTGATGAACGCAATATCCAATTAGGCAGTCATTTATTGTCTGGTGAGAGAGAAAAAGAGTTCTGAGGGACTGCATAACTGCAGGGTTACAAGAACCTTATGCCAGAAAGTCTTTTTTGCCCTTCCGTATGCTGGCATTCACAGAGGCCCTGGATGAAAAATGCATTACTTGGCAAAAAGTATGTGGATACCCCCAATAAAAATGAATGGTTTTGGCTATTCCAGCAACACTAAATACTAACATGAGCATAAAATCAAGCATACATCCATGTAGATTCTCCAAACATGTTTTGTAGTGTGGGGCATTCATTTTCTGTTCCTTCATGATAATGCCCTAGTGCACAAGGCAAGGTCTATAAAGAAATTATTTACTGAGTCTGTTGTGGAATAACTTGACTGACCTGCACAAAGCCCAGATCTGAACACCTTTGAGATTAACTAAAATTGGCGCCTTACCTCACTGTTGCTTTTTTATCTCAGTGAAAGTAAACCCCTACTGCCGTGTTTCAGCATCTTCTGGAAACCTTCCGAAAAGAGTGAAAGATGTTATAACCGTAATTTGAAGGGCCTACTCCATATTAATGCTCATGGTCATATAATTTAATGTTTTGCAAGCAGATATGGATGTGGTATTTGGTGTCCACATGCTTTTGGCCATGTAGTGTATGTACAATTTTTATTGAAAATGTGGACAAAGGATTTTATATCTGTTGATACTTTATCATATGTTAGTATTATGATTTTTTTTCTTGATGGTCCATTTAAATTACTAAGTTCTCTGCATAAACTTAGACTTATTTTGTCCCTGCATAATATACGCCTTTTAAGCAGGTCAAAATTACATGATTGGCAAAAAAGACATGTTGCAATAGGACAGATGTACTTCACATTTTTGGACATTTAGCATGATTGATATGATAGTGGCATTGGTAATAGATATACTCAGCTCAGTCCAAGCTCCTTTTTACAGATGTGATTGACTGAGAGCATCTCCAGAGGATGACAAGAGATAGCATTGTGCCTTAGTAGCACAATGCCAAAGAGAGATGTTTTCTAGAAAGTCTGTGTGTGTTTATGCCACACAATTTCTTTCTAGATTTGAGCCTGTTTGACACACCCTTTTTAGCCATGTGAACTGCTTTAGCTCACATCAGATTTGGGCCTGCTGGAAGTCTTTCCTGGTGTTTATGATGCAGAAGAGAGGTGGATTTTAACATAGGAACTAAATATTTGGATATTTTATTTTAAAGGTGAAGTGTGTAATTTCTGCACAACTTCCTTCACCAAACAGAATTACAAATGACCCAAACACTCCCCCTGTCTGCCACTGGTCGAATAAACAAATAGCCCCTTCCTTAACAAACACCGTTTGTTGAGTCAGTGTCGCTGTGCCGGTTCATTAAATGATGAGCTTTTCCCTCACAAAAGCGTACTCAAGCATCTCCTCCATATACATACATTCAAAAAGAACGGCCTTTGGTAACTTTTTCAGTGTATTGCAGCCTTACGCTTTCATTTGCTAACCTTGAAGGCTCTGGTCTCCCCATAAAATCCTGTCCCACTTGAACTGAAGCGATTTCATTTCATTTAACTACTCAGTGCCTGATTAAAAATCCTACATGAATGTAGTCTTAATGTTGTGTATACATCAATCAATGTTGTGTGTGTGTGTGTGTGTGAGTGTGACATATCACATGATATAACCAAAACAACAAATGGACAAATTAAATGTTTCTCTTTTAGAGTCAGTTAGAATGCTAAATGCTAGCATGTTAAGCTAACATTCCATCATGCATTTTTTATTGTTAGCAATCTTATAAATGATCCTACCAAGCTAACTTGTTCAGCAAGTTCAAGTACTTCACGTAATTGTATCAAAACGTTACATTACTTGCTATATGGTAATATATGTGTTAATACTGTATTTACTGACTGTATTAACATGATCTGCTGCAACAGACATTAGTAACAGACACGAATGGCTCACTTACTGTTGTCCCTGCACATTTACCTGGTTTAAGAAAAGTTTTTCACACATCACCTTTAAGGTTTTTACATTATAAGCACTAGTTTATCTCAAAACCATATGCAATTTAGTGCTGTAAATTACAGCCTGTAATATGCTTAAAGAACAAATCTGTTAATTACAGACTCCAGCAGAGCTACAGGTCTCCATTATTGCCCTGCTGGAAAACTGTTTATGGTCATATGACTATGTCATGTGACATATTGTTGTATGCCATGTGACAGTATGAGCTCTAAAGCACTGGATTATCATATCATATAACAAACAAGGAGGCATGGCAACTAGCTCCCAAAACTGTCACCATAGCAACAAAATCACATGCAGAATGGCAATGCACGTTTACCAAAACTTATATCTAAAATAGTTTTGTGTGTGATAGTGCATCTGTGTTTTATTTAGTCATCCTGCTGGTGTAGCTTACATATTGATGAAGGTTTTGTAAGTTAAATCATTTGGTAAGTGAAAAAAAATATATCTGAGATTTATCTTCAGGCATGCACAGGTCTAAAAATTCACAAGCTTGCATCCTTTATTTTTCTCTTTGTACTGTATGTATGTCTCATATTAATGTATTTCTTCCTTCAAACTCCCTTTCTCTCCATGTTTTTGTGCGTATGTGTGTGTGTGTGTGTGTGTATGTATGTATGTATGTGTATGATTCCGCTCTCATTTCTTCAACTGCTCACACCTACAGTGGCGGCAGCGGGTAATGTCTTTCTCTCTCTCTCTCTCTCTCTCTCTCTCTCTCTCTCTCTCTCTCTCTCTCTCTCTCTCTCTCTCACTCACCCCCCTCCCCTTTATGCTCTTTATGCTTGTCCTGCCAAGTACACAGCCTTCCTCTTTTTCTTTTTTGGATTTGTCTCTGTCTATCTGTAAGTTGCCCATCTCTTTTTTCTGTCAGTGTTGCTGTGTTAAAGGGATAGTTAATCTTTTACTCATCTTCATGTTGTTCACAACTAATATGACTTTCTTCCATGGAACACAAAAGGAGATGATAGGCAGAATTATGGCCTCAGTCAAAAGATACAATGAATGTGAAAAGTGACTAAGATTAACAAACTGTCTAACCTCTCCTTTAGTTTTCCTAGGAAGAAACAAAAGTCATACAGGATTTGGAGCATCATGAGTGTTACTAAATAATTACAATATTTGTATTCTTAGAGCAAACTATCCTTTTAACTGACTGTGGATGCTCAGGATCATTCATTCCATATAGTCCTTAGGGCTGATGGGGGGTGTGAGGGGTCCGTCACCTCTGAACCTTTCACTTAAACAGCACTGATCTGATGGGTGCTTGATTATGCTTGACATTGTGTAAGCACATTTGCCTACTGCAAAAGAGCATATGTGTGCCTCAGTGAAATCAAGAAAATCTCACCTTTCATACAAAACCGTTAAAATGGTCAATGTCACAAATTTGCCTTTTTAATTAGTAATCTTCAATACTTCAAAAATCTTAAATATTTTGTATTCATTTTATTTCATAAAGTTTCTTTATTTAAAAAAAATTTAAATTCTCAAACTTTTTTTATTTCCAGGTTGAAATTTGATTTTGAACCTCCAGTGAGGTTTTAGATTTTGGCCTCCTTCTATATATTCAAAGTTATACGCAGCATTACGCTTTTCAGGCGTAGGTGTTGCTGAGGTGTAATGTATTGAGTAATTCAATAATTATAGTTTAATTATTAGTAATTCAATAATTGAGTAATAGTTTAGTGCTAAGTGCAGACTAAAGACTTTGCATTTAGCTTGATGGTCACTAGTTGCACATCTGCCTTCCATAGGTGTGCACGCGTATGGTTGATGGCTCGCCTGTTGCAAATTCTGAAAATGTAGGAAAGCGTTCATATTTACTAGCTTTAGGGTGTTTCACACAATAGTATGTAACAAGACAATCTGTGTGTTTCCTGATAAAAAAAAAAGACCAGCTTAGACCAGCATAAATTCCATGGTGGTCTAGGCTGGTTAGTGCTAGTTTGGTGCTGGTTTAGATTGTGGAACATGTTGTTCACCTGCAAAACCTAGCTGGTGAAACTGGTTGACCAAGGAAGTCTTGCTGGTTAAGGTAGTTAAGAGGACTGTTGAGGAAACCAGCACACCTACATCCTACTGTATGCTGGGACCAGCATCCCAAACACAATATACTGTAGGCATGTGACCAGAAAAAAAAAAATTTTCAGCAGGGTATACTGTATAACGGACTAGCTAATTTCTAGAAGCTCCTTGCCTCTGGAGTCAGTGGATATGGGTTTTCAGATCCCTTGTGTGTTTGCCAGTGGACAACCAAAAAAAAAGAAAGAGGATTGGCTGGGCATTTCTACTGCGGAGATGCCTGAGTCTGCTTTGTTGGTCCATGTTTCATGCAAAGAACAAGCCATTGTTTCTTGCAAAAAATGGTACTGTGTTGATTACAGCATGGGCAAAGACAGTACAGTGGATATTAGATCCACTGAGCGATGATAGTTTTCAATACAGCATGAGCCACACTAGCAAGTATGTGTGTGTGTGTGTGTGGTATTTTGCTATAAATGTGGTTTATGAGGACATTTCTAGTGTTCCCATAATTCAAATCGCTTAAAAAACATACTAAATTATGTTTTATTGAAAATTTAAAAATGCAGAAAGTTTTTTGCGAGGGTTAGGTTTACGGATACCGTTAGGGTTAGGGGATAGAATCTATAGTTCAACAGTATAATAATCATTATGTCTTCGGAGAGACCTCATAATGATAGCTGCACCACCGCACCTCTGTGTGTATGTGTGTGTGTGTGTGTGTGTGTGTGTGTGTGTGTGTGTGTGTGTGTGAGGGACAGAAAAAGAGAGAGAAAGATTGTGTGCATGTGCTTAGAAGGTGTCTATCCTATGTACTATGAGATGGGCTTGTCTGGTAACAGCAAGCTACTTTCTCAGTGAGGAGACACAGTGATGACGATTGGCTGAGAGTAAATGAGTGAAAGTAGCAGGCATGTTTCATTGTTTTAACAGCCAGAACTACTAACTCACTTCTAAATCGTGTTCGTGCAAGATCAATTACCCATTTTGCCAACCACCTCCTGCTGTTTCACTTTCCAGCTGTTTAATTGTTTGTGTGTGTTCCTGTTAATCTGCAGAGGAAGCAGCAAAGGGAAAGACATAAGTACCATCAAGTCCCTGCGTGTGCTCAGAGTATTGCGGCCTCTGAAAACCATCAAGCGTCTGCCCAAACTGAAGGTACTGGGACCTCACCTGTGTGTTTCAATGTGTTTTCTCTCTGTGTTGACCGAGTTTTGTTTTTTTGTTTTGTCTTTACAGTACATGGGCTATGTTTCTTTTTTGTTATGCATTTGACCAGGCTGTTTTTGATTGTTTTATCTATTTTCAAGTTACATTTTTATATGTTTTCTCTCTCTAAGTGTTTTCACTGTTGATTGCTAGCTTTATTTAACTGTTTTTGTCAATTTTCAAGGTGTGTCGGATTGTGTTTTGTCACTGAATGGGGCTTAATGTTCTGTTTAATCTGTTTTCTTCCTGTACCTGTAAGGCTCTTTTTGATTTTGTCCAGTTTCCGGTTGCATCTATTTCAGGCTCTGTTGTGTTGTTGTTCATTGTTGGCTGTTAGCTTTATTAAACTTTCCTTGTTCATTTAAATTTTCCTTGTTTCTTTACAATTTTTTTTCTGTTTTCAGGCTGTCTTTGATTGTGTGGTGAACTCTCTGAAGAACGTGTTGAACATCCTCATTGTCTACATGCTGTTCATGTTCATCTTTGCTGTGGTGGCTGTGCAGCTCTTTAAGGGCCGCTTCTTCTACTGTACTGATGAATCCAAGGAGCTTGAGCGCGATTGCAGGTGAGAGAAAACACACACACACAAACACATTGACGACAAAGACACTGGCATGTTTTTCTGACGTGTTATGATGTTTTTAGGGGCGAATATCTTGTCTATGAGAGAGATAACGAAGTGAGGGCGCAGAAGCGGGAATGGAAGAAGTACGATTTCCACTACGACAATGTGCTCTGGGCCCTTCTCACCCTCTTCACAGTTTCTACGGGAGAGGGGTGGCCGCAGTAAGTAAACATCTCAATTCCTAGATGAAAAGAGACATTTAACCTATTTAAATTTCATTTAAATGTTTTATTAAACAAAAACAGTTCAAGCCAGGCTGGTTTATGATGGTTGTATTGTCTACCTGTTTGGGCAGGCTGGTCAGGCTGGTAATTGTTTAAGGGTTTTGGGTAATTATAAGCTAAGCTGGTCAGGCTAGGAGACCGGTTAGACCATCATAAACCAACTAAAACCAACTTAGACTGGTAAAAAAAAAAATTTCAGCAGGGTATATGTCAGAACTTTTTACAATGAACAAAAATATTTAAAGCTACACTATGAAACCTCGGATAGGGGGAGGTGGGGGGGTGTACGTCATGGTGGGGGTTCCCTGGCCTGAGGCAAAGGAGGGATGAGTGTGACAAGGAGGAGGGATAAAGACTAATCAGCTAATCAATCAGGCTAATCAGCCGAGGAGAGGGATAAATACGAGCCAGATGCAGCAGTTCGAGAGAGAGAGAGCCACACACAGCTGCTGTGTATATTTGTGTTTGTGTCTTTTGTTTTTATTCAAATATTACTTTGATGGTTCATCCGGTTCCCACCTCCTCCTTTCCCATTTTAATCCCCCGTTACACATAGACTCTGTTGTAGACTCTGCTCTGTTCGGGGTTTCTTTGTTTTTACAACCGGTGATTCCCATTCCCGAAGGTTTGCTGTTTTGAATGATCCATGGCTATTTTTTCTCATTCATTGTGATGACAAACTTTCAACTTCAGCTACTCCCACACCAGACACGTGCTACAGAAGCCGGAGCTTATTTTCTCAGTGTACGGATATGACGTTAACATGCACGGGCGAATTACATATGTATTAAATTTCCCGCAAAATCCATCCCAACAGCTCTAAAATGTTAATTATTATTATTATAGGTTTATCAAAGTATATTTGGGTAAAGACATGGTTTGGAAGATGGATTTTTGTTGTACTCTCTCATAAATATCATTATATAATTTTTTTAATAAAAAAAATTACATAGTGTAGCTTTAATTTGTAGTACCACACTTCAGCAAATCACCAAATGCCTCATGTTCTCACCGCTCTCCAGGGTGCTGAAACATTCAGTGGATGCGACCTACGAGAATCAGGGCCCTAGCCCAGGTTACCGGATGGAAATGTCCATCTTTTACGTGGTGTACTTCGTGGTCTTCCCCTTCTTCTTCGTCAACATTTTCGTAGCTCTTATAATCATCACCTTCCAGGAGCAAGGAGACAAGATGATGGAGGATTACAGTCTGGAAAAAAATGAGGTGAAAGACATAGTGGACAGAAGGTTTTTCAGGCACAAGATCAGTTTAGCTCATTTTTATGCATATCACTGGCATTTATCTCATTTTACAGGTACATCATGTCAGATGTTTGTTGTTTCCTAACCTCATTGTATCTGTTTTGTTTTCAGAGAGCATGTATAGACTTTGCCATCAATGCCAAGCCGCTGACACGTCACATGCCCCAAAATAAGCAAACATTCCAGTATCGCATGTGGGAGTTTGTGGTGTCTCCTCCATTTGAATACACCATCATGGCATTGATTGCGCTCAACACCATTGTCCTTATGATGAAGGTGTGGCTCCTTAGTACACATGAGAGCACTCTCTGAGAGCATTAATGTTTGGTGTGAATGTGTATGATTTTGTTTGAAAGTGTGTTTACATATTTTTTGTTTAGTATGATGGAGCTACACTAACCTATGAAGGTGTGTTAGCCAACCTGAATATAGTGTTCACCTCACTTTTCTCCATGGAGTGCATACTGAAGATCATTGCGTTTGGAGCACTGGTGAGTGTAAAGTTTTCATATGCTAAATTGAATGTATGTATGTGCGTATGTACCTGATTTCTGTACCATGCTGGAAACAAGACTGATGGAATGGGAGAAAAAAAAATATTTAAAAAATCATAGAGATCAGAACGAATGTTGCACAGGCAGATTTACAAAGAGATAGAGTGTGTGAGAGAAGGAGAGATCAAAGCAGTAGCATTCTGAAGAAGATGAAAAAAGTGCTGGGACATGGAAATGTGCCACAAAAAGGAAGAAATGGTTGTAGTCAGCTAGAAGTCAAGCTGGCAGGAGATGCACATGAAGATAGGAAGCTGTAGGGCACACTGATGTGATTAGGAGGGGAAAATGGAAAAGAGAAAGACAGATTGAGACAGAAATGAAGAGAGAGAGGGGGGGGGGGGGGGGTGAATTGGCCTTGACAATGCATGATGGCAGAATAAAAGATGATGTAGGGGAACTGTTACACACACACACACACACACACAATTAAATAAGGAAATAGCTGTGTCTAGGATGAATTCTCAAGCTCTCGGCACTGGCTGCGTTCTCATGTAGCTGGTGTAGAGAATGGCCCTAATGCACTCTTTTCCTACAGGCCCTCACATGGCAAGCTCACAAAAGTCCCTAATATTCAGCATCTGTGCCATCAGTCCTCTAGGCATCCACCCTTTCTGTAGCAGAGAGAGAAAATGAGTGGGAATAAGTGCAAAAGGTGAAAGAGAGCAAAAGAGAGTTTGCTCCTTTTCCTCTCAGCCGGTCACTGGAATTATGTGAATTATAGTGGTTGTGTCCGAAAAATACAAAGATTTGCCTTCGCCATCAGTATATGAAGGACAGAAGGCAACAAGGCAGGATCCAATTCAATGTTTGCAGATCTAAAACCAGTTACCTTTGTAGGTACATTCACATACAAAACACACACTGTTAAAGGGGTCATGACATGAAGAATAACATTTTCCTTGATCTTTTGACATATAAGAGTTCATTGTACTATAAAAACATACTGTAAGTTTCAGAACCCAAAACTTCCTCCTCACTGTAAAAAGAACATTTGTTGAAACCAAGCTATCAAAATGACTTGTTCTCTACTTCCTCCACATTGTGATGTCACACTGTGGTAGACATTTGTATCTGTCCACCTCCAAAACCACACATTAAAGCCTACATTAACATATCAGCTCCTTAGCCCGCCTAGTAGTGATGAGCAGTGAGATGGGAAGGAAAGAGCAGGTCAGTGAAGAGCAGAGAGCTAATCATAACTGTGGCTGTTTACTGTCAGTTCTTAAAGGACAAACAGCACCAAAACGGAGCGTTTCTGACAGAGGGTCAGATTGAGGGTGGACAATGATCATGTTTTACAAATATGACTTTTTTTTGTGCAGAAAACTTAACCCCAATTATGAAAAAGTTGGGACGATATGAAAATGCTAATAAAACAAAAAAAGAGTATTTGTAAATTTATATTCATCTTTTGATATATTCAAAGCACTACAACTAAACATTTTATGATGTTTTACCTTGTGAATTTAATTGTTTTGTTTTTTAATGTAAAGTAATTTATTATATTACTTGAAAACTTTCTTTCTTTCATGGACCGCAAAAAGAGAGGTTAAATCTTTGTCTTAGTCAACATTCGCTTTCATTTTATAGAAAAAAAGATGCAATGAAAGTGAATGGTGACTAAGACTAAGATTCAACATCTCTTTTTGCAGTTCATGAAAGAAAGAAAGTTTTCACATTTGGTACAACATGACAGTGAGTAAATAATAACATAACTTGCATTTTTGGGTGAACTATCCCTTTAATTTCAGGCACAGCCTGTGTGTGTGTGTGTGTGTGTGTGTGTGTGTGTGTGTGTGTGTGTGTGTGTGTGTGTGTGTAAACCAAGCCTAATCCTCATTTAAACCAAATAACACACACATCTGTGTCCTCTTACCACAGAACTACTTCAAAGACGCCTGGAACATCTTCGACTGTGTGACTGTGCTTGGCAGCATCACTGATATTTTAGTCACAGAACTAGGGGTAAGTGTGCAGCAGAAGGGCTGTCATCTGTGTGTACATATGTGTGTGTTTGTTTGTTGATGGATGTGTGCCTGTATGTATGCTTGTGTGTTTTTCCATATGTGTGTGTGAGTATGCGTGTGTGAGAGAGACTCTCAACAGGATCTTTTCATGCTCACTGAGGTGTAAGGGACTCCTAAAAGTCTTATATAATCGTCCCAGTTGGTGTGTGATGCAGATCAGTGAGACAGTGGTGCTCAGTAGTGATGGGGTTCTGTTACTCTTCCTGCTTCATCATTTATCCTCAAGCCAGATCAAACAGACCTATCACAATGGGTGGTTAGGGCTACAGTAAGGGCTGCACAATTTTGACAAAATTCAATGTTGATTATTTCCCTTGATATTGTAATTGCGATTAATTTTGGTTAATAGAATTTACATGAAATACTTGTTTTGGGTGGATCAACTGCATGATGTATTCTTTAAGCTGCCTACACATCAACAGTCAACTTTTTGGCTCTTTTTTTTCTAAAAAAAATTATTTTCCAGTTATTCAAATTTTAAATAAAATATACACAGAAATGAGCAATGGACATATCTCTAATTGGATAAAAAGATCAACCACTGAAATTTTTTATTCTTTTTTAATGAAATGGAAATGTTTGATCTAACAGACTGTTATAATTGACAATTTTCACGATTACTTCATTGTGGCAGCTGTAATTGTAATCTTGATTATTTATTTGATTAATTGTGCAGCCCTAATACCAGTACAAAGACCATCAAATATTTAATGTTCTGTTGAATATGTTAAACATATACTGTATTTGGGTAGTTAACATGGAACATGTTCATTAGCTTATAAGACTTTAGGGGAAATTGTATCTGAATATATATATGGTGTCACAGTTTATTTGTATTATTTTTTATTTTTTTGCAGTTTTAATCTCATATTTGCTTTTCACTAGATTATTTAAAATGGTCCAGCAGTGTGACAAATACTTTTTTCAATGTACAAGCACTCCTTGTAGTCTCTAATTTCATAAGAGGTCTTGAATGCTGCATGCGTAATATTGATAAAGATTAACAAAATGCTGTTTGAAATAGTCTTAGATAGTTTAGGACATTGTTTCTTAACAGGTGGGTCATGACACAAAAGTGTGTGTGTGTGTGTGTGTGTGTGTGTGTATTGGGCTAATCAGACGAGGAGAGGGATAAAGACGAGCCAGATGCAGCAGTTTGTGAGAGAGAGAGAGCCACACGCAGCTGTTTTTATTAAAATATTACTTTGATGGTTCATCCGGTTCCCCCCTCCTCCTGTCCCATTTTAACCCCACGTTACAACTACATTTTGGGGAACAAATGTCCCCACGAGGATAGTAAAACCTGAGATCACCTACATTGTGGGGCCCAGCCAGCGTTCCCCATGAGGGAAATGGATTGTTAAACATACTAAACTGTTTTTTTTTTTTTTTTTTTTTTTTTTTTTTAAGTAAAAATGCTAAATTGTGGTTAGGTTTAGGGGATAGAAATTGATTGTTAGATCTATATAAAATCCATAAAATGCATGGATAAGTCTATGGAGAGTCCCCACAATTATATAAAAACAAGTGTGTGTGTGTGTGTGTGTGTGTGTGTGTGTGTGTGTGTGTGTGTGTGTGTGTGTGTGTGTGTGTGTGTGTGTGTGTTTCTTGACCATCAGCACCTATCAGTTGTACATGCATTTTAAGAATTTGAAATCATCTATTATTTTTTCTAATATAATTAGAGATGATTAAAGACCCCATGAAATGGTTGTATTTCCTGTTGAAACAGGAACAACGGACGAGACATATTGAAGGACTTGTTTACATTCTTGAAATAGTAAATAACCTTTAGTTTATTTCATAAACCCACAAAACCATGAATAAGTACTCACTATTTCTAGATAGAGGCAGATTGTTTTGGGTGCATTCTTGTTGTAGTGAGTTTATTGTGCAATATTTGTGCAAGTAATCAGTATATTTGGTCTAATTTGCTAGAAGAGAAGAACTGTAATGTGATTTTAAATGTCATTAAATAAATTAAATTAAATGCTTATCTCTTTTAAAAGTGAAATGGAGGAAAAAGAAAACAAATCAAATAAAGCTTAATTTCAGTATAGCATACTGATTGCCTCAAAACTGATTCGCACAGATTAAAAGCCACAACATTTTTCTGGAAACTATTTTGATTTCATTGGGTCTTTAATTTGAAATTGTGATAAACTGAAATGCTTTATAATATGATTTTAAAACACAGTGATAACTTAGTTTTAGTTTGAATCAAACACTTCAAACTGGGTGGTAAGTTCTCTTACTGGATATCTAGCTAATTTCGAAGACATTTTTGACAAATTATGTATGTATTAAAAATAGCATACTATCAATTCAGGCTCCTTTGAAAGGTTATGAAAAAAAAAATGTCAACAGCAAATTATTTTTTTCACCTATAATTTATCTTTTTTTAAACAACAGGTTTGTTATTATATATGTATAATGATAATTCATTTCTTGTTTTATCTTTTTTTACATGCTTTCTTTAAACTCTTCTTTGTGGCGGCTTCGCCCTCTGATGACTCCATCCAATCAAAATGCACTATGAAACTCTATGTGTATATCCATGACCTGACCTGGTCAATCACAATGGTTGCTTTATCAACCTTCAAAAATACTGCTATAACCATGCTTCTGCAACACCTACATGTAGATGGTTTGTAATTAATTTTATTTATTTCTTTTTTTGGAGTATAATGCATCTAATGCATCTGTTTCCCTGTGGCTGACGGTGACGATGATGATGATGATGATGCTGATGCATGTGCTCGAGTCAGGATGACTTTTCACCCCTGCCTGTCTGATAATGTGACACTGCCTAATTATGCCTGTGTAACACACACGGTTTAGATGATCCTCTGCAGGTCTCCTAAATGCATGTTTCAATTTTTTTTTTTTGTTTCTGATAGGAAACATTTGAGATTTTATGTTTAAAAAAAAACACCACTTTCAGTCATACAGACATCCAAAAACATCAGCACACACATGCGCAAACATACAGATGACATCTAAGCAATGTCAGTAGGTCAATTGTGTAGGGGGAGTTAAGTCCACCTTAAACCCAAATTCTAGTGCTGTTTCCTTGTATCAGTACCTCTGTGCGGCCTAACGGACACAAAACAGTCATTTCTGATCTTACAATTCAAACAAAAACGCTGTTAAATCTCCCTAACATATTAGTGATTTTTATTGTATAGTAAAGTACAGTTCTGAGCATTTCCTGTCCTATCCCCACAATCACTATTAATAAAAGTGCCAAAAGGGCTACAAAAATACAAAAGTTAAGCAATCCTTGACTGCAATCTGTCCTTTAACCCAGCACGCGTCCCTTTTCTTTGCTAGTGCCCTCTATTGGTCATTGTGAGCTATTAGTGTGGGTTGGCATGATTCCACTTGAGCTGTGAGCTTGAAATCTAAAGATCAGTGCATTTGGTTGACTGAAGCAAGACGTTAGGGTCTATGCACTCCCTTCACTAATGATTATGTTTAGGCTCTTTTACAATTTTATTTTATTTTAGTTTATTATCATTTTGAATGAGTTGCTGCCCCTCCCCCTCTCTTTCTGACTTTTCCCCTTTTCTTCACCACTGGATATGCCGAGCCTGTTCAGTCTTGCCATTTGATTCTTGTTTTCTGGTTTCTCTTAATTGGTTTAGTTGTTTGCTTTTGTCTTTTTTTATTATTATTATTTGTTCACTAATCGAATGTTTCAGATGGATATGCTTTTTCTTTTTCACCCCTCTTAATTTACCCCTCCTCAATCTGTCTGCCCCCCAATCTTTGACTCACTCACTTTCTCTCTGTTTTTCCTTCTATGTTTGTAGAACAACTTCATAAATCTGAGTTTTCTAAGGCTCTTCAGAGCTGCTCGTCTCATTAAGTTACTCAGGCAGGGTGAGACCATACGAATCCTGCTCTGGACCTTCGTCCAGTCTTTCAAGGTAAAACACACAGAGACATACACAAGCAGTGTGCAGCCACACTGTTCTTTGAGATATTTATAGACTGTGTTTGACAGCATACAGCTGTACTTTTGTCTTTTAAACAATATTTTGACATTACACTGCAAATTTCTCCTCTGATTGACAATAGCAGATGGTTGGTGTTCACTCACATTAAACATTTGTTGATTTTGACTTATTTACTGTGTTAAGGCTCTGCCGTATGTGTGCCTACTCATTGCCATGCTGTTCTTCATCTATGCCATCATTGGCATGCAGGTGAGTATGTGAGAAAGTGTGGCAGGCTGCTCAGAATATACTGAGAATGAGTAAATGGGTTTTTGGGCAATATGATGGTGGATTTATGCTGCAGTGCTTTTTGTGTTTTACAGCTGTTTGGGAACATTGCGATTGAGGAGGATAGTGAGAGTGCCATTAACTTACACAACAACTTCAGGACTTTTTTCCAGGCCCTTATGTTGCTCTTCAGGTGTGTGTGCATCACAAGCTGGGTCTGTTGAATGTGTTGGTTACATATACTTAGTATGTAACCAACTACATTAAGTGTGGTTCACATAGTTTCTACAGTCTAGAAAACCTGGAAATATTGAAATACTTTTAAATAGTGCTTTACAGGCTTGAAAAAAATACATATTTATCATATTATTTTTATTAAAAATGAAAAAAATTGACTTTTTCCATGACCAAACTAGAATGATTTCCAAAAAGAAATCCTTAACTGGTAATTGCAAACAAGTGGAAATGTTATTGAAAATTCTTAGAATTTCATTAGTTAAAACTCTTTGTGTTTTGCAGGAGTGCTACAGGTGAGGCATGGCATGATATAATGTTGTCATGTCTGGGAAAGAAGGTGTGTGATACTCTCTCTGGAAACACGGAGGCAGAATGTGGGAGCGAGTTTGCCTACCTCTACTTTGTCTCCTTCATCTTCCTCTGTTCCTTTCTGGTGAGAACCACAATACTACTGTTTCTCTTATGTTCCTCCCCTTCTGTTTAAAGTGTTAAGAAACAGCATGTTTAAAGTGTTAAGAAACAGCACAACCATGTTTAGTTGACCTGAGCACAATGTACAGTTTATCAGAGTATCCCCTCAGACCTGTGATTTACATACGTGTAGATGCTGAATCTGTTTGTGGCTGTGATCATGGATAATTTTGAGTACCTGACACGTGACTCCTCTATCTTGGGTCCCCATCACCTGGACGAGTATGTGAGGATCTGGGCGGAATATGATCCAGCGGCTCGGTGAGTCCATATTCAACATACATAACACAAACTGTTAACATTACCATCTTATATAAAATATACTAATGCTAAATATACTCAGACTACTTATGAATTTGAAACATTACTATAAATAGTCAAGTTGTAAATGAATTAATCTCAAAGCTGCACTACCTAACTTTGTGCTCTCAAGCGACATCTGTATTTCAAATTTAAAATTGCAATCAATTTTTGGAAGAATACAGTAGTTCAGTTGTGTTTCAACACCACTTTTCTGGCTGATGAATCTCCCAATTTGAGTTTACCTTGACATCACCTGTGTGTGATCATGACCGGAGTCATAACATGTTATACATTTTATAAACATTTGAAATATGACTTGCTTTAATGAAGATAATCAACACTGATAGCACTTTTAAATAAAGAACAGGGGACTCTCCTCAGCCACCACTAGTATACCTTAATATGATTATTCATGTATTTAATCTACTATTCATCTTTGAATTGTACTACAATTTTCAATTTAAGAGGTTATACTCATGATAAGGTTGATATGAGTTCAATTGAAGACTTTATTATTTTTATACTATATTGTCCAGCCTAAGATACTACAATAGCATGTCTAATCAATACACACAATAACACATAAACTAAAAATATAAAATGATGATTCAGTAATGATGTGGATAAAATATACTTTATTAAATGTAAAAAAGAATATACTTAATTATGCAATATAACAATTACAAGATGTCAATTTCAGAAGTCATACGTATTAAACATTCACAGTAACTTCACCTGACAAAATAGATACATTGTGATCAGTTAACTAGTAATGTTCGATTCATACAATTTTAGCTTCAACAACCCTACCATAAAATATATCCAAGCATTATTGCAGGTAAACAACTTTGCCAAATGGATAACAGATAAACTTACATCTAGATTGCAACAATGCTGTCGTGAACTGTGTTATTGTTACTGAACTGAGTTGAACTTCGTAGTTTCTCCAGCCGGAACATGAGACAGCCGGCACTTTTTTCCCGTGTGTGAGAACATGACGTAATGACGCAAGGATGAACGTCATAAACCAGCAATTTCATGCCAAATCGAACCTGACAGCTCAAAATACAAATAATTTTTATAGGCTTACAGTAGTGAATCTGGGTAAGGTAAGTACAATGTTTTGAACTCTGATTGTTGATGTACTCAATCAATAATGGAAATTTGTTCATTTTTATAAATAAAAAAAATCTTACATAGTTCAGCTTTAAAAATTAATTTGATTAAAAACATATCTAATATCATTGTATCTATGTATTCATAATCAATTTAGGCAGTATTACAGTTGATTTCTTAGCAATTTATGGATTTTTATGTTTGAATTAATGTTTTTTAGTTCACAATTTTACTGGACACACTCTTTTAAAAGGCGAAATACAAACCCTTTTTTGTGTGAAAGGCCAGTGTGATTTATCTTTTAACTGTATGTATCTATTCATACATTTTCACACATGTAAATAAAGCATCAGTCCTATGTAACAGAACACATTGGCCTTCTCTTATGTGTTCGACTGGAGCTCTTCTTTTTTTACATCAATATACAGCCATGGCCTGTGGCACAATCTTAAATATACAGAGCCTGGCTTCAAAGTATCCTACCTTGGATCAAACAGAGTGAAGAATACCACAGCACCAGCTGAGAGAAAGGGATCATGGATTTGAGCTTCTCAGCTCTGTTAAAATCCATTAATCCCCCCAAACCCTCCTATGTGCTCCTCTGTGAGTCCCAGTCCTCCCACTCTGGAATACTGTATACTGAAAGCAAAACTTACTGTGCCAGCCCCCTTCCTTCTACTGAACATGCTAAGTTTCATGGTATCTGCATTCCAGTGCCTGTCACCCTAATATTGTGTGTTAGACAACAACTTAGGTGGGAAATAGAGAATATATCAGATATTCAGAGAGGACAATGAAGGACTAAATCTTAATTTAGTAGGATTAAAGCCTTTTTACTGAAGGACGTATTCCGAGAAGATGAAGAAGGAAAGCAACTAGGGACCAGGGACATATTTTATTTGTAAAAAAAATAAAAATAAAAAAAATAGTCAAACAGTCAGTAAGAAATAAAGGAAGTAAGGAAGGAAGTATGGCAGGCACAGAAATGAACAAATAAAGGAAAGAAAAAACAGGAAGGAAGGAAGGCGCAAAAAAGAAGCAAGCAAGAAAGGAAGGAAGGCACAGAAAGGAAGAAATAAATGAAAGAGGAAACAGGAGGGAAGGAAGAAATTAAGCAAGGATTGAATAGGAGGGAAGAAATAAAAGTACAGATAGATAGAAATTAAGGAAAGAAGGAAGGAAGGAAGGAAGGAAGGAAGGAAGGAAGAAAGGAAGGAAGGAAGGAAGGCATAGTAAGCAAGAAATCCAGGAACAAAAGAACGTGAATGAAGGATCAGGAATGAAGAAATAAAGTAACGAATGAACAGGAAGCAAAAAATAAATGAAAGACAGAACAGGAAGGAGGAAATAATGAATGGAAGGAAGGAAGGAAGGAAGGAAAGAAGGAATAATGTGTGAACAGAAAGGAAGGAAGGAGTGAAAAGGAAACAAGGAAGTAATGAGTGAAAGGAGATAATCAGAAGAGAAATAGAGACTGGTGAAGAACAGTAAAATTGAGGTATGTGAAATGACCAGGCCTAGTCCAGCTGCAGCCAATGAATTTTGGCAACACAAACGGGTGATGAGCAAATAAGAAAATTATTTGTGTGTGATTCTGTGGTTCTCTTCCTGTTTTTGTGCTTTTCATCCTGCCAATGTCTCTGTTCTGAGTTGTGTTCTCTAACTTCCCTGTATTCTTCTTACAGCGGGCGCATTCATTATAAGGATATGTACAGTTTATTGCGAGTTATCGACCCCCCTCTGGGCTTAGGCAAGAAATGTCCTCATAGGGTGGCCTGCAAGGTTTGACTTCCACTTAAAAAATAATATTACCTGCTAGCATCCAGAATGCAATGAATGTCGCTTACCTCCTCTGCTTTTCTTTTCAATAATGTTTTTGTACTCTCACCATTTCTACTTGCATTCTGATATGACAATGAGAATGTGCAGGACAATGCCAACACTTACAGGAGCATGATATGTACTGTACTAGTTTGTATGAAACAAGTAAAAGAGAAAATAAACTAAAGTGAAAGTCAAAAAGAAAAAAAGAAATCAACCATCTTTGATGTTTTGTTTGCTTGCTGTTGAGGCACGACTAGGCCTAGCTGGTATGGTAGTGTGCATTGTTCTGGGTGGAGGGGGACAGAGACTGCATTGACATAAAATTCATTATAACGCCCTTTCAGCAGTGGGACTTTTTGCCTGTTCTAAAACCCCCTGCTCTTCTATGCAACCTACTCCATTTGCATAGAACGTTGTTTTAGCACTCAGATGTTGAGCCTCCCCCTGCCCCAACCACCACCACCACCACCACCACCTCCACCTCCATCACCACCACTACCACCACCTCCACCTCCACGACCCTTAACCCCCAGATAAACAGATCATCAGTTTAAGGCAGCCTAGTTTACCAAACCACTCCTTTCCTCCAACCGAATAACATTCTGTTGTTCTGTTCTGTTCTCCTCCAACCCCTCCCCCTCTCTCAACTTCCCAATCACTTCTTTTTTATTTACTCCTTTTCTTCTTCTCTTCTCTTTCTCCCTCCCCCATGCACATTTTGTTTGTTTTTGTTTTGTTTTGTTTGCCCAGTGGCAGAATCAGTTACAGGGATATGTATGAGATGCTCAGGCACATGTCTCCTCCGTTAGGCCTGGGGAAGAAGTGCCCTGCACGGGTTGCCTACAAGGTAGAGGGCCGCCGAGCGGCCAGCGTTGTGTCCGTACTGTTGGTGTTTTTCTTTTTATTTCCTCTCCTTCTTTTCCTCCTTCGTTATCTGACGGAGGCCGCTATTGTGATTCTGGTGGCAGGGTCGTGTTTGAGGGTGTTAGACTCAGGCGGGCTCATCCACAAGGAAGCGGGAATGGACAAACCTTCTCAGCACTTTTGCACCGTATGAAGACATACACAAATACCATAAACAACATAAACACACTGACATCTCTGTTACGCACTCATATAGCTTAAAGTTTAGGTGTTTGAAAAAGATGTACAAAAGATGAAAAGTGTAGGTAGTTAAAGTTAAAAGTTAGAGATTGGTTCTTTATGGTCTACATTATTAATTATACGTTTACATTAAAGCAAAATGCTTATGCTTTAATGTACAGCAGTGATGAATCTAAGAATTTCAGAAGTTTCATGATAGCATGATACAATTGAAACACATTTTCTTGCAGTATATCATATAATCACATACACATATACATTCACAAACATGCCCACTTGTGTGTGTGCAGCAGTGGTTGGAAGGTCTGCAGGACTTCAGTCCTCCAAGTCCCTCAGCTCTGTGGATGCCGCTCTCTTAGGGACTCTTTCCTCTTTGGACCAGCTCTTTGTCTCTCTCTTTTTGTTTGTACACACATATGCACAAACTCACACACACATGCAACAACACACATGTAATTATTGGGTAGTGTTAAGGCACAACAATAGAACAAAATCCAGCTTCCTCTCAAATAGAGTTAATTTTTAAAATGAATTGTGATGATAATTATTTTCCCACTTCAGTTTCTTCTGTCAATGCAGTTCTAATCTGTTTCCAGCCCCTCCTATTTACATTCTGCCAATCATCTGCATGTTCTGCCTCCAATGCCACTGGCCCCACCCACATGTAGGGATACTCCTCCCCCTTTTTGTGATTACTTTTATATTATTCTTTCTCTTTCTTCCTCTCTGTCTGCCTCTGTCTGTCTGCAACTGCACACTGACATTTCACCCTTCAGACAGCTAATATCTCAGACTGATAAACAACAGTCAAAAAGAGCAGAAAATGAGATCAGTGCCATTATTTAGACCACACCACAGTTTCTCCATCATTTCTCTCAACAACTCTCTGAGCTGATCTATTTTCTCTATCTTCTGCCCTGCCCCTGCCTACCCTTAATTTTTCTCTGTCACATTTGAACACTCTTTTTGTTGTCAAGTAAAATGTCTTGCTCTACACAGAGTTCATTGATGTCCACTGTTGTAAACTTCCTTTTTCCCTGACAGTTTTTCTGGTGTTAATGGCAGACCAACAGTTAACCTCCCATTGTTAAAGGGACAGTTCACCCGAAAATGAAAAATATTTTGTCATGTACTATTCACCCACGTTTTGTCCCAAACCCTTATGAATTACTTTCTTTTCTACATTTTCCATACAATCAAAGTGAATGGTGACAAAGACATGTCAAGCTCTAAGAATGACAAAAAAGCACAATACATGTATCATAAAAGTAGTCCATACAACTGAAGCCATACAATAGCTTTGTGTGAGAAGCAAAGTTATGCATGTCGTTATTCATTAAAAAATCTTCCACTGTGTATCTAAAATTTCATACATATGATCTGAATATTCGCATATTTAAATTTGATGTGTTAGGATCAGCTACAAGACCAACGTTTGGCATAGTTCTGTGAGCCAATGTTTGGCATAGTTCATGTCAAACCTGGTGTGACACATTTAAATGCTCCAAATTTGAAGATGCGCAAATGCAAATTACATTTTGGAGCCGCGTTGGAGGAGATTTTTAGTTAAGTGACTTAAATTTATTTTCCTCACACAAAGCTATCGTATGGCTTCAGAAGACTTGGAATGTAGTGCATGAATTGTATGGACCAATTTTAAGCTGCTTTCATTGTGCTTTTTGGAGCTTGCAAGACCCTAGTCACCATTCACTTGCATTATATGGAAAAAAGCAGTAGGAACATTCTGCTAAACTTCTTTTGTGTTTCTAAAAAAAAAAAAAAAAGTCATGTGGGTATGGAACAACATGAGAGTGAATAGACAATGAGTTATTTGGGTATTTTATTTTAGTGTTCTCCAACTGAAGAGCCCCAACCCACAATCCCTGTTCTGCTTATGTCACTTCCTCTCTTATGGGGTTTGTTTTTTCACCCTGAGTCCTCAGTGGAATATACAGTCACCACAACCATTGCATTCACCCCAATTCTCCGTGTAACACATTAGGGCATGGTAGAGTTTTCTTTTCTTATATTTTCTTCTTTGGTCCTTAGCTTTATCTTGTGTTTCATTCTTCTTTGCCCTCTGATCTTCCTTCATGTAGTTTCCTCACTGTCAGCCCACTGCTTTTCTCCTTCCCATCTTTAACATTAAAGTATTTCCCTCCAGCTTAATTGCGCAGTAGGTAGCCGAATCCTCACTGTTACTAGCTCATCCTCTTAACAACAATAACTCACAAAGCCATCCCCTTTTTTTTCAGAGAATGCTGCTCTAACCTAAATCAATAGCCTGCACCCATCTTTTTGCATTGAGAGACCAGAGAATCTGGATCGAGCACTTGTTTTATCCAGTAGCCCATCTATGATTGAGTCTCAATGACAGCAACCACTACTAAACCTAAATGAATGAGCTGAAATGAACCAACTAGATGATGCTTTCAGTGTTGGCTGCTCTGTTGCTTGTCCTGTGATGCATGTGACTGCATGCTGGGAAAGTGGGGGGGGGGGGGGGGGGGGGGGGGTGTTCTGGGATGGAGTGGGAGGGGGAAACGTCGGGTAACGTGGTTGATTGCATAGCAGAGGGTAATAAGAGAAAGCCAAATGGTCACAATTGTGCTAGGTAACATTTAATCCTGTGCAATGCAATCATGACTTTGTATGTCTTTGAGTATGGTCTTTCCTCAGATCAGTGCAAAATGAATTATACTTTAAAACAGTGATGTTTACACAACATCCATTGTTTTGAAATATTAGGTCATCCACTGGTTTGTGTTGAACCTGTGAACCTCCTCCCAGAAAAGCTCTTTGACTTGCTCAGATGCACATGGGATGCAAAAACAAATTTGATTGGATAGGAGATACAAATTGGGCTTGTGGCTTATGCAGTCTCACAGATTCATTGACACCTAGACCAGAGTTTCTCTGACTTTAAGTTTGAGTTTGGCTAGTTTGATTAAAATGCCTGCTGATGAATCTCTGAAAGAGTCGTTGTGTAACCTGTGAGCTTTTCATTCATATTTACCTATAGTCAGTGACATGAAGTGAACAGTTTTACAGTGTATTTACTGATTTGGCTCTGTATCACTTACTATGGGTTTCAGTGAGATTTTTGTCCCCAGTTTGAGAAACACTGATCTACATTTCTGAATCACTTAACATTAACATTCACAAAAACAGAAATTCCTGCAAACCACTATCCGACAATTTGGCTGCTCCTCTTGTCATGTCATGATTACCACACTTAGGGGCAGATTCACTAAGAATGAATTGCAGCCAGCACAATCTATATTTTGCACGCAGTTTCTGTGCTGGTTTAGCACCTAATTCACTAATGAAATTATGCAGATAAGGCATCAGTGAAACTGTGCCCACAAAATCACTGCCAAACGTAATTAGCAAACACAATTCTGATCTTGCGGTCCAACCGATTCTGAGTGCTATATAGTGAAGGATGCTGCAGACTGCCAAATTTGACACCCTACCAGGACTGTGCAGCATCACTTTGATCCAGACATCTGGATCATTCCTTAAACATGCAGAATATGCTCTTGACGACACTGGTTATAATACTTTTCAATCATTTGATGATTATTTGATTCATTACTGCTACTGCTCATCTACAATGAGCCTAATTACGTAAAAAGGAGGCATGTTTGCGTGGAAAAGAATGACAATGACTTAATTTAAATACTCAAGATGCAACATTTTCAGTGCTGACTGCACCTGCTAATAGTGGATAGTGAATAAGACGCAGGTTTTTGCACTGAAACGCCATGCACACAAGTGGCACAACTGTTTAGTGAATCTGCCTCTTAGACATCTCTAAATGAATTCTTGCACTGAGTACCAAAGGTCACAGAGCTAACCCTCAAACTTCCTCCCACCTTCCCCTCCCTTTCCCTCTCACACACCAAAAGCACACCAGACCTGGAGGTTCAAAGCACACATACATCTCAATGGCCCTCTTCTCTAACTGATTTTGATTGGCCCCCTACAGAGACTGTTGCGGATGGATCTGCCAGTTGCTGATGACAACACAGTGCACTTTAATTCCACCCTTATGGCCTTAATCCGAACCGCTCTGGACATCAAGATCGCCAAGGGTGGGGAAGGTTTGGCTTCCCTTTTTTCCACTCTCCTTCTTTGCATGCCTCTGCCATGTTAAACTGTTTTATTTATTATATATTTATCTATCTGGATGGTACACTACATGGCTAAAAGGACATGGACACCCAAACACCACCCCCCATACGTGCTTCTTGAACATTTAATTTAAAATCCATTGGCATTAATAGAGAGTTTGTCCTCATTTTGCTGCTTTAACAGCTTTCACTCTTCCAGGAAGGATTTCTACTTAAATATATATATATATATATATATATATTATATATATATAATGTTAAAATGGGTGTAACTGAAATAGCCAAAAGTGGGTGTCCATATACTTTCAGCCATTTAGTATCTCTGCCTAAAGTGGTTTAGATACGTAACAAACATTATGTGCACATTACTTTTACCTAAGGTTGGATTACATATTGTTCAGACCTTATTGAAAATTGTGTGTTTCTGTTTGTGGAAATATGTTTGTATATATGTGTGTACATGTACCCATTATTGTATATGTAGGAGGTATAGATAAACACCAGATGGACGCTGAACTAAGGAAGGAAATGATGGCGATATGGCCCAATCTCTCCCAGAAGAATCTGGATCTACTGGTGACACCCCACAAGTGTAAGTTAGCCAGGAGGTTGGTGTGTCCAAAACATTTCTCTTTTACCACCCGAGGACAGCTTCTCTCAGTCAGCCCACTCACTGCTCAGCACCCCCTGATGATCTAGGCCTACACTCACATTATCTAACCCTCACTGTAGAGTCACTTTAGAGCACTTCTAGATCCACTGAAAGCGTGACAAAAAAGTGTTTACTTGCACGAATTGCCTGCGTTGTGTTAGAACCTGATTTACTTCAGCAATTCTGCAAATTGGTTAGTGGGGCAAACATTCCCACTTAAATAATGTTGATCGCAATTTGCACTGGGCAAATGTTTAAATAAATGCCAGGCCTACAGTATACATGGAGATGTGGCAAAACTATGGCTAAACAAAGACATCGGAAATTCAAGATTCTTTCAAGATTTAAACAAATTTTGTATTCAAACAAATTCCATAAATCCTAATTTATTTACAAAATTCAGTTTCATATTTAAATAATTTTAAATCTTGTTGGTGAAAAGACCATATTGAGTTGACTTGGTTCATCACCACGGACATCTACCATGACACTCCCTTACTGGTGTATGACCCCATTTACACCTGGTATTATGATGCATTTTTGGTGATCCGATCACATGTTTAGCACTAAATAAAGGCGTAAACAGGGTCTGAAACCTTATTAAAAGGAAATAAGCATCCAATTGGAAACATTTTAAAAAGCAGATATAAACACAAACATTGTGTCTGAAATCAATATGCACGGACACTTATTAGAAGCATGAACATCTGCAGGTTAATACAGGTAATCCACAAAATAATGGACAATTCTGCCTAAAATGTTCTGATTAAATTTCAGATGCATCTTGGAGAAATAGCAGGCTATTTTTTTGTACTTTCTATGTCTTTTCTGACTTTGTTGCGGTTTATTATAATGCAGTAACACACTGAGAGTGATTGATGTATGTCTTTGTGAAACAGAGTCCCTCCCCTCCAAATCCGATCCCAATAGGTTATATGAGATGCACTGAGTGACCAAGTGTAAACAGTGATGTGTCTCGCCTGACCACGTGTGATCGGATCAACCGAGACGCATCTTAATACCAGTTGGAAACGAGGTCTATATGTAAGGGATAACGTACAGTCAGTCGGTAGTTATCGCAAAATAAACCCCAAAAGGGTGAGCAGGAACAGATATTGTATCATCCTGAAGGAGTTTATTTCGTAATATCAACTGGCTGACTGTACATTATCCTGCTTATTACACAGCTGCTATGAAAATAAATATATAAATGGACATAAAATATTGAAATTATGTAATTATATGGGAATAAATAAATAGCTGAACAGCTGTTTATGGTTTGCATCTAAGTTCTGTTTGATGTTTACTTTGTGAAAATGACTCCTCATTATTAAATAAATAAATAAGTGGATATTAAAAATTGATTTGGGCTCAAATTATTTTATTAGCTTACTTGTAGAGATTGCAGAGTGATCCTAGCAGTAAATCAGAGCAATCAGAATCTAGTATTCCAGAGCGCCATGCAATAAAACTATGTATACAGTGATTCAAACGACTGGAAATGATGACATTTAGAATGTAGTTAATTTTAATGAAACACTTATACAGCAAATGTATTACTGATACGAAAAACTCCCAGCTCACTGTGCCTGAGATCAGGGGGTGCTTTACTATAGATCATCACTCTATAGATGTCTTTTCACTCCAGGGGTTTATCAGATTCCTGACAATATGTACATAAAACAGTGTTATTTAATACATATTTTATTGCATCAATAATATGCTACCCATGAGATGTATGTGCTAGCTTGCTTGTGTGAGACATGTCAAAAACATATTAAATGCTAAGTATCATGGTAAAATAGCATGATATAATGATAAAGGTGAAAACGTTTTTGGCAAAACCATGATGCTAGTTATATGCAGAACGTTTAAGTTGAGTTTGCACTAAGCATGTAACAGTTCAGAACTGTATTGTTTGATGCTAATTCTAGCTTCGTTGTTCTGTGCAGAACCTATACAGAGGTGGTGACCATGGCTTAAAAACACCACTAAGCATGGCATGTAAACCTAGTCTGAAGTTACTCTTTAGTAATCTCACCTCAGAAAACTGCAGCAACAGGTTTAAACGGTTACATTCTAAGGCTTTGTTTGCCTATATTATACTGTAGTTTGCTTTCTGATTTGTATGAGAACATGGAAAATGGCAAGCATGATGCATCTGAGCATCTGAAGGTAAATTTAAACAAATTATATAGATGAGGTAATGGCCATTAATCCATACAGTACTGATGAGAGTATTAAAAATCATTGATAATATAGTGTGTAAAAGACCAGCTTTTAACTTTTTTATCAGTCTGCTTGTGAAAAGACCATTGGCTCTTTGTGTGTCAATTCGACACTCTTGATGTGTGCATGAGAGTTTGTTCATATCCGTTTGTCGTGTGCATGGTCCGTCCTCACTCACATCCACCTCGCTCAGGGTCCATCTCACCTTATCTAATCGTGCAGCGTAACTTGTCCTTTTCTCAGCAGCGACAGACCTGACAGTGGGAAAGATCTATGCTGCCATGATGATCATGGAGTACTATCGGCAAAGTAAAGCCAAAAGGGCACAAGCAGTCCACGATGAACAGGTATGTACTTTGTCTCGCCCTCTCTTCTCCACTCAGTCCGCAATGAGCTGTGACAAACACGTCAAACCAGTGTTGCCAGATTAGAAATGTCGAAGTATCGTACCAAAACCTCAAAATTATCGTTTTTTAAAAAAATTATCGTACACAAACCAAACGCATAAAATATAGTTATTTTTCCAACAATTTTATTTTCCAAATAATTTTACAGCCAATTTGAACAAGCTCTATAATACGCTCACATTAACTGGAGGAAGTCTGAATAACTTTTTTTTTCCAAAGTGCAAAAGATATGCCGAAAAAAAGTGCACAAAAAAGAAAAAAGTGCACAATTAACACAAAAAAGATTAAAATTCGATTTCTAAGTCGCTGTCATCATCGGATGCCACATCCACTTGTGCAGTGTGTGTGTGTGTGTGTGTGTGTGTGTGCGCGCGCGTGCGTGCGTGCAGGCAGCCGAGCCTGCGAAATGATTCGGGGTCCGAAAAAGAAGCGGTAGGATCTGTGTTTGGACGAACGACTGAAAACTCTGAAATTATCGTACATTATGGGATTTTTTTCATTATTGATCGTACATCGTACAGAGGTCAAAATTATCGTACAAATACGATAATTATCGTACATCTGGCAACACTGCGTCAAACTGCTGAGTTTGCTGTGTAGAGACATTTGTACTCTGAGGCTGACATGCATAGCATATAATTTGCATGCCTATGGCAAAATAGCTGACGAATGAATTAAAGGCGACGCGTGTAATTTCTATGCTACTAGCGGTACCAAAATTTTCCCAAATACTCCCCTCGTCTTGCACTGGCTTTCAGGACTTGAATTGACTGTACAATGATTTTGTTGACATTTGAGACCAGGAATAAAGTCAAATGTCATCTAAGCCCATTAATACTTGATTTGTGAATTTAAAGTCATTTTAGTTGTTTCTTCAGTTAGTACTCATCTATGATGACTCCTTCTCTAGCTCAATTAATAATGATAATTAAAATACAGTGCACTTAATTTCTTCAAATATTTTTTTTCCCTGTAATACATCACAATTTAAGGAATACACCACACAAACACAAAATCAATTAAATCCTGCCACAATGCTGGATGTGCTACCTGTAGGACTTTATTTCAGTGCATTAGGGTGAACATCTAATCTCACAACTCTTCTCTTGCAAAGATCTGGGCTTAAAACATAACCCAGAAAAGTTTTAAACATTGAAATAACATCTTTTATGTGGTATAATTTTAAAGGAGAGAGAAAAAACCTGGAATGTTTTTTAAAAATGCTTCCACTTAGTGTTTCACTCAAATATACCTCTAAATTCATAATTAACGACAAAATTATTGATTTAATTAATCCCTTATTTTATAAAGTGGGTTTCTATTGAAAGTCACTCGCAGTAGGTTGCTTAATATTTCAGAATGTCTGATGGGCTGGGTTAATTATTTCCATTCATTCTTCTAAGGGACAAACATAATAATGTGTGTCCTACTGTGAAGTAATTCCAGCAGTTCAACAACTGTTAAAATATTGTTCACCCAAAAATGAAAATTCTCTCATCACTTACTCACCTTCATGCCAACCCAGATGTGTACAACTGTGAGGAGGAGGAGGGCGTGGCCTGGCCGAGAGGATGCACACCTGGGGAAGAGTTGCCCAATCAGCGGGAAAGGAATAAAAGAGCCAGGGACGTCAGATAGAGAGAGAGAGAAACGCACCCGGCACACTGATGTTCTGTCTAATTAAAGATTTGTTGATTGTTAATTTGGTTCCCACATCCTCCTTTACCGAACTGTTACACTCCTTTATCCCTCTTCCACTGATTGGGCAACTCTTTGTGCCGGGTGTGCATCCTCTCTGGAGTTCCCTCTTCGGTCATTCCATTGCCAGCTGGTGTTCTCCACCTCCTGGGAACCTGGGTAGGAAGAGGGGAGGGAGAGGGGAGAGGGGAGAGGATCTCTCTCTCTCTCTCTCTCTCTCTCTCTCTCTCTCTGGCGGCCCAGGCTCCTCCTTTATCCCTCTCCCGCTGATTGGGCTACCACGCCCTCATCCTCGTCAAAATGACTTTCTTAATTCTGCAGAATACAAAGGTTATTAGAAGAATATTTCAGCTCTGTAGGTCCATACAGTGCAAGTAAACAATGACCAAAACTTTGAAGCTCCTGAAAAGGCAGTATAAAAGTAATCCATTTGACTCCAGTGGTTTAATCCATATCTTCTGAAGCAATCCAATCAGTTTTTTTTTTTTTCACTGTACATCTTGCTATTGCATTCTATGCACGATCATGATTTCAAGCTCGTTTACACTTCCTAATGCTTAACGCATGCACAGAGTGCTAGATGGCATTATACGAAGTGTAATTGAGCTTGAAATTATGATCGCCACGAAGACTGCAAATGTCAAGATTTATAGTGAAAAAAGAGTTTGGTCTGTTCTCACAACCCCCTACCCCCAAATAAAAAAAACATAAAAATGGCAGATGCTATTTGCACCCTGTTGCAAATAATGGTATATGCTATTTACACCCCAGTGCAAATAGTAGCAGATTTTATTTGCACCCCAACCCTGGTGCAAATAATGGTAGAAACTAATTGCACCCTGCCTGGAGCAAATGGTGTCAGACACTATTTGCACTTGTATTTAAATACTAACATACAGTATATGGGCATCACTGCAGTGTGTTTATTGTGTTTATTTAGAGTCCCACAGACACTACATTAACCCCTACCCCTAAACCTAAACTTACCTTACCTTAGAACAATTAACTTGGGTTATTTATATATTAGTAATATAGTGATGAAATCTACATACAAGCAATGCCGAGCCACAGGAGTAAAATTATGGGAACGAGTGTGATCGACAGACCCCGCCTCCAGAACAAACCCTTCTCTACACTCCTCGACATTCACTGTGACCAAATCACTGCGATGAAATCAACATTTATATGCATTTTTAACTATTATTTTAAGTAGTATTAAAGGAAATATTAAGAGTGGAAACAGGAAATTGGATAAGAAAAAGAGTGGGACAAAAGGCAGTTTCAAACCACGGTCACAAGAACAAAAGTACACATTCACACAATGTCTTTAAACCCCACGCCACTGCAGTGATACCTATTGTCTAGTTTGTCATATATGTGTATGGTTCCACCCGACTATTAGTGCAAATAGCTGCCCTGTCTGGCAGATGCAATTTACACCAGGGTGCAAATAGAAACTCAGAAATAAAATTGGATTGCTTTAGAAGCCATTCATTTAACCACTGGAGCCTTATAGATTATTTTTATGCTGCCTTATGTGCTTTTTGGAGCTTCAAAGTTTTGGTCACCTTTCACTTGCATTGTATGGACATACTGAGCTGAAATATTCTTCTAAAAATCTTTGTGTGTTCAGCAGAAGAAAGAAGTCGTCACAAACATCTAGGATAACTTGAGGGTGAGTAAATGATTGAAATGAACATTTTCATTTTTGGATGAACTATACATTTATCAGCACTCACCGTGTTTTTGTTTGCAGAAAGAGCCCCTTTGTTTTTTTTTATATGGTTGTTTGTTACTTGGAAATCAAATGCAGCATACTATAATTTCACAAGTTGGTCATAAATATATTTTCATAGATGATGTTTGAATATTAGAGTTGTTTGAATATCTGAGTGTAATGCAACATGGGCCTCATATCTGTAATGCTTTGTGATCTACGACTATACATCCACATGAAAGTTGAATATAAACTCAACAGTTTTATAGAATCTATCCCATGATGTTTCAAGTGGATGTAGAAGTTATTGCAGATACCATTGAACTTGTTAAGCTTTTCCACATATGCATTATGTCCTGACTCATCCATAAACTGGCAGGGTTAAGTAAACATCTGTTGTTCACAGATGATCTCCTTTACCAGCACTCATTCAACTAATACTTCCTGCCATGAGATTTTACTTAAGCCTGCCTTTACATACTACATACTACATGCACAGGGTTGGGAGGGTTACTTTTGAATACATGCTGTAAAATGTAATTTGTAATCAGTAACATATTCTAAATACTTTGGATTAATTTTTCAGCACTGGTAGATTTTTTTCACTTGTTTTGATGACAAAACTCTGCCAGTACAGTAAGACAAAATACACATGTTAAAAATACATTCTCTGAAAAACCTAAATATCATATGCAGTGTTGTTTCTAAAACAAGATCAATCAAATTGATCTTATTTTAAGGATTTTTAGATATTTTTTACAGGAAAACAATACAAAAATTATTATCAAGAATAAGATTTTTGACCTAATATCAAAGATCTTACAAGAAAAAATTAATTATGATCCAATGTGAATTTTCTTGATAAACAAATATAATAAAATGGCTAGAAATAGCATTTTAGCTTAGCGTAAAGCTAACAATTTACACAAAGTTTATTTCTATTTCTTCTGCTGCAAACTTACTTCAAACTCACTTCTCTGTCTGCTCGTATGAACATAACTCATTATGTGTTTCACTGCTGTTCAAATGCACTTTGCATCGCATCATTTATATGTATAAATGTTTTCCATCTGAAAGGACTAAATATTAAATTAAACAAATGGCAATAAAATGCAAAGTAATCTCTTCAGTAATCAAAATAATTTTTGAATGGAACTGTATGCTAATTACCAATGATTTAAATTGTAACTAGTGGAATACAGTTACTTATATTTTGTATTTTAAATACATAATCCTGTTACATGTATTCCGTTACTCCCCAACCCGTTACATTCATTTAAATTTTTATTTTATTTTTTTATGTTGATTTTTTTTTTTTTCATCCATTTTCAATCTCAAGGTGTCATTTTTGGCTGGTGGTACCAGTTAGTTGCTTTATGGGTCAAATGTCCAAGATGCTGATGTAGACGAACTGTTTAGAAAAGTACCTCTTTAAAGACCCATGAAATCAAAATTGGAGTTTTGTGGATTTTATTTACATGCTGTTAGTTTTGAGGCCACATATACATTATGCTAGTATGCTCCTACAAGATTGTAAAAAAAGCTTTTAGCATATAAACATTTCTTCCTTAAAAAATAGACCATGAATGTTCTTGACTCATCTTGTCCGCAGGGAGAATGTTTTTGTGAAATAAAATGGTCTCTATATAATGTGATTCTAGCATGATATTAATACTGCTTGTCACCGTTTTAATGTTAAAATATTAAGCAGACAGTAGCTCAGAGATACAGAATCACAAGCAAATTGTAGCTCTCAGATATTGGCCTTTCTCCAAAAAAGAACATATGTTGATTTTCTTCATCATCGCCCTCTGATTCTAGTAGGTCTGCAAGCGTAGGTGAAGGTGGCGGTGAGACATCCTCCACAATGTAATGTAAAGTGTCTTTATTACTTTTGACACAAAAAGTCAGCCGTAATATGTTTAATATTAGTTAAATTTGTGTTTACTGGGACAACAAAAGTAAATGAATTCTTAGCATGGTACCATCGGCTTACAGGATAAACCCATTTTCCCCACAATACTCCTGGAATGCCTCCTGACTGACCTGTTGCTGCTGGATCCTCTCCCCATTTACACATGGGATGCTCTGCATCACATATCTTCCCCAACCCCATTTTCCCATCAGCTTACCTGATACCAGCTGTAGGCCATGTTGTATCTTACACAGAATCGAACGCCATTAATGTTTCAGCGTCTGGAGCCGCCGTCTCCAAGCCATGATGTTGGGCAGGGACTCACTGGCCTTCCTGAACCACAGCCGCCCTGTGCAAATCATCTGTGAGTGACTTTATCATTCTCTCCAATTGCTATTCTATGCCTGTTGATATTTTAAAGAAATTGTTCATCCAAAACTGAATTCTGTCATCATTTACTTACCTCCAGGATGTTCCAAACAAATTTGACTTTATTTCTTCTGTGGAACACAAAAGGATATATTTGAAAGAATGTCACAATTGACTATTTCAATATGGCAGCAGGTCTGCAAAATCAAACCTCACTTCTTCTTGTGCATGGTCAAACGCCATGACGTCATGACACTAGAAACAACAAGTTTTGATGTTATTGACATGTCGCCATGCTGCTGCCCTCAGGCTGCTCCGATGCAGCCCGTGAGAGACTTTAGAAATAGAACAGAATTAGGCCGCTATGGATAAATGATCTGAAATTCATATTCTGGACACTGGATTTCGCTATCATGTGCAGCCGCTATTCACAGCGCATCATCTCTGCTAGTGTGTTCTCACTGGCAGAGTTCAACATGAGTTTGGAATACTCTTTATTTCCAAGGATGAAGTGCCCCGCAGAATGAATGATGCATTTATTAAATGATTGACACATGTTAGATTCTTTACTCGTGTAATTGTTCTTTTTAATATGCCCCGATACCGCACATCATACAACTGAGTAGAGCTGCTGTAGTGCGAGTACTGAGCACATACAGAGACAGGTGAACTGAGCATACTCTTCCAGAACATCATGTGTAGCACTGGGAAGTATACTGTAACTAAGTGGTTTGTTCTGATATTTCATTGAAACAAGAAAAATTATTTACGGGCGTAACGGCACCATTTGAGTGAGGACATACTGTCAGAGAGAAAGCTTAAAAAACGTGCACATCTTAGCCCTGATGCGCGCGCTGAGTTTGCGCATGCACGACCAATTTGATCAAATTAAAATCGTATTTGTAATGCAAGTAACAACAGAACAGAAGTTATACAGTAATTGTATAGCTATAAAGAGTGATTCCTTGAAAAATAAAGAGTAATTCCTTGCATCACTTCATAAGTAATGAAATGTAATCTAATTCTGTTTATCATGATGGGTCACACCCAACACTTACAGCAGCTCTATATGTGCTTTGTAGTGCCACTGAATGGATGTCAAAATGATAAAAATGCGAATAAATTAGTATTTTAGTTAAAATAGTTTTTATAAGATGCATCACTGTTCCATTATAAGAGTTCTTTGTGAGTGACACCCATTCCTGTCCTTTATTTACATGTAGGGCCTATATAAGCATACCATAGAGCACAAATTATGATTAAAATTTGCATAATATTGAGCATACAATACCTATAGAGATTATGCATAGTGGCAATCTAGTATCTTATAGACTTTTTTTAAAAATTATTATTATTACAGCGATGCGGCCCACGGCACCTTATTTTTTTCTGCATTTGGCCCTCGACCTAAACAATTAGGACACCCCTGCCTTAAGTGAATGTTAAAGGCTTTTTATCTAACTATATGTGGATATGTTGTTAGGCCTGTTGATCAAGGGATCCCAGAGAGCCATTCATGGGTTACGGCGCGAGCCCAGGAGATGTCTCAGAAAGCAGGCAGCTGGAGTCCTGAAGGCCAGCAACCAGACAACACAGCAGATAACTGCAGGCAATCTCAGGTACACTGAGCCTGCCCAATGCAATATATATTATAAGAGTATGTTTGAATTTGTAAAATGGAGTTTAAAATAGTGTATAAATGTACTCTCTTTTTCCCCCTCAAATGTCACATGATTAAGTCAATACATACAGTGACTGTAAAATGACAGTTTTGCTGTTAAAGGGATAGTTCACCCAAAAAAAATAATTTTCTCCTTTACTCACCCTCATGCCATCCCAGATGTGTATGTCTTTCTTTCTTCTGCAGAACACAAATTAAGATTTTTAGAAAAATATTTCAGCTCTGTAGGTCCTTATAATGCAAGTGCTATCAGCATAACAGTAATTCATAAAACTCAAGTGGTTAAAAAATTATCCTCTGAAGCGATATGGTAGGTGTGGGTGAGAAACAGATCAATATTTAAGTCCTTTTTTTTTACCATAAATTCTGTTTTTGGCAATTTGCATTCTTCATGCATATCACCACCTACTGGTCTGAGATGGCCAAAGGTGGAGATTTATAGTAAAAAAAGGACATAAATATTGATATTTTTCTCACCCACACCTAACATAGTGCTTCAGATTATATGGCTTTAACCACTAGAGATTTATGGATTACCATTTTCTGCCTTTATGTGATTTTTGAAAATTCAAAGTTTTGGCACACATTCACATGCATTGTATGGATCTACAGAGCTGAAATATTCTTCTAAAAATCTTTGTTTGTGTTCTTCAGAAGAGAGAAAGTCATTCACATCTGGGATGACATGAGGGTGAGTAATTTATTATTATTATTATTATTATTATTATTATTATTATTATTTTGTTACTGGGCTATCCCTTTAATGGCAGTCAAATCAAGTCAGATTTATTGGTCTAGAACTTTTCACACAGCATTGTTTTAAAGCAGTTTTAACTTGTAATAGCCCCAGTGAAAAAGCCACAGACTACTGCATACAAAAACATTTTTAAATAATAATATTTATCTGCACTATTTTATCAGCTATGAATTGTATCATTTGCACAGCTAAACTGCACCTATTCTGCACTCACAGCATAATAACAGACATTCTTGTAGCGCCACACCACAGGACATCTCAGTGGATCACAATTTTTTTTCTTTGCCTCTATTAGACAGTGAATTAAATATTCACAGTCTTTTTACGAAGGGTATCCATTGGAGTGGTTTGTTTTCATAAGCCTGAATGGCTGGTCTGTCTACCCCCCATCCATGTGCATTTCATTGGCAGACAGCAACAAAGCCCCTTCTCTGTTGCTGAGTAAAAACGAAATTCCGTGGATTATCTTCCATACTTATTTTCTCTTATTCTAATTCTTATATTTCCACTCAGTCTGTCTCTGCTTTTGTTATTGTTGAAATTCTTTTTATTCACACATTTTGCTTCTGACGGTGAAGCTCATGTCATTGAATATTTGCATCCATATTCGACTGTCTAGGAAGGATGTTTCAACCCTTCCGCAGTCCTGAGTACCATTGTCATGAAAGAAAGCAAGACACTACTGCCCAGCTAAACTATGTATAAAATCACCAGAGTATCCTGTTGAAAAGACTGATTTAGACAAGGATGAATTTCCATGTTGGTCTGGTCTAGCTGGTGGACCAGCAAAACTTAGCTGGTAAAGCTGATCAACCAGCATTGTCTTTCTCTTGAAGCTGGTTGACCAATGAAGTCTTGCTAGTTAACCTAGTTAAGAAGCCTTCTGGCCCTGGGAACACCAGGACCAGCGTCCCATGTTGGGGATCAGCATATAAAATATGGCATATGTTGGTGACCAACTTTGGTGGTCTTTTCAGCAGGGTAACACCTGGTGCATATTTAAAGAATGGTTCCTATTTTGGTCTATGTTAGAACTGTATAGTTTGTGGCAAGAACAATCTCTAAGCAAGAAAACAATTTGAAATACTAACAATCTCCTGGGCACGGTTGCATAAACATAGCCTAAACTTGCATAAACCTAATAAATTAGTCTGAATAAGTCTAATTCATGTTGCATTGGTGGAAAAGTAAGACACTTAACAACTTGAATGTTGACAGTGGGTGATCAACACAAAGGAAACATTTGCATATTAGAGAATAGCATGCTGTAAAATTGATTTTAGGGAGCAAATTTAGTGATTACAATGCAAATAATAAAAAACAAGGCTTGGACGACAATAATGGAGAAGTAAAAGCACCTATTTGTCAAAGATGTTCAGAAATGTTTTAAAAACATGATGGTACGGGCAAAGTAGGACATTCTGAAAAAATATCCAGCAACAGGAGGGGAACATTTTTCGCCACTTAAATATGGGACAATAGGCATGCTGCGATTAAACGTCTTCATTTCGGCCAAATTATAGGACATCACAGCTAACATGGGACGGATTGCAACCCTAGCATTTACTGTTTGTTACTGAAGATGCATTGCCACACAGAGCAATCACCCAAGCTCTGCTTAGATATATGCTGTATGCTAATTTATCTTACTTTAGACCAAAGTTTTTATGCAACTTACTTAAAGAATTAATAACAGTCTTAAAGGAAATTTTTCGATGACTAATGTGTAAGACTAGTCCAAATCAGATTTATGCAACCAGCCCCTGGTCTTCTCTGAATGCTCCTGTAAATTAAGCCCTGCATGTATATTACCAACTAATAGTATCAGATCCCACTTCACACAAACCCAACCAATAGAGAACAGAGGCTGGAGCAGGACTGTCCTGCTACTCGTGCATCTCCCCACAGGGTGAAGGGAGAGCTAAAGGTGGAGATGTCCTCTTTCCATCCACTGTGCTAATGCCTGTCTCAGACCCCTGGCATTCCGCTCTTGCCTGCTGTCCCTGGGCAGTCATGCATGGTCTCCCTCTGTTTCTGCAGACAGTAGAGATGAGAGAGATGGGGCGGGACGGGTACTCGGACACTGAGCACTATCTGTCGATGGAAGGCCATGGCAGGGCTGCTTCCATGCCTCGACTCCCAGCAGACAACCAAGTGAGCGCCTCATCCTCATCCTCATCTTCCCTTTTACTACTACCTCTGTTTATCCACATCTGTCTTACCTCTCCTAGCCCTCCGAACAGCTCACTTTCCATTCCCAACCTTGCATTAAACATATGTGCCCATTGACTAGATAAACCAAAGTGTACCCCTCATAGCATATGCAAACCAAGCAAATGATGACAAAGCATGAGGCTTTTTCAGGATTACACAAATAACAGTTCTAGTCTTACATCACTAGATCAAAGCTCATCTTTATAACAGAGGATTGGACATGGGAACCATTCTTGTAAATTGTAAGAGAATAAGTTTTACTTGTGAATAGTGTAAAAGGGAATAAAGGTCATTGTTATTGTAGCGACTCAGAAACTGCCATAATACATACACTGATCCACGTAAAAATCATTTTGAAAAATGTAGGTAAAGTAACGTCATTTTATGAGAGCAGGTTGGAATCAGTGCAGCCGTAGCCTTGACAATCAGTGATAATCAGTATTTGATTGTATTTGATACAGGCTTCATAAACAGACCTGTTGTAAATATGCATTTTAAGTGTTTGTAATTATTCAAATATGTGTTTGATGGGATGTATTGGAGAATACAGTACATTTTTACATTCAAACACGTATTATAATTGTCTAGATATGTGATATCTAGCATATTACAATATTCAACCTCATTACTCATGCATATTTGATGCAGGTCTTGGATCAGGTAGAAATAAAGGGCTTTTTTTCTTCATCACCTGCTTATCTCTCATTGTTGGCCTCTGAGTAGCATCCTCCTCATTCTGTACAGACTGCCTTTACCATGGGCTCCAATGATTGATGCATTTACACACACATAAACAGAGTAACTCATAGTTTGTACTGTATACCCAACTCTATACTCTTAGGCTTGGATTTTTCTTTTATTTATTAAAGCTGAAGTGTGTTATTTACACTCACTGAGCATTTTATTAGGAACACCTGTACACCTACTTATTTGTGCAATTATCTAATCAGCCAATCGTGTGGGAGCAGTGCAATGCATAAAATCACGCAGATACTAGTCTGGAGTTTCAAGGCAGTCGCACAACGGATGAGAAGTGCCACACTGCGTCGCAGCTAGGACACGGCACAGGTATCAAACACGGCACGTAGATGAGGTTCAGGTGGCAGACAGTACACACAAAAGTTAACAAGGTTAGGGTGAATAATCTATGTCCTTTGATAATGATTTTGGTCAAAATTATTGAAAAATATTTTGTGCTCTGAGGCCGAAATTTTTACCGCCTTCGAAGTCAGCGTTTGGCGCCGCCAACAGACGCAGAGCAGCGGCGAATTTTAGAATGTGCCATGTCATCCGCCAGATGTGTCCGTTGTGCGACTCCTTCAGTTGATGTTCACATCAACCATCAGAATGGAGAAAAATGTGATCTCAGTAATTTCGACCATATGCCAGACGGGCTGGGTTGAGTATTTCTGTAACTTCTGATCTCCTGGGATTTTCATGCACAAAAGTCTCTAGAGTTTACTCAGAATGGTGCCAAAAACAAAAAACATCCAGTGAGCATCAGTTCTACAGACGAAAATGCTTTGTTGATGAGAGAGGTCAATGGAGAAAGGCCAGACTGGTTCGGGCTGACAGAAAGGCTACGGTGTAACTCGGATAACCCCTCTGTAAAATTGTAGTGAGCAGAATAAAGTCTCAAAATGCACAACATGTTGAACCTTGAGGCGGATGAGCTACAACAGCTGAAGACCATGTTGGGCACTTTATAAGGACCATAGTGTTCCTTATAAAAAGCTTGGTGAGTGTATGTGCAACTGGCATCACTGAATGGAATTGGAAAAATAATCACTTTTCAGTCTTTCATTGGACAGTCTGACTTTCTGACTTCTTCCCTCAGTAAATTATTAATGTCCTCTAACAGTGTTTTACCATAGTAAATTAAGATCTATAACTTCATAGCAGTACTAACATGCTTATTTTTAAATCAGCTCTGCTTTCCTTTACCCACATTTTAATCTCTGTGAAATTTCAGGCTGGTTTGAACCAAACAATTACTTGGGAGTTGTGATTGATATATTTACAGTGTTTGTGTGAGCATGTCTTTATACTATACACAGTATGTTTTTTTCATATTTCCCAATTATTTGAACTGCTGTTAATTTAACATATATATAAACACAGTTTGAGACTGATTTACATACATTTCAGAAACCATGAAAGTACAAGTGATTTGTTGGTGTGGTCTCACGCTATATGTACTTTGTTTGTGCGCACTGTTTGTAGTATACCTCTTTTATGGGCACTGTGTCTTGTGATCACTGTACTGTACCTCACCGTATCATTTTGTGGGCTGTATTGTGATGTTATGTGTTTATGATGTTACCATGGTGCCTCTAACACTGCCTCTGGCCCTCACTGTGTGTGCTGCTGTGGTAAGTGTTTTTTCCCTTCTCCACTGCTTCTGTGTCTAACCAGGTTCTCTGTCTCTCTTTCTTTCTGTCTATCTCTATTTATATATCTCTCTCCTTGTTCCTTGCCTCTGTCGCTCTCTCTGTTTCGGCCTTTCCATTCATATACGCTTGCATGTACCCCATCTTCACAATTGTCTTGTTTGGGGATGATCTCTCTCCATCTCTGTTTCTCTGTCATTCCTGGGGTCACCTACTGTTATTGTGCTTTGTCTTGTGTAAATGCTGCCCCTATGTGCTTTCTATGTGTGTATTTGTATGGACATATTTGTGGCTTGTGTTTGTATGGAAATGGCTGTGTAGCAGCCACGGAGGAAAGGACGGCACCGGGGTGATAATCTCTCTGTATGTGTCTCTTTCTCATCACTCTTTTATTCTTTCTCTCCCGTACTCTCGCTTTGAACATCTCTCACACTGACATCTGTCTTTATATGGGACCTATTCTCAGGTAGCTGTGCCATTTGTGCCTGAAAATGTCAGGAACAAAAACTGGAAGATAATTTAAGGATTTTTTATTATTATTATAATTATCAGAATTTCATGAAACGGTAACTACTGATGGTTTAAGAAAGTACCGGGGCTGTAACAAATATCCACATTATTGGTCCATAAATATAGGTTTATCAAAGGGTGATTCTGATTAAACTACTACCCCAATCCTAAATATGTTGTTAAAGCCTTGTAAACCAATTACTTTTTGATTTTTAACCATAATCCTAAAGTACTATGTTATTTAAACCCTGTCATAGTACATTTAATTTATTTAATTTGAAAAATAACATATTATTGTGTTTTTTTCCCCTATTAATTATATAAGTAGTCAGTTATGGGTACTTAATTGGCACCATTTCCTGAGAATGGGCTCTGTACACTTTTGCATATTGGATTATTATTGTTTCTGAAACTGATTTAGTGTGTGTTGAAAGAAATCACACAAAACTCCTTGTCTGCCACCTTCTAATGTAATTCTGCTATTTATCTGCTTTGCAACACTCCCATTATGTGCTGTGTAGTCACACATACACATTTGCATGTTTTATGTTTTTGTGTGCAAATGTCTCTACAGACTTTGTGTGTGAACATGCGTTATATGATGTGTGTATGTGTACATGTACTGTATGTTTGTGAGTATAGATATACAGAAATCGTTTGGTGGGCAGTGGGTTAAACAGAGACAAGGGACACTTTCTGGGGCAGGTCTTTTTTTTTATATACAGAAAGTTTGAATGTGAATAGAAAATCTAGCAGAGCTATCCATAATGAAATTTTTACTGTATAGCCGGTTTATTTTTTGTTAGTATGTTGCAAGCTATTTATAAAGGATGCAACCTTGTTTTCTAAAACAGCTAGATGGAGTGCAACAGAATGGAACAGCACACATAGATCTCAAGATGCATTGTAATGCTGGCTGGGAATACCGTTATATATAAATAAAATACAATTATTGCGTTGACTCTAGTACTATAAAAAACAGAAACGCATATGCAAATGCCAAAGACATCTGTCTGACTCAAGTGAATATCGACAAACAAGTAAAAATAATGCAGACAAAACGCATGAATGCACTCAATGTGTACTCCCCCTAAGCCGTGCAACAGATGCTGATGTAGTCATTCATCAAACATGGCCTATGAAACTGCCCTTTTGATAGCCAGTTTTCATCACCTTTTCAACAGATAATTGTAAGTCTAAGGTATGAAGCAATTAACTTAATTTCCTTCTCTCCTTTTTTCCTTTTCAACACAAAATGCCTTGGTGTGTTACTTGTCTACAGCAGTTTTCAACAATCTGTGGTCTAATTCAAACACAGGAGCCTGCCTTTGATTGTTCAGAGTAGTTATTTCATTACTTTGGCTCTTCTGCCAATGAGGGCAAAGACTTCAGCAACTGTAACCACCCCACTCTGTGCACGTCTCTCTTTTCCTGGACTATATACCTGGTGCTGTCCACTTACATCCTTTCTGAGGCCCCCTATGTTCTCTAGAGTATGTGAATTAATGTGGAGTATTTCCACAATACATGTACAGTCCTAGATGCATGCAAGGCATGGACTTTTGTTTCCTTTATGTTTCTCTCTCTCTCTCGCACTTTCTCTCTGTGTGGTCCTCTCTGTATCACATACTTTTTCTCTAAATCTGCATGGTGAATGGTGAATTTGTTTATTTGTTTGCTACAACCAGCTGAGAGCATCCATCAGGCCACACACACAATCAAACCACACCAACTCCCAGATGAATGGAATTAAACAAACACAAACGCATATCATACATTGACACAGCCATCTGCCTGCCATTACTATATACTACAGAAATGGAGCTCCTTTCTCAACTCTTCCAAACCCATTAATTTCCAATAAATAGAAAACTCTCTCTTCCTTCGCTCCCTTTTTTCTCTCCCTACCTTTTTTGTCTCTGCTGTTCCGGCTCTCTCAGCAGACCATCCATGATAACAGTCCTATGAAGCGCTCAGCTTCATCTCTGGGGCATGGGCGCCAAGGCTGGTCTATGCGGGGTGATGACTATTCCATGAACAGGGTTATCCCAGAAGAGGGTCACAGACATGGGCATCGTCACAAAGACCGCAGCCACCTTGCATCTGAGCGGTCCCTCAGCCGCTACACTGATGCTGACACAGGTCAGAGACAAAACTATATTAATAGTGCTGCAGCAAACCGTGATGATGATGATGATCATGCATTGAACCGGAACCAGTGTTGGGGTACCGGGTGTTACGTGTGTTACTTTTTGAAGCTAAGTAATATGATACCTTTTGTGCAAAGTACAAAACAAAATACAAATACAATTGACAATTATTTCTTCATAAAGGGCAAATTACTACATGAGATCTACTGCAAAATCTAAAGGGATCTGCTAAGTTAAGATGGCTCTGAGGCAGTTCTATGCTGCCTTTAAAAATGTTCAGCATCAGAGCTGGCTTAAACTTTGTTATTGTCATGACAATGAATCATCAAATTTGTATATTTTTGGCTGTGTACAAATATCGAAACTGGGGCAACATTGTGAAGAATGAAACATTCAAACATATTAAATATTGCTTCCTACAATTGTGATTCCTGTGTAAAAAATAATATAAAATCAGGCCTTATAGATATTTTACTCCAGGATTTTTTTAATGAGCTATCATATATATATATATATATACACGCCTTTTAAGACAACAGTCTCTTATGATATTATGCCAGATTCTTTTTTTATTTAATTTTTTTCTTAAACAAAATAATTATTGATTTAATGGGGGGGGCGTACTATAGTGAAAAGTACAGTATATTTACTAACTATACATTTAAAAACATTCTTTATCATACAAATCCAAGTGTATTAATATTTTAATATTTTTTTAAGAGGGGACAGTAAAAACAATGTCATGTCAACTATCTATTTACTGTACATGTATTAATTTGTATTTTAATTTATTCATTTGACAGACAATTTTATCCAAAGCTACTTCTTTCAAGGTATACAGTACATTTTATCAGTATGTGTATCCCCTACGAATGGAACCCATGACTTTCGCAAATTGGAGTAGTAGTGCAGTCATGAGTGCAAGGCTATAATGCAAACCCAATTCTAAAAAGACAGTATGGAAAATGCTTATTAAAAAAGGAGTGATTTAGAGTTCTGTGTGAAACTGTTCTTTCCATCCTGCTACTGCAAGTTTCTATCCCGCACCCGAACGGTCCCGCTGAATTTTACTCCACGTTCACCTGCTCTATGCCCGCAGTGATTTTCTTCCTGACTGCTCCTGTTCCCGCAACTCTGTGCATTTGTTTTCCACATAGGGCAAAAGCCATACAAGTAGCACAAATAACATTTTCTTTTTTAGTTATTGCTATTATCAGATGACGAGTGATCTGATGCCCATCTGATTTGCCTGAGGTCGGTTTCTTAACTCTTAAAATGACTATTTTCCAGTGCCAGTTTCACATCCTTTGACACACTGTGTCCACGCTATGCTCTTCCATTCTTGTTAAGTTCCCTTGACAATAGCCTGATCCAAATATTGGATTATTTGATGCACGTGTGGACATTTTTGTTTAGTTTTATCAAAAATAATTTAATAGTAAAATAAAATTAATTTTTCATAAATGATTCATAAATCAATAATATAAAAATAGATATTCACATTGGATTTTCAGGTTCTTTTCTAACCGCATGCTCCCGCACACATGAATGTAGCGTCCGCTACCACGTTTAAATCGGAAATGTAATCCTGCGCCACATGAAATCTGATGGTGTCTTGCGCGAGTTCCACAGGAATGCAGACCTCTAGAGTGATTTGTAAATTCTATTTATTTTGTACAATATTTAAAGCACTTTAACCAGGGGCGGCCTAGGAAGAAAATTCGGCCCAGGATTTTACATGGATGACTGAGAAGAAAATTAGGCTCAGGATTTTACATAGATGCTGGGGGGTTGTTGTTGTTGTACTTTTCTGCATATCGCTGCCCCCTTCCGCATATCGCTGCACAGTTTTGTGGCACATTCTGCATTATGCAGTGGCCCATGCGGCCCCATTTTGAGGCCGGCCCACCGGGAAAAGTCCCGGATCTCTAAATGGCCAGATCTCCAAATGTCATGTTTTAATCAATATTGTTAATTAATACCTGGCCTATATATTAGTGCTGTCGTAGTTAATGCGTTAATAACACCACTATTTTTAATGCGGTTAACGCGTAATATGACTCTTTGAATAAACCGTACTTCATAAGAAGCGAGTCAATTCGCACAAACTCCGCTCATGTCACATGCATTGACCATCAGGAAAACAGATGGTGGGAGACAGGGCCGGAGTGGGACTCATTTTCAGCCCTGGACATGCCTTAGACCGGCCCACTTTAGTTCACGACTATTATTAAAATAATGTAATTAAAACCTCAGTATATAAGTCTGCAATTGTGCACTGTTCTCTACACTCTAAAAATCCTTAAAACAAGATACATTTACTTGAGAAGTAACATATAAGTTAGACTTGCTTTAAGAGAATGTATCTTAAATATACAGTAAGTGTATTTTGTATATGTGTATTTTTTCACATGGTTATATTTCTGCAAGTGCAGTAAAGACAAAATATACCTATATTCAAGGTCTATTCTCTAAAAGCAAGTCTAAAAATCTTCTCAGGTGAATTAATCAATGTTATAAATGGATTTGTAGATATTTTTATTGGAAAACAAGTCAAAACAAAACAAATCAAAACATATTTTGCTGCAGTGTATAATGGGGCGAAGACTTCCTCTCTCACCTTTCTGTTCACTTCAATCCATCTTTAACTCACTAAAAAACAAACTCTCTCTTAATAATAAAGCTGCGTATTGCCAATTTTCTTCACGATAAGAAATGCACAGTGACGCATATATTATGATTCAATAAGTCGTGAGCCATCTCGTTATAATCTTTTTTTAATCTTGCCTTTTCAGTGCCGCCTTAGCGCTTTCTATTGTCCATCAACCTCAACTGACTGAAGTTTACCATTGACGTTTTTTTAAGCAAGGTGCAACTGTCTGGGAAGTCAAAAGATAATTTCATCATTAACTGGCAGGCTGCACCCTGCGAGTGGACTGCAAAAAAAAATAAAAAAATAAAAAGAGTTGGTTGCTGTGAGTGCAGGCAGCCTAGGGACAGTATCCATATTTCAACCCAGTGCCATGACAACACCAACCCTGGCTGACAAAAAAACAGACCAGCCCACCACAAATTCTCCCGGTGCTCCCGATTAGCCAATCCGGGCCTGGTAGGAGACATTATGCTGCTACCTGTGCCAAGCATTTTATCAATGTAGCACAGCAGTATAGAACATATCCGCAAAGCCCAGATAGAGCTCCTAAAATTGTAACATCATTGCAGCAGCAAGACAGCTGCCATTCTAACACATGCCTTGCACTGCGAGGTGATTGTAACGTGCGAGTACATGCAGCCGGTGGAGTTCCCCCCCAGGGAGATAGTGCCCTACACAGACTTCGTAATATGCGTATAGGGGCGGTACTGACTACCGGCTAACGGAAACCCTACTGCTGTCTCCAGGGTTTTGTCACAGTTCCTCTAATTTATAGTGCACTTGCTAATGCATAATTTGGAGACATTGCTGGAAACCTACAGGTAATCTACACTCACAATTGTAACCGGTGGGTGACCGGGGTCTAAAAGGAATTGTTGATGTATTTTACACAGAGTTGTCAATTGTAATGACAGTGCAGACTTTTTTGCATGAGTGGTGCAAATAGTCACATGACCAGAGCTATTTAATTCCACTGTGCTCCTGGAAAGATTAAAAACTCTTTAAAAATAAGCAAATTAATACACTAATATACACTTATAATACAGAAAAATACCATATTTTGCACACAATTTGAATTGTGCTGCGTTCATTTGCTGTTTTTCAGCTCTGTTGGTGGATTAGGTTTGTGGATGACTGAAAAATACATCTGAATGAAGCATATTTGGTCCACTAATGTTTATGAAAATATTGTGATTAATCGTGATTAACTAAAAAAATTAATATGCGATTAATCGTGATTAAATATTTGTATGGTTTGACAGCCCTAATAAATATATATATATATGCTGATTTGAAATGAATGTATATTTAAAAAAATAAATACAAATTAATAAAATTCACAAGGTAACATCAAAAAAATGTGTTGTTGTAATGCTTTCAATATATCACAGGGTTATAATAATTTACAAATCATTCTTTTTCTTTTGCATTTATAAGCATTTTCCATGCTGTTCAAACTTTTTTGGAATTGGGGTTGTAATTGAATTTACCACTTTTATTCTCTTGATTGCACTACCACTGGTATTCAGTTTATTAACTGTTAATATTTAGTGGTATTCACAGATATTTTCTGGTAATGACAGTTAACCCTCTTGGCCTAGCAGGTCGTAGCACCGACCTCAGCACCACCACACAGTCCGGTGACCTGACATCCAAGGAAAGGGACCGGGGCCGGGCCAAGGACCGCAAGCACCATCACCATCATCATCACCACCATGGTTCTGTAGATAAGGAGCGCTACGGACATGAGAGAGAACAAGGGGACTATAGCCACAGACAGTCAAATGATAGAGACCGTCGCTGGTCCCGCTCACCGAGTGAGGGGAGAGAGTGCTTGACTCACAGACAGGTGGGTATTTAATTGATAATAAGCTTTTATGCATATTTAAGTCTTATCACATACGAAGACGTGAATACATTCATCAAAGTCAAATGTTTCTGCAAACAATGCTGCTCTTCATTACTGGATCCTAGTTAGTGCAAATGTTTAGTTCTGTCTTAGGCCTGTTTCACACCATGCACAAAAACAGCACAGTGCTGCATAACTGACATGTAGCTCCAAGTGGAGTTTTTGTGCTGAGTAAATGTTTGCTGCACGCAGCATGGTGAACTCAAACGGAAAATAAAAAACATTAAAAAATCCACTAAATGAGCTTATTTATAAACATACTTTTGCAATGTAAAATAAGGGAGAAAACTACTACTGAAAAATTACATCTGTCGAGCCATGAAAGTATCACATGCAATGACAAGCACACAAACACACTTTCTAATCAGTAAATCTGACTGACATTTATAGGAATATCCTGGGTCCAATACAATTTAAGATTAATCAGCAGCATTTGTGGCATAATGTTGATTACCACAAAAACACATTTGATTTGTTCCTCCTTTTCTTTTAAAAAAAGCAAAAATAGAGGTCACAGTGAGGCACTTATAATGGATGTGAATGTGGTACATTTTTGGAAGGTTTAAATGCAGAAATGTGAAGCTTATAACTTTATAAAAGCACTTACATTAATGCTGCTGTTAAAACTCATGTAATGTTTGAGCTGTGAAGTTGTTGAAAAGGACATTACATTATCAAAATGGGTTCAGATATTGTGCCACAGGGACCAGAAATACTAACAACACTCTAAATGACTGTGAATGAAAATGAATCTTTTGAACATTCAAGTAGTTTTTAAATAAAACATTTTCAACTGTTGCAACAGAATTCAATAATTGTTTTCTTTTTGTGTCTTTTGTTCTTTTCCCTGTGATATGTTGCTTAATGTTTGGTCATTTATTTTATTGATGTTTGCATCGGTCGCTTTGCCCTACTGCTTTGCAATGTCTTTCATTCTTGCACCTCTCTTTATATCTTTGTTTCTTCTCGTCCTTTTATGACTACACTCTTTCTTTCCTTCCTGACTGCTGATGTCTATGTGTCATCACTTACTGTCTTCTTGTTATGTGGTTAATTTTGTGGTTCTGTTTTATTTGCCTTGTTCCATTTTCATGTAGGGCAGTAGTTCAGTAAGCGGGAGTCCAGTCCCCTCAACCTCCGGGACCAGCACACCCCTTCGTGGTCGGCGTCAGCTGCCCCAAACACCTGCCACACCCCGGCCCCATGTCACCTATTCTCCCGTCATCCGTAAACCCATCAATAACCCCCCTCCCGGCCAGCAAAGCCGACTCCCCACCCCCACCTCACGTCGAGTTTCGCCACCTGGCCCTAAGGCCCCGGTTCCCCCTCACCACCACCCATCTACTACCCTCCCTGGTTCTCCCCGTCATGCACACCGGGGCCCCGGCCCTTCAGAAAGTGTGGAGGGGGACGAATTCTACGATGAACAAGGCTACGAGTTGAACCACCGTGAACCTCCTTCCTATGAGCAAAACCCCATCCAGGGCAACCCTCACTCCCATTCTCCCAGGACTTCCCACCACACTGCTCCCTCTCAGGGTCAGCCGCATCCCCGACGCATGCCCAATGGTTACCGTTCTTCCTCACCCTCTCCGCACCATCATGCCCCCACCCACCCAGGAACTCATAAGCCTCCCCACCCCAGAGGGCCCAGGAAGGGCCTCCATGAACCCTACAGTGAGACAGATGAGGATGACTGGTGCTAACCTCAGGGAAGAGGGGAGCCAGGGGGTGTGGGCAGGAATGGATTCGGAAATGGACTGCAATCATACAGAGAGGCCAGCTGAAAGAAAACAGGGATATTGGCAGATCCCTGATTTAGTCTGAACTGTACAGGGGAACACTAGGCAGTGTGCTGAATGTCCACAGGGGAAATCGAGGCATGGTTCTTTTCTTTCTATTTCTTGTTTCTTTTCGATTCCTCTGCTGCCAAGTGTTTCCCTGAAAGGGGATGGACTGCTTACAGTGAATAAGAAGATGGGAGGTGTGTGAAATCAATGAAAAGATTATGAAATCCTGTTCTTAGCCTTTTTTTCTGAAGAAAAGAAAATTTTCTGTTTTGATGAGAGGGAATGTCTGAACTTTTTATTTTCAGGATGTTTCATGCAGTCTCTCCTTAGGCAAAATCACAGGCCACGCTGTTGATGGCAAAACTCAAAATATGGGACACTTTTTAACCCTCATAAAAGAGGATCACTTTTAATTTTGCATAACTTGATTGGCAATTTTTTATTGCAAAAATCAGTGCAGATGCTGGGAAATATTGATGAGTTTTATCATCTCTGTTTACTGTTAGAAATTATACTGGAGAGAGTGTCTATTCGCCCATGTATGTACGTTTTGGGTGGGTGGGTCAAGCACTTTGGCCTATCAGGTTGGGATGGGCGGAGTTGAACTTACCTGGACTGGAGAGCTCATCCTGCACTTCGCACACCCATCTCAAGAAAGAAGAACCACAGAAAAATGGGAGAGAAAAAATTTTGTCTGCCTCTCATTGGAAACACTGGAGTTTGAATCTTCTGTTGCACTGCCCAGCTTTGTTTGAACTCCTAGAGAGACAAAAAATCCCTTGGAAATCCTGCATGATTAAAAAAAAAAAAAGAAGAAAAAAAAAAAGAAAACTTAAAAACAAAAAACAGAAACTTTGGATAAAAGGGGGAAAGGGGGGATAAATTCCTTGCCTCTTTTTGTCATGTTCATGGAGTTCACTCTCTCCGATCAGCACCCTCCCTCTCTCTCTCGTGACTCTCTGATATCCCTTTCTCCTATAGGAGTGTCTAAAAGGGGCCATTGCTAACATTCAAACTTCTAACTACTAATGTAAGGGTGAATAGAGAGGTGTTTTTTATGTTTAATAACAGATTTGGTGCCAAATAAGATGTACAATTACCAAAAAGTAAAGATCGAAATCAAAAATCAGTTAATAGCACAATATGTATGAGCTAGAATTTTTGAATTTACATTCCTCTGTCATTGCACAGATAATTTGCTTACTTGCACAAAAACACAGATATAGTAGCACACAGACATAAGTACACTAACTAACAAACAAACAAACAAACACATATAAGAGTCAAAGGATATCTCTGAATACTACATGTGATTATTTTCCCTTACATCCTAGTAAGCATGTTATTCCAGTCTTCCAGGGTATAATACAGAGTAGAGAGAGAGTTGGGATGGAGAGAAGAGAGAGAGAATGTCCATGTGTATTATGATAATAATTGATGATGATGACAATGATAGTGATGATGATAGTGATGTTGACACTGATGGTGATGTTGATGATGTTTTTAATTTCATTTTGTACCTGTTTTTTGTATTTGACTCAACTGCTCTTTGCATTGCCATACTTGTTTTCATGTGATTTTTGTGTAGATGGTGTGTGGAGCTCTGTGACAATAATCTATTGTGGGCCATGACAGACAACACATCTGTCCTTCAACCTGTGTCCTCAGTAGCTCTTTGAAATTGGCTATTTCCATGGAAACACACTCTCAACCATATACGCTAGCATTAATGACAGTTTGAGGCAAGCTTCATCTGATCTCAAGTCTTTGTAACTGTGAACACTTTATCAAAAAGGAAAGAAGAATGAAATTTGTTAGATGCATGAATTTGGGTGAATGAAAGGAGAGAGCTGACTATTTATTGACTTGTCCTACTCAATGTTGATATAAATGTGACATTGGGTTCTTTACAGGGGTTTTGAATATTAACATTAGTTCACAGCGATTAATTTAGTTAATTTAAAGGAATAGTTCACCAAAAAAATTTAATTATGTCATCACTCACCTTCATGTCAAACCTGAATTACTTTTTTCCCCCCCATGGAACATAAAAGGAGTTGTAAAACCCTGTCTACATAAGACACAAGCGGTATGGCAGAAGCAAAACGCTCCCATTCTAATCAATAATGCTGTCAACACTGGAAGTATATGTTCATTGCATCACATCACGCCGACAGTTAACGGATGCACCATTGTATTGCTGACGCAGAGCTAGTTTTGTGACTTTATTATCCCATCCATCTGAAATCAAATTATTTTACTTACCAAATATCCCACATGTGAAACTTGACATGAATTTTATTTGCAAAATATTTAAATAACTTCGGACCATTTCATCAAAGCCTGCTCGTAATGTTTCTGTTCACTGGTCTACTAATTAAATATTTTGTTTCTGACCACGTTTGCATAGTTATAACAACAATAACATTGTAAAAATTACTCTATACAAAGTAAATGGTAATACCAATGGATTTCTAATAAATTAGTTTTATGACTTTGACTTTGTTCACCTACTACTACATGATGAATAGCAGTTGGCGTTGGCTATGGTAGATTAACACTTGCGCTTTCATTCACTTCAGTGCAGAAACGACTGGTTGGTTGAGGTGTTGGCTGGGTTTCTGGGGTAATAACTAATACAAACAGCAAGAGTACTGGGAGTCATAATTGTGTTTGTTTGTTCAAAATATTTAAAATGCAGAATGTTGAAGGTAGTGGTAAACAATATTAATCATTCATGACACATTTTAAAATATTTTAAAATGAATGGGATGGGGTCTCTGGGGGCTATGCTATTATCGCTTCCATCCATAGCAGCTCCCCTTAGGTACATGGTATTTATTCACCCTTTTAACCATTGCTGAAGTCTTTGCTAGCTCTTTGTGCACACCATTTAACTAGTCCAGTGTAGACAATCTCAAGTCGTTGCTGGTGTGGATAGGTTCTTAGGCAGAATGTTGGCTTCAGTCTCCATTCAATTTCTTTGAATCTTTTTTCCATTTAATGAAAGTGAATGGAGACTGAGACTTAAATTCTGTCTTGTGTTCAACAGTGACAGAAGACAGACAATCATACAGGTTTAGAATGGCATGAGAGTGAGTAAATCATGACATGAATTTTATTTTTGGTTGCACTATTCCTTTACTATCCTTTTACTATCCCTATATATATATATAGAACTGTGCAAAAGATTTAGGCACTTGTGAAACATGTTGCATAGTGAGGATGTCTTAAAAAAATAATGCCATAACTAGTTTTCATTTATCAATTAACATCATACAAGGTCCAGTAAACATAAAAAAGCTAAATCAATATTAAGTGTGACCACGTTTGCCTTCTGTACCACATTGCACAGTACTATATATATATATAGAGAGAGAGAGAGAGAGAGAGAGAGAGAGAGAGAGAGAGAGAGAGATACATTGATCAGCCACAACATTAAAACCACTGACAGGTGAAGTGAATAACATTGGGATATATTATGCAGAAAGTGAACAGTCAGTTCTTGAATTTCATGTGTTGGAAGCAAGAAAAATAGGCAAGTGTAAGGATCTGAGGGGCTTTGACCTGGGCCAAATGGCAATGGCTAGACGATTGAGTCAGAGCATCTCCAAAACGGCAGGTATTGTGGGGTGTTCCCAGTATGCAGTGATTAGTACCTACCAAAAGTGGTCCAAGGAAGGACAACCGGTGAACTGGCGACAGGGTCATTGGCGCCCAAGTCTCACTGATGCGCTTGGGGAACGAAGGCTAGCCCATCTGGTCCGATCCCACAGAAAAGCTACTGTAGCACAAATTGCTGAAAGACTTAATGCTGGCCATGATAGTAAGGTGTCAGAACACACAGTGCATCACAGCTTGCTGTGTATGGGGCTGTGTAGCCGCAGACAGGTCAGAGTGCCCATGCTGACCCCTGTCCACTGCCGAAAGTGCCTACAATGGGCACGTGAGAATCAGAACTGGACCATATGGCAATGGAAGAAGGTGGCCTGGTCTGATGAATCACATTTTCTTTTAGATCATGTGGACGGCCGGGAGCGTGTGCGTCATTTACCTGGGGAAGAGATGGCAGCAGGATACACCATGGGAAGAAGGCAGGGGGACCTACACAATATTAGGCAGGTGGTTTTAATGTTGTGGCTGATCTGTGTGTGTGTGTGTGTGTGTGTGTGTGTGTGTGTGTGTGTATAATATATATATATATATATATATATATATATATATATATATATATATATATATATATATATATATATATATATTCTCTATTGCTCAATCTTAATTATAGGCTATTTAATTTACCAAACACATTTTATTATACACTGTCATTCCCAAAAATGAGCCCAAAAGTCAAATAGACATTTGTGTATGTAAACGTTGAAAAGTTAACTGAGCTCCACTACCTCTACTTGATCAGCAGATGGCGCTGTGATTCACATTGTTCAGCAGACAGCAGCCCGGGCTCTAACTGTCAATCTTACCTTTTTCTGTTCCATGATTATGTCAATGACCTGTACACTGAAAGTAGTACTCCGTGTCTGTCACCAATGGTGCACCGTTCTGTGTTCAGGAAACGTAACACAGCCAATCAAACTGCACAGGAACATGTAACAGCCAATCAAACTGCATGGGTGAAACAATGACAGGCCTTTTCTGCCAAAATGTCTTTCTTGTGTCCCACTGATCTTTGTCTCCTTGACCCATGTTACCATTGTCATTTCAGTTTTTTCTGGCAAAATTATCTGTGGAATGACCGAGCATACACAGACGCACTGCCAAATGAGTCAAACTTTGCAACGTGCAAATTATACAGTGTATGTAGCATTTACTAACGTATTATCAGGCACAGCCCCACTTCAGTAACTTGTATGTAGCATTCGTGATGTGGTGTAAGAGTGAAAGAATCTGCTAGTTTGTGGCTCAGAGAATTCTCCTTTGATGCCTAACTGTATGTTTTAAATGTGTCCACAAATGATTGGTGAGTATTGTTCTCAAGACTAGAAACACTCAACACAGATTCCAGGTTCCATTTGTCTCCCCTTGCTAGTTTAGCATTACAGAATTTTGATGTAATTTGAATAGTTTCTCTGAAAACTGCACTCTTAGAAATTTATTATTGAGATGAATCAGTGCCTTATTCACCTTTGCTAAGTCATAGGCATTTAATTTAGAATGCATGCCCCTACCTATACACATTTATAGCGCTGCAATATGCCTATTTGCAGTGATACGGTCTCTCTGAATTTCTCATTTTGTCCACGACAGACATTTAGCTCCATAATTTGAAGACTTTCTAATTTGAAGTTTTCTAAGGACAGTATATATATATATATATATATATATATATATATATATATATATATATATATATACAATGCAAAACCATGTTGAGTTGCAAGAGAAAATAGGAAATTATGTATCTGTATGTTTGTGAACATCTGTGTGTGTATATAGAATGTGGTCAGGACCAAGAAGAGATGTTCAAAGTCAAAATTCACAGCGAATGATTTTGCAGTCATGCTCATTTGCATGCATAATGTACTCTCAACTTCTTGCTGTGTGTTTGTGAGTGTGAGTATGAGGCTGTGAGAGAAAAGAGGAGCATCAGTCTTGATAGGGCATTTACATTTCTCACTGTCTGTCATTACAATTCATCACGACTAACAACCTCAGTCCATGTTCTGCTAACAAGTGACCATTAAAATACAGTGCTAACAAGCAATGTGGGAGTTATATTGTAAAAAGAAGAAATAAAAAAAGCAAGTTTGTTTTTTCTTTTTTGTTGTTTTTTTTTTTTTTTCTCAGAAAAATAAAAATGTAGAGAATTACTTACCTCGAGAACTGCATGTGCAATGTGCATGCCACAGCATTTGTTTAAAAGTCAACTGCAGGAATTAAAAACAAATCTAGAAAAACACAAGTACAGATAAATCTTTTTTGCTTTGAGTAATATATTCCTTTATGCTCTATTTTTTAAAACAAACAAAACAAAAATCCAGGAGGTGTTCTGGGAAAGAAAATGACTTTTGTGGGATTTGTTGGAAGTTGTTGTTTTTTCTGTTTCTACCTGTTTTTTGTTTTGTTTTGTTTTTTTCTTTTGCAAACTAGAAGGAGAGACACTTTGACATTTTCAGGGCACATTAAAATGACAATACTGTCAAAAAAAAAAAATATTATAATAAAAAAATACAAATAAAAGAGTCTAGAAGAAAACCTTTGCTGTGTTTCAGTTGGACCGGAAGTGTGCACATGTATTTTTGTTCTGATTTCTCCCCTCTCCGTCCTCATTGGCTTTCACTGCTATTTGGAGATTAGTTTTGAGATTCTTACACAATCCCACAAGAATGTGATTAACAGGGGATACACTCATTTCTTTGTGTCATCTCCACTTGTGTGCGCTCAATCATGCCCTGACTTAGCAGACATCCACTTTCCAGAGGTAATGAAAAGTTCTGTTTGAACTTTATCTGACATGTTAGAGGGATCAGAAGTAGTCCTGGGATGCCTTGGAGATCCTTGTGCCTTGGTTATATTGAGTATAGTCAGAAGAATGTGCTCTGAGCAGGATTTGACCCAGTCCATTCACTGCATTTAGTTACACACACTGCTTGAGAAACTTTGAGAAACCCTATCTCCAGATATCTGGATACCCTATATCCAGTGGGGTTCAAAAGTCTACACTGCATCCACATTGAAAATCTGGGATTCAATATATAAATCTAAATATTTAGGATCTCTACATCAGTAATTAAATTTGCAAATTTGTGACATTGACCATGTTATCTCCTTTGTACAAAAGGTCAGATTTCCATGCTTCCATTATATAAAAAAATATGCATAAAAGTCCATGTCAACTCGAGTGTATTCTTTCATTATGAAAAAATGCTGATTGCAGCAGCTACAGTGCATTCCTGTGAGATTTCATTTTTCCATTAGCAGAACAACTGATTGGCCACACAGGCATTCATCAGCACCCCTTCCCTTTGACTTGCTGCTGTATGTCAGCCAGATGTGCAGATGTGTGAAGGGTGCTGTCCTTCCTCTAGTCTATTAATACCTCCTTTTGCTCACTTGCACATTCCTCTCTCACTCTGCCTGCCCCACTTCCTGCCCCCTTCCCCCTTCCATCCTGGGGCATGATTTTGATTGACAACTCTCCACATGGGTCACACACAAAATTTGGTTTCAATTGTGCTAAAGTTAGAACTGATAACTTGCATAGAATAGCATGGTGCCTTGATCCCGCCACGGAATAAAATAAGTAAACAGGTAATTTTTACTTTATTTTGTGCAATTACAAGATATACATTTATAAAGTTACACTCCTTTAGTTACTTTAAACTGTCCCCTTAAATTTCGCAATTGCAAGGTATAAAGTCGCAATTATGAGAAATAAATGTAACACTTTATTATAATATTTTTTTAACCTTAGTTAAGAACAGCAGTTAACATGATCTAACAATGAACAAAACTATCAGTTGTGGTTGCCAGAATAATTATTTAAAAATACAGTAAAAATGTATACAACTTTACAGAACAACCTGTAAATGTTACAGTAGGGATCCAAAAGTATTGATACTTTCGATACTGATGTTGTATCAAAAATAACGATCCTCTCACAAAAATAAAGTTGATTGTCTTTTAAAATATATAAAAAATTATACTGTATATTTTACAGTTAATATTCGTTAATCAATTAATGTTTTATTTCTGTAGCATTTTTACAGACAGTTTTTATAGTGTAATGCATTAACTAATGTTAACAAATGTAACCATACTGTAAAGGACACAGATACATTTTAAAAAGTCAAAATTACAATAAATAATCAATTGTGAGAAATAAAGTTGAAATTGCAAGATCAATGTCATAATTGCAATATATAAAGTAGTAATTGCATGATAAAAACTCACTATTGTGACATCTTGAAATTGCGAGTTACAAAGTCACAACTGTGATATAAAGTTTTATTACTTGGTGGAATCCGGTTAGTAGCAGTCTTCCATATTAAAGTTTAACGTGAATGTAAACTAGACTGTGAGGAAGACTTAAGCTATGTCCCTGTAAAGTAGTTCAATCGAAAGAAGAGGCAAGAACCGGCTTGTCAATATAAATAATATTTTAATGATAAACTTAAACAAAAGACGAACACACACACACACACACACACACACGACGGACATGTCTGTAAATGATCTCTCTCTCGTCGCACCACCGTCTGCCATCGGCCTTTATCCCTCTCAGAGGCTTAATTAGCCTGATAAGGGACTGGGTGTGTATAATCACAACCCGGCCCCGCCCTCCACCCTGCCACATTCCTCCCTCCTTCTCTCAGGTCGGGCAGCCCCCTTCCTGTAACAGTGTAGTACCCCCCCCCCCCCCCCCCCCCCAAAAAAAAGGCCAATGCAGAGAGGCAGAGATAGCAAGAGAGGAGAGACAGATGAAAAAAAAACCTACTCGCAGGTTCTCCGATACACCATCGCATGGTCTCTCAGGGGGACGACAGCCGCATCTCCCCAGGCGGACCAGAGTCAGACTCACGAGCCCCGGAGGTCAGAACGCCCCTCCGTGTTCTCAGCGACTCGTGGGGACACTCCTCCGCCCCTGGCAGCGGCCCTACCGCTCCAGGCGGTCGGGGAGACACTTTCCTCCTCCCCTCACGGATGGCGGTCTTCCTTCGACCCCTCTGTGTTTCTGGGGGATGGCAGGGCTCTCCTCCACCCCTGGCAGCGGCTCCATTGCTCCAGGTGGTCGGGGAGTCCAGTCCCCACCCGCCTAGAGGATGGCAGCCATTCACCATGTCTGGGCGGTCTACTCCCTCCCCCGGTGGATGGCAGTGGCGCTCCCCTGGGTGGACGGCAGTGTCGAGGACTCCGCGACGGGCATCCCTCCTCCTTCCTGGGCTTCGGAACCAGTGTAAAATGATTCAATGGAAAGGAGGAGGTCGAGAACCGGCTTGTCAATATAAATAATATTTTAATTATAAACTTAAACAAAAGACGAACACACACACACATGACAGACATGTCCGTAAACAATCTCTCTCTCGTCGCACCAACGTCTGCCATCAGCCTTTATCCCTCTCGGAGGCTTCATTAGCCTAAGAAAAGATATTGCCACCCCATCTGCCACCACATTATCAGTATATGAATGTATAAAATATAAATGTAAGATGTTCACATTGTGTAAGGGTTTATTTACGTCAAACTACGTGATGTGTTACAGCAGCAGTCAATTGCGTACTTGCTGCTGCTGCGCATGTGCGTTGTTTGGGTACTTGCGGGTTTAGGTTTTCTGAGCTTATTTCCTCATCCACGACAACAATTTGACAATATGGACAAATATATGAAGAAAAAATAGGTAAGAGAATAATTATAAAATAATAATAATTATTTATTATATTATAATAATAATAATAAAAAATCTTCACAAAATGATTATTCAACATATTGCCATCAGTTGAGACATATCCTCAGCACTTTCTGAAATAGCTTTTGTCAAGTATGTGTATAATCCAGATGATACATTTCCAGTTCTTGAGTAGGAGTTTCTATTTCATCTGATCTGTATATGTTTTGACTGGCGATCTGGCGCTGGAATGTGTTATTTTGAATTTTATGTTAAATGGTCGTTGTGGCTGTGATCAGTGTTGTTTAGTGTCAGCAGTTTTTTCAGCAGCTCACACTATTTTCCGGGAAACAGAAAATACAAATATGTCACCCATTGTGATGGCCTTCTCAGCCATATTGTTTGTGGGTATGTAGAGTGTTGTGTTTTGTCTCTATCTCTCTCTTTCTTAATCATTCTCATGTGTGGGGTAACCAGGTGAGATGATTGTTAATGGGGAGCACCGACATGCAGTGTGTTTCCTCCCTATATAAACTGAGTTTATATGTCCCATGGCTAGATTATGAGATGGGAGACGGGAGTCGTGAGCTGTGCCATCTTGGTCACTGATGCTCTCATGCAGATTCCTGCTGCTGGAGCAGAGAGTTTGTGGTTGTCGCTGTCTGAACTTAATTTTTTTTTTCAAAATACAGTAAATCAATAAAGGTGTCTGTGTTCCCGCTACTCTCATCTCCCTACATCTTTTCATGCAGGTCTGCACTGGCAATCTGGCATACCGGGCATTTTCCCGGTGGGCCGATGCACTTTGGGGTCGATCAGGGGTGGACTGGCCAGCGGAAGAACCGAGTGGGTCGATGGGTCGTCAGCGAAACGTGTCGAATGGGCCGCGATAAGCAAAAATGAGCTGCCGCAATAAGGAGAACGGACCACAAAACGGTGCAGCGATATTCAGAAAAGGACAGTGACCACCCCAACAACTATTGGGCCAGTTGCCATGTAAAATCCAGGGCTGATTTCTCTTCCCAGTCCAGCCCTGTTTTCATGTATTTTATTTTTTAAGTGTAACACCCATCCACTGACATACAGATGCATTTTTGGTTTTATTACAATAAAAAGTTATATTTGGGTGAATTGGAAACCAGAACCTCTAAAAACTATGCCCAAAAAGTAACAACTAAACTAGTCAGCCATATTCTTGATTATTGCTGATCTGTATGTTCATCTACAAAATCCCAAGACTGACAGTGGCAGATGTTGAGATTAAAATACCATATTATGTGAAATATCTATGCAAGTGCTTAAATAGGTCATTAAGAACAACTGTTATCAAAATAGGTGATTTAAAAGAATCTTTTATTGTACAAAAAATAATTAATATTCATGAGTTTCACAGCACTGCCACTCTACAGTTTTCCTAGAGTTTATTTTTATTTAGAACTAACTTTGTGTTATTGTTCCCTTTCGAATGGCCTATTCCAGTTGTAACAAAGTTGATAGGCCTACAGGATTTTATTAGCAGAATATCGCTGGGCATGCATGAACTCTCCATCCATCGGCACACTTAACAGAATAAAACAATCTGGCCCGTATAATGTGGTGAAGTTTATTCCACATTGCCAGTTTCAGAACTGTGCATGGGTGCTCGCTTTGGTGTTACCACCCCTCATAGTCTGCATGCCATCCCCTTGCAACCCCATGAAAAAAATTCTAGATCTGCCACTGAGTAGTATGTCAGCATCTTCAGTATTCATAAAGCAGTATGTGAGAAATACCCAGGTGACATTTCTGGTGAGATTGTGAAGTATTGATTAACTGGACACTTTAGTATCACATAATCCCATGGTAGCAACAGAGACATCCAGAGTATATTATTTTCGCAGTTGTTGTTATAATTGTCATATATGGCCCCTTTTCCAACTTCCGGGTTTTGAACATGCAGGGAAGTAAACGAATGCTGGGTAAACTTCGATTGTGGTAAGTGGGAGGTGAATGGGAGAACATGCCAAATAGACATTCGCTCCAACAGCAAAAGAAAAACTGCACTATTAAATTTTCAATACTTTCTAAATGAAGAAAAAATAATAATAGCCTAAAAAGCGATGGAAAATGACAGTTAGAAGTGGAAATATGGCAAATTTATTGTCAATCTCTCACCAGCTGTATTAGAAATCTCATTGCATATGTGGCAACAGATTGTACTTATTCCAGGGTAATATAATACAAAGTATAATGCTATACATTTGTATTAATTAATTTAAAAATTGCAAATATAAAATGTTAGCCTGATTTAAGCTGCTAAACAAGGCAGAAACACGTCGTCACAGTCTGTGAAAAGGGTCGATTTGGGTCACGGGACATTGACCACGTTCCCGGGTGAATTTTCGGAATATTTTTATACTGTTCACCTACATTCCTACAGTGCATACTTTTTTTTATTTTTTACTGGCCGAGAGGAGAGTCATTCATTAAATGCAGTACATAGGCTACTCTGACAATATGCGATGTTGGAATTAGCTTTAGAGTCTCTTCAATGGCATGCACCTTATAAACCTGTAAAAAGGTCCTAGAACTTGTGTTATCTGTAGTTTTGTTTACTGTATTTTTGTTCCAATGTTTTGTCAGTAACAACAGTAGGCTACGACCCTTTGAACAGACTATAAGTATCTCCCTCACAGGCTCGTTTTCATTCTTGTCAGAAATGTAAAATGGCGCTATACTCTGAAAGGTCTGTAGAGAGGAATATGAGGATAAGGAAGAAATCTGTTTCATGAATTGACAAGTTTGGGTTTGACAGCACTTGCTGATAGCCCATTAATCCTCAGTAAATAACTTAAACGTTTTACTGCTGTTATTCTTTTGTTCTCCATTTCCTGAGACCGGTTTGGGGTTGAAAAGGAGTGGGAGTGTAAAAAGAGATGACAGCGTTCATCCGGCCTGATGCGCTCACCGCTTCCTGCCTTCCGCGAAAAAACACCTCCTGCCTGCAGGCCGCGATATTACTTTACTACGAATAATTTCCACAACAGTGTCGTGTTCCACCATTCAACCCCAGCCAGCTGACTCTGAAAATGTATCGGATGAACCAGTCTTCACACAACAAAATAATGTTTGGGATTATTTTATTGTACACAAGTGAGGTAGACAGATTCAGCACCAAAACTGTATGTTTGCTGTAGCTTATTTATATCATGTTGTTGAGAAAATAAAATATCCCAATCAGTGCAATGGCCGGGCAAGCCTGGCAGGACCTTACATATCCAAATATGGTCTATCTGGACCAACCACATTAAAACAAGAAAACATTCTTGTTTCTCAATGCATTTATTCATCTTAGTTAATGGTATACTAAAAATACAGTATGTATCTTTTGATGCAATGCATGTTTACATGTTGCAATTAACATTAACTAAGATTAATGAATGCTGTAAAAGTATCGTTCATTGGTAGTTCATGTTAACTAATGTTGTGAGCTAATGTTAACAAATGGAACCTTATAGCAAAGTGTATGCATTCTTGGCAAATAAATAAGTAAATAGAAAAAGTACGTCTTAATGTCCATGGAAGTTGTCTCATTCACGCTGCTCTAGAAGCAGGTAATAGTAGGCTAATGTGTTGTCATGTCCGTGGTCACTGGAACAGTTTGCACACGTAACATTAGTCACAACAAGTTTCCGAACCAGCCCGCTCTTTGATGAGTAATCGACTGTGACAGCATTGTTCCACTGTGCGTAATGCGTAATCACCCATTACCTTCACCAGAATTGGGACTCCCTTTAGGCAAGTGCTGTTGACCTAGTACTCACAACAGGAACTCTGTGGCAATTATATGTGCCACAACAAGCGTTTCCCTCGGCGTGGCGGGCAAAGTTCACTTGACCGCTCTGGTCAATATATTTGTGCTGAGCCATTTAGCGCTGTCTCTTCAAAATGTGACAATTGTTCTTGGCATATGCACAAGTGACAACGAGTCTAGCTCTCTCCCACAGTTCATGGAATTATTCTGTGCTGTCTGAAGAATCCCTCTGACCTCTCCAAACTCCAGTTTGGCTTTTTTGCATGGTAGGAAGTCAGGCGCTGTGGCTGATTTGCTTCGTCGCTTTCTTGAGCGGCGCTCCAGTCCGGTTGGGCTGCAGTTCTCTTTGTCCACCGTGACTCCTGCAGGGCAGTGCAGATGCGAATCACCCTCGAGCGCGGACCTGTGCGCGTCCTCTGTAGATTGAGGCGGGCTCAGCGGAGTTGGCACTTCTGACACCGTGGAGATCGTTGTGTCCATCGGCTCTTCTGATTGCGATGTGTTCTCTGTGACACTGGTTCTGTCAGACTGCCCCTTGCTCTCGCTCGCCAGTCGGGCAGAGTGGTAGATGTCCCTAGCAGATTTCATGACGAGCGTAAGCAACAGGCTCCGGTGCAGCCGGAGTCCACCGCGCTGGGTGCGCGAGCTATAAATTTTCCCCAAAGCCTGGATCATGATCTGCTTGGCCTCTGCTGTGACATCCATAGTTGAAACTTGGTTGTCACTTAACTAATTTAACTTATAAAAACACAGTTTCCTTAATTTTCTCTGCGCTTAGTTTACTTTCAGTGTCGTCCCATTCACCGGAGTAAACCCCACCGGCTGGACAGCGGGGTTTATATAGTTTTGGTGACGTATGCGCTTGTGACTGACAGTCGGGCTCCTCCCATGGTACTCTCTGTTTGAGGAAATACGTGAGAACGTGGATCAAATGTAGGCCTACTTCTAAAACAGTCGGTCATCCGATATTTTTTTGATGATTTAGTGATGAATTAATCACCAACCTTCGAGCACAACACGTAATAACTGACACACACACATATTGAAGCAATATTAACGTCGATGTAATCATATAATATGAGTTTTTAGATGATGCATAGATTACGCTCAGATTATATTACGTATATATATGTTATATCTTAAATGTCATATCTTACTCGACAATGCAACACAACAACAATGCGGAGGGAGGTTTTTTTAGCCATATTAATGGACACGGCCCTATGTAGTATTGTTAGCTTCCGCATTCTCTTTTACCCATATAAGGAACATCCGCTGGCTGGTCTGCTCTGTGGAAAACCCATGATGCGTGGATTGTTCAGGCTATTTCCGCTTGCCTTATTTGCTTTTTTTGCTTTTACATCACAGCCAACATAATGAGCGTCAAGCTTCCTTTGCCCATTTATGGGTACATCCAGCTGTTTTCGCGTATGTCATGTAACAGGACAATATTATGGTGGATTAGATCCTCAATTGTAGAACTTAGATTTCCATTCCAAGTTTATGTTGCAAGCCGAATCATTTTTTCATTTATTAGCCTAAATGCATTACTTGTTCTCAACAATTTCAGTTTAGTGTTTGGAAAACCAAACTGAAGACTCCCCATGAGCAGACCTATACATCTATCTGATTTAGGCCTATTCAATTTCCTTAATTATAACCTGTTAAAATATTCTGAATATCAAAATGGTAGGCCTAGGTGGTGATCTAATGATGAATGTCAAATAGAGACGTGTTAAGCAACACAATCCGGTCACGACCCCCAGATATTCCTCTGTGCTAAAATATCATTACAGTACAGGGGTAGTTGTCATGAATAAGCCTTGAGGACGATGCTGAAAAGCCTGATTCACGGTGTGCTTTAGACTACATCCACATCTAAAACATGCACGCGCATTTGGTTCGCACGCGTTTTATTCGGCGTCTGCCAAATAGCTTTCTTGCGAAGAGTATTCATACAGTAATGCGAGTGAATAGCTGAGTGAATAGCTGAGTGAATAGGGCATTGGGAGGATCACTGTCGATTGGAAATCGCCCTTGCGAGGCCAGTTAAAGGCCATTTATGTGGAGTTACTGACTGACTGACATTCATTAGTCGATTTCATCAATGAATAATTGCTTTTAGATGTGAGATCAAATAAATATGGTACTTTAAAAAAAGATTAGACTCATATAATCGAAAAGAACATGATTATTGTAACTTTTTTGTTGTTTTTTGGCCACTAATGACAAGAAGCACAGATATATCCGGTAAACACTTCAGAGGCAATAAATTGATCTAATGTTAGGCTATAAAATTATTTGAGTGTTTATTACATTTTGATGCATGTCAATACATTTCTGGTTTAAAAAACCCTCGAATGTGTTGAAATCATTGATTATTTGGAATAATTTACTTACATATCTGCATAATGTCCGGTGCTGAAGAAACGCAAATATCAAGGCTCAGTTTTCAGTATATTGTACAATGTACGACCTGATACAAATACGTTTCAGCAAATTTATGGAAAAAGTAGTTACAACATACATGTCAATTTAATCCACCTGTTAGGGTTTCCCTGCCTTTATTCCGTCCTAGGTGCCCGAGACATTACATAAGTAAACCAAATGAATAGCCTAAGATGGATATTTTGTAATTGACGTTGCACAATTTTACAAAATAAATAAATAAACTGTCAGTTGTGGTTGCCAGAATAATTATGTAAAAATACAGTAAAAAAAAAACAACTTTAAACAACTTTACAGAACAACCTGTAAATGTTACAGCTTAAAACTGTTGTAATTTACATGACCACGCTGGCACTACAATAAATAAATAAATACAAATTCACGTCATAAACTTGATATTAAACTTCTGAACCTGTAGCAATGAAGAACCAGGAGCAATGAACATGTAGAGTCAGTGCTCAGTGTAACTCACACAAACACCATCATGGTAACATGTGAGATTTAAATAATGCAGTAAACATGAACTAAACTACATTAAACATAATACAGAAAATTTCACTGTATGTAAAAATAAGAATAAATATAGCTATTCCCATAAAATATTAAGAAATATGATGGGTCATGCAGGGAATTGTGGGAATGCCCAATTATTGTTTTTACTGTAATTTTAACAATAATTTACTGTAAAAGTACATGTACTCGCTTGTTAAACATAATGCAAATTTTTTACCACTAATTATACTGGAAAATCATACTTTTTACATCTAAAAATTACATTTTTACAACATTTTATTGTAAAAACTATTGTCTTTTAAAATAATCGTTAATCAATTAAAAACAATTCTGTAGCATTTTTACAGTATTTTACTGTTGAAATTAGACATTTCTTACAGTGCATATAAACATCCTTAAAAATAAATACATTAATCTAAGAACCAAACAGCAGATTAATGTATTTTATCTTCCGTTCACAAGATTTATGACAAAATACACAAAAAAAGTCTTGATATCTAATGTATGTTTGCTTTTCATGTTGATTAATATTTTTTAAGAAGATTTGTACTGAAAATGATTTTTTGCTGTTGCTCATAACATCACTAGATGTGGCCATGTGCATACTTCATGATATTAAAGGCCTACTGTATATATAGTACAAGATCATTTATTTTTATGTCCATGTAACTTATGTTGCCTTTTTCATTTCTTTGTTAAATATGCAGAAGACAGTGCTGGGAAGAATTTCACCTGCTTTTTCAAGTAACATTTATTATACAATGTTCTTGCACATTTTTATCTATGAAAAGTTTTCATGATTATTGTATTAAATTATGATTAAATATTTTGAACTAAACAATGGAACAAAGACATTGATTGTGGGATGATTATTTATTTACATAGATTGATTGTTAAATTTATTATTACTGATGTATGAATATGTAAATATAAACTATTTGAAAATTGATGTTAGGGGAACATTAACAGAGCGTTAGTAGAACATTAGCAGAAGGAAAACGTTAGGGGAACGTTCCCCAAACCTAAAGGGAACGTTCTATTTCCGTAAAAATAAAAAAAAAACTTTCCTGGCTAACCACCAAGGAACGTTAGGATGTCCGTTCAGGGACGCTCTGGGAACCAAAAATTGTTAGCTGGGATATCTTTTTTTTCCATACAATGCAAGTGAATAGTGACCAACATTTTCAGATAAAAAAATGGCAAAGCCAGCATAAAGGTAATCCATAAAACTCCAGTGGTTCAATCCATATGAATTGAGCACCTGTCCAGTAATCCTCAACAAGTTTTACACTAAACAATCCTTTTTGGAATGGACTATGTGGAGTTTAAATTTGCTGCTTTATAAGAGATGTCACAGACGATTTTGAGACAGGTAGGTGTCAGTTTATGGCTCTCCGCATGAATTTCTATAGTATCCGCAAATGGTGACTTACTGTTGTGCTATGCTAAATGACTATTATGCTTTCTCCTCTTGTAGAGCTGCAGACACAGAGGTTGTTATCTCAGTAAATAAAAGAATCTCTGGCAGAGCACTAGAAGGTGCTAGCTGGAAGGCATGATCACCAAGGAGACAAGAAGATTTATAGAGAAAAAGGAGTTATAGTTTGGTCTGTTCTTACCCAAAACCGATTGGATCACTTCAGAAGACTAAATTAAATCATTGGAGTTTAGTTAAGATTGCCTTTATGCTGCCTTTGTCATTTTTGGTGCTTGAAAATTTGGTTGCCATTCACTTGCATTATATGGCAAACAAACATCATATCTCCCTTAAAATATCTTCACTGGTGTTCCGCAGAAGAAGAACGACAAAGGTGAGTAAATTAAGGTGACCGTATGTCCTCTTTTTCCCTGACATGTCCTCTTTTTAGGACCTAAAAAAAGCACCCTGCCGGGACTTCAAAATTGCCTCTAGATATCTGGGATTTGGCTTTGTACATACTGATGTGCTCTCTATAGTTAACTTAGAACTATCATACATTCTGTATATTTGATCCTGTGCATCATGTGTCCATATTTGAAACTGAAAATGTTGACAATATCGAGACAACATATACAGACAAATATACTAAGGGTCATGCATATTTAAACTAATATGATGGATGAATATAGACCACGATTGAAATGAACTCAGTCCATCAGGTATTTGTGGCACAACCTCTGTATGTGACCTATAAATGGCAAAAAAGTCAAAAAATACAATGAAGAACACGGGAGAAACAACTGGAGCAGCTCAATTTACATATTATCCATACTAAATATTAAGTGATAAGCACAAAACGTCAGCTCAAGGAGAGATTATCATAAAGGGATTTAAGGAACTAAACTACACCTGGGAACAGCAGGAGGACTGAAAACTGAAGTGTAGCAGAATAAAAGTAAATAATGCATAATGACATCTGATCTTTTCTGTTTTTATTTTATATTACTGTGTTTAATTGAATGGCAATTATTAAATGCATTAATGTTAGAATTCATTAAATGTATTAAATGCATTTCATGTATTTTATAAAACCCCTCAGCAAGTATCTACGGGTACAACAGAGTGTATTTTTATGTGATAAACATAAGAACTCAAGATTTTCATTAGGTTTAAAAATTAGAGTTTTTACAAGTGAACTCAGAACCCCCACTAATACTTCAACCGCTTATGCAAAGCAACACCCAATAAAGAGCCGAGGAGGAAACAAAAACCTTTGTTACAAACTTTTATTAAGATATTCAGCTGTATCCTTTGACTTTTCTCTTACTCTTTAACTTTTTATACAGTAGTTAATGTGCAATTACTTTTGATAATATTGGGTCACAGTTAGGGATTCACAAAGTTATTGGCACTTTGAACACAGACAGAATGGATTGGATGAGCACTGGCATTACAGGGTCACTGCATGAGCACAGCTGGGTATGGGTTACAACTCATGCTGAGAGTGCACGACTAACAATCAAACTTCATTAGTGCTTCTATGTAATATACAGTATATAGATTTGTATAGGGATGTAGTCATAGAAAGTGAGACACTGCATCGTAAAAAAGGTTTACAACCATATTTTTTATTTTTTTTTTTGTATTTGAGTGTTCAAGCGAGTTGATGTCATCCCCATCCTGTCTGTATTTCTCTGAAATTTGTGACACCTGGACACTAGTTTGTCCAACTGTCGCATGTTACTTCACAAAAACATTTGAAAATATAACCCTACCATCATCATTATCGCCTTTAGGGTAAGGACTGAAAGCAGAGTGTTGGGGTGTGCTGGAACAGAACGCAACACACAGAGAAAATGTGAGAGTATCTTTATGTGGCACGTCTGTTATTTAGAGTGGAATAGCCATGCTGCATTCTGGTTAAAGAGACTTAGGTTGACAAAATGCAACGAAAGCTGCAAGCCAAAGGAAAACCTGCAAATACAGCTAGTCAGTTGCTCCAGAACTGATGGGCCTGATTTCTGCATTTGCAGAGAGTGAGACAAAAAGTTCACTTATTCGTTTTCAATACACCACTCCATACTCTCTCACTCGCTTCTGCCAGGTTACTAATTTAAAATGATCTACAATGCTCATTACCCTAAAAGACTGCATTACAACTTTTTGAAAGGAAAAAACTCACAAGATAAATGGGCAGTTAAACACCCCCGCCCCCCCCCCCCCCCCCCCCTGCCATCTATCTGCTCTCTGTGCTCTGACACAGTCAGACTGAATTGTAAGGTGCCTGGGAGCAGGTCTATAAACATGAACCCTATAAAAGGTGCTTTTACTCAGGAATAGAGATCAGACATATAGGCAGCATGATATGGACATCCTGGCATTTTATATTAACACTGGTCCCTTCATTCCCATTATATAGAAACCTTTCATATACTGGTGTAAAAAAAAAAAATAAAAAAAAAAAAATAACTAGGCAAATCCTAATTTTATCCTAAATAAAATACAAATAAAATATTTTAAAAAGGTGAAGTATGTAATTTCTGCACAACTAGCGTATCCAAGCTGAATCGCAAAATAACGCTTCTGTTGCTTTGACAAACAGATAGTCCCGCCGTTGGTTGGACCAACGTTGCTGTGTAGAGCTGATTGAGATGCTCAAACAAGCAGAGTTAAAGCGTCATATTTCTCAGGTATGACACCACCTGGTGATGACTGCAAGTAGTACATCTAAGCTGCAGTAACAACACACAGACAGCAGGTGGCGCATAGAAACAGGCGTTCATCTCCAGCAACGCATGCACCATATGTGATCTGTGCCATCAAAATGGAGGACGCATAAACACTGGCACAGTCATAGCCTGCAAGAGGAGAGAAAAGCGCCACTGCTCACCGCCCCACTCAGCGATACACGCAGTACATCTACCACTGTCCTCCTGAAAAGGCACCAGTGACCCAGCAGGCCTTAAACATCTATAGAATAGCACACATAGCACCAGTACAACCCTCACCATGGCCCCACCTTCCCAGCACTTTAGTCAATACAAAGAAATGAAAAAATACTTGGTGCTCTATCATCAAACAACTCTATATTGTATCCTTAACAAAAACTTGGCAAGTCAACTCTTTAAACTTGTATTAGTAGTATTTTTTTTAAAGTAAATACAGTACACATGGTCTGTAAAAAGAATTGAGAAACAAAATGAAAGAAATCGATGCATGCAAGTCTATGTGACATTTTCAAAGCCATATCTCAATTTTGCAGGCTTGTCAATGTTAATCATTTCTACAAAAGAGGCATTATTGTTTTCTAGTATGAAAAAAAGGAGGTCATCTCATTTGGTTTGAAACCTGAACCAGACCACTTGAAGTAGTAAACTTGCAAGGAGTTAACTTTATTTGCTACAACTCTTAAAGCCTGGAAAAAAGAAGAAAAAAAAAAAAAGAACTACAATTCCCAGATATACAAACAGCAGGTATGCCAGACTTGGTTATGCAAAAAAAGAAAGAGCAAACATGAGTTAAAACAACAGGGGTGAAAGACCTAATGTAAGCCATCAATGAAAAAGACATACGACCTGTTAAAAAACGTGGTCAAAATCTGTTCAACAGTTTCTTCAATATTTACATCAGTATTTATTCAGCATGGCTGGTCACAGACACAGGGGTGCATACTGTTCTGGGCCAGATCACTGACACATACACATGTTTAGTCCAAAAACCATCGATTACGCTCTACAAAAAAGGTGCACAATCCACCACTCTTTTCTACAAAAAAAAGGTGCAAAAAGCTCTTGTTCAGTCAACGAAAAGGTGCAAAGAGGTCCATTTCTTCAATCAGCAAGGGGGCAGCTGTGTCCCAGGAGATGACCCAACACAGACACACATATTTTAATGAAATATTAAAATAGCCTGAACTATAATTTTTCTGTTTTAGCAAGACATGTGCATTTAAAGCCATGCCCAACCGGACATTAAGACCTCACCTGCAATCCCATTCAAATCCTGATGGAAATCTGGGATATGCAAAAAGTTCATGGGTTATAGAAAACTTTCAGATGGGCAAATTTTCTTAAAAGCATCCGTACAGGATGTGCCACCAATGCATAAACATAGAAACAAACATTCCTTAAATTCCCTAATCAACACATCACCCACATGCAAACGCACAGTACCAACTATGTGCAAGGAATGTATACAGATGGTGACTTGTGCGGACACAGACATGCTTGCCTAAGCGAGCACAGGCTCAAACTCACATATGCACACACAGCTGCCCAAACAGGGACACGGGCAACATGGAGAAGCTCAATCATTCCTCTCCTGGGACACAGGCAATGTAAACCCTCCTCCACTCCTAAACACACAGTCAGGCTCAAACCTTAAGACAGTAAAGTGACTAACAATAAGAAGCACGACTTCCCTTCCCCCGGGGATGTAAATGCGTGTTCCTTTGTGGTGGTGGTGGTGGGGGGGGGGGGAGGGGGGGGTGGATAAAAGTTTAACAGACTAAAAACATTTAATTTTTTTGTCCTACACAAAGTCATTCTTAAAGTCATGTTGAATCTGCCTGCTTTACTTCTGATTAATCAACCGGGTCCTTGTCCATTAGAACCGGTATGTATGTTCGCCATGGCACAAATCAACAAACCAAAGTCATACGTCATTGGTAAAAACTGGCAACAAACAAACTGAAGGGCCAATCAAATGGGACATAATCATAAAACAGGGCCATCCAGATCCAAGCAAAGCACCAGTCTTAATCCTTATGCAAAAATAGTCCTCATTATTTTACTATTCCCACTTAAAGCCCCACAACAAGGTGTCTCTTCACAAACATTGAAGTAAACACACACAAACACATACACACACACACACACACACACACACACAAAGAGATTTTAAAGCAAGCCCTCTCTCTTGCACTCCAAATGTGTGAGCAGATAAATATATATTTATCATTTACAGTCCTTAATCTTTCATCAACTCAGGATTCATACATCACACAGTGAAACAAGAAGAAAAGGGAGGAAGAAAATGGTGGCATAAAACAAAGAACTTGGCAGACTAAGATCCCACATATACTTTGAGAGGAATGGAAGGAGAGGAGGCTATTAAATTCTTTCCATTTTAGACAGAATGAGAGACAGAATATGCCACCTACTTCTTTACTACTTTCTCAATCTGCCGTTCTTTAACTCTTATGACAAGCATTTTTCCTGTCTCTCTTTCTTGGGCCAAATACAATCGGCTAGTCTTACATAGCCAGGTGCTACAAACAGATACATTCAAATTCAGTACAGTGAGATCAGGGAACCTCAACCTCCAGTAGAGCGGGTGCGATTGTGTGTATGTGTGTGTGAAATAGGAAAACTAAAGTTCTTTTCCTGATCATAATTAGGCTAATGTACTTGTATAGAATCAGTGACTACATATCTATTTGCAGAGCATGGAGGCAAAGGGATCTTCTGTGCAAAAGAGGGTTATTCAGCAAAAACAAAAATGATTGAAAAGAAAATTGTGCCCCTGTAATAAAACCCTCGGGGTCCTCCTTACGCTAGCCTTTACAGACTTTGCTTCCTCCTCCAAACTCCTACCCGACTCTCCCTTCCCATCCCAGTCAGAAGCAGCAGAGCCCAGAGTCACGCAGCAGGGTGGGAGGTGGGGCGGCAGAGGGGATGGGGCGGGGCTTTCCTTGCTGGGACACTCACTGAAACAAAGTGCCACTGTCTCCGCCCACACCCTGCAGAGACTCGCCCGATGACCCTCCAGTCTCCACAACGCCGCCCTCCAAGCTGGCCGTCTCAAAGTTAGGCTCTGGCCCCAGGCCATCTGCTTCCATCTTGATGCTGTCGGGGAGGAAATTGGCATAGGCATCACCCTCCGCCATCAGTAGCTTTAGCTTGGGGATCCAGCTCTTCCGTACCACGCGTCGAGCATTAGTGCACATGTCTGCCGCAATGGCATTCATCTCACTCTCCTTAAAGCTGGTGGCAAAATTCTGGCAGTAAACTGTTGACAGAGACATATGAAAGGGATACATTTCTAACTGGTGTATTTCTAGATATGCATGTGTTAGTGTTTAAGGTTCTGTAAGTGATTATTTATAAAATTACATGCAGAAAACATTCCTATTACTGGAAAGAGAGGGCATGGCTAATTCAATGGCTAGTTTGGGAAGTTCCAGAATGGCAAAAAAAAACTTAAAATGTTTAAAGCACCTTTAATTTCAAGCTGAAGTGTGTAATTTATGCACCACTACCATTGCCAAATGGAATCGAAAAAATAATATAACTAAATCTGTCAAGACAAACTTTGTTGACTTGACAAAGGCCAGTTTGACAGTTAAGAAAAAAGTTACAAAAGCTTGAGATTTGAAGGTTTTACAGATGTTATACAGTAAGATAAACAGCCAGCTATATAGATAAATAGAAAGAAAAAGACAGAAAATCAAGTGAGAGAGACAGACAGGAACAACAAAGCAGATTTAAGACCTTGAGTGTATTTGTCAACAATGTAATTGTAATGTCAACAATTTGTTTGAAATCTCAAACATTCTATGTGCCTTTTTGTTTACTTTCAAAACATTTTTTAACAGTTGGATTTTGAAATCGCAAAAGTGGTACATTTTGTGAATGTAACACCGGCTAGGTTCACACAGTCAGTGTTTGGGATTGACAACCGTCTTTACTTACTGGTGTGAGTCCTGTTCATACAACAACTTACAGTAGCAGTTCGAATGCTGTCTGTATGAACGAACAACCAAAGTCGCATCTGTATTCTAACAGCTGTAACCATAGTGACAGTGACTAAAAGATGGCAACATCCATAACACTGGCATGTCTTATCACAATTGCCACCGCATTATTAAATAAATTAGTTCATACATCAGTTAATCATAATTAACCGAAAGCAGCTTTGAATGCTTTTAACTGAGTACAGAGTACAGCTTATGTTGCACGGCTTGTGAATAGCTGGTGGAAAAAAGCGTCTGAATCGTCGCATGACACGCAGCTCATTTCTTCGTCTCCATGAGCCCCCCCCAACATAATCACAGTTTTCAAACAGATTCCTGAAAACTAAAGGTCTATGATTAGTATTACATGAGGAGACTTTCACATTTCATTCTACAATATAAATTACAGCAAGTCATACCTCAATCAGGAATTTGGAAACCGTTGTGTGTTTTCAAAATGTAAGTTGCTAATATGTTGCATAATAAGGACTGCAACTATTACAATTTGTGAGTTTACATGCGTGACAAATCAGATAACCTTCATAGTCCTTATCTAGCAACTTGAGTTTTAAAGCTCACAATGGCTTGAGTTATGGCTTTGTAATTTATGTTGCAGAATAAACTGGGAAGGTCTCGTCAAGTAATTTTACTCCTAAATCGATAAACCACTATACAAAAAAAATTTCACTGGAAAATCCAGAGGGAACCCATGGCTTAAAAATAACTTTATCTTTCCAGGTTTTAGGACTACAAGCTGAACAGCTCTATTTCAACTTATGAATACCAAGTATCTGAGATGAAATAGAGCAGCAACTCACACTTGACTGCATGCAGCACACGGCTGTCCAGTGGCTTGCGGCTAGGGTCATTGGTTGAGGAACGGATGCCAGTCCCACAACTGTTGGCCAGAGTGCTCCTGTATGTCATACAGAGAAAGAGTTACACCTTACAGTTTCACAGTTGTAGAGGAAAACATTTCACAGATTTTTCAAAAGTTTCTTTTTACCAGACTCACCTATCAAAGAAAGCAGCCAACAGCCTCCTCAGAAGAACTTTGTGTCTTGTTCCTGCACTGACGTGACAGTTCATCAGTTGAGCTCGTGAGATGTACACACTGGTGCCTGTGGACCATGATCATATACATGATTCTCTATATACAAACTGACACATAATTAAAGATTGTGACAAGCACTTTATGACTCCTCAATTGGCATAAATTCATACAAAAATGAATGAATACTAATACTATTAAATTCTGTTGTCATGGACTATGAACTGAAATTTAAATCAACACAGTTTGTTTGACTTATTCTTATAATAATTATAATTTTTTTTTCTTATAATAACAATAATTGTACTTCACTAGGTGAACTTGATCTTGAAAGGAAACTAAAACCTGATGATCCGTTAGCCCAGCATGTTTTGAGATTGTTCCAAAGTGCATCTTGAACTTTTGTGCAAAGTAGTTGTCATGGTCAATGTCACATTTTTTTTTTTTTTTGCTTATTTGATTAGTGACCAAAATCGAAATCGTATGTGAATATTCTAATGTAGACTATTTCTTCTTAATTTCACATCATAACTTATTTGTTTTAGCCTTTTCAAAATCCACTATTTCTGTATAAACAGATATAATAACATTGTGATTTATGAGATCATGATGTTTTTAACCATAAAATGCTCCTTGCAAAATTCTCAAATCATGCTGAGGTTTTGAACAAATCTGAACCGCTTTTGGAGTCCTTGCAAACTCAAGTGCATGCTGTCATTTTATATTTGTACATAAATTCTAAACAAGAACAAATAGAAGCATTTTCACTAGTGGACTCTTGTGTCCCACTGTACAGTATATATATTAAATTGCTTTCATGTTTGTGTTTGTTCTTCATTTAAAGAGGCCTTTTATAAACCAATTTTCATTTAAAACCGAAAGCCAAAATCTTCCCCCATAGCAAAACAAAATAAATAAATAAATAATAAAATAAAATATTTTAAAACTTTAATGTTTTAATAAATTACAAAAAACATTTAAAGAAAATTTCCTACATGTTTTAATTAAATATGCAATTTCTGTATCTTTGTCTAAGTTCCATTTTTGGTTTTGATTCCTCTAGCGCATTTGTATTTGTTCATCTTTTAATGTCTATCTGATTACATTTTTTCCAAAGACCTTGTTATCATTAGTCTTCTCTTCTGCTTCAATTCCAATTTCCACATTTTTTATTCTATCATGTCTGGTCTTGTTCATATGCTTTCTTTTATCATATTTGAAAAAACATTGAGTTAGATGTTCATGTATGTGGATGCTTTTTAAATAAAGCTCCAGTGACCGGCGGAATTCCTCCGTTATGTGCTTTAAGCAGAACCAGACGGATGGCTTACTTAAGTCACTTAAGGCCATGCTATACAGCTTGCAACTTACAAAAGCCTCCATTACTGTACAGTCATTCAACAAAACCTGTTCTACACCACAATACCAAAACAAGGCTTCTTCATACACAGTTGACCTATCAATCACCACAAGAGATTATTTGCTTTTCATGGGCTATTGAAAGTGACTTAGTAGTATTATGCGGTTTATCTTCTCTTTTTTCCATTTTATAGATTAACTTTAACATTGTTTTATCCGCAGATGTTTTTCTGAGATAGCAATTTACAAGAGAGTGCATATAGTGTTATGACAATTCCTTGAACAACAAAAGCAAGTTCAATCCGACTATAATGTGCTTCTGACTCTAGATGTTTTGGCTTATCGATTGTGTTTTCTTTAGGATAAAACTTGTACTGATTGACAAGACACGCAGAGCAACATATACATGCACTCTTTATGCAGAGCATCATTACTAATGGATGAATGACGAGTCAGACATTGGGTTGCATTCACTAACCATGCGTATTTGTGCATAAAAACAAGGTGTGAATGTTTTCATGCAGAAATCATGATTTTTTTTTTAAATAGGATAAAATTTTTAACCAACTCAGACATTATGTGGTCAAAAATAACAGAATAATTAACTATAACCAAGTTACCCTACAATAACTCACTCACTTCAGAGTAATGAAAATAATGTGCACTTAAGCTGATGTGCACTACAATTGATTTGGGGTCATACAAATGCAGCCTGTGCATACAACTGGCAAAGGGGAGTATTAAAGCAAAACCCACAAGGCTGTTCACGAATCTGTTCACTTGACAAAATAGTGTGTTTTAAATATATTAAAGCGATCTCAGACCTGAAACTAGCTCTAGTTTCTCTGCAGGGTCACCCTCCTCATAAAGTTTGGGATGACAACGGTTGCCGATTTGAGCGATGAGCTCAGCGGGGAGAGAGGCAAGATCCTGTCGCCCGCGCATCCTGGGCCGTGTCTCTGAGTGGTCAGGGAGGGCCTCCACACGTTCACCTGCTGAAGAGGAGAAAGAAGAGGATAAAGGTAGGAAGTTCAGGGTGAGCTGAAAAAGAATATGAAGACAAAAACATGTTCTCATGCTGTCTAGACAGTCATGAAGATTAAACCTCAAAGTCTTTTGATTCACTAAAACAGACAGATAATTCAGAGCTCTTGGGATGGAGACTAATAAAAGTCGTGTGAAATCCAAAGGCATCAGAACACATTCAGTTCTCATACAGTCTGAGAGAAGATAAGAGGACCTTCTGATAAAATATTCATGAGTTCCGAACAGCTGAAGCATTTAACAAAAAGGGTGAATTTAACTGTGGTGATATTCCTGTCTTAGAAGCACAAAATATAATTGAGAATAGTTTTCTTGTTAAATGGGAAATCAAAACTGCATGAGGTTGTATGCATGAAAACCCAAATAGTTCCAAAGTGCTGGTATAGGAAGTTCTGCTTTACTAGACACACTAGGGAGAAGAACTTCATGCAAAAATTACTTAAATATTGATCTCTCTCACCCACACATTTTTTGCTTAAAGTTCTTCTCCCTGCCCATTAGGGTGCAGTATGCATGAAGAATTTGAATCACCAAAAACACAAGAAGAAAGTGTACGTTATCTGTTTCTCAGCCACACCTATCATGTCGATTCTGATGACATTGATTTAACCACACAAGTCTTATGGATTACTATTATGCTAATTTATGTGATTTTTCGAGCTTTAAAATTTTGGCAACCATTCATTTGCATTGCATGGAGCAAAAGAGCTGAGAAATTCTTCTAAAAACCTTGGATGGCATGAGGGCGAGTAAATGATAAGAATTTTCATTTTTGGGTTACCTATTCTTTTAAAGGTGCACTTTAGAAGCGCACTTCTAAAAATAATTTTGCTAATCACTAAACTTTTAAATAAACAGAGATAGTAATAGTAGATTAGTACTTTTTAAAAATAGATTTAAAATTATACACTCACATGAGATGAAGACTAAATTCTTATCAGTCTTCGAGAAAAAGCTTTTTTAATTCTACAACGGAGCTAAGAGTACATCCATGAGCCACCATGTTGAGATCATAAGACCAGCTGAATATTACTGCCTTTATCTTAATAATTTCTTGTAACTGGATGCCTTCACTCGTTAAATAGGGGAATCGTAGCTGACTGCAAATTGCACATTTTTACAATGACATTGGTGACTGAGAACTTCTGTTTTTGCTAGATGCTGCTAGAGCTGAGAATCGATACTGATTTCTCCTTTAAATTAGATTCTTATTAACAAGCTCTTTATTTGATTAGATTCCAATTAATTTGGTCAGAAATGTCAATTATAATGTCAATTTCGGTTACAAATGAAAAGGAATTTGATGATTCTCAATACCAATTACCAAACATTATTTCAAGTTTTTAAGAAATTATTCAAGACAAGTAAACAGTCAGTACTAAGATAACAACAAAGTAAAAAATTACAAGCCCGCTTTTTTGTCCCGCTGTTTACCTTCACTTTAGAAATAACTGAATAACTGTCTGTGTTTACATTAATTCCTCACCAAGATGTTAATTTTCACTGATTACCTTATAATTTAGGTATGTATTCACATTACCACAACTCTCAGAGCACATGTGCACATAAACCATGCAATCATAAGCCGCCTGTAAATCAGTCAAACAGTGTGCAGGAACTGAAATGTGTTAATAAAAATCAAGATTTTTGTTATTTGTGTAATTTCTCTCTCTCCTCTCTTTCCCTTTTGGCCTGTTCAAGAGCTCAACCAGTGGTTGTCTACAATCTATGTAATGAGCACCCTTCACACAGAATAGAGGATCAATATTGTGATTTAAAGAATCAATATATGGGTTGGTCAAATGAAGACTGCAATTAATAGGACTGCCGACGGAGTGCACCTCTTAGTGTTTCAGTTTGTGGCACAATTCTTTGGACTCACCTGTAGCACCCACGTTGAGCATGCTGTACATGGTGTACATGTTGCAGATCTGCCTGTACTGCTCTTCAGTGCCATCATCAACTACCTCCTCCTCTTCCTCATCATCATGGTAAGAGATAGGCGAATCACTGGCATAAGCACTCAATGTACCTGGGCTGGTGCCTTCAGGAGTGGCACTGCTTGTGCCATTGCCATTTCCATTGGTGCTCCCGCCGTGGCCCCCTGTGCCCATTCCAAGATTCATACCAAGTCCCATGCTACTTTGCTGCTGGATGGCACTCCCGCGTGCCATCTCTTGGGAGAAGCGAGCCGCCTTCCTCATCCCACCTCCGCCCGATCCACCCGAGCCTCCTCCGCCGTCCCGATTGCTTCCTTCCCAGAGCCGCTTGGCGACCGGTGTGCATACCACCGAGTAGGGTGAAGTCTCTGGCTGCTCAGTCTTCACCCGAGATACCAGGGGCAGGGGGGTCAGGCAGGAAGCAGGCCGACTGGCCGCTGTAGCCACCACCCCACCCCCTCCATTGGCCGCAGCTCCTGCAGCCGTCTGGGTGACAGGACTCTGAGGCTCTGAAGGAGGGGTCTCTTCGGTATGGAGGCCCTGGGAGTCACAGCTAGGTGAGCTGACCTTCAAGAAGAACTCTGTGCCCTTCTCCATGATCTGCTGGATCTGAAGAAAGCCGGCCGTGTACATGAGCAGGAACTGGTCTCCTACATTCATGCTGAGGCGGCCGGTGTAGCAGAAGGCCAAGATCTGCTGAAAGCTCTGGGGTTGTACTGCCGGGGGCAACTCCACCACTGTGGGGGTCTTGCTGCCCGCACTGCTGTTGAAGAGGTCTCGGAAGTAGGAGCTGCTGGCCGCCAGCACAGCACGGTGAGCTTTAAAGGTGTGGCCTTTAACCACCACGGACACATCACAGTATAGCCCCTGCAGGCGCTGCTCATTCAAACACTCCAAGACATTGTTGCCGAAGTTTGGGATCGCCATCTGAAGGGTCTGAGCCATGGCGCTATGGCCAGCACCACCAGAGAAATCTGAGAGGCACCGGAGAAAGAGAAGGAAAGACAGATAGAGGAGAAAGGATATCTTTGTCAGCAGCATTCTCTCAGCAGAGAGCATAGGAGTTTATTCCAGAAAATTCACTGCAAACATAATTAACTTTTGAAGCATTAATATCCACTAAACAATACAATTTGTTGCAAAGATACAAACAGCAACTAGTAATAGGTTATTACTTTTAAAGGTGAGCTTTGTAAGACCACTGGGACAAGCGTGTAGACACATTTAGCAGACCAGTCTTCAACATTCAAACTAAGGATGCACCGATAACACTTTTTCCAATATCTGAAATCTCAGTATCGGCCAATACCGAGCCGATAGCAGTTGTTTTTTTCATAATCAATTTAGAATATCTATACCTCACTGAGTGATTATATGTTAAGAAACACAAACCTTTAACTACACATAATTTCAGCAAACGGTTCTGCCAGTATGTTCAGACCAAAATAGTGGGTTATTGCAAGAATGTGGTTTACTGTGAGAAAGCCAGGATCCTGTTTAAATGTACTGGATAAGCGGTGTACACTTTACTCTCGTATATGTGCAGCTCATCCGAAAGCAGCATCCCCATAGAAGCGTAATCCCTGTGACGCTTCTGTAAACAGCAAACATGGCATCCGAGAAAGACTATGCTAGCTGAGGTAAGGGACATTCAATCATTTAAACTGGTGTGTATAAAAGAGTATATAGTTTACATGGGATATGCTTGTTTTTCTCAACAAAAACATGACATGAGATACAATATAAACATGATAACTATTATATGGTGAGCGTTTAGAGTCATCCTGTACGTTAACTGCGTCAGTCTACTTCATTAGCGGTTCCTTTTTCTTCGCTTTGAGTGAGCTTGAATGCTTTCATTCTATTCTTTTTTGTTTTCACGCATTGCTTGTCTAAATAAAAAAATACAAAAACAGGACATAATATAAGCTTGTTTCGAATATAATTAGAAGGTTGGTTTTTTTTAATGGTGATGCATTATGACTAATAAAATAATTTTACAACGTCTCTTTCTCATTAATTACCTTCATTTAAATAACAGAATATTCAAATACACGTTTTTTATGAGCTTAAATATTTGAATACAAAATTACTGATGAATGACCATCCCTATTGTTAACTAGTCTACTGGATAATGCTGCAGCAAAATTAACAGTAATTCCAGTCTAAGTGTTCAGTAGAAAAAAAATTTAATTTTTTTTTTTTGCGGAAAAACATTCAACTTGTATCTGGACTTTAAAGGGTTCAGATCTCTTTTTTGTTCAATTTAGTTGTAAGATATCAATTCACTTTTCATTCATTCACAGTATTTTTTTGGAACTCATTAAATGTAAATATTTGTATAATTTGTAAAGAAATAATAATAATACTACATTATTATTGACTTTTTAGAATTTGAAATACAACAGTAATATATTTTAATCATGCACCTTTAACTTTAAACCCCATTCTGAACTCTCCAGGAAGTCCTGTATGTGTCTGTTTGTTAGCAAGTTCACTGTATTTAAATTTGCTTCTTATTCAAATTCTTGTAAAATGCATAATATAAGTGAACCGAACTATGGAGCATCTACATCTGAGATGTTGTTCATGAGTAGCACGATGTTGCGCAACGCGTTAAGGCTAAAATTAGCCGTGAGTGTGTGTAAACGGAGCAGCGGCAATCAATAACTCGCCTGGTGCTGCACATGCATTTTATATATTTACTTATTAAGCACAGCCTTTTTTGATTCACAGAGCTATCGCCTGTCTTCAAGTGGCTTTGAAAAAAAATGCACAAGTCATATGAACTACTTTAATTATGTTTTTATGATTCTTTTATGTCATTTTTGGATCTTGACAGGAACAAACATGACTAACACACAGTATCAGATTTGGACTGGGCTCATCAGACTGATACCCAATCCATCTAAAAACATCAGTATCGATGCCGATACTGATCCAGGTATGGGATCGGCGCATCCCTAATTCAAACTTAGTCTGAAAATAATGGGGGGTTGGTGAGCAGACTCTAAAATCCTGTGAGCAGGATGTGACTGCTAATCTGAATGCAATGGTGATTCAGCTGAGACAGAGATAAAATGGCACTCTTTACAGTACTACAGCAGGGAGGGAGAGAGACGGGGGAGAGAGAGAGAGAGAGAGAGAGAGAGAGAGAGAGAGAGAGAAAGAGAGAGAGACTAAACCTCAGTGATTGAGGTCATAGTTGAGGAAAAGGGTGGAAAACAATGGGCTTTGACTGACACTGCAGTCAGTCTTATTACTGCTAACAGTGACACCATGCGCAAAGCCATCATTAAAGCCTTCAGCTCTGCTCTAAGGGAAACTCATTGTGAAAAGTTAACCTGCACTTTCTACTTTTAATAGGCTGTCCTGCATGTTACTGTGGAGGTTAGAACAGGTTTTACAACGACAACACCCGGTCCTTACAATTCCCTCTTTTTTAGGCAACAAATGCACTCATATATATGAGAAAATTATCTTGCAATTCAGCAAACTGAGTAGCTACAGAATAAAAATTCTATACTTTACCTTTGCAAGAATGCTTGGACTGACATTTTTGCCACCAATGCAAAACCCAGGGTTATTGTTTAGCAATCACAAGTAGACTACCGGTAGTGTAAAAAACACACACACACACACACAGAGCTCTAGGATCATGTCAGCTAAACACAGCTGTGCATTGAATAGCTCATCCATCTCAGAATAACCCTTACCCACATAGCTCAGTCAACCATGAGACTATGATGTGATATACTTCACATATCAAGATTAGACAGTGCCTAGAAAACACCAGACTGAGGCAAAACATCTGGGATAATGTTATATTCACAATAACGCATGTTATTCTGATCATCAAACAGAACTAACAGGACGTTCATGGTAAAAGAAGTACCCTCTTTGTCTGACTTCAGGCTCTCTCCCCAACTCTCCCCCTCCCTTGAATGCACTCAAACATACAAGCCATAGACATCAGACAAAACAACTTGTTTACAGTTAGCCTGAAAGCAGTGTGGCAAAAATACGCACTGAGAGGCCCATGGATTGTATAAGAAGTTTTCCCCAAGGGTGGGGGAGGAAAGTAGAGGGATACCATAGGTATGGTTATCACAGTGTGTGAGAGGGGTAAAACCTTTTAAAGACTTTACTCACAACCAAAGCCGCCCGTTGACACACACGTTGACATACACAGAGAGAACATACAACAAACACAGTTTGAATATAAGACAGTTGATCTTATCTGGTCACCTGGTCTGGTCTGATGGTTTTAGGCACTTTTAGCTGGTCAGTTGGCTGGTTTAAGAGGGGTTTGGGGAAGATATCTATACGTAGATACCCCATTAGCAGCTCTTACTAAGGGCCGCGATACATCGGAGCGTCCGCTATATTGGAATGGTCAAGTGCCGTCCCACAATACAGGAAAGTAATAATAATAGTACAGATATAATCTGTAACAGTCTGGAGTTTTTTTCCAGCCAACTTTCAGATTCTATGATTTTCCATAAAAATTGTGAAATATTTTAGATTCTATAAAAATTCTTGAATAGTTTGGGGGTTTTTTCATAGCAAACTGCAAATAAAGACCTCTTCAAATGAATATATCATGGCAAACATACTGAAAATTAGCACCCAGTCTGTCATTTCCTTACATGATGATTTGTTTCCACACAAAAGCAGTTTATGCAGTGGTCTGTGGGTTCTTCTCCATTCACTTACTTGCATTTAAACAGCTCTCCTTGTTGACTGTTCCAAGATGGTGCCGCGGTTGTCATATCCGAACCAGACATATCCAAATGAGGCTACTACGCATTTATATCTATTGGTTTTGGTCATTTTAAACCAGCTGAGCACCAGGTTGCCCAGGCTGGGAGACCAGCTTAAACCATCCAGGACCAGCATAAACCAGCCAAGACCAACCATATGCTGTTTTTTTGCCGTTTTTATTCATTATTTTTCAGCAGGGCTATCATATAACACTTCTAAACATATAGAAACTGTAATCTCATAACTTTGACCTCAACATTTATTAGCAAATAAGCAATATTAAATTTATAATTTGGAATACTATTAATATTTCATGCCGTTATTCTCAATGAAAAACTCTATATCATAGCTTATACTGCAAGTTATCTAACAGCATTAATTCAGGTAAATTGGGCTACTTTTTTGTCAAAAAAGTCTCACATTTAGGTACCTGAATTCGCCCTACATAAATAGAAACAGCTCAGCTCCACAATCCCATCCGACACGGTGATGCCAACTGTGTGATAAAAGTACAGACGCAGCTATTAAACATACGACGAATGAGACAACACTTATAGTAAATCAAATAAGTTGAATATAACAAAATTAACAGCAAACATTTAGACAGTACAGCAGTGTTATGAGGCTGTGGCGGCGGCAGGCTAACCGTGTCTTAGTCAATCTGCCCGTCCGCCCGGAGTTCTCCACTGGCACGGGCCGGGGGTGAAGAATGATGGCACAAGCGTTCACTATGACCCACTCTGTGAGAAATGCAGCACCTACATGCGAGCAAGCACAAAAGCAGCGGGGAGTAGACGTTCAGAGCGGGAGGGAAAACGCCGCGACGCATCGATGATCACAAACATTTGCAAGTTTGCCAAGGCGGTGCACATCTGCCGCTCTTGTCCCGTCTTTGCCAATGCACCGCATCGAGCGCGAACGGGCCAACATCCTCGGGCCTAGACGGGTCTCGAGCTGTTTGGTGTTTAGCACGGCAGCGATGAAATTAGGGTTCGCCCCGTTCTCCACGCGACTCAGTCACAACGGCAACACCATTACGCTCAACTATATCTAACGCGATCCAGCGAACAGGCTAGCTGGTTACCGTCGTTAAAATACACAAATGGACACTTTTTTAGCACACGGAATTTAAAGTTAATATTCCATAGTAATTTAGCGCTAGTTCGGATACCCCACCTGGTCTTATTTTACAGACATCAACAGGTCATCCCGGGACAAATGCACGGGGTGGGGGGCAAGCTAGACCATGCCAATAAGAAACATGATTTAACTAGTTCTTGCCACAACACCACCAATCACGTTCAAAGTGGTGTTTTAAAAATGATTGTACAAATACACAATGTTTTGCAAACAGATTAAAAAAAAATCAGTTTTTTTTTTTAAGTCAGATCTGACTCCGGAACATCTGGCAGCACGATTGTTCAGCCATGTCAGTGAGGTCGGCGAAGTGGTTAAACTTTTTGTTGGTATCATTAGTCTGTACCCATCCCCCATCGCACACCTTCCCCAAAACAACCCCCCAAAATTATCCAAGTCATCGAATTTCAGCAAAAATGCCAGGACATCCGAGGACAGACACCCGGCCGCCGTCCTCGGATGTCACGCAACCTCACATGACCCAGTGCGGGGACTTGATAGCGGCATACTCACCCCTTAGCTGGAAGCCGTTTCAGTGTTTCAATGGAGTCCGACGCGCTCGCTCTCCTTCACTCTCTCGTCTCGTCTGTCTCGCGCTGGAAACAGCCATTCATTGTGGGCATAGGCGCAGAGTCGATCGCAGAGCAATCGAGTGCCAACTCTTTTTCCAGCGGGATCCGGAGCGCAGAGCCACTGATCATGCATAGACTAGACATGACTCCCCATCGTCACTCAATCGCATGATCAACACAGGCGCAGCCTCAATGCCCGGAGACCTATCCAGCGCCGTGATGTATTTGCGCATAGGCTGGCACAGCAACAGCGAAAAAAAGCCACCGCCTCGTTTCCATACGTGCGCAAAAAGTAGGCCACGTCTCTACGTCTCGCCAGACACATCCCCAATATAGAGCACACAGAGTACGCAATTAACTAATAACTATGCACAGCGAAGGAACATTAGGCACCGTTATTATAATGCTTTTGATGAATTATAGTTTGCTTATATTAAAGCAACATTTTGTGTTTAGGACATTACACTGCGTCCTATATCCAAAAGGGATTACTCTAATTGTGTGTGGTAGCTACATTTGCTTTTGATAAATCCTGCATGTTTAATAAAAAATAAAAACCTCTCTATAATTCATTATATCTCGATCAAACAGCAGATCTAACAACCACTTAAAATTAATTTATGCTTGTGGGTTATTCTTGTTTTGAAATCAGCAACACTTTTACATGGGAAGAATGAAATACTACTCACTGTTGGCTCGAATAATCCATATATGTTTTCCGTAAAAAAGACCAGAATCTGCAGGCCACTCATTTGTATTGTAATCTACAGAGGGAAAAAAAACTATGTGCACACGTGACGTCACAGACGGATCCTATAGATGTCCTTACATTACCCCAGTGAGCTACATTTGCAATTGCATTTTTGTATCTAAAAAAACGTGTGCTTGGGCTTCCGTAGTCACGATTTGGAGAAAGTGAAAATACTGGGTTGCCAGATTGGTGTATGCATCATTACATAGCAATTACATTAGTTTATATTTATTTTATTGATCTAGATTTTCACGTATCTCGTGCATGATTATGACGAAGAAACTAAGGCTAATGATAATAATAATGTTATTAATATAGAGTTATTAGGCGCCAAGTTAAAACATTATTACTTTATTATGAGGTAATATTTGCACCTTTTCATTGTCTTTTTAACCCTTTATCCTAAATGTTTTTTATGTCATGTACTTCAAATCAAATAAAAGCATTAAGGCCACATTCAATCCACAATTCACTATGGTTTCACTTTGCCACCACATATTTTTAATAAATGGTGATTTTGATTGTTTGTTTTGTTGTTGTTGCTTTCATAGTCCACAACTATACTGTGCTATTTAACATGGTTAACAAACAAAATCCTAAAGTTGATTCTTCTGAATTTCAAAAGAAAGAGATGTTCTGCCCTCTAGTGGACTTGTTATGTTCTTAAATAAATATACTGTGGTATGGTTTTTATTCTGCTTTGAGGAGCTTATTTAGCCACCAATGGTTAACCACCATAATATCATTCTCTGCATTTATTTAGCATCTTCTGCATTCAGATATTGGAAAATTCAACAGTTTACTTGTCATTTACAAGATGTCTTGTGCCTAAAGCCTATTTCAAAAGGGGTCACACTGAAGCAACCTGGGGTTAACACTGACTTGGTGGTGATGGGGTTCTGTAGGTTATGGTCCATTTTTTTCAGGCTGGGTTAAAAATAGTGATGCACAGAAATGAAAATTCTGGGCCGAAATCGAAAATTCAGGATGCACTTGGCCGAAAACCGAAAATGACTTTTTTTATACCCATTTTAAAATAATATATATATATATATATATATATATATATATATATATATATATATATATATATATATATATATATATATATATATATATATATATATATAATTGTATTAATATTATACTTTTTAATTCATTTCATGAATTTAATTAATCTGAATTGAAAAACTACAAATCAATAAAATGATCACTTTAATTGAAAGTAACACACCAAAATATATTATAACAATATTAAATACATTATTCTTTATTCAGTTCTTTAACAGTCAAATTTAACAGATTTATTTTTTTTTTTTTTACCAATTATCCAATAAATGTAACGTTCTAGAAAACTCTAATGATATGCAAAACAGCCGTCAAGTAGCCTAATTAACTTAGCAGCTCTAGGCTAGCATCTTGCAAATTCAAAAAGTTGAAATATGCTACACAGTAATTTGAATGAAAACAACAGGCAGAACACAGGACGGCAGAGGGCCTCTATTCTGTTTATGTAAACGTATTTATACTTTAATATAAAATTATTGAGCAAAACAGCAGTAATAGAACTAAAACCAAACTCAGCTCTAAACGACAGATGTAGCCTCAAGTGAAGAACAAAGTTTTGCAGGGATAAACACATTTTAATGTAATTGCTATACACATAGCAAATTGGACTGCTTTCTGGTTCTTGAATAACGTATAATGTGCGAGGAAGTGCACCCAGTGGACTTTCTGGTGGCCTGAAAGATGGTGCCCTCCTAGGGAGTTGGTGCCATACGCAGACTGCGTATGCGTATGTTGCGGTGGTACTTATGTTGGCTTATTAATATTATATATCCATACCGCTGACATCGGCCTTTGCTTGGTAGCGCCTCGATTATGATTAGATCGATCGAGAGTGAAACATATATAGCCTATCGGCTCATATTTTCGGCCTTTTTTGTCTTTTGGCCAAAACAAAAAAAATGCAATTTTCGGCCGAAATTTTTCAGTAGCCGAAATTTCGGTGCATAGTTAAAACTTTTGCCCGTAAAGTAACAAAACCCTCACTTCCAGCCTCAACATTGCCCTTGATTGCTCATTCTCACTTATGTGCACTCAGATACCTTTTATATATGCACTCTGAGAGAGAACACTCTCATTTAGAGTGCTGATGTGTTTAATTTCTGCACCACCAAATGTAATTGCAAAAAAATATTTTTCAAGCTGTTTCTTGAATACGCCTGTCTTCTGTTGATCAAACACACAGATTGTCCCGTTGTTGTTTCAGTCTGGATGGGTTGATCAAAACAAACAGAGGATTTATTTTAGTGCCAAATAGACACTGTGTTTACAGTTTTTGAGAAAATTAACCAACGAATGTCTTACTTATTGTTTATTCTGCATAAGAGAAGGTATTTTTAACACACAAATAATTTTCACACTTCAGCTTTAACCCCGGGTTAGCTTCTCTGTCATCTTTTTGGTCACATCTTACTACACATCAGCATACTTTTAATATAAGTCATTATCTCTTTCTCTATTGCCAAATGAAGAAAACTACATACTTCACTAATGATTTTTAAAATATGTGAAGCTTAATGTAATGGAAACCTGGGTGTGCAAGATTACATTGTTTTATAATGGTGGAGATTTTGATTCACCCCAGTAACATTGAATCAACCCAGTTATTTGAATCCATCCATCCATCCATCCATCTTCAACCGCTTAACCGAAGTCAGGTCGCGGGGGCAGCAGCTCCAGCAGGGGGCCCCCAAACTTCCCTATCCCGAGCCACATTAACCAGCTCTGACTGGGGGACCCCGAGATGTTCCCAGGCCAGTGTGGAGATGTAATCTCTCCTCCTAGTCCTGGGTCTTTATTTTTTTTAACACTTTAAAAAATATATAATTTACATTTGGACTGCCTTTGTTTTTTAGATGGGGCTTTGTGATTCATGGTGCCATTGATGGACATTCACGGCTAATCACATACTTAAATTGCAACACTGACAACTGTGCCAGCACTGTTCTGTCTCAGTCTAGACATGCAATATGCCTTTATGGTCTGCACTCTAGTGTCAGGTCAGATCATGGTGAGAACTTACAAGTGGCCTTATTAATGAAACTTGTACAAGCACTTAAGCGCCAGAGTCACAGAACATGGGAATCGGTCCACAATCAAAGGATAGAGCGTTTGAGGAGGGATGTATTTTTTTCTTGTGTTACAACTGTTCTACAGCATGTTCTACTCTCTTGAGGATTCTGGACTTCTGGAGCCCATCAGCGACATTCACAAAATTTTACTCAGCATAGATTTTCTTCCACAGATCCAGCCTAGACTACAGCACTTTAAAGAGGCATGTAATCACCATGATTTGTGCACAGAAAACAATAAAACACCTACTCAAATATGGACAGAGGGAATGCTCTAAAGGATGGGAACAGACAGCACAGCCATCAATAATGTGTTTGGAGAAAATCCCTATTGACCAGAAATTTAGATACACTCCTGACTCAACATGGCATTGAGTCATTACCCACAGCTGAAAATGAACAGATCCCAGCTGTAATTGTAGAACAACCTCAAATAAACCTCACTGGAAACAATGTACATTGCTATTGACCACATTACAGATTTGCAGATGATTAAGAAGTGAAGATGGTGTTAGTGTTATTTTATGTAAAATTAAAAGCATATTTTCTTTTGGAATGTTTTTAAACTATAACTTTAGAACAAGGAAGTCAGCTTAGAAGGTTGACAATTGTGTTCATTTAACACTTCATTAAATCAAAGCTAAGGTTAGCATTTCATTAGTTTATAATAAGTCCATGCCTTTATTTACTTTTAGCTCATGTGCACCCTTTTGTAAAGTGTTACCTTAATTTTGTCAGAGCTAATGAAAGACATGTGAAGTCACACAGTAATGCACATTGGAAAAGATCAACGTACAGTAGATGCTGACAATGGATATACGTTAAATCGAACAAGCTATGTGTAAAGCTAATGGACAAATAGAAAAAAAATGTACCTGACCAATCAGATTATTTTTCCCACAATAAACACAATAGAGCACAGTGTGTTTTATTTTGTGACGCACATCTCAGTAAAAAATGTGTTTGACTTTTGTATGCTTCTCAAAGATAACTTTAAAAGTAATAAAGGTGTAGTGTACTGTAAGTCAGTGGTTCTCAATTGTTTTCAGCATGAGGCCCCCCCTTGTGCATCCATTTGTGCAAGTGCAATTGTATTTACAAACGTGATATCTAAACACCCTGACTACTAACGTGAACAAAACACTTAACCAAAAACAACAAAGATACATTCACATTCAATACTAGACAAAGGTAAACATGAGGGCTTAAATACATGACATGGGGGAACAGACTAATGATCAAACAGAACACTAAACAAGATAAGACAATTAAACTAAAACAAGGACAAACTTGAACTGAAAACAACCTAATGAAAACAAGATTAGGAGCAGGCTGAGGCATGGCCGTGACATGGCCTGTGAGTGTGAACAGAGTCTCGGGAACGACCTCCATGGTCGTGGGCATGAACAGAGTCTCAGGAATGACCTCCGTGGTCGTGGGCATGAACAGAGTCTCGGGAACGACCTCCGTTGTTGTGGGCATGAACAGAGTCTCGGGAACGACCTCCGTGGTCATGGGCATGAACAGAGTCTCGGGAATGACCACTGTGGTCGTGGGCATGGACAGAGACTCGGGAACGACCACTGTGGTTGTGTGCATGGACAGAGTCTCGGGAACAACCACTGTGGTCATTAACACAGGCTGAGACTCAGAGATGAAATCCCTTCTCTTCCGTGAGGCTGAATTTGGTGGTGCAGGCTCTGGGACAGTCGAGGCTGGCCACGCTGGTTCTGAGACAATGCCCTGGCCATGGCAGGCGTGGGCATTGGCTCGTCGAACATGATGTGGGACGCTGGCTTGGCATCCGCCTCCCCCACATTGAATGCAAAACCAGCAATCCGCAGGGTAACTTCGATTCACTGAACCAGACTGAGGGAACAGCGACCGCCAGGCACCAATGAGGAGATTTGCTCACACAGCCCGATACAGAAACAGTCTTTGAGGGCTACCTTATTAAAGTCAACCTCGCTGGCCAGAGAGCAGAAGTCCCCCACATATTCCTCCAGGGATCTATTCCCCTGACGTAGGTGCAGGAGCCGAATTTCTGTGTCCATTATGGGTGGTCTAGTATTCTGTATGAAGAGACAATTACATGAAGAACCTAAGTGCAATTATAAACGTGATATCTAAACTCCCTGACTAGTAGCCTGGCCTGGCATGGCATGGCATGGCATGGCGTGGCGTGGCGTGGCGTGGCCTGCACATTCAATACTAGACAAAAGACAATGGTAAACATGAGGACTTAAATACATGACATGGGGGAACATAAACCAATGATCAAACAGAACGCTAAACAAGCTAACAAAAGACAATTAAACTAAACCAATGACAAACTAGAACTGATAACCACTGAATGAAACAATAAACCAATGAAAACAAGACACATAAACATGGAGAGAAAACAGGACATCACATGACTTCAAAATAAAAGACATGGAATCAAAACATGATCAAAAACACATCTAAGCATGACAAAAATAAGCTTTTTTTAAGCACTGTAGTAAAATGCCAGTGGCTCAGTGGTTTTGTTTGCAACCTGGACGGCATATAGGGATTATTATATTTTTTTTTTGCAATGAAACAAATAAAAACTGTCTACTCAAAAAGAAATAGCTTTGAAATATAATTTAATTAGGAAATTCAGGAACATCAAATTAATAACAACTACTGTACAAAAGTGCCTGCCTGTCTTAGTCAGAAGGATAAGACTGTCTTTCTCTGCAGAGCTTATCAATTCTGGGTGTTATTGGTGACAGACAAACTCTCAAGTCATCTTCCACATTAATCCGTGCACTGTATTTTGTCTTTATTGCCATCATGGCTGAGAAAGATGTCTCACTGTGGTTGGGAAAGGCAACACTATTCTCATGGCCTGAAGAGCAACCTCCTTGTACTCCTTTTCTTCCGTGGGCCAAAATTTTGCTGGGGTCTGCTGCTTAAATCTCATACTGAGAGTGCGATCGCTGGATAATTCCAAAAGTTCATCCTCAGCCTTTCCACAGAGGCCACTGGCCATCACATCACAAAAAAAGGGATCTCGAACCCAGTCATATTTCTCCATGTCAATGTCTGTGAAGTAGTGACTGAAATGTTTATTAAGTGAGGTGAGTGGCAACGATGTCGAGCATGAAGTCCACTCCCATAATGTTTGTTTTTAAAAATTCAGGTAGATGTACTAAGACCCCTGAATAGCAGATGAAGTCTGTTGAGAATAATAAAAAGGCCTGCAAGGTAGCTCAGTTTTGCCATCCACTGTTGAACAGAAAAGAACAGTTGCAGGTCAGGTTAATGTGCTTTCAAAATGTCATGGAGCTCATGTCTCAATTTGAACACTTGCTCCAAAACTTTCCCATGCCACCGCACATCCGAATGGAACTGTAGCCAAACATGAAATGCCCCCATCTTCGTGCATTGTTTTGCGAAGCGATGTGACTTCAGTGGTCTTGACTTAAAGTTCACAGCTGCTACTACTGCTTCCAACACATTGTGCGGGTCAGGTGCAATTGATTTTGATGCAAGTGCTTGGTGATGAAGCATAAAGTGAGTGGCTACGATCTTTGGATTTATGGCTTGAATTAGGGTGACAACTCCACTCTTGTGCCCAGTCATTGCAGTCGCACCATCAGAGCAAAGTACACACTTTTCCCAGCTCAGTTGTTCTTCTACCATGAAAGTGTCCAAGATTTTGAAAATTTCCTCAACTGTAGATCTCCCCTCAAGTTCTTTGGAAAATAATACATCTTCCAAAGTTTTATCATCCCATGAATGTCAAACATACACTAACAACTGCGTTGCACTACTAACATCAGTGCATTCATCAAGCTGATGTGCGAACTACTCACATGATCGCAATCTTTCAGTCGGTTGAGATTTCACATCAAATGAGAGGTCCTTGATCCAGCTGCCTACTGTATCGTTGGACAGTGATATGGATTTAATCTTGTTTGCGGCTTCATCCCTGACCATCACTCTACAAATATTCACTGCTGCTAGAAGTATTAATTCCTCCCCAATTGTGTGCGGCTTTTTACATTTGGCTAGTCATAGGGCTGTAAGATAAGATGCTTGCTGCGCTTTCTCAGGAATTGTTGTGATGTTAGTCAGTCATACATTATGCTTAATATGTTCTTCTTTCTTTGTGGAAAAAAATCCTCACTTTTATTTTGCATGCTCCAGATGAACTGTGAGATGACGGTTGAGTTTATATGGTTTCAGTGCTTCAACAGATAAAATCTTCAAGCACATGTGCACTGTGGTCTGCCGTCACTATATTCCCTGAAGCCATATTTTATGTATGAGTTGTCAAATTTTCGCAATTTCATTTTTTTCATGCTAGGCTCTTCTGTATTAACTTCCACAGCTAAGAGACTATGTCCTCGATCTAAAAACGTATCCATTTGAAATGGTCTTAGGTTTTATCAGTGTGTGGCTAACAGTATTGTACACTGTACAGTATATCAACGGATGTCTCTTTTTGGTGACGTTGCACCAATAATAATAGTTGACAATCCCGATACAAGTAAAATATATATTAAAAAAAATCATGTTCTAGAATTTCCATGTGGCCCCCAGTTTGAGAATCATGGCTATAAGTTACTGGGTCTAACAATCACTTTATAACATTTCTGAATAAAGCTAACACTTTACTACTACTTTAAAAGGAATGGTTCAATGAACATTAGTTAATTGTGAAAATATTTATTTTTCAGTGAACTATTCCTTTGACAAGAACCGAAACAACATTTAAACTCCCCATAATGCAACAGAAATGCATCCATTATGAATGTGCTTTAAAAACAAAGATCTAAAACTTGTTTGATCTGAAACTAAAAACTGATCTAAATTGAACTAGTTCATACAACACCAAAAGTTGGGCTCTAGGACTTTTCATCATTTGTGTGTATCGGCAGCCAAAGTACAATGAGGTAGGTGGCCTCTGGAAAGATTTTTCCATCTTGATGCAGGAACTCTATTTTTGGGCAGTGGGAAATACACAATGGTGGCACTGTTGAGGCTCCAGTGGCAAACTCCATTATCATCTCAAGGGTGACTGGGTCACACTCTCTTTCTTCAAAAAATATGTAGAGATAGTACTGTAACTTCATACAGATGGTGTGGTAAGTGCAGTTATTTGACAGTAAGCTAGTTTTCATCCACTTTTCGTGATGTTTTTTTATCCAGGGTGAAAATGCGTAAACATTTTTTTGCGAAATTTGCAGTCTTCTGCCCCTTTCCATTCGAATGGCCTTTTATTGATAAAATGGCGCGTAATGACGCCATGCTTAAAAAAAACAGTTTGTCGCATAAGTTTTGGTTTACGCAAAAGAAATCTACCCTTAAGCTGTTTCCATATAGAAATGTGTGTATATCACAATTAGCAATATACACACATTTCTGTATGGAAAATACTCCCACATTGTAAAATGGAGAAAGTATTGAGATAATTAAATGAAATCCTAATAGAGTTAAATTAAGTTAAATATTTAAGTATCTGGATAACTAAGTCAGTGGATAATTAAGAATTTTGTAAATTTTGATAAAAATGTATAGAAATGTAAAAAAAACCCCAAAAACTAACAATTCTTGTTGCACTCAAATCGGTTTTGTATACTATTCTGATGATAGTGAAACTTTGTAGTATGGCACTTTTCGTACCACTGTCTCCTTAAGATGTAAGTCGCTTTGGATAAAAGTGTCTGCCAAATGAACTTTTAATAATTAGTCCTCATTCTGGTTTGAGATTCCTTCAGCTGTATTTAAAAAATGTGATGGCATAAATGTTCTGTTACAGTGTGACTTTGAAATTTATAAACTCCCTGTAAAACTTTCTTCTTTTCACCAACAAGTACTATTATATTGGAAATTGATTTTCAAACAATTTTAGCCCACATAACATGTCAGTCTGATTCTGGAATAACAGATGTATAACCGTGAGAAGAAAATCTTTGTTTATTGATGAGTGGTGGCAAAAGGGCATATGGTCAGTGACAAATGTTATGATAACTTTGGGAATATAATGAGTCTCTATAATTGTTGTGTTAAATACAATATAAGTTGCTCAGCTAAAGTGTATGATAGAATTATTAAAAGTATCCCATTGCCGATGATTAAATTAGTTAATTCAAATATTCAGGGGTAAAACCTAAATTGCATGATATCATGATAAAAATGTAAGCTTTGCAGATAAAAAATGCTCTAACAGATTTTTGAGATAAGGTTTACTACAACAATGTTTTACTTTTCTTTGCATATGCTAATTTGGTTGCTTGTTGGACAGAGACTTACTCTGATAAACTTTGCTGGGTAGTTTTTTTAGTATGGTCTGTAGGTCAACCCTGCAACAGGCAAAGTTAAGATTGTTTCAGTCAAACGCACATTTTACTATTTTTAAAAGCAATCTTTACTTAATATATAATTTCTCTTTAAGTATCAGTCTTGCAAAATATAAAATTTATAATATGAGCATTTTAAATTTTTAAATAAGCATTTTTAATGCTTATTTAATGTGAGTTTCTTGTAAGAAAACTACACTACCATTCTTCATAATAATATAATCAAAAATAGACAATCTTTTCACAGCATCATGTCACCCATTAATATTTAAAGATCCGAAACATAAAGGTGTCATGATGCTAGAAGAAAAAATAAAAAAAATAAAACAATAAAGTCTATCATACTACATTGTATGCTAAACATAGGTTTATCATGCTCATCAAAAGAAGCTTTTCTCATTTCTGCTGTGCCAGATGCAAAAAAAAAAAAAAAAAACTCAAATCAGGAAAGAAAGTCTCAATCTTAGGCTTACGAAGTCCTTTAGTACAATCAAGACAGAAGTTTGTGCCTACCCTCAACAGTAAACAGTGTCTGTGCACTTGAAACAGTAAAATTATTCTCATCCATGTTGCTCCCCATATCTTCATAATCATTGTCAGAATCTTCATTTTGCGTATATGTACTCAAATCTTGAGAATTTTCATAATCTACACTTTGAGTACTCATATCCCGTGTATTTACTGTGGCCTAGGTTGCGTCCTATTTGATTCACTATGTGGATCGCAGCCATTCTCTACCTGCACTTCTTACAACCAAGTGGAATCATCTTAATAGGGCTCATTAACTTACCATACCTCATGCCATTAAAGCTATATGAGAGAGAGAGAGAGAGAGAGAGAGAGAGATATGAGGAGGAATATTTTTCATAATATTGAACAGGAATCACTTTTAAGTTTCTTTATGGGCTTTGACTTGAGGTAGCTCTTTGTCAGTCTGATCAATAAGTCAATATTCATATGCAAATTAATTTATGAATGTCTAATTAAAGGGAAATGATACAATAAATTGGGGGTCAGTTACATTATTATTAAAAAGATTTAAAAAAAAAGATAGAGAAATGAATTAATGGGATTAGTGAATGTTCTATCACAGATTTTGCTTTCATTAAAAAAGAAAATACGTTTTTCCATGTCATAGTACTGTATAATAGAGCGCAACAGTGACCCGCCCACTTTTTCAGCCATATGGGTAGCCATCTGGAAGTATTTTCCCCATTAATTTCTTCCACATACTTTTAATAAAATCCTTTATAAAAGAGTTGCGAGCCATATCAAACATACACCGCCCACAAACTTTGAGGCAAAAAAAGGTATTTGAAAATCGGACATAAAGACAAATGTACAAGGCTGTGTGCATACCGTCTTTCATTAAGGCACAAACTACAATCCCATGAAGCATTGCGAATGATGTAATTGAATATATCGCTATGGAAATATATAAAACTTCATTTTAGGTTGTTGTTAGAGAGAGAGAGAGAGAGAGAGAGAGAGAGAGAGAGAGAGAGAGAGAGAGAGAGAGAGAGAGAGAGAGAGAGAGAGAGACCAATATGGTAACACCATATTTTAAGTTTATGGCAAAATACCCCGGTATGTACAAATATCTAAGTATTTTAAGGGGGAATTGAAACCGACTCGATTACGTCATTTACAGTGAGTCATGGGAACGCATGTTTAGCGGTTTTCATTGCCCGCTGTTCTCTGATTGGTGGATAATTCTCTGATGTACCATGGGTAATGTAGTGGTTTACCATGTATTCCACTATCAAACTCGATTTTTAAACAACGAAGTTGAGGTAACGCAGACGGATAGATTCAACGGACTTTGAAAATCTATTTGCCTATGAGATTAATTAATGGGATTTTCACTTCCGGAAACGATGCAATACCGCCACCTTGTGGGCTACTGGCTAAATGTAACCAAGCACACTAGTGAAACTGTAAAACATTGGATTGTTTGCACAAATTCCTTTATTAAATGTACTTAATGTTTTTAAATGTTCAGTGTTAAAAAATCTGTATACATAAAGGGGGATAACACAAATGTTAAAATGTTTTTTGTACTAAAAAAAATAAATTAAAAAAAAGCATTGTTTAATAAAACGTGGTTACAAATTAAAATTCAAAATAACACCTTGTTGACAAATTTGAAAGAACTATAAGCTAGATTGTTTCATAACAATTATGTGTATTAAATGGTTCAAATAGATATATCACATTAATACATATTGATAACTCTAATAACTCTAGTTCTATTAATCACACTGAAGTGTGCTGCTGATATTGTATAAACATTGTTAATGTGTTATTATGAACCTACACCTAAAGTCTGTAAAAAAGTTGTACATGTACATTTTCAGAATTTTTCAGCCCACTAAAATATTTATTACTATCATTTCTTAACAGTGCTATTGATGACTAAAATGTTAATAGAAAATTAGATCATGACAGGGATAAAAACAGAAAGCCAAGACAGTCAATCAAGGCTTATGTTTTAAGATGAAAACTTTTATTATTATTTTTGGTCTTTTTATAGGTATAATTAAAGTCCCATTTACACCCTTGTTTCAAAATGTTACACATTTTTCAATGTCAGAGGCCAGTTACGTAGGACATTTAAACCCTGATGAGATGGTGAATCATTTAGACTCAAAGGGAACTGGCTTGTATATTTATCTTGTTATTGAAATATTCAGGGTGATCATATTTATATGTATATAAGAGTGCGATATGGCCCTACATGTGATTCAGCCTTATAGGTAATCACAGCAGTGCAGATTTAGGGACATATAGCACGCTTGCTAGTGTGATATTGCTTATATACAACAGTTCAATGAACAAGTACATTTTTAAAAATTTGGAAAAACTGAGTACATAAAAAATGAGGTCATAAAAAATGAATTTGTGCATGGAACTATCTTACGACGGATCAGAATCTGCCATTGCTAGTTTAAAACAAATGATCAAACAAGTTATTGGATAAACAAGGATTTGTGTGTGTGTGTGTGTGAGAGAGAGAGAGAGAGAGAGAGAGAGAGAGAGAGACGGAGCGTGTGCGATCACCTGTTGCCAATCCCAAGCAGAGATGCTGTCAGCTTTCTGAATATCAGCTTACTCAGAGGAAAAATAGCATCCAAGTGGGGGTATTTCTCCATATTTCGTGGTAGCCGGTGCACAAGAGTCGATCACTATAGAAACCGCAATGTCCTCTGCCATTTGAAACAGCACCCATTGTGTAATTACTCAGTCTGTTGTGTCTCTCATTTGTGATGAGCCATAAGGCTGAAGTTGTTTGTTTAAAGCTGTTTAAAAGTATTTCCTAGCGTTAGTAGTGTAGTAACTGATCACGAAGAGCTGTTATATGTAAACGGCTGATTCTGATTCACTTCACTTCATATCACTTATCTGGCTCATATTACAAACAAAAATGATCTTTTGCCACCACCTGCTGGCTAACATATGTAATGTAAAAAAAAAAAAAAAGAAGACAAACCATAGCTCTTAACAGATCTGCACTGCTCTTAAACTTTAGTTTAGAATGGCTCGAACACAAGCGGAGTGATACACACACACAGTGAAGCTTCGGAGTGCTAATGCTGTCACACAACCAGTGCTCATGGAACGTCTCCTGGAATCTGAAATAACTGTTGTGTGTGTACGTATATATATATATATATATATATATATATATATATATATATATATATATATATATATATATATATATATATATATATATATGTCTGTATATGTGTGAGTGTGTGTATGTATGTATTCACCGATTAGCCACAACATTAAAACCACCTGCCTAATACTGTGTTGGTCCCCCTCATGCCGCCAAAACAGCACCGACCTGCATCTCAGAATAGCATTTTGAGGTGATATTCTTCACACCACAATTGTACAGAGTGGTTATCTGAGTTACCATAGACTTTGTCAGTTTGAACTAGTCTGGCCATTCTCTGCTGACCTCTTTCATCAACAAGGCATTTCCTTCCACAGAACTGCCACTCACTGAATGTTTTTAACACCATTCTGAGTGACTGTTGTGCATGAAAATCCTTGGAGATCAGCAGTTACAGAAATACTCAAACCAGCCCATCTGGCACCAACAATCATCCATGTGATTATCTAATCAGACAATCATGGCAGCAGTGCATAAAATCATACAGATCCTGGTCAGGTTCACATCAACCATCAGAATGGGGAAAAAATTTGATCACAGCGATTTGGACTGTGGCATGATTGTTGGTGCCAGATGGGCTGGTTTGAGTATTTCTATAACTGCTGATCTCCTGGGATTTTCACACAGAACAGTCTCTAGAATTTATTCAAAATGGTAATAAAAACAAAACAAAAAACATCCAGTAAGCGGCAGTTCATTCGTTACTTATCTTCCCGGCCTGGCTCTGCCCAGATGCCGCTCTGCTCCGCCTTGCTCACCACATCCTCCTCCTGTGTTTTGGCACCAGTGTAACAGCTATGGAAAGGAGGAAGCTGGGATGGCTTGACAAACACAATGATACTTTCCAGTGTGTATAGAAACAAAAACACACACTGCTTTTCAGCCAGCTAAGTAAAATCTGATAACATTCAGATAAATGGACAAGCTTCGTACATCGCTGTCTCTTCTCCTTAAATACTCCTGCCTCCCCTTGCAAGGCCGGTGTGGCACGCAGGTGGAAGTCATTCGCCACTTAAAGGCCCGTAGACAGGGGATGTTCGAGTAGTTTGAATTTAAGTTCATTTTTTTTTCCATCACTTTTTATTCATCAATATCATCTTTTACAGGAGTTACATGCGCAGCAACTGACGTTATGCGCTCATAACAAAATCAGTGAGCGCGATAAAGACGTTCTACATTCGTTGGACATTCGGTTTCGCTGATGTAAGGGACCGTCTGAAAACTCCACTCACTACGCTAAAACATAGATGTCCACTCATTCATTCATTCATTTCACGTGCAATTGAAACAATCTACAACAATTCCAAGAGCCTTATCCACAAGCTCTGCATCTGCAGAAGTTATTTTCTAACAGTGGATTTGTCACCACTAGCGTCAGCTGGCTTGGGCTGTGTTTGTCTGCTGAAATGACAACCATAGTTAATTCCCAGTTTGAGTACAGATCGTCTGGAGAAAGGAATCTCTCCAACAGATGCACTGGCAGCGAGGAAAGCGCTTCAGTTGATGGCATCTGTCCTCACAAGAGTGAATGCAGTTAATTCTTCTTACCGCTAGATGGTAGCACCCATTCATTTGACCAAAGCGATCAACTCTAAACCCGCTAAGAGTTGCATCTCAAGAAATAAAATGTACGTGCAGTATTAGGATGCACGTACACGCCATCTGAACCTGAAGAATCATAACCTAACCGCATGGGTGTCAAAAGTGATGTTAACAAAGACCGTGCAACCTGTAAAATGTAATGCAAACTATTGATTTGTCGAATTAAATTCCAGAATTAAAGAAAATTATCATGTAAACAATCAGTTGCAATGGGAAACACAGCATTCTAGAAAGCATGGCTCATCTTCAATGCACTTTCTCTCATAAACAGCTTTGACTTAACCCAACCTTAAAGTCTGAGATGATGTGTATCACTTATCAGTTGCTAAAGTTACATGTTATCTTCAAACTTTGACATCTTTGCTCAGTACAAATTATATCTTCCCACTTTTACAGACAGTTAAGTGCTCTAAGAAAGAATTTAGCACAGCTATTAACTGCTATGGTGAAACATTGGGGTGCATTTAACAGCTGGCAAGACGGGCCATTTGGGATCCGCTACTGAGCATCCTATGCTATAAAACAAGCAAGTAATTTTCACCCACCTCTGCAGGCATAAAGGGCTGGGTGAAACACCCAGGTCTAGATGCGAGTTTACTAAATTGTAAAAAGGGAAAATGTGCAATTATTTCTGCCAGAACTGACTCTTGAAGTGTTAACCCAAAAATCACAATTCTTTAATTATTCACCAAAGCCGTATGACTTTCTTTCTTCAATGAAACATAAAATGAGATGTTTGGCAGAGTGTTAGCCTTAGTCACCACTCAATTTCATTGCATCATTTTCCATACAATGAAGTGAATGATGATTGAGGCTATCATTCAGCCTAACATTGCTTTTTGTGATCCACAAAAGACAGTTATAGGGGTTGGTTGGTTGGTGTAACTTAATGCAATCAGGTTAATTCAGTCAAACTGAATAGTATTTCTGACTGGAAAAAATCTATTTATTTAGATGTTACCTGACAGAAAAAAAACAGTGTATTTAGCCTTTTGAAACCCTGTTTCTACAGTATTTCTTGCTTATCAAGTGAAAAACAAGTATTCAGAGCCATTCGGACAGATGGAGCGGGTGGTGCGAAATGGACTTGTTGGGTAAGTTTCAAAGAGTACAGAATCTGAGAAGGCCATGCTTGTTGAATGAATGAGCACAAGATGAACAAGTAATCAGATGAGTTTTCACGATACTGCGACACAGCAGAACCCTCTAGTCTATCAACAGCCACTGCTACTCACACCGGCATGTGTTCACTTATTCACGCCATAATTTATTCATCTTTTCTCCTCTTCTCTGCTCTCTAGTTTCAAAGTGAATTTCAAAGTCTCTTCGCTTCTCACTTCTACACAAATACAACCTTCATACATCTTACCATAAGTATTTTTCAGTACTTTGTTAGCCCATTAGTTTGACAGCTGGTTATAAAAACATTGTGTCTAAGCCAGAGTCAGCCATGCTGCCCTACCCCCATTGCTCTGACAGTTGGGTGTGCAAGACGAGAGGAAGACAGTAATGGAAGGATGGACTGAGAGTGTGAGATGAAGAGAAATATCTGCTTTTTAAGCAGTGTCACACAGTATCTTTTTGCTCTACCTTGGCTCATTGCTTGTCTCACGTCTGGGGCCCGTTGCCATGGGAACACAGCTGCAGCACTTGAGTCGTGAGTTGGGGAGACTGGAGGTCACTATTTAGTAAACACATTCACATTTCTTCATAGCATTGAGAAAGTTGTAAGACAGGGGAAAAAGAAACAGCTTACAGAATCAATGGGCACAGCTCTGCCCATAGTATGAGCAAATGGTTTGATTTGTGTTCACAGAGAAGCTTGAAATGTTCTCATATTGGATGGTTTTACCAGTCAGCTCGCTCAAGGATCACTTCATAGTGCATCCAATTCTCACTTGATCATTCTTTTTATTTCACGTTGTACGTTTGGACATCAACATGTTAACGTTTGTTGCACAGGCCTTTTCTCTGAGATTAAAAAAAAAATACCTTTGCTCTTTCTTTATTATATCACATCTTTGATAAATTGGACTATGGTAAATAATGGATTTCATCACCAATATAAACACATAACACATGCAGTCATTATAGTATATGCTCCTCTATACTCACCACGCATTGATTGAAAATCAAGCCGTCAGTTCACCCATTGCACATGGCATTATGTCAAAAGTAGTGATTTCAACCACAATATGTAGTCAACCATTCTTGTGGCGGTGATGTACATGGCCAACAGCACTTGGAATAAGGCTATGTTCAGATATGCACACAAGCATGAGTGTTACTTGGTGAAGAAACTTATTGAAGACTGTCAGTCATCAGTGTGCTGCCCATACTCAAGATTTCGGTAGATTTGATACACCCATCATTCACACATTTCCACACATTATTATATATTTTAGATAATTTGAAAAGGATTTCTGCAGCCATTAAGACTATAGTGCTCTGAACTTAACTTAAAGGAATAGATGACAAAAAATGAAAATTCTCTCATAATTTACTCACCCCCATGTCATCCCAGATGTGTATGACGTTCTTTCTTCTGCAGAACACAAATTAAGATTTTTAGAATAATATTCAAACTCTGGAGATCTATACAATGCAAGTGAATGGGTGCCAACATTTTGAAGCAGCAAACATCACATAAAGGCAGTATAAAAGTGACTCCAGTAGTTAAATCCATATTTTGAAAGGTATGGGTGAAAAACAGATCAATATTTAAGTCAATTTTTTTTTTTTATAGAAATTCTTCTTCTTGCCCAGTAAGGGGCATATAATCATGAATAATGTGAATCACCAAAAACACAAGAAGAAGAATGTGAAGGTAAAAGTTGAAGTGGAGGCTGACTGAGCAAAGAGGAGAATTTATAGTAAAATTTGACTTATTGGAAATATTGAACTGTTTCTCAACCACATCTGTCAAATTGCTTCTGGACAAATTGATTTAATCACTGGAGTCATATGGATTACTTTTATGCTTATGTGATTTTTGGAGCATAAAAATGTTGGCACCCATTCACTTGCATTTTATGGACCAAAAGAGCTGATAAATTCTTCTAAAAACTTTTGTGTTCAGCAGAAGAAAGTCACACACATCTGGGATGAAATAAGAGTGAGTAGATGATGGGAGAATATTCATTTTTGGGTGAACTATCCATTAAGACATTTTAGAAAGTTTAAACCATTCCACAGAATTTTGCAGATTTCCCAACAAAATCAGAAATAGGCTACAAATACAAAATAAAAAAATTAAAAAATAATCATCATAAGCAGATTAGCCTACATTTGGGCCTGGTAATCAGTTCCAGAAATCTTAAAGGAACATTCAGGGTTCAATACAATTTTAGCTCGACAGCAATTGGGCCATTATGTTGATTAGAACAAAAAATAATTTTGACTTTTCCTCCTTTTCTTAAAAAAAAAAAAAAAAAAAAAAAAAAGCAAAAATCTGGGTTACAGTGGGGCACTTGCAATGGAAGTGAATAGAGCCCATTCGTAAACTTTAAAATACTTTTTAAAGTATAGCCACAAGACGTAAACAATATGAGCGATAGCATGATTTAAGTGTGATAAAATTACTTACTAACCTTTTCAGTGCAGAGTTTTATCCAATTTTACAACATCGTTGCCATGGCGAATTAACGCCGTACACGCTTTTAAACAATTTCATAGCTCAATACGCCAGTTTTAAAAGAAGGATTAATGTAAGTGCTTTTATAAAATTATAAGCTTCTCATTTCTGCATTTCAACCCACCAAATATGGGCCCTAATCACTTCCATTGTAAGTGCCTGGCTATTACCCTTGATTTTTGCTTTTTTTTTTTTTAAGAAAAGGAGGGACCAGTATTTTATTATTATTATTTTCTTTGTGAACGTTATGCCACATATGCTACTGACTGAGTTTAACTTTTATTAAACACGGATCATTCCTAGGCTAGTTATGGTAATTGCTAATATTTTTCAGGGGCTGCCACTAAAAAAGGTCACAGAAAAAAAAAAAATCTTAACAACTGTACCCCTCGTTTTAGACAAGGGATGGCATACTGCGGTTGAACTCACGCAGGAGTGGCATCACAATCCCCCGTGCAAAGAGGTCTACCCCGATCTTCCTTCTTCTGCTCCATCGCACGCTCTCTCTCCCCCTCCCTCCCATCTTCTGTATCTCTCACTGATCCCACAGTGTAGTAAAGCGGAGAGGCAAGCTTAACAAACAGCGGCAGCTTTTCAGAGCAGACGCAGTGAGAGGTAGGAAACTTTCTTGTTTTACATCACCCGAATTCATAACAAACAAAATGTACAACCTCTTTCCAATGAATAGGGGATTTGGCATCGCGGTTGCTCAGACTGCGCATTGCTCTTATGAGAAGCCACCTGCACGCGCTGCGACTCACGCGCTCTATCCAGAAATCATCTAAAAGCTTTAACGCATCTCTGGCACAAGCGATCAACGCGTTTTCTGTCTGAATGCATCTCAGATGGGAATTTCAAGGCACACTGCTGTTATCTTTAAAGCTCAATTACGCAGGTTGAATTTGATTCTTTAATCATGCTTTGTTTGTAGGTGCCATATGATTGTGCATCATGTCCGAGTTGTTATATAGTTCACTATTACTCTATGGGCTATGTCACTATTAATCTATGGGCATGCAATAAACATGGAGATGCACTTACGGCGTACCGTTAGATCGCCACTGACAGATGTGCGGAGGGGATTTGGTATTAATATACCACGGCGGGGTTTTGTTGGCGAGCTGCGTGACACGGTTTCTGCTCATAGCAGCTTTCAGATGATGGGAAGGTGCATTTGCACGAGCATTTCATAGCTTTGACATGCCCCGTTTTATTTCATGTATTTTTCATGCATAATGTTTGTAAGTAAGAATGTAAGAGCATTACGCCTCCCTGAACTGCTTGTTGGAATTACATTCACAGCTTAAGAATGTATGTGTTAAGAGTGAGTGGGACATTTTGAATAATGATGAGTGTTTTTTTTTTGTTTGTTTGTTTGTTTTTTTTAAATGTGCATCAATAATTAACCATTGGAGCAAGGATTGATCTCTAATTAATGGTAAAATTGTAGTCATTCTAATGTTACATTTTTTTCAAATTGAAAATCCACTCTCATGACATAAATAAAACAAACAGCCACAACATTAAAACCACCTGCCCAATATTGTGTAGGTCCCCCTCGTGCCGCCAAAACAGCACCAACCCACAGCTCAGAATAGCAATCTACTCTCCACAATTGTACAGAGTGGTTATCAGAGTTACCGTAGACTTTGTCAGTTTGACCTCCAGACTGGCTGGTTTGAGTATTACTGTAACTGTTGATCTCCTGGGATTTTCCACACACAACAGTCTCTAGAATTTTCTCAGAATGGTGCCAAAAACAAAAAAAAACATCTGATAAATGGCAGTTCTGTGGACGGAAATCCTTGTTGATAAGAGAGGTCAACGAATGAATGACCAGACTGGTTTAATTTTTTCTGACATCAGAACAATTCATACTCTCATGTGTGGAGTTGTGTACATTCCTTCTTGATTCTGTGTCTACAGTAAAGCATCTTAATATTGCCATTACGACTGGTAATCAATGGCAATAAATTACTTCAGAAAGTGGTTATAGTAGGGTTTAGCAGGATTACAAACCCAGTAATTTGCACAGTTGGATGTCACAGTGCTCAATCTCACTCTATCAGTCAATGATTTTCAGAGCAATTCAGTACCTCAGCCACATGACTGTGTTTGCACAGAGAGCCCAGGGCTCAAACTGCCACCACTGAGGTCATGCCACCAGCATAGTGAAGTGAAGGACATTTTGGACATTGTCTTGTTGTGTTTTTATATCTCTAAGGTTTGAAGGCACAACTGGTATTTAAATGTCAAAATGTGGTAGATGTTGCTCTGTTTGTTTGTAAAATTAAACCAAAGTAATTAAAGAACTAGGCACAGGAGATGATGTTTTTCTTGTGCACTTAATGCATCTCTCTCCTCACTGCACAGAGAGGCAGTAATTATGATGCCAAGCTGAACTGTCCTTTTTCTCCAAATGCATCCCTAAAGACAGAATCCCTGCAGGCTTTCAATGTGCCTTTTAATTAGAGCTACATAATGATATAAGAGAGACAGAGGGAGTGTGTGTGTTATGGGGGAGGGTGTCTTATATTCTGCTTCCTATTAAAGAATGATCACTTTGATTTTGTATGTCATTGGATAGATTAGGCCACATCCATGTAGTCAGAACCATTGGCCTGTTGTGGGCAGTAGTTATGATCTGATTCTATGTACAAAGAAATGTACAGGCATAGGTTAAGACAGTGTCACTTAGAGAGCTGACCAATGCTACTATGTAATCATATGTTATGCTGCCTGGTGGCATAAGATATGAAGCAGAGTTGAATGATCACTCATTAACTCATTTTTTTTATTATTATTCTGACTTCAAAGATCAAGAGAAAATGTCTTTGCCTTGGCAAATAAGAAACAAGTTTAATTTGGTCAGTCTGTCTCCATGTATTTACGCACATGTTTTATTTAGTAATGAGGCTCAGTGTAATTTGGCTTAGGTAATGCATTTTTTTAATTAAATTGATAGGCATTACCATACTCATGTATGTGATGGGGTGATTCTCAAGAAGAAAATGATCTGGTCAAAGCCTATTTCAATCCCAAATTGAAAAAAAATAAAAATAGAAAAGTAATTCTCAGTATCGTCCACCTGTGGTTTTCTTTGGTGATTCTCATTAGCATAAGTGATAACACAATAATTTATTTACTGTATTACAGCCAAAAAAGATGCTGTTGGAGCACAGGTTGATGAGGATAAATACTTAACATTGTCATATTTTTTGCCCATTGAGCTATTTTTGTGCCACTCACAGCAGAGTGGTAAGTATCTACTTTGTTGGGATTCATGCTAGTACATTTACCATGTCAACGTAAACTTTTGACTTGCTACCAAAGGTTTTGTTCAGTTTACTTAAATTTCTTAAGTTCATACAGCTGAACATTGGGGTGCTGGAACTACTCAACACTGTTGTTTGGAACCACTTGACACTGCTTTAATTAAATCCAGCAGTTTGTTTTTTGAGTGTAGGCCCACATTGCTCTGTGGTTGTATGAGGATAAAGAAACATACATTGATGTCATGCTTTTATTGTCTAAAGCTGCCGCCACACTAGCAGACACCAAACGACTAGATTTTTGTAGAGGGTGTCACACATGCAGACATTTTTTGCTATGATCTTGCTCTCTTTAATCAGAGGTATGACACACTTGCCAATTAAAGCTGCACTACAGAAATTGTATTTAGTTATAAATTAACAAAATGCTAAAAACTGTTATAAAAACAGTTCAAAACCATGTACTTACCTTAACCCGATTCACTACAGTAAGCCTACAAAAATGATTTGTATTTTGAGCTGTCCAGTCAGATTGGTACGAAATCACAAGATTATGTCATTAATCCTTACGTCATGTACATAAACATAGAAATTGGAGTGCTGGCTGTCATGTGTTCTGGCTGGGGAAACTACACTGTTCAGTTCAGTCAGTCACTGTCAAACAGTTCAGGACAGCAACGCTGAAGTCTGGATGGATGTTTATCTGTTAACTGTTTGGCAAAGTTCTTTACTTGCTATAAGGCTTGGATATGAATCGAACAATACTCATGTGTTTACTTTAACATGAATGAATATTCATGAATTTTAAGTATATTATAACATTGCTCCAGATTCTCTAACAGTGTGTGTGTGTGTGTGTGTGTGTGTGCGTGCCGGTTTTCTCATTTGTTTTGGCCCAGTCGCAGAAATGCACAAGCAATAACTAATTGTAATTTTAGCATATTGTAAAGAAGTTCATGCTCATGGGCAAGGAAGCGGCAAGAAAACGGCTTGACATACAAATAATAGTTTAATGGTAAACTCAAAATACAAACACATAGGACAAAGGACATGTCCGTAAGGATCTCTCTCTCGCACCGCCCTCTGCAGTCGGCCTTTATCCCTCTCGGTGGCTTGATTAGCCTAATACGGGACCGGGCATGTTGACTCACGACACGGCCCCACCCTCCACCGTGCCACACATATATTCTGTCTGTTTACACTATATTATTATCTCAAGTTGTTTCAAATTTACTGATTTCATAGCACAATTCTGTACATAAATGAATTTGTTTAGTGTGTAACCATCCATCTATTATAACTTAATATAGTAAAAGAAATTATTAATTAAACATATAATTGTATTTTTTTTAAATTGCACATGTCTGCATATTATTTTCATGTTTAATAAAGTATATTTCACCCCCATCATTATTAAATCCTTGTTTTATGTTTTTAGTTTATAGTATTATTGTGTGCAGTGCAAAGACAAGCTATTGTAGTATTACTGTTTGACGGTTAACTGAGGCTGTACAATATAAAATAATAAAGTCTTCCATTGAACTCATTTCAATGTTGATTTAATAGTAGATTGAAGAGAGTTCCCTGTTCTCTTTGTGAAAGCACTTTTGAGTGTAGTGTCAGAAAAGTGCTATAAGTATAAAATTCATTCATTCAAAATAAGTAAATAAGAGTTTTTTTTTCCTCATCAATTAACATTTCAGTTTTACATTTTTAAGTGTGTAACATAATAACAACATGAAAATAGCATGTTTTGACTCCAGCTCTGAATATCTCCCAGTCGTGATCACACACAGGCGATGTCCATTCATTCATTCATTCATTCATCTTCAACCGCTTATCCTAGGCGATGTCCAAGTAAGCTGAAATCATGAGATTCAGCCGCGCAGAAGAGCAATGCCAAAATATAGCTCACGTAAAGTGTTCATCCACAAATAGCTTACAAGTTTCAACCACAGATGCCGCAAGAGAGCGCAAAGTTCCGTAGTACAGCTTTAAGAATGAAAGAGGGGTGACAAACATACCAACTCAATGCAACTCCCTCTCTCTGATTCCCTGTCATGTGAAGCTTGCCGAAATAACAGGTGTACCGCTTGAGCATATGAGTAATTTAGGATTAGGAAGCGATTCATGGTGTAACTTTACCTTGTGAAAGTGTGTAATTGTGTATTTATCCCCTCAAGGCTTGCAGTAGAATGCGTATGTGAAGAGAGAGAGAGAGAGAGAGAGAGAGAGAGAGAGAGAGAGAGAGAGAGAGAGAGAGAGAATGAGAAAGCAGATTTGTTTCTGTGGTTCAGTATGCATGTGCCTGAACAGATATGGCTGGACCTGTTGCCAACTTTTACGTAACACTTTTGGCCAATAAAGTCAAGACACTTCTCTCCAGATGATCTACAACTTTCTGCCAGTCAGGCTGAGTATGTTATTATGATGTGCTGATTGTAATTGGAGTGTTTCTCGTCATTACTGAGTCTCATGATGATTGGTTAATGAGGCTTGCTTGTTTACCTTACTGTCACTTCCTATTGGCCAGTTCAGGGGGGGTAATTACACTCCCAGTACTATGGGGGGCCCTAAAATTACCTTAAGCACTGCAGTTATAACATGGATCTGTTTGGCTGTGTGTGCTGTCAGTCTGTGTACATGTTTGTTGTGTCTGGATACACGTTTCCAAGTGCTTCAAAGTGTGTTTGAATTTCTTTCCTAAAGTAACTACTTGAAAGTGACATCATCCATAGCTAGAATTATTTTATTTTTTATCCACAATGCTAGAGTTTTGATGGTTTCAAGATGTTGCCATGCTGTTGCTAAGGTGTTATGAGTGACTACAGTGTTTCTAGGTGGTTATTATAGGGCAGTGTTTCTCAGCTGGTGGGTCACGTGCCGCCAGTCTGTTCGGACTGGGAGGGAAAGAACATTCATGATTCTCTATGAAAATGTTTCGCCAGCCGCCTTAGTGTAATTTCAGCATTTTATACACGCAAAAGACTTCTCTTCTGAAACGTGAGATTTTCGCAATGCGATTAAAGCTTGTTTTTCAATGATCTGCTCTCTGATCCACTGTATCTCTGGCTCGCATGTTCGCCCATCACACAACGATGCCCAATTGAATACTAGAGAATTGTTCTAGTTTAATTCGTTATAGAGGTAGTCAAACCTCTCAAACAGGCAAATATGTTTCACAATTTTACAGTATTGACATTAACTGTTTAATATAACATATTAAATAATCTATTAGGTAGAATCTGTACTATTTTTCATTAACATTATAATTTATTATTATATAATATTATTATATTATTATTATTAGAAAAACTAGCTACATTGACCTGTAGCCATAGTAATGAGGGGGCATCATGGTCTTATGCCTGTGGTTATTTGTCATTACACTGTAAATATATAAGGGCAATTACATAAATGGCTTTAAAGTCTGGAACTCCAAGACTTGTGGACTAATTGTGAAAAAAGTTTTCCTCCTGTGTAATATACAGTATGTTCTGTTAAATGATATTTGATATTAGGAAATAAACTGGATAATACATAGAATGGACTCATCAATATGCTCATCAACTTTTAAATGGGGGAAGAGATCTTTTTGTTAACAACAAAATAATGTCACTTGATGCATGCATTTATACTGGAAAACCATGAACAAAACTAAGATAAAAGAAAATGCGACCCAATATACATTAAACTCAGGTTATGTTTTTTACTGTAGTGGGTCACCATATAATGTCCAGTGTAAAATTTGAGTCTCGAAGCAAAACCAGTTGAGAACCACTACTATAGGGTGTTGTGGGTGGTTGGTACATATGGCTAAAAAGCCCTAGCCTCCATGTTATTCTGACCCCTAGATATGTTTGTGGCACCTTTTCAACTTTTTTTTTTTTTGCCATATGAAAGTCTGGACGCTTATGAAAGTAGTAGCACTCGTTTCCTCAGTAAGCCCCATAATTTGCAGTATCTTTAATATTCACAACACAAATGGTACCGGACAAGTTATTTGCCTTTGCTAGCACCTCTAACAATCATAAATTTGAAAAATGGGGGGAAAGCTGACATTAGCATTCATTCTACATGTATACGAAAAGTTATGCCAGGCCACTTGACCATAAAGGTGTTCAGCACGGATGATGGATTGATATACTATTTAATGCATGCGGGAAAATTATGAATATTCTCATTGCATAAACACTAATTTCCTGAGACAAGATTTCTCTTTTTCTCGTTCCTTTCCCCACACTATTCCCACCTCTGACATTTAAAAGAGTGATGCAATGTGCATTTTTGTACTGTACCAACTCAAAGAAAATGACCTTTCATTCACTGAGAGCTACACTTGAAAGTGTCTACCATGATAGGAATTTCAACATTTCAGAGTTTGCAGTCTTTGACTATTTTGAAAGAAAGAAAGAGCTTCCATCCATCACTCATTCAGCTTTAGACTGACAATCTTTACTCTGATAAAGTCCAAAGAACACTGGCAGCAACATTACCACACAGTCCTGATAAGAGAACCAAGAAAAGAGAGAGAGAGAGAGAGAGAGAGAGAGATAGATACTGAAACGTGTCAAATGCACATTCATTTTGAGGCCATTCCAATTTACTCTTGTCCCATGCATTCAGTTTAATATAATATAATTTTTTAAAATTTTGCTGGTTATGTGTAAACCTCTCTTATCGAAACACAATTTACATTTGAAGCTTTCATGAGTATGAGTGTTAGAACATGATTTTGTAAATACGTCAGTGATTTGACCTGAAACTAATTTATTTATTTTCTTTATAAGAGCTGTACGTTGCATTTCTACATTTGTACATACCTGAATGAGATCATTGTTTACCTTTTGGCTGTAGTGATGAAATGGTTTTCATATTGAATTAAGAACTTGCAATTAAGGGAAGATTTTAGTGGAAAATAATATCCCAATTAACATCTGTTGGAGTATTTTCATAATGTTTACTGATTTAACTGATTTTACAGATTGTTTGTAATCGCCGAGCTGAGTTTGATATTTGCGTCACAATTAGTGAATCACAATTGTTCTTTTAAGTTAGGCCATATCCTGCTCTTGTTCTAGGGATATGATAGATCTATTTAACTGCATGACAGTGCATGTAGTACAACTGATTGAAAGACTCAAGGCCGCGATCACAACAACCACCTCCGTGTAAGACAGATTGATGGACAGGCAGGCCCATAGGTGTGGTTTGCATTTATGCTGTATACAGCAGCCGAGTGTGTCATTATGAATGAGCAAAAGAATAGAATGAGAGTGGGTGTGTGTACATGCTTAGTTTGGAAAAAAAGTGTCCCCTAAAGGTAGCTCAATCTGACAAAACCTTACTTTGAGGACATTCAGGGACATCCTCAGTAGAGTGCAACAGTGCACAACCACTTTTTCAGCCGTCTTGTTTCCCATTCATGTTCCCTTTCAAAAAGCTACACTTATGATGCTGCGCTGAGTTAGCTCTTTGGGAACAAATTTAGGTGTGACCAGCTGTGAATATGTGTGCAACACGTCAATGAACATTGGCTGGAATTTATAGCCTCTGCCGGTGACATCATTGGATGCACCTGTAGCAGGGCTATAAATAGATGTGTCACAGGTGCATCGTCAGATTCTTTGTCTTCAGATTACTCTGTGTGTGTGTGTGCGCGCTTCATGAACCTGTCAGAAACTTTTTACTTTTCTCTGTTAGGAGTTAGAATTGTTAGGCAGTGCTCAGAAACCTTTCTCTTTCTCTTTTCTTTAAAAAAAAGAAGAAAAAGAATGACTGATGAACAAAGAAAGTTTTGTTTTGTGTGTTTTAGTGTTAATTTCGTCAGACGAGACGAGACTAAATATGTTCGTCAACGACCTTTTTTTCCATGACTAAGACGAGACGATAACAAGATTGCACCAATGTCCAAAAACGCTGACTAAGACTAAATTAACATGCATTATTGTTGACGAAAAAAGACGAGACTAAAATGTTTTGCATAAAATAAAAACTAAGATAAAATCTCTCTTCATTTTCGTATACAATCGTCTCTACTTTTTCATCATGAGATAGAATATTCTGCTGTTACGCCTTCAAAATATTCCGAATGAGTTCGCGCTGTTGCTCTAGTAACGGTTACAGGTCTCATACTCCTGTGGCTGCAACACGAAACTACATGGAGCAAGAACACAACAATCATAGACAGTGGCGAACACGCGACGAGCGCCGACGACATGCTAGGTAGAAGGAAGAGGCTCGATATTTGGTCGCATTTTAGGTACAATGATATTGACAAAAAGTCAGAATGTGTCATTATAACTGACGGGAAGCACTGCGGATAAACAATACCGGGAAAAACACCACCAATCTTAAGCGACATCTAAAGGCTAACCACCCACACATTCAGGGAAGTTAACTTAAATATACATCTCATAAGCTAATGCTGATTTTAGGCATCTACGCTGTAAATTAACCAGTTAGCTATGGTGTTGTGGCACATACATTATGCAGGTTATATATATTTTATGTAACTTATTTGCTTAATAAAATACTCTTCAGAACAAGTTCATCATTTGTGAATGTGTCTCTTAAATCAGAAAACCAGACACGTTTAACAAAGTGAATTCAACATATCATTCAACAAGTGTATTTTGTCAGGTAATTATGACATTTAACCAATTTTTGAGATGTGTGAAACATTATTTGACTGAAATGGTTATCTCAGAATTAATCTCAGAAATAATTTATTTAAAAAAAGACTAAACTTGACTAAGATATATTGAGTTTTCTTTTGACTAAAACTAGACTAAAATGACGAGACTTTTAGTTGACTAAAACTTGACTAAGATACCTTAAATTCTCTTTTGACTAAAACTAGACTAAAATGACGAGACTTTTAGTCGACTAAAACTTGACTAACAAAAAAAGATATGTGAATGACTAAATATGACTAAAACTAACAAGGACATTTGGCACAAGACTAAGACTAAGACTAAATTAAAAATAGGTAACAAAATTAACACTAGTGTGTTTGGGGGAAGAGCACGCTGCTCTTGCGTTGTGGCAATGCGGGTGCGAGCATTGCGATCTGTTTACAGTCAAAATGCTTCACACTCGTCTCACTTACTTCCAAGAGCCAGCACCCACTCTTTCGTCATGTGGCTCTTGCATAGATCTGGCTGAGGAGCGAGAGACGGGTCCGTCCCTATCGCTCGTGCTCTTTCTTGTAAGATCCTTCAGATGTAAGCCTGAAGCATGCCTCGGTGCCTCTTCGGTTCACAAGGGGGATGCTGAAACTCTGTACATTCCACGCGCAATAATAAAGCGGCTGAGGAATTACTCGAGGTGGTTACTCAGGCTGTGGCCAGACTATAGTTAGACTGGCCACGCGAACAAGAGACACCCCCCCCCCCCCAAACACTCCAAACTAGACAGATTTCTGTCTGGTGGCCAAAAATAAATACATTTAAAAAATTTAATAAATAAATAACAAAAGGGAAGGGAACGCTATATCAGTCCCTTCCTTTCTTCTATGACCTCCATAACGAGCATTCTCATTCATGGAGGAATCCTTATACTTCCCGAGTCTTCGTGCCCTCGACGTTGACATATTCGACTCTCGTGGGTGCTGAGGCTCGGGGGTATTCGGTGATGACGCCGGTTATCTCTCACCTGGCTCGGTATTATCGATAAAGAGACCCACTCTCCACACAAAGCTGTGCAGGACCACCTCCACACTAGTTGGGAAGGCTTATCAGGCAGCAGGTCAGGCTTGTGCTGCCCTGCACACTATGGCAGTGTTACAGGCATAGTAGGCTAATCTGTTGAAGTATTCGGTGTTGCCGCCGGTAGAAGAGACACTTGCGGGTTATCTCTCGCCTGGCTCGGCATCATCACTAAAGAGACCCACTCTCCACACAAAGCTGTGCAGGACCACCTCCATGCTAGTGGGGAAGGCTTATCAGGCAGCAGGTCAGGCTGGTGCTGCCCTGCACACTATGGCAGTGTTACAGGCGTACTAGGCTAATCTGTTGAAGAATTCGGTGTTGCCGCCGGTAGAAGAGACACTTGCGGGTTATCTCTCACCTGGCTCGGCATCATCACTAAAGAGACCCACTCTCCCCACAAAGCTGTGCAGGACCATCTCCATGCTAGTGGGGAAGGCTTATCAGGCAGCAGGTCAGGCTGGTTCTGCCCTGCACACTATGGCAGTGTTACAGGCGCACATGGCTAATCTGTTGAAGGACCTGAGTATGGGCACCACGGTCGAGCTTCGTTGAGCCATGGATCTGTCTCTCTGCATGACCAAGCAGATGGCCCGAACCATTGGCCGGTCTATGTCTGCTTTAGTCAGCATGGAGAGGCACTTATGGCTTAACCTATCGGGCATCAGAGACAAGGACAAAACTTTCCTTCTCGATGCCCCGGTTTCACCTTCTGGCTTATTTGGTGACACTATGAATATAGTTATCACCAGGTTCCAGGAGGCAAAAAGTCACGAGGAAGCCTTCGGGCAATTCCTTCCTCGCCACACTCGGGCCATCGGCCACCCAGCCCCGCTCCGGTCCTTCTGGATGGGAGGCTAAAAAACAAACCGTGGCGACTCGTGCTCCCCTCGTAAAGACTGGGGTCCGGTTCGTTGCCCTCAGCAGCCCCCAAAGCAAGACCTCAGGGCAGTTATTTCTAAAAAGGAAAAAAACCCTGACGGTTTTGAGCCCAGCCTTGTGGGGGTAGCCCCCCTCAGGACGGGGTGCGTGTATGATCCACTTCGACCCTCCCGGTACCCCCACAAAACCTCTCCATTCCCGCCACCTCTGGTATTTCGGGAGTTAGAGGCTTCCAGCGAAATGCTGGGTGTACCGCTGCTTCCTGCCTTAGTCCATGATGCGGAACATTCGATATCCCCTCAACAGGAAGTGTCAAAATTAATACCCATCTCAGAGAACCTGGCAAGTGGAAACTTCAATATTTCAATATTATAGACAATATTTCATCCCCGGCTCGATCTGTGGAACCTTCAAGTTTGGCCCCTGGAGGGTACCAACTGAGGGACACTGGGTTTTCACCTGAAGTTATCGAGACCATTCTAAGTGCTAGGGCTCTCTCTACCAGAAGAAGTTACGCCAATAAATGGGGTGTCTTTGAAAGATGGTGCAGTGCACATAATGCAGATCCAGTTAACTGCCAGATTGCTTCAGTTCTGGACTTTCTGCAGGAAAAATTGTCAGCAGGCACATGCCTCGCCACTCTCAGGGTCTATGTGGCTGCCATTTTGGCTTGCCACGCCTTGATTGATGGCATACGTCAGGGCAACTATTCGTTTGCCATGGGGGCCGCAACAGTGGGGCGGCCGCCACCAAGCAGAATATGTCGAATTGGGTGAGGGACGCTATTGCCCTGGCCTACGAGGCGTGCGGTCATGCTTTGCCTGTAGGTATCAGGGCTCACTCTACCAGAAGGTTCGCCTCCTCTAAAGCCTTGGCTAGAGGTGTCCCTTTGCAGCATGTTTGTGATGCGGCAGGCTGGTCCTCTCCACATACATTCATTAGATTTTATAGTTTGGATGTTCATGCCACTCCGGGCTCTTATGACCTTGAGTCGACATCATAAGCTCATGTCTGAGACCTCTCACACTCTTGTGAGCACACTACACAACCGTAAGGGGTCCGGACATCCACAGTGTGGCGGCGTGGGTATTCTCATTCCCAAAGCGCTAACTCAGCGCAGCATCGTAATTGTAGCTTTTTGAAAGGGAACGTCTTGAGTTACTTGACTGTAACCCTTGTTCCCTGATAAAAGCGGAACGAGATGCTGCGCTTCATTGCCGCAATGGCGTGTCCCAGGACTGCTCTTCAGACAAAATACCTTACGATGCACCTGTGACACATCTATTTACAACCCTGCTACAGGTGCATTCAATGATGTCTCCGGCAGAGGCTATAAATTCTGGTCAATGTTCATTGACATGTTGCAAACATATTGTCACAGCTGGTCACAGATAAAGTTGTTCCCAAAGTGCTAACTCAGCGCAGCATCTCGTTCTGCTTTTATCAGGGAACAAGGGTTACATTCAAGTAACCCGAGATGTTTTCCATAGGGACTTGATTGAGTACTTCATAAAACAGTTCTGTCATGAATCAAATCAACCAGCTCCGAGATGACTCACAACATTATAAACCGTGATTTTCTGATTGGTGGATTTCCACAATCATGATTATTGGTAGTGTAGTTCTGCGAGGAGTTCTGCTATCAAACACAATTTTTTAAAATAAAGTTAAAATAATGCTGATCGATGGCTTTCGCAAAAGCATATACCATCAATTGACTATATAATAAAGTAAATTAAATATTATATTCAAAATTCTCAGATAATAATTTTTCCTCTACAGTATAGCTGCCAAAGTAAATGTGCATAAGGAGTTTTAGATATTTCTGTTAGAAAACATACCAAAAAAGACAAATCAAATAAATATTTTTTGCATTGTATAATGGGCTAAGACTATACCCTCACACCTTTTTGTTCACTTGATTTTGATCTATCTTTAACTCAAAAAAACAAACTATTTCTTCTTTATAGAGCTTTCTACTTCACAATAAGATTCACACTGTGACACTCATATTATAATTCACTATGTCTCGAGCAATCACTATAAAACAAAATTTAGCTGCAGCAAGCATACGCCAGTGATGAGCATCTTCACACGAGACATTGCATCAGCCGGGAGAAGTTTGAAACTCTCACGCTGTTTTTCACGCAATTCATTTAAGCTACCCTGACCACACATACAAATGACAGTTTCGGACTTTGTGTTTATTTATACAGCCCGCTTCCTTATTATTTGAACTTTAATAAAGGATGCATTAAATACAGTATATAACGGCGCAGTGTTTCCTTTTTAGATGCTCTGACAGGCAAGTTTTGCTCAAGCAGAACACCAGGTATGGCTCTGCTTTATTTCACGAAGACACTGCTTCTGTATTTACTTATTTAGCATTTTTGTATTATAATACTCTGCAATCTACATCACCTTAATCTGTTTGGAAAGTTTGTAGTGCATCTGGACTGTGAACTGTTCTTTCTTCCTCTCCTCAGTCAAGTGAGAGCTGAAGTGCTACTCTCCCATGTCAGCATTAGCATCTCAAAAGATCTCATGTTGTGTTCAATTAAATCAGACGACTATTCAATAACGGAAATTTTTGTCGACAATTTCTTACTGTCGATAATGTCGATATTGTCGACTAATCGTTTCAGCCCTACTATTAACAGGCCATAATTTTGTACATCCATTGAGAGTCACATTATATTTTAGCAGCTTATTTTTAGAGGTGTTTGGTCCAATAATTTGTACATCTGTTTTGTCGGAATTGAGTAGAAAGACATTTCTGGCCATCCAATCTTTGATTTCATTGATACACTCTGCTAATTTTGAGAATTGTTCATTTTCATTGGGTTTAGAAGAAATATAATGTTGGGTATCATTGGCATAACAGTGTAAACTTATTCCATGATTCCTGATAATATCTCCCAGGGGAACTATGTATAAGGAGAAAAACAGAGGCCCTAAAACTGATTCCTGTGGCACTGCATACTTAGCTTTTGTTTGATTTGATGATAAGAGCAAGTCATTTGTAACTAAGTACAGTGATGGGGCCTAAATACTGATTGAAAATGTTAATATATACAATTTCTCTGTAGAAATGAACATAGTTGGGAGGACACTACCTTTGCTAGTATTTTCAACATAAATTAAATTGGTCTGTAATTAGCCAATTCTCCAGGAACAAGCTGTGGCTTCTTAACAAACAGTTTGATAACTGCTATTTTAAAGTTTCTTGGGACATGTCCTAAGGATAGCGAGGAGTTAATAATATTAAGAAGAGGTTCTGAGATTACAGGGAATACCTCTTTAAGAGCTTGGTTGGTTTGGATCTAACATATATGTTGTGCCTTTTCATGTTTCGATTTGATGTAGCTCTTCATGACCTATGACAGTAAAGGATTGAAGTTGCACATGAGAAAAATTGAGACTCTGTTTTCTTAGGTAATGTGAAACATGATTGCTTAATTCCTGATTATTTCAATTTTATCAGTAAAGAAATTCATGAAGCCATTACGCTTGTGCTGCAACGGAATATCTGGTTCATTTAATGCTTTATTGCTAACCAATTTATCCACAATACTGAATAAACACCTAGGATTGATGTGGCTATTTTCTATGAGTTTGATAAAATATGCTGACCTGGAAGCTTTTAGTGCCTGTCTGTAGCTACAGACACTATCCTTCCATGCACCACGAAATACCTCTAATTTTGTATTCTTCCACTTGCACTCTGTTTTCCGAGTTGCTCTCTTGAGTGCATGAGTGTGATCATTGTACCATGGTGTGGGACTTTTTTCTTTAATTTTCTTTAATTGAAGGGTGGCGACACTATAAAGAGTGCTAGAGAAGACTGTATCTATATTTCTGTTATTACATCAAGTTCTTCTAGACTTTTTGGCTGACTGAGTATGTGAGACAATTCTGGAAGTTTATTAGTGAAGCTATCTTTAGTGGTCGAAAGAATAGTTCTAACTGAAATATTGCGTGGTGTAGATTGAGTGATTTGAGCTGATCGTAGCAAACAAGTGATGAGATAATGATCTGAGATGTCATCGCTTAGTGGTAGAATTTCTATAGTATCAACATCATCTCTATATGACAGAATTAAATCTTGCATGTGACTATGGTGATGAGTTGGTCCTGAAATATGGGGCGGAGCAGGTAATACGGTGTCGGGAGGCGAGGACGCGTCCAGAGGCTCTGGTGCTGAGAAAAGACTCGAAGCACTTACCTTGCTCCGCACACCCGGCAGGGGGCGGGTTAGTGACTGAGGCATCCTCTAGACTCGTCAGAACCGGCCGGCCGGGGAACAGTCATGGGGCTGAAGGCAAGATCTGGTGGCAGAGTGCTGTGAGAACGGCATAGAGACAAAGGAAATAGCTCTGTTATTGAGAATGTGGGTACCGCAGCCCCGACTGGGGGGTGCGGCAAATGAAATAACTTCAACAAAAGATTGTCCTCCCGGCCCACCACCGGGGGATGGAGTGGTCTGCTTATCAGCTCCGGAGCTAACGTCTTGGTCTCTGGGTTGACCGTCTCAGGAGCGCCTGGGAGCCTTCCGGGTCCTCGAGGGGGTCCTTGAGGCGGGGGTGCTCGATGCAGGGGCTGAAAGCTGGGCCCGGGTTTTGCCGGAGCAGGGTGTTTCTTCGCCGCAGGAGGACGCCCTTGGCGAGCAGATGGATCACGGCCCATTGCTGCAGGCTTGCGGCGGGGCAGGATGTGCGAAATGGCCTCCGTCTGATTCTTCACCACAGAGAACTGCTGGGCAAAGTCCTTGATGGTGTCACCGAAGAGGCCGAACTGGGAGACAGGGGCATTGTGGAAGCGATCCTTGGCGGTCTCGCGCATCTCGACAAAGTTCAGCCAAAGGTGACATTCCTGGACCACGAGTGTGGCCATCGCCTGCCCGAGTGACTGCAAAACGTCGGGATCAGGGCTACCCCCATGCAGATCTTTAAGTGCCTTGGCCTGGTGGACCTGCAGGAGGGCCATGGCATGCAGGGCGGAAGCATCATGTTCGGCGGCACTATAAGCTTTGGTGGTCAATGAAGACGTTGTCCTACAGGCCTTGGAGGGGAGCACAAGGTGACCCCACCAGGTGGTAGGGTTCCTGGGGCACAGGTGGAGCGCAACAGCCCTGTCCACCTGGGGAATTGCCGTGTACCCATGGGCCGCTCCGCCGTTGAGGGTAGCGAGAGCGGATGAGCGAGTGGCTTTGTGACGAGTGGAGAGGGGTGCTCTCCACGAAGACGTCAGCTCATCATGCACTTCCGTGAAAAACGGGACCAGGTGGGGGGGGGGGGGGCTTGGCTGTGAGCGGCGCCCAGAGCCCAGGAACCAGTCATCCAACCGCGAAGGCTGTGGGAAGGACGGAGGGTTCCAGTCCAGCCCCACACTGGCGGCGGCCCGGGAAAGCATGTCGGTCATCTGAGTGTCAGCCTCAGCCTGGGAGTGCTGGCCTGAAGGCAGCTTCCCAGGGGAGTCATCCGTGTCAGACACCGCGCTCTTCGATGCAGCGGCGAGCTCATCCACCTCGAGCTCTAGAGGATAGGCAGGCTGGCTGTGAAGCGAGCCGCTGTTGCCTCATGCATGGACAGGAGTCAACGAGCATGCTGGGAGGAGGGTGGTCCGAGGGGGCAGAGCTGCACCCACTGCCATCCCCAGATCGCCTCCATCGCCAGCCGCACCATCCTCAATCCCGTGGGAAGAAGGAGCAATGCGGGGGGCGGCTGGAGTGGCGTGCTTCCTATTGAAAGCGAGCCGTGACCGCAACATTGCCATGGTCATGCTCTCGCAGTGAGAACATGAACCATCCACAAACGCTGCCTCGGTTTGATCGCTGCCCAGACACACGAGACGTCAGAAGTGGAGAACACTCTACCGCATCCAGGAACTACACAGGGGCGGAATGGCATATTTATAAAGACGCGTCCTGAAAAGGATGTTCAACGCTGCTGTGCAAATGCTCTTTTAAAGGAAAATGTTCTTTTATAGAGAAAATCACTCTTTTATATAAACTCTTTTAAGCTTTCTGCACTGTCGAAGCGCCCAGGGGCAAGCTGCACTGCTATGCAGAGAAGGAGAAAAGCCACTGAATTGCGCCGTAGATCCAACAGTAGGCAGAGCGTCAGAGGAACAGAAGCAGGAACAGGTGTGTGACTCGCAGCTGACTGCATGCACGACCATCAGCTCCGAAGAAAATTTCTGAATGAACTCGACGTATTTCCCCGCTTTTATACCCGTATGTCCGGGGGCGGGGTATGCAAATACTGTCTGCCAACTTCTCATTGGCCTTTTTTCATCGATCAGAGGGATATTCGGCGCTCAAGAGAGACCCCCAGTGTCGATTCTTCGACACAACGTCGAAGTGAGCGACAGACGGGGAACTACTAGAAAATCACCAAGACAATCGGAGTATGGCCCTTATGATCTATATACTGTAGCAAGGGCAAAAGATGACAGATATTTTGTATTTATGTCTGACAGTATCACATTAAGCATTATTAGTTCAAAAGACTTAAGCTTATATCCTGTCCTCTGAGTAACACCAAAAACTTCACTGTAAATTGTAGCAATACCTCCTCCTCAACCCTTCAGATGAGGCTAATTTTTATAACAATATCCTGGGTGATTTGATTGATTTAAACTAATATATTCATCCAGTTTAAGCCAGGTTTCAGTCAAACAGAATACATCCAAACTATTATCTGTAATAATTTCATTTAAAATTTTGTTTTGGTAGAAAGAGATCTAATGTTTAGTAGCCCGACCTTTATATGATGCTTATCTTAATTATTTTTAAATGTATTTAGTTTGACATTAATCACATTTTTCCAAAATGATTTTGGAAATGAGAGTTTTGTTTTTTGTAGTTAAGGAAACAGACACAGTTTCTATGTGATATCTAGGTGATACAATCTCTTTGTGCTGTAATTTATGTGACCTGCGTGACATCTCATGACTGCTAGCTGACGTTCTGATTAACCAGTTTGTCTGCTTCCTGACCTGGGCCCCAGTTATACTAATACTATCACGATTAAAACTATGAGTCAAATTACTAGAGAGGAGAACGGCATCTTACCTCTCTTTAGCAGACTGGCGAAGCCATTAGTGCCGACATGAATACATTTTTTTGAAAATCTATGTTTAGCATAATCTAGCATGTAAATTTGATCTGATGTCAGACACTCAAGCCCCAGAAATGCATTTAACAATGATGGCTGGAGTCTCTATTTCCATGTTCATTACAATACAATAAAAAATTACGAAGGCTCTTTCAACATGATTCTCAGTGGGTGCATCACTGAGTGGGGAGAATCGAATGGAAACCCAAACAGGAAATGGAAGTGGTGTCACTTTGCTGAGGAAGCATGCCACAGAGACATCACCCAAACCCCCTGCTGCTTGTGTGTTTCTCGCTGTACTACCCGCATCCAAAACATTAACTAATGGCTTCTCTTTCTCACTGAACTCCACTAGCGTTCGGATGCGTGCCTCTAACTCATTAATCTTCTCTGTCAGACTGACTAATTCCTTACATTTATCACATGTGAATTCATCACTGCTGACGGAAGAAACAATAGTAAACATGTGGCATGCAATGCAGGAATAAATAACATGAGCGGATGTCATTACTTACCACAATTTGTTGTTGTGTTGTTGTTATGGTTGTTCTTGATTGACGAGAGTTTGAGTTCAATGTGGTTTGATGTGGTTCATAATCAGAAGATGTTTGAGATTGATGCAATAATCCATGTAAAACACAGTGGAGAAAACAAGTCGAACCACAAGCGGTAAAAAAATAAATAAATAGAGAAAACGTGTGCATATGGTAAAATACACGCAGTTGAAACAGTAGAAAAGAAGAAAACCCAGAAGCACATGGTAAAATGGCAAAGGATAAAATAATGAACGTATAAGAATAAGCAGTGGTAAGCAGGCTATCAAGCTGCAAACACTCGTGCAGTGTGCTGGCATCAACCGGAACAGGAAATCTATTTTATTTCTCATTTAGATAACTAAATAAATGTGTGTGTGCACTTATGTGGGCTGCCATTTGCAGCACTCATTGTCAGGACTGTTACCCCTCAATCATCCACTAGTGAGTATGTTAGACATACAGACCTTGGAGACAGGTATAGGGAAAGAGAGAAAGTGGGGATTTGCAGAAGTAGAAGCTTGTTCTGTTAGTTGAAAGATTCCGTGTTCAGTGAGCTCTGTCTCACAGACTGTGGATCTGCATGAGGTACTGGTGTTTTTATGCAAGTCTCAGTTCAGTTTTTGGCAATAACATTTTTCTGATTCTCTGCCCACATCAAAACTCCCACCCATTCTCTCTCTTTCAGAAGCACTACTTTCAGCCATTTAAGAATCAGTCTGTCAGTATTGTGAATGTAATGCTTTCTGCTCATTATGCTACATGGTTGTCGTCATTTTCACATTCAATAGTGTTGTTATTGAGGTATGAGCAACAGACTGGTGACATAGCAGTCTTGAATCTGTAATAGTAATGTGCAGTGTTTGCTTAAATTCTTCTATTTTAGATATCTCATTGTAGAAAAGGTTCGTATTTGGGTCAAACGAGGAAGTGGGAGCCAATTTTCACAGTCCATGTGAGCAATAGTTTTATTAACAAAATAATAGAAATCGCTTTGCAGCTTCACACTCAAAACCAAAAGTCTCCTTTGCAGCATAAAATATAAGCACAACACTGGTAGGATACATGTAGTCTCTGGTCTGTATCTCTCTCTCTCCGTGCTGTACACGTTTTTATCACCCCCATCTCTCACTGTCAACAGAGAAACAGTTTTTAGGAGCATCTCATCTCAGGTGGGAATCCTTTCTACTTTCTCTCTCCCCAGATGGGCACTGAACCATGCCATCACCTCCACATACCCCCACCACCCAACTCAGGCCGGGGGAACTGTCCAGACTGCTCACTCCTCGCCCCCTTTCAGGAGAGGAAGTCTGTGACAGCCATCTATGCCCTCAGTCTGTGGATCACCTCGAAATTAAATGAGCGGGGCATGGTCTGAACAGAGGGTGAATGCCCATCCAAATAATTAGTAGCAGAGAGTAAGGACCACTTGATAGCCAAGCGCTCCTCTCTATAGTGCTGTACTTAGTCTCTCATAGAGAGCTTCAAACTAAGCCCAGCCCCCTGTCCGATGCATCCTTCTGCAAAACAAAAGGGAGGAGTAGTCAGGGGAATGCAGTAGCGAGAGTGCAGATTTTGCCTGCGTGAAAGCCTGTTGGCACGACTTCATCCACTGGACCGGGTCTTGGGCTATCTTTTTAGTGAGATCAGTCAGCGGGCTGGTGATGTCATAAAAATTAGGCACAAACCTTTGAAAGTAGCCGGCCAGCCCCAGGAACTGTCTCACCTCCTTTTTGGTCTTGGGTCTCGGGCAGGTCGTGATCACTGCAGTTTTATCAATTTGGGGTTGCACCTGCCCATCATGCAAGTGGAACCTCAGATACCGTACCTCCGCCCACCCAATTGTACACTTCTTGGGGTTTACTGTGAACCCTTCTCATTGCAGCGACCTCAGAACAGCCCGCAGATGCTGCATATTCCGTTTCCAAACATTAATGTAAATAATGATATCATCCAAATAAGCAGCAGCATACGCAGCGTGTGGTCTGAGGTCTCGATCCATGAAACGTTGCCTGGGCCGCAAACAAACTGAATGGAAGGGTCACAAACTGGTGGAGAAGGCAGATTTCTCTCGGGACATTGGCGTTAAGGAGATTTGACAATATCCCTTTGTTAAATCCAGTGTTGAATAAAAGTGAGCCGAGCCCAACCGATCAAGCAGTTCGTCAATTCAAGGCATTGGATAAGCTTCAAATTTTGACACTGCGTTGACTTTCCCATAATCCACACAGAATTGGAACGAGCCATCGCTCTTATGTTCCAGAACCACCGGGCTGGCCCAATTGCTGTGGGGAATCTTCTATTACCCCCATATTGAGCATGTCTTTAATTCTTCCTGTACTACTCGTTTCTTGTGTTCGGGTAAGCAGTAGGGGCGACTATGTACCACTAACCCTGGGGCTGTCTAAATGTGGTGTTTTATGAGGTTAGTGCGGCCGGGGAGAGGCAAGTACACATCAGAGAAATTATTTTGCAGCCTGGCAACCTCCGTACGTTGTGATGGTGAGAGGTGGTCTCCGTAAGGGAATGGGATAAACTGATTGGCTTTTAGATTCACCTCTGGCCCAAGCTCCTCACTCTCTGGAACTTCCATTGCCAAGGATACGGGGACCGCTTCTCTCCATGATTTTATGAGATTGAGGTGGTAAATCTGACGTGCCTCACCCCTATCTGTATGCACTACCTTATAATCAACTTCCCCGACTTCACAGGTGACCTCAAAGTCCCTTGTCTCTTTGTGAGTAATTTTGAGGGCATGACCATGGCAACGTTGCTATCGCGGCTCGCTTTCATAAGAAAGCAAGCCACCCCAGCAGCTCCCTCCCTTATTCTTTCTACCTACGGGTATGAGGCCAGCACAGCGAGCACTAGGGGCGATTTGGGGACCACAATGGGGCCACCTCAACTGGTTAAATCCCAGCGAACCTCCCATTCCCTGGCACGCTCGTTTGCTCTGGTTAGGCTTCCGGATGAGTGCGCTGGCTTGTCTCAGGGTGAGTTCGACCTATTGTTCGGTGTCCTCGAAGGTGATGAGTTTTTGAGCGCAGCATTGGAGAACTGGCTCGCCCAGTCAGACGCGAAAGCCTCGGCCGGGCTTTCCCCTTCGGGTGAGATCACCCAGGCACATGCTAACGTGGAATTTACAGACGTGCTTTCCCGGGCGCCACACACAGCCATGCCCTGCCCCAGTGCCTTTCTTCCTGGTAGTGCACGAGGAGCTGACGAGTTCATGGGAGGGAACTTTCACTGCCCTGTCCCGATTCCTCGGCCCCCCCCACTCTCACTACCCTCGATGGAGGAACGGCCAGGGGTTACTCGGCGATGTCCCCAGAGGATAAGGCGCTCACGGTTCACCTGTGCCCGCCAAGCGCCACCACCTGGCGTGGGTGCCCGAAGCTCCTGTCCAAAGCCTGTAGGCTTATGTCTTCCCTGACAGCTAAAGCCTACGGTACCGCCGGTGAAGCCGCCTCTGCCCTGCACGCCATGGCTCTCCTGCAAGTCCACCAAGCCAAGGCACTGAAAGAACTGCACAAGGGTAAGTGATTGATGCAGGAGCTGCGCTCGGCGACCAACCTTGCCCTCCGGGCAACGAAGGTCACGGCGCGGTCTCTCGAATGGACGATGTCCACACTATTGGCCCAGGAGCAAATCATATGGCTTAACATGGTTGAGGTAGGTGAGGCCGACAAGACACATCTCTTGAATGCCCCGATCTCTGCTGGCAATACTGCTTGCTCTGCGGAGGTTCTGGCCGTTGATCCAGGGCAAGCTGTGTTGGTTTGAACAGACAACATGGCGATGGTCACATTGATCAAATGCCAAGGCAGGATACTCTCCCCTTGCTTGTCACAACTCACCCGCCGTCTCCTCCTCTGGAGTCATCAACACCTCAAATTGCTGCTAACCACTCACATGGTGACATCAACACCACGGCGGATGCGCTGCCGTGACAGGTCACCCGCAAGGGAGAGTGGGCCTGGGTACGCCCTGCCCGAGGCCCCCCTCGGCATAGACGCGCTGGCACACAGCTGGCCACCTGGACTACGTATGCATTCCCCCAGTGAGTCTACTTGCACAGACAATGTGCAAGGTCAGGGAAGACGAGGAGCAGATCACACTAGTGGCTCCCTACTGGCCCACACAATCTTGGTTCTCGGACCTCATGCTGCTCACGTCAGCCCCTCCCTGGCAAATCCCCCTGAGATAGGACCTTCTTTCTCATCGACGGGGCACTGTCTGGAACCTCCATGTCTGGCCCTTGGATGGGATGCGGAAGACCTTAGTGGCCTACCACCTGCTGTGTCATCACTCAGGCTAGGGCCCCCTCTACTATGTGCCTGTATGCCTTGAAGTGGCATCTGTTCACTAAGTGGTGTTCTTCCCCACAAGTGAAGACACCCAGAGATGTGCAGTCAACTTAGTGCTTTCTCTCTGCATGAGAGGTTGGAGGTGTAGGTTGCGGCCATAGCTACACACCACGACACAGTGGACAGCAAGTACTTAGGAAAGTACTACCTGATTATCAGGATACTGAGAGGTGCTAGGAGGTTGAACCCCTCCAGGCCTCACCTCATTCCCTCATGGGACCTCTCAATAGTCCTGCAAGGCCTTCGAGCCCCTAGATTCAGTAGATCTTAAGGCACTTGAAGACTGCCCTCCTGACGGTGCTCACCTCCATCAAGAGGGTTGGGGACCTGCAAGCGTACTCTGTCAGCTAAACGTGCCTGGAGTTCAGTCTGGCCTACTCTCACGTAATCCTGAGACCCCAACCGGGCTTTGTGCCCAAGGTTCCCACGACCACTTTCAGGGACCAGGTGGTGAACCTGCAAGCGATGCCTCAGGAGGAGGCAGACCCAGCCTTAGCGTTGCTGTGTCGGATGCACGCTTTGCACATTTATTTGTATCACACGCAGAGCTTTAGGATCTCTCAGCAGCTCTTTGTCTGCTTTGGTGGACAGCATAAAGGAAGTGCTGTCACCAAGCAGAGGATTGCCCACTGGGTCATCGATGCCATAGCTGTTGCCTACCAGGCCCAGCACATGCCACCCCCTGCTGGGCTATGAGCCCATTCCACCAGGAGCATGGGGGCCTCCTGGGCTCTGACCAGTGGCACATCTCTGTCATTTGCAGAGCAGCAGGCTGGGCTACACCCAACACCTTTGCGAGATTCTACATTATCCGGGTTGAGCCGGTCTCGTCCTGTGTCTTAGCAGGAACAAACCGGTAAGTCCGGACTGACCAGCCAGGTATACCACTTGCGCCTAGCACATTTCACCTCCCTCGAGCTGAGGATGTGCGTTGTTGATTCCCAGCAGCGTTCACAAATGTGTTCCCTGGTTGATTTCCTCCTAGCCTTGTGGCAGATGAGTTTGCGGAGAATCTCACTGCCAGCCCAGTATTTGTGCTAACTACGGCTCATGCTTGGACAGGTGCTCCGCATGCACTGGTTCCCCATAGGCAACCCCTTGAAAAATGAAATCCCGGTTGGCAAACTGCATCTTCCATGGGCAGAGACTCCTTTGCCCCAGTCTCCATGCTCGTAGAGCTTCCTCCCCATTGGGTAGGACTTACCATGGGACCATTCTCCAAATGACATACTTTCGATTAGACCCGGCAAGACCATGTGGTATATTTCCACTCTATGCAAAACAGGAATGTGTGAGCTTAATATGCTTTCTGGTGTGATGTGATTCTCCCCCTTACATATTTATACTGTCTGTGCACTTCAAGGCTTACTACAGTAATGTGTTTAGTATGTTAAATGAGAATGCAAATGGTTTTAACAAAATTGTAATGTATTCATGTCCTTTATTTTTAACAAAAAGTGAAAACACACCTGGGAGAGGTCTCATTTTAGATTTGTGCATTATAGGTCTCTAGAGAGAAACATCAAACTTGATAACCTTTTACAGCACACATCATTTTTTAAAAGATGCATACTAACTCTGCATAACCTGTAGTGATGGGCATTCTGGCTCTTTTTTGGTTGTTATGAAAAAGGATGGAATTATTTGCATTTAAAGTATAACTTTTTATTGTATATAAACAAAGTGCATATAAATATAACCATTCAAAATGAATACAGTCTGAACAGCATAATAGAATATTGCACAATATCAAAGAAAAATAAATAACAATTTGCAAAACTGCAGCATCCCACAAATTGAAATATATGTAAAAAAGAAGGATGCTATTACACATGTGCATTTAAAGTATAGCTTTTTTAATGTATATAAACAAAGTACATATAAATGTAACAATTCAAAACTAATACAATCTGAACAACATAATAAGTTGGCTCTGCCCTCCCTCACACATCTTTGGTTCATTGGTGACACTGCATGTCTGATTGACAGGAACAACAGGTGAGGCTGTTGTCTGAGCAGACAGTCAGAATGAATGTGTGTGCGCTTGAGCTTTTAGGCCTATATTATTATTTTTTTTTTTTCATTCTTTGGATTAATTAATTCTATTCATTTAAATCCTTTGATTATGCATATGTGAATTTTTAAAATATTTTTATAAATAGATTCAGCTCTACTGATATGCGAGCCAGCTCCCAACGTTCACCTACAAGAGCCAGCTCTTAGAGCTGACCCGTTCGCGAATGACCCATCAATAATAACCTGTGAAACTGTCAGGATCCCACAACTCCTATGGGATTTGTTGCTTCTTTTAGTTTTTTGTTTGTGCAACAATTCAAGAAGAATGAGTTTCAAACTGAAAGATTAAAAGGGAAACAGGAGCCTGACTAGTCCTGTTTAGAACTAAAACTAGTAAAAAGGAAATTAACTACTAGAAGTTACTAGATGCTCAGCCTCTGAATTTTTAGTTTTGTTCTGTTATGTTTTTGGGTCAAACTGATGTCAAACCGGTGATACATACAAATATTAATCAGCCAATATTGACATTATATTAATCAGCCAATATCTGTCCATTTTGTGATTATCGGACGATAACCGTGGGCTGATATAATAATTGTAGATTGTGTCCCTTTGTGTAATTCCAAAATCCATCAATAGCCTTATCAATGGATAATAAACTTTCTGTGATTTTGTAAAGTATAATAGTAAATCATGTATTAAATAAGTATTACTTTAATTATCAGCCATTTTTTTTATCCATTTATCTTATTTGCAATCATTAAATGTTAATATGTAAATAGCTCCATTACATTGGCCATTGTGGCATCACTGATTTATTTATTTATTTTTATCCACATTGTTTGAGGTTAATTGAAAAAAAAAAAAAAATAATTGAATTATTTTTGAAAGCATCCTCACTATATACAATTGAAGTCAGAAATGTACATACACCTTAGCCAAATACATTTAAACTCAGTTTTTCACAATTCCTGACATTTAATCAGTTAATCAGTTAGGATCACTACTTTAATTTAAATAAAAATAATAATAGAGAGAATTATTTATTTCAGCTTTCATCACATTCCCAGTAGGTCAGAAGTTTACATACACTTTGTTAGTATTTGATAGCATTGCCATTAAACTGTTTAACTTGGGTCAAATGTTTTGGGTAGCCTTCCATAAGCTTATCACAATACGTTTCTGGAATTTTGGCCCATTCCTCCTGACAGAACTGGTGTAAATGAGTCAGGTTTGTAGGCCTCCTTGCTTGCACATGCTTTCTCAGTTCTTCCCACACATTTTCTATCGGACTGAGGTCAGGGCTTTGTGATGGCCACTCCAATACCTTGACTTTGTTGTCCTTTTTTTTGCCACAACTTTGGGGGTATGGTTGGGGTCATTGTCTATTTGGAAGACCCATTTGGGACCAAGCTTTAACTTCCTGGCTGATGTCTTGAGATGATGCTTCAATATATACACATAATTTTCCTTCCTCATGATACCATCTATTTTGCAAAGTGCCACCCCCATGTTTCACGGTTGGGATGGTGTTCTTCGGCTTACAAGCCTCACCCTTTTTCATCCAAACATAACGATGGTCATTATGGGCAAACAGTAAAATTTTTGTTTAATTATACCAGAGGACAGTTCTCCAAAAAGTAAGATCTTTGTCCCCATGTGCACTTGCAAACTGTAGTCTGGCTTTTTTTATGGCAGTTTTGGAGTAGTGGCTTCTTCCTTGCTGAGCATCCTTTCAGGTTATGTCAATATAGGACTAGTTTTACTGTGGATATAGATACTTGTCTATTTGTTTCCTCTAGCATCTTCACAAGGTCCTTTGCTGTTGTTCTAGGATTGATTTGCACTTTTAGCACCAAACTACATTCATCACTAGGAGACAGAATGCGTCTCCTTCCTGAGCATTATGATGGCTGCGTGGTCCCATGGTGTAACTTGTATACTATTGTTTGTACAGAAGAATGTGGTACCTACAGACAAGGTAGTCCTTAAACTACAAAAACAGGTACACCTCCAATTCAGTACACATCCTATGATAAGCCAATTTTCTAATTGTCCAAATGCTTAATTTTCTGGAATTTTCCAAGCTGCTTAATGGCACATTTGACTTTTCACAGTTGTGTATGTAAACTTCTGACCCACTGGAATTGTGATATAGTCAATTCAATGTAAAACTGTCTGTAAACAATTTTTGGAAAAAATATTCATGTCACGCACAAAGTAGATGTCCTAAATGACTTGCCAAAACTTTAGTTAGCTAATATTAAATCTTGGGATGGTTAAACAATGAGTTTTAATGAATTCAGCCTAAGTGTATGTACATTTCTGACTTCAACTTTTAACATTATTCACAACTGCCTCATCACTGTACATCTACAGCAGTGTTTGTTTTGTAGTGTAGTTATTGAGAGTTCACAATCGTGTTTCTGTTACAGCTACTGTAAGTGCAGGCTTGCTTATCTAGGCAGACACAGTGGCAGACAACACTGAGTCAGACAGTGTGTGTGTGTGTGTGTGTGTGTGTGTGTGTGTGTGTGTGTGTGTACACAGAGGAGGTCTCTTTACTGGTCTGTACTAAGGCCCTCATCAGACTGACATCTCCACTCAAGCAAAACATGTTTGCAAGGTCAGCAGTCACCAATGGGACATCCATTACTAACTTGTTCTCCCTGTGGACTCACTCTGGGATTATACAGTAACAGAGGCTCGTAAACGCATACATAGCAGCAAGAATGGGGCCTAAATGTAACCACAGAAAATTGTAGGTGGTCTTTCCCCAAGCTCTCTTACTCTCTCTTTATTTTTGTTGCTATTTCTCTGTCTGTGAGTCTTGACAGACTTCTATTTTCAGGACCATGGACAACTCAGTTCCTTCATTGCCAGGAAGACAGCATGTACTGTAGATATTGTCTTATGATTGAAAGAAAATATGATGTGTTATCTGAGTTGAAGCAACCTCAATGCATTCAATTTATAAATTATTTTTAACCAACATACTAGTTCATTTTGACTTTCATACTGAATATGGAATTACTCAGTATTCACTAACAACTTGGTATGCTTCCTCATATATGTTATATGTGATACATAATTCATATCAAGATTGTCAAAAGGATATAGAGTATACAATTGGCGGGATGTATATACTCTCTTTTGCAGTTCATATTGCTGACTCATATCTTGAGAAACAATTTCACTAAAATGTATTGCCTCTGTGTGCTGTGCCAGCTTTCAACCCAATAATTATGGGAAAAAATTACACTTTTTCATCCAAGCCTGAAAAACCAGAAAAGCATAAACATTCATGGCAAAATGTAGGAGTGATTCTAATTCACAGTCAGCAACTAGAGAACTGACACTTAAAGTGATAGTTCACCCAAAAATGAAAATTCTCTCATCATTTACTCACGCTCATGCCATCCCAGATGTGTATAACTTTTTTTCTTCTGCACTACACTAATGAAGATTTTTAGAAGAATATCTCTAAAAGCTCTTCAGATCCTATCAATGCAAGTGAATGGTGATCAGACCTTTGTAGCTTTAAAAATCACATAAATCAAACATAAATTCATCCATACCTCTCCAGTTGTTAAATCCATATCTTCAGAAGTGATATGATAGGTGTGGGTGAAAAACAGAACAACATTCAGATGTGAAAAAGAAAATAAACAGGCACCACATGTGACATTAAGATGTAAAATTGAAAGTGGATATTTAGGGTAAAAAAGGGACTTAAATTTAGATCTGTTTCTCACCTACATCTATTATATTGTTTCTAAAGATATAGATTTAACCACTGGAGTCAAATGGATTACTTTAATATTTCCTTCATATGATTTTTGGAACTACAAAGGTCTGATCACCATTCACTTACATTGTATGAACCTACAGAGCTGAGATATTCTTTTAAAAATCTTTGTTTATGTTCAGCAGAAGAAAGAAAGTCGTACACATCTGGGATGGCATGACGGTAAGTAAATGATGGGAGAAAATCATGTTTGGGTTAAGTATCCTTTTAAAATTATGATTTGGCTGCCCTTTTTCTGTTTAGTTTAAATGGATGATTCAACCCAAAATGGAAATTCTGTTATAATTTCCTAACCCTTATATAGTTACTTATCCATATTACTTTTTCTTCCATGGAACACAAAAGGAGATTTTAAGCAGTATGTTAGTCTCAGTCACCATTCACTTCCATTGCAGCTTCTTTTCCATATACTGAAAGTTAATGGTGACTGAAGCAATTATACTGCCTAACATCTCTTAAGGGTTTTTCACACTGCACTTAACCCAAGGTCAAAACCCCACTTTGACCCCAGGTAAACGTTTCATTATTGTGTTTCTGAAAAGGGGTGAGCACTTTTAACCCGGGGTTATGAAACCCTGCTCCAGAAAATGTTTAGAAACGCAAATTAATTGCCATAGGTATAAAGTGTGAAACCATGTGGTGTTAGAATTTTTCAGAAAGTGGCTTAGCAAAAGACAACCGATCATATAATGTCTCAGTGCTTACCTCTTTTAATATCCATGCACTTTGTACAATCGCAGAAACGTTCTTGCGCTGTTTATGGCAAACGTGATAACTGGTATGATGAAGAGACAGTATTTCTTTTGCAAGTGTTTTTATGGTATGTTTCTGAAAACAAAAGACAAACAGCTGTCATTTCCACAGAGGAGCAGCTCCATTGATAGGTTCTGTGTCCGTTCAGTGTCTGCTTTCATCCAATCATTGTTATTGACACTGCAAATATGCAAAGAAGAATGTTAACCCGGGGTACAGTGTAAATATTGGAACATGAATTTCCAGAGTTAATTATCAAACCAGGGTAAAGTTTATAAAGTGTGAAACATGAAACTAGATAACCTAGGATTTTATTTACCCAGGGTTAACAATTACCCTGGGTTAACATTTTCAAATGTGAAAAGCCCTCTTTTGTTCCAGGTGTCAAAAAACAGAAAGATTATATATTGGTTTGGAACAACAAGAGGCTGAGTAAATGAAGACTTTTGTATTTAACTGTTGATTTTAGCATCATTCTCCTGTTAGTGGCCACCCCTCAATAAACTGCACTATGTGCAATCTCTAAATCTGATCTATTTCATGATTCAGCATTAGTGGATTAGTAATGATGCATTGCCCAATTGGTTTCCCTCTTGCATGTGATTGGGGAATAAGGAATTGGGTCATTTGTAGTGTCTGGCACCAAAGAGCCTGTTTTTTCCCCCTTTATTTAAGCATTTCCTCTCAACAGCCTTTGGGCCTTGTATTTCTGGGTAAACGTTGGTTTCCATCCCATTCCAAAGCTGTGGGAACTGGTAGCCTTGGGGGCAGTGATGCTCCCTCTATGCACAAACACAAATTTTATATCTCTGCCCGACAACCAATCATAATGCTTCATGTTGCTTGTGCAGGATGCTTGGCTAATTTCTGTGAGTCATATGTCATCCCTACATGTGTTGACTTGAATTATTGCTATTTATTCATGCACGCATTAGAGAAAATGGAGGTTCAACCCTTGTATTTTTTTAGACTGAATTCTGACTAAAAGACTTTCAGTTGAACAGAAATGTGGAATATCATTGCAATATATAAAGCAATACTTCACCAAAAAAGGAAAATTCTGTTGTAATTTATTCACCCTCATTTATTTTCAAACCGGGATTGCTTCCTTATGTAACACACACACACACACACACACACACACACACACTTTTTTTAATGAACATCTCGGTCCATTTCGGTTCAATAATTATATTGCCTTATATTAAACTCAAAAAATTACCCAAAAGATTCATAAAAGTAGTCCATGCGATTTATGCACCATATTCCAAGTCTTCTGAAGTCATGTGAAAGGATTTGGTAAGAAACATACTGAATTTAAGTCATTAGCACAGAAAAAAATATAACAAAAAATTTATATAGCACATAAACTTGTGACACTGTGAATAAATCACAGACATTCGGCATAACTCCACACGACTCTGACGGTTAAATTAATGTCCTCTAAAGTCATGGAGCCAGAAATAAGACAAAACAATTTGAATTTGAATTGTGTAAATTTGAATTATAGACTTTTGAATTTGATTTATAAGTGTGATTTTGCCAAATTAAATATTATGTTGTACTTACTTTTTCACACCAAAAGCGATTGTGTCGCTTTAGAAGACATAAGCTCTGGAGTCGTATGGATGATGTTTATGCTGACTGTCTGTGATTTTTGGAGCTTCAACTGAGAAATCTCCATTCACTTGCATTTAAGGTATTTTTCTTCAAATGTGTTCTGGTGAAGAAAGAAAGTCATACACACCTGGGAAATCATGAGGGTGAGTAAATTATGAGAGATTTTTCATTCCAGTGAACTATTCCTTTAAGGACTGATTTCCTTTTCAAGAGCTGCTTGCAGCCACACATCTAACTTTCTTCACCAACACATTTTCAGCCTGGTCATCCTTCCTGACTCCCACTCTTCCTCTCTGTGCTGGCTTGATTATAACATGCAAGTCAGTGCTGGGCGTGCAGCAGTATGTCAGCTGGTAGGGGGAGATTGAGCATTGAAAGGTGCACACAGCCATGCTCTGGTGCTCTCAGGGGTTAGAATGGCAAGGAGCACAACAGTTGTGATGACTGTGCAAAAATAGATTATTGCAGTGTATTAAGATTGTAATACACTGTAACCCCAAAAAATACAAATGCAAGAGGAGGGAAAAGGAGGAGGCAGTGCATGGTTTGATATGGTTAGTGCTGTTGTTCAAGGTGCATATCTTGGTTACTTTGATCTGGCTGACCTTTGTTGAGGTTTGCAGAGGAGGTTGAAGCCTGCAAATACAGCATATTTACTGAAGCTTGTTTTTTAGTGATAGTAGGCAGTCCATGTTTCCAGATTTAAAGTATTTTCTAAAGGGCTTGCAAAAAATCAGTTGAATCCACATGTTTGAGAAGTTGTTTATAGCTTAAACAATGGTTTATTGATGCTAAAACTGTTGAACAGTAGACTAATTAGCATGTGCATGTTCTTGTTATGTAACACTTATTAATTCCTAATGGTTGGTTAGTGTAAGTTTTTAAAAACAAATGGCACAAATGGACAAGGAGGGAGAGAAAGAGATTAACTGAGACAGAGAGAGTTGAGGGAAATCATCAGGAAAGAGGGATGAAGGGCAGGAGAGTGGCAGTCTGATAAAGCAGTTCATGCCCTGCTGATTCAGTAACACCCCAGAGGCCACATGACCCCTGTGCATTGAGTCGTCAGAACACCTGGGGAAAAAAGAAAAGGAAAGTCAAATCTGAGGAAGGAATTAAATTCTGTTTATATGCACTAAAGTTACAAAATTAATAGGGAATCTAATCAGCAATGGTGAGACAATATTCCTGAAAAATCTTCTGGACTCAGAATTGGAAAAGTGCACAATAGTCGGGTTCCATAAGTAAAAATCCCATTCATTTTCTCAATAGACAATCAATTAATTTTGAACTCTGTAAACCTTTAAAGACAGACCTGTGAGCTCAGAGATTGTTAATCGATGGTATATGCTCCTAAAGCCACATTATTTCAATGTCATTTAAAAAATATGTTTAATAGTGAAATTTCTGTTGAAAACTACACTACCTTTGATCATGAAGGGAAACAATCCACCAATCAGAAAGTCGCAGTGAACAAAGCGCACATGACACACTGTGAATGAATCAAGTCAGTCTCCCTACACTCTCAAATTACTTGTCTGATCATTTTGCCAAAAAAAATCTAAATATGTTGTTTATATTCAAACTTATTTTATAATCAACAACTTTAAATCAATAGTTTTATATTTTTCCATAAAGTTTCATTTGAATCTAATTCACAGTGCATTCTGGGATTGTGGTTCATGCCCACATGAAAGACATTAAGGATGAATTCTTATACCTTTGTCTTTTTGTCCTCTTTTCCAATACTATAAGGCTTCAAATTAAAATTTGGAATGGTGCAATTCACCTCAGATCTGGTTGGTTTAGAACGCTTTTATGAAGGATTTTATGAAAGAAAGAGAGCCAAATGGGTTTGGAATGATATCAGGATGATAAATGATGACACAAGTTTTCAAGTTTCAAGTTTCAACTATCCCTCTATGACAAGTAAATGAGTAAATGTGAGTTTATCACCAGAGAGCCTGTAGAGGACAGTGAGAAACACATAGAAATAGATGTATCCTTGTGATTCTCACTGAAGTGAAAGGCTGGTGTGCACTTTCACCCTACAGCTGTTGCTATGAATTTGAGAACAGCTGGATGCCAATTTCCCCACTCTGTTCATGAACCATGTGCCACTCTAAAGCACCTGTCCAGAGTGCAGACTGCTCACGGAAAAGATGTGTTTTTGAAGACAGAGAGTGAGTCTGCTTCACAGATGGAGTTGGGAAGGTCATTCCACCAATGTGGTACAGTGAAACTGAAAGTCCAGGAAAGTGTTTTAGTGCCTCTTTTTGTTGGTACACCAAGGTTCTGCTCATTAGCCGACCACAAGCTTCTGGTGGGAATGTAAATCTGCAGAAATTATTTTAGGTAGCAGACCCAGTGACTGTTCTGTATGCCAGCATACTGTGCTGGATGGCCTGGCATTCAGTTATTGTGTTTGTAGATTTAAATATTTATATTCATCTTCATTTTTTGAAAGGCATTTTTATGGTTGACTTCTACTACATTTTTTTGCCCTATTGTGTTGTTTTTAAATTTGTTAAAAAATGTAAGTAGCCACGTTATGCCATATTGCCATTCCTACCTTGACATGCCAAGTTACCACATCTGTTATGTCAAGTGGCCCTGCCTTGTTCCTCTGAGCCAGTTCTCATGTTGCCTCTTCTCTTGCCTCTCACGGCTCCACCGTCCATGGCTCCGCCCTGGTCTCATGCTCCATGCCCTGTTTTTGCCAGTCCATGCCTCAAGACACCCCCCCACCCACCCCCCCGTTGTGGGGGTATATGTCACGCTTATGTGTTTTGCTCTGGTTTTCATGTCTTTTATTTTGGAAATGATTTCCTGTTTTATAAACATGTATTTCCTGGTCTTGCGATATCTTGTTTCCCTCCATGTTCATGTGTCTTTTTTTCATTGGTTTATTGTCTTGTTAACTCGTTACCAGTTCTAGTTTGTCTTGGTTTATTAGTCTTGTTATCTTGTTTATAGTTATGTCTGTTCATTGGTTGTCCTGTTACTCTTGTCCATGTATTTAAACTCTCATGTTTGCCATTTTCCTTGGTCAGGTATTGTTAATGTAATGTTGTATGGTTGTCTAGTCAAGTCAAGTCAAGTCATGTCAAGTGAGATCAGGTCAGGTCAGGAAAATGTTTATTTAATTACCTTAAAAAATACTGAAAATGATAAATAAGTATTTTGTCTCAAAGGAAATGTGTTAATTTCTGGGATTTTCATTAGCTACATAAATTTGCAACATTTAGAAAAATAATAAAAATGAGATCAAATTGCCTCAATCAACCTTTGGTCACCACAATGTAGACACCATACAAAGATTTTAGCACTCTAACAGTAAAATAACTCAATTTTTACAGAAAAACACTCCTGATTAATTATTGCTTAAAATGTGTGCTAATGACTCTTCAAATCACTTCACTTTTCATCTTTTCAGTTCAGTTAAAGAGTAGGTTTATTTGTACACAGACAGTACATAGTGGAGAAGATATTTCATGTACACTTGAATTTTATATTTCTTTATCAAGTTTGAGTGCCTAAAATTTTCAAATATGTAATAATGATACAACTTCTGCAACTCAATTCAGTGTGTAACCCCGTCCGCAACCCATTTTATTCTGTAATGTGATATGCTTCACAGGATATTCAGCAAGGGAAAAAATATGTAGAGCAGGACTTGATTCTATACATCAAGTCTTGATTGGACTGTGAAAAGTGGACATTGCATACCAGAATGGAGCCATATTTGGGTGTACAATTATTGGTTATCCAATAGCCACTATTCAATGACACTATACCTACATCAATCACAAATTTGAGTTAATTTAATTTTATTCATTGGTTATAGACTATTTATATTCACATTTTGTCTTCACCTGGTCTCTCTGTCACTGTTTTTTTTTTAAATTTCAAACACAGGCATAAACTTGCACACATATACACACTATAATATATGGGGTCAGAGCTCTGTGATGCCCCCCCTTAAAGGCAAATGAGGTGTGAATTTCTTGGGAGTCACTCTGTGTCTTTCACTTTTTCGATTCTTTCCCTCACTCACTCCCTTTCTTGTTTCCTCTGCACTGCGTTATATATCAGGGGGAAAGGCAGGGTTAATTCTGCAGGTAGTTAATGAGTCACTTTTAGAGCACAAGGCAACAGATCGAGTCCTGGGTGCAAAACGGAATGAATAAGCAATGACTATAAACATTTGGCGCTTCACCTTGTGCATTGGAACAGTTTTAAACATGATATATGTATTTAGTGGTGAGTGTGTGTGCGTGCGTGTGTGTTTTATATGACACCTGTTGACTTGGATGCTCTGCTCACCTAGCAGATTGAAAAGTGCTTCTTCTCTCTCCTCTCTGCATAGTTCACAGTTTGACTGCTGCTAAAAACCACCCTCCTGCTTTCCCTCAACATTTCAGCACTCTCTCTTTCTTGTAACTGTGCTCCATCCTCACCTACTGTGAAATACAAGTACTGCCATAATAAGTACTGCCTATATATCATATAGATATGTTATATCTATACATTTAAATCACTCATGTATAAAAAGAGTTTCAGTTTTTAAATTGAAATTATTATTTTTTTAATTTAATGTAGACATTTTACATGTTTATATAATGTGTTACATTTACAATAAATGCTATATATAAATGGAAAATGTAAGTTTAAATGGTATTTGACACTTAAGCTAAATATTGCCTATGTGAAATGATCGGGCAACGAGAGCTTGATTCTGGACTAAGCTTCTACGCATACCTGCAACCTGTTTCACAAATGAGCTAAACAGGACTAAACAACCTTGTCAAATCATTTAACTCGCTAATAACATTTAAGATAACCATCAGAGATACTGTACATTTCAGATACCAATTTGGTTCTAAAAATTGCTGAATATGTAATTTTTGTAGAGAACATACAAAGCGTGTCTGAAATGAAGCAGCTCATCATTTTTTTTTTTTATATCAGGCTCCAGTTTATGCTGTTACATTGCTTCATTTAATATTTTATATATGAATATCACCCTAATAATCAAAATAAATAATATGCATTAGCACTTTTACTTGCACAAGGTACATATTATGCTTAATAAACTGACAACATGTCAGGTCATGTAAACGCCTTAAACGACTTTCCTTTATCAGGTAAGATCATAAGCAGTTTAATTCAAAACTGATTGACACATGAGATTTTTTTTGCCCATTTCTCCAATGTTGCGTTGCAGGTGACACCTTTGCTGGGGTTCTTACTAGCCTGTCTTATGTTTGCAAATGTTGTGCGGATGCCTGTTTACATTTTGACATCAAAAGCAGAGAATAAGCAGATGATTTAAACTCTCGTGTAGGCTTAATTGCAGTTTTTAGCATTGTCACAATTCGTTTGAATAAGCTTATTTGTGATTGTTATAACCAGTGTATTGGTAGGCATGAACTGTAAATGCACTCAATAGCTGGGTTTCCATCCAACAATTTTTATGATCATTTTGAAAATGCACATAAGAATTCCTGAATGGAAATGCTTGATATGCGAATACAATTTCTAAATTCGTATAAAGTTTAATGCGCTAGGAGGAGGTTGATTTTCTGGAGTTTTGCATTAGTTAAAATGTGCATTTAGGTGATGGAAACAGTTTATTCGCAAAACTTTGACGTATTTTGACCATTCGTGCATGTGTTATTATGAGTGTGCGATGGCTTGATGTGACTATCCCACCAAAAGTTCCGACCTTGTCACACAATTCTTTGAACATAGCACTTGTCATTCAGAAGTTTTTAACCTACATCTGTCTGATAAAGTGAGTCCTCACAATCTGCCAGAATACTTTTGAGAGCAGGCAATCCCAGGTATGCGGAGACTGATGGCATGTGAACATCGCAGCCATTTCAGCCCCATTATATAAAATATTACACACTTAAAATTAGATGCTTGCTCCAATCTTGCAAATAAACCTCTCCCCGAAGCAGGGAGGTCATTCAGCTGCTTCATCATGACGAGGTGGCTCCCTCAGAATAATACACATTAAGTAGAAGATGGAAGCATGCAACAATTTGTATTTTCTTAAGTCGAATTTTTGGAAATGTGCTTAAAAAAATGTTAAACATTTCTATGGAAAATAGTGTGTTCTTCAATGCTGGTTTGAGCAGCAAGGAAACAAGGAAGAGCTGGAATGTCATGCATAGCTCACAGTATTTAACAAATGCTGCCATGAATATGAAAATATTGTTAAACTACTGTATGTCTCTGCATTGCTGAATTGATTGCAGGACCCTGCTGGTTTTTTCATTTGTGAGTAGGGTGAATGAGTTCAAATAACAGCTGTGTTGTAACTCTTTAAACATACACAGGGTACATCAATCACTTTAACAGCTGCCACTAACAATGCTAACAGGAGGCAGTAGTCATTAGCTGAAGTACGAACATAGTGACATTCTGCCATTTCATTTTTCTGCTGTGAATTTGGACGATAATAGCCAATTAGCGTTGGGTCTTCTGACTCAAAAACATTGTTATGTGACCAAGAAAGAGATAGAGAGTCTGATGAGATACCATTCTGTGTTTTAGTGATAAACAGCATTACTATGATTCTGTCCTGTCGAGGTCATTTAAAACGAGCCTTGCTCTATGGGAGAATGGGATTATGTCAGTACAAACTATTTACAGGTGGAGATTTAGAGATTTAGCTGAAACAGGACTCCATGAGCGACACTGAGCGTGTGCTCATGTAAAAGCATTGAACAGCATTGAACAGCGTTCCATGATCTGTGTTTGGTGATTTACGGCTTAAGAATAAACCGGTCGACAAATTTTTTACCTATTACCCCAATTTCCCGTTGCATGTTAACACCTTTACCAGCATTCTTACTGGCTAATCCAATGTACACAAGTGTTTTGTGCATACCGCTTAGCATTTTGACATCAAAAGCATAGAATAATGAGATTATTTCAAATCTCATCTAAATGCGCTTTTCTTGCTTTGTCAGATTCTTTCAAGTAGCTGATTTTTGGGAGATTTCAGCGTATTGGTGTGCTTGTAAACAGGCTCATTGAGAACAACTAGGTGGTGCAACAATACTGAAGCCTCAGGCAGACTGAGACCTTCCTGATTTTCATTGATCTGAGATGGAGAAATTAGCCTGATTAGATGAATGGTATAATTAATATAAATAATGTAATGGCCTCCAGGGAATTCTGACCTTCTGAGTCTTTCAAGTTGCAGACCATGAGTCTTGGTTCTGAGACCCTGACAAAAGTCACACACATATAAGCTTAATTATATTCTCACAACTCTTGTCTCGTATCAGGGAGTGCATGTGAAATCACAACTCAAGGCTGACAAAGAGTATGGGTCAAGTTCTTAATGTGTCCACTTGTATAAAGAGCCCATTGCCCAGGCCAACAGCAATATCTGATTCCCAACATTGTAGACGAACTCTGTACGGTCGTTTTAACATCAAGACCCTTTTAACACGTATAAACGATGACTTCTGTGCTTGAATCCATGCATGCACTGTTGCTGCAAATACAACATTTCACTCTCAAAGCACATCCCTGAAGACCAAGAGAACAAAATAGAGAACAAAACAGAAATAGAGGAGGCCGCAGGGTACCAGACAGAAGTCAGAGGCCAAAACAAAGTTCACGCTGTTAGAAATAACCATACCTGTGCTCCAGAATGGAGATTTGATTTGCCTTGAAATCACACAGACTGTCTGGATGTATTTCCCTTGTGGCAAGCAGAGTGCAAAAATACAGATCAGAGCTCAGACCGGAAGTCAAGTCTCAGTAATAACAGACACCTTTAGCATAAACAAAGATTCCTAGATCTCTGTCTAGCCTGTTATTGTCAGCGTTTTACTGAGCATATTAATGTTTGTCACTGAGACCTTGTCCGAAAGGTGTCTTACACAGTTAATTTTCCATTATTCAGAGTGCCAGTCGCAGAGAAGTGGCTGTATAGTGACAATGCATGTGGAAGGTGTGTGTAAGACACGGAGAGAGAAAGAGAGAGAGATACTGACTTTGAGCTGCACAGTATGCTGTGCCAGTGCACATGTCCGTGTAGATAAATTCAGGGATTAGTGTGTTAGAGGTGCACAGACTGACTGACAATCTCTCCTCTCTTCAGTGCCACTGTGAGGCAACTGAGAACTCATTAACTCACTGCACTCATGGACGACGAGAGAGAGAGAGAGAGAGAGAGAGAGAGAGAGAGAGAGAGAGAGAGAGAGAGAGAGAGAGAGAGAGAATTGAGACAGGGATGAACATGATGTAGAAATAAAAAAGCAAAATATGGTGTATTAACAGCAAGGTAGAAAGTGATAGAGGTGGAAAGAATGGGGTAGGCTGAGGCCAAAAACAGAAAAGGCAGTCTACAATGTACAGTAAAGGGTGGAGGAAGAGGAGGATGGAGAAGGAAGAGAGAGAGAGAGACAGAGAAAGTGGCTGTTGCCAGGGACAATAGCATTATAGATAGCAATCCTCCTACACAACCTCTACCTTATTTTACTCCTCCACTGTGGCTTGATTCCATCTTTCTCTCCGTTTACCTGCCTCAAGTCATGTCTGCTTTGGACCTTATCTCTTTCTCACTCTTTTTCCCCCCTTTTCCTTTTTTCTTATCCTGGGTGCAAGCTATGGGGTGGTTTTAGATGCTGATTAAAAAAACATATATTCTAAAAAGAAGTACACTGGCGGCCAAAATTTTTGAATAATGTACACATTTTGCTGTTTCGGAAGGAAATTGGTACTTTAATTCACCAAAGTGGCTTTCAACTGATCACAAAGTATAGTCAGGACATTATTGATACAAAAAACAGCACCATCACTGTTTGAAAAAAGTGATCAAATCTAGACCGGCCTCATTTCCAGAAGCCATTACTCCAACACCTTATCCTTGCGTAATCATTCTAAATTGCGAATTTGTTAGTAGAAAATCACTTGCCATTATATCAAACACAGCTGAAACTTATTTGGTTGGTTAAATGAAGCTATACATTGTCTTTGTGTTTTTTTTTTTTTAAGTTGCCACAGTATGCGATAGACTGGCATGTCTTAAGGTCAATTTTAGGTAAAAAATTTCAAAAAAGAAACAGCTTTCTCTAGAAACTCATCAGTCAATCATTGTTTTGAGGAATGAAGGCTATACAATGCTTGAAATTGCCAAAAAACTTTCACGCAAAAAAGATTTCTTTCAAAGGTGTTGTAAAGAAGTTCAAGGTTACGGGCAAGGAAGAGGCGAGAAACTGGCTTAACATATAAATGATAGTTTTAATGGTAAACTCAAAAGACAAACACATAAGATAACGGACGTCCGTAATTGAGCTCTCTCTCTCGATCGCCGTCTGCGAGTGGCCTTTATTCCTCTTGACAGCTTAATTAGCCTAATACGGGACCGAGCGTGCGTAATCACGCGCCGGTCCCGCCCTCCACCGTGCCACATTCCTCCCCCGTTCTTTCAGGCTGGGGACCCCCGGCCTGACGTACATCCCCTGGGGGGGGGGCGCCTCCCGCGCGGTCTGCCGGCAGGTCATCCCCATTAACCTGGACGAGGGAGGGGGCAAGGGGAGGGAAACAAAAAACAACAATTAAAAATGGGGGGGAGGGTTCCTGCACTGGGCGGTACCTCCCCTCCCACAAACACCATAATTTAAAAAAGAGGGGCAAGGGGAGGGAAACAACAACAATTAAAAATGGGGGGGGAGGTTCCTGCACTGGGCGGTACCTCCCCACCCGCGAACACCATAATTAAAAAAAAAAAAAGAGGGAAAAGGCCAACGCAGAGCGGTAGCGAGAGAGAGAGGAGAGAGAGATTAAAGGAAAAAAAAAAAACTTACTCGCCGGTTCTCTGATACGCCGTAGCTCGTTCCTCAGCCACTTCTCCACCCTCTACAGGACGACAGCCGTGCCTCTCCGGGCAGATCGGAGGCAGTCCTCAGCCCCTGGCGGACGGAACACCCCGCCGCATTCCCGGGGTGTCGAAGGGGCCTCCCCCCGCCCCTGGCAGCGGTTCTCCCGCTCCAGGCGGTCGGCGGCGAGCCCCTCCCCGCACGCGGTCGGCAGTCTCCAACACCGCCGCGTTCCAGCGGCTAGTAGGGGATCCCCTGCCCCTGGCAGCGGCCCTAACCACTCCAGGCGGTCGGCCAGGAGCCCCTCCTCCCCTCGCGGTCGGCGGCCGTTCCTCCGCGTCCAGGTGGCTGGGCTCCTCCGTCCCCCGGCAGATGGCCGCGGCTGCTCCACTGAGAAGTGGCGAGAACTCCGCTACGGCGTATCCCTCTTCCTTCCCGGGCTTTCGGCACCAATGTAAAGAAGTTCAAGGTTACGGGCAAGGAAGAGGCGAGAAACCGGCTTAACATATAAATGATAGTTTTAATGGTAAACTCAAAAGACAAACACATAAGATAACGGATGTCCGTAATTGAGCTCTCTCTCTCTCGATCGCCGTCTGCGAGTGGCCTTTATCCCTCTTGATGGCTTAATTAGCCTAATACAGGACCGGGCGTGCGTAATCACGCGCCGGTCCCGCCCTCCACCGTGCCACAGGTGTACACTGCATTCTTCAAAGGCAAAGGACAACTGGCTGTGGAAGGAAAGAAAGAGATGTGGAAGGCCCAGATGTTCAACTAAACAAGAGGATAAGTACATCAGAGTCTCTAGTTTGTGAAATAGACTCCTCACATGTCCTCAGCAGAGAGCTTGATTGAATTCTACCTGCTCAACCCCAGTTTCATGTACAACAGTAATGAGAAGACTCAGGGGTGCAGGCCTTATGGGAAGAATTGCAAAGAAAAAGCCACTTTTGAAACAGAAAAACAAAAAGAAAAGGTTAGAGTGGACAAAGAAACACAGACATTGGACAATGGATGATTGGAAACGTCCTGGTTACTTCCGAAACCTCCATTCCCTGATGGAGGGAATTAGACATTGTGTCGATGAAGTGACACTAGGGGTAACTCTTGGGAGCCCGAGACACCTCTGATCTTTGATAAATGGCCAATGGGAATTGGCGAGAGGTATTTGCATGCCACTCCCCCGAACATACAGGTATAAAGGAGCTGGCGTGCAAACCGCTCATTCGGATTTTGTGCTGAGGAGTCGAGAGAGAAGGTCCCGGCCATTTCAGCGGGTAGTCCAGTGTTGTGGCCGGATGGACACAATGTCTTGTTCCTTCCATCAGGGAACGGAGGTTATGGAAGTAACCAGGACGTTCCCTATCTGTCACTCACTCAATGTTGTGGCGATGATGTGACACTAGTGGTCCCCCTACAAAAACGCCACAACTAGCTGAACTATGTTATGTGAACTGGCGGTGCGAGATGGGGAGATTACTGTGTGCCCCCAAGCCTGCACACCAGGCCATCAAGTAACCTCCCCAAATGCTGTTATGAGCATCAAACGGCCCTTCGGGGACAAGTCAACTGCCCAAAAAATAGGGACAGGCTAGCCCAGTTGTGCCTTTTTCCCTCTTTTTTTCTTTTTCTTTTTCTCCCCAAAAAGAGTGACCACCAGTGTCCCAGTCACTCCCAAGGGGAAGACACTGCAGAATCCACACCCCACCCACGGGGGGTATTTTGAGTGGAAATACCTCACATGGTCTTGCCGACTCTTTTTCATCAGAAGTATGTCATGTGGAGAAGTCCCATGGTGTTCTGAGCCGGCAGCGAGTTTCTCCACAAACTCGTCTGCCACAGGGCTTTTATGAAGTCATCCAGGGAACACATTTTGTGAACAGCGCACATCTTCAGCTCAGTGGAGGTGAAAGGCACTATGCCCAAGTGATACACCCGGCCAATTCTCCCAGACTTGTTCGTTCCTGCCAAGACACGGGACAAAACCGGCTCAATCTGGAGATTGTAGAACCTCACAAAGGTGTTGGGTGTTTCCCAGCCTACTGCTCTGCAAATGTCTATTAGAGAGGCACCACTGATCAGGGCCCAGGAGGCTGCTACACTCCTGGTAGAATGGGCTCGTAGTACTGCGGGAGGCGGCACGTGCTGGCCATGCAATGAAGCAGTGGGCGATCCTCTGCTTCGAGACAGCGCTACCTTTCTGATGTCCACCAAAGCAGACAAAGAGCTGCTCAGAGACTAAAGCTCTGTATGCGATCCAAATAGATGTGTAAAGTGCGCAACGGACACAGCACCATCAAGGCTGGGTCTGCCTCCTCCTGGGGCAGTGCTTGCAGGTTCACCACCTGATCCCTGAATGGGGTCATGGGAACCTTTGGCACATAGCCCGGTTGGGGTCTCAAGATCACGTGAGAGTAGCCCGGACAGAACTCCAGGCACTTTTCGCTGACAGAGAACGCTTGCAGATCACATAACCTCTTGATGGAAGTGAGCACATTCAGGAGGGCAGCCTTTAAAGAGATTGCCTTAAGCTCAGCTGACTCCAAAGGCTCAAAGGGGGCTCCCTGTAGAACCCCGTAGACCTGGCTACATACACCTTCAAGGTGGAGGGGGACAGCCAACCCTCCAACCTCTCCTGCAGGAAGTAAAGCACTGATCCACATGGGCTGACGTGAGGAGCGTGAGGTCCGAGAACCAAGTCTGGGTGGGCTAGTGGGGTGCTAGTAGGATGACCTGCTCCTCATCCTCCCTGACCTTGCACAGGGTCTGTGCAAGTAGGCTCACTGGAGAAAACACATATTTGCATAGTCCAGGGGGCCAGCTGTGTGCCAGCACGTCTATACCGAGGGGTGCCTCAGTCAGGGCGTACCAAAGCGGGCAGTGGGAGGATTCTGGGGAAGTGAACAGGTCTACCTGTGCCTGCAAAAATCAACTCCAAATCAGCTGGACCACCTGAGGCTGGAGTCTCCACTCTCCCTTGTGGGTAACCTGTCATTCGACGTGTCCCGCAGCGCCATGCCAATCTCGGGACTCAAGTCTGGAGCCCGTGCTGAAGCAGTCTCATATGCAACAACCTGAGCGGTGGGGCCACCGCTGAGGACGTCCTATGCCCCAGGAGCCTCTGAAACAGTTTCAGTGGCACCACTGTTTTCTGTCTGAATGCCTTGAAACAGGTCAGCACTGATTGTGTGCTGTCGTTTGTGAGGCGCTCAATCATCAAGACGCTTTTCTTTTAAAAAAAAAAGCAAAAGCTTTTCTTTTCCTAGTTGACCCAAAGCCTTAGCCGGCTGAGATTTGGACAGTCATCGAGATCCGAATGCCCACTTCCCTTAACGGGGCAAGGGTAGGGAACAGGGACAGGCCGAAAGGGAGGACCTTGGACTGGTATGCCTGAACCTTGAACGAAAATGGCACTTCTTCAAGGTGGAATTGAGACGTAGAAGTACGCATCCTTCAGATCTACCGCCGCCAAGCAAACTTGAAGTCGGACGCGCGCTAGAATGCGTTTTTGCCAAATGCGGTTTTGTCAATGTGAAGTGGACGCCGCTGAACCTGGGCAGACGCCTGGTGAACTGAATCGCGTAGCCGAGTCTGACGGTCCGTGTCCACCATCGCGATGGGTTGGAGAGTGTAAGCAACCCGTCCAAGCTCCGGGCGATGGGGACCAAGGGGGCAATCTCGCCGGACGTACCGGCGGGTGGGGCCTCGTGGCGTATAAATCATTTATACTCTTTTAGTTTGTTCTGCCAAAGTGTCCAGGGGCGAACTCTGCAGTGCACCAGTGCAGAGGGGGGAGAAGCCACTATAATGCGGCGTCAGAATCCAGCAAAGGTGAATGTAAGCCTTGGGAATTCAGCTCAATGAATAGCGACCGCTCTGCTCCGAAGAGAAAATAACAGCTCATCATTATGAGTGATTATTTTGCATAATTAATAATAGATTCATTCATTGACCAAGTTTGCTTTATGAATGCCGTCCTTATCTGCTTGATCTATTGTTCTGCATTTTAGGAATTTCGTAATTTATAAATGCCATCAACAATAGTAAACAAGAGGCTGATGAACTGTTGAAAATTGTTATTCTATTCTTGAGATGGTTGCGGTGCTTTCACTCGTATTCTATGTTGATTCATATTAATTTATTAAAGTAATAAAACTATATTTATTATAAAAGTTAGAACATTCATTTAAATTTCAAGGGGTACTTAAAGTAAATAATTTTGGTTTTTGGGGTTTCACTGAAAAGAAAATGTAGGGAACCCCTGCTCTAATTGTTTAAAATAAAAGGTTTTTAAAAGTCAAAAGTATCTCTCTCCTCAGCCTCTTCTTGTCTAAATCATACTTTCCACACTCTTTTATCACTCACTCTTTGACTCTCAGCAAATCTGCTCCTGTCTCTCTCTCTCTCTCTCTCTCTCTCTCTCTCTCTCTCTCTCTCTCTCTCTCTCTCTCATCCTCTGATGTCTCTCCCTGATGTCATTTAGTGACAGACTATGCCAAGTCTGCCACCTTATTTAGATTCAGGCTAATTAAGAAAGTCAAGTGTGCTTTGCAGCATAGCAAACAACATTATTCAGAAGTTGTGCAAGCTCTTTAAATGTCTCTCTCTCCCATCATGTCTTATCTACAGCTCAGAGCTCATCATCTCTCAGCCCCTGTTTCCTACGACAAGTGGATTTCAACCAAGGTTTAAATACTGCAGCATCAGGACCACTCATACTTAAAGTCTGCAGCCACCAGACCTGGTACGGTGATCACATCTGATCCACTGCTGACTCCTTCCTGAGAAAGAGGAGAACAAAAGAGGAAGGCACTGCCAATCCTTCCTCATTTTATAGAAGATAAACTGTGTGTCACCAAAGCAGCAGGACAGCAGGTGAGAACTGATATACTTGTTTTAGCGGTACCATTTAAGGCCCTTGCCTGTGTATTGATTGCTTATTATATCAAGCTACATTCTGTGAGGTAGTACTGGAGCTTGGAAGTACAAATGAAAAACTTTTCTTGGTTTTGGTTTTTCATTCTCACTTTTTATCAAGGATAAGACCAGCCCCAGGCTGACAGGCACTTTGGTTTGTGTTTTTTTTAATGATGAAGGACTTGTCATGTTTCTCTCACTCTCTCTTGCGCACACACACACACACACACACGCACATTTGGGAGAATTCACTTAGAATGAATTGTCCCCACTGATAGCACTGTTTATTTGTGCACACAAATTAGATAACTTTGCAATCACATAAAATTAATTTACACAGATTTTTTTCTGATCCGTTTGTATGGCGTTAGATATTGGACAAAACATCGCAAGCGCAAGTGAATTTCAACAGTGTGAGCACACAAATTAACAACTTGCGAGCAGAAACAACAAAACCGCGAGTCATGATAGGTTTCACACACGCGCGCAGGTCTGTACACACGCGCGGGTTACTTTCTGCACACGCGCGAGATATTTTCTGTACACATGCACGAGTTATTTTCTGCACACACGCGCAGCTAAAATCTTTACGAGTTTTGGCACAGTTTTGACACTCAGGGGCGTGGCCCAATCCTAATGCTATTGGCTGCTGACCAAATCCTGTATTGATTGGCTGCATCTCTTCAAATCTCTCGTGATTGGCTTGTTGGAAGAGGACAGTCAGAAAGCGGAAACACTTTTTTGTAATTTTTTGACAAGAAAAAACATACAAAACTCTCGTAGGGGAGAAATAAGAAATATAAATCAATAGGAACAATACTATTATTAGCAGTGTAAATGAAAGAAAAGAGTCCCCTACACAATACTGAACAACAAAAAGCAAACAACAAGGGGGTATTAGTTAAAAAAAAACAAAGTCTGGAGAGCAAAAGGCTAGAGAAAAAAATGAAAATATTAAAGAAAAAAATGAAAATAAAAACATCCTTTAGACGTAGCATACAAGTGGATATTTATCAAAACAATTTTCTGGATATTAAATTTAAATATATAATAAATATATATTAAATATATATAAATATATATTAAATTTAAACCTCTTTCTAAGAAACTCAGCAACCGTATATATTTTATAAATTATTTTAAAGTGAGTCTCTTTGACTAAGGGAAAGGGGCCATTTGATGAATTTGAAATGTGGGTTATCTATGGACAAGGCATTCATATTTGGACATTGTACACACAATCCTCTATTATAATCCAAAAACATTATAGATTTCAAAAAATCATTAATACATTTGTTATTAAATTACATTCATTAATGACTAGATTTGGTAAGGTTGATGGAAGTAATATTCTCACATACAGTGAGGAAAATAAGTATTTGAACACCCTGCTATTTTGCAAGTTCTCCCACTTGGAAATCATGGAGGGGTCTAAAATTGTCATCGTAGGTGCATGTCCACTGTGAGAGACATAATCTAAAAAAAAAATCCAGAAATTGCAATGTATGATTTTTTAACTATTTTTTTGTATGATACAGCTGCAAATAAGTATTTGAACACCTGTCTATCAGCTAGAATTCTGACCCTCAAAGACCTGTTAGTCTGCCTTTAAAATGTCCACCTCCACTCCATTTATTATCCTAAATTAGATGCACCTGTTTGAGGTCGTTAGCTGCATAAAGACACCTGTCCACCCCATACAATCAGTAAGAATCCAACTACTAACATGGCCAAGACCAAAGAGCTGTCCAAAGACACTAGAGACAAAATTGTACACCTCCACAAGGCTGGAAAGGGCTACGGGGAAATTGCCAAGCAGCTTGGTGAAAAAAGGTCCACTGTTGGAGCAATCATTAGAAAATGGAAGAAGCTAAACATGACTGTCAATCTCCCTCGGACTGGGGCTCCATGCAAGATCTCACCTCGTGGGGTCTCAATGATCCTAAGAAAGGTGAGAAATCAGCCCAGAACTACACGGGAGGAGCTGGTCAATGACCTGAAAAGAGCTGGGACCACCGTTTCCAAGGTGACTGTTGGTAATACACTAAGACGTCATGGTTTGAAATCATGCATGGCACGGAAGGTTCCCCTGCTTAAACCAGCACATGTCAAGGCCCGTCTTAAGTTTGCCAATGACCATTTGGATGATCCAGAGGAGTCATGGGAGAAAGTCATGTGGTCAGATGAGACCAAAATAGAACTTTTTGGTCATAATTCCACTAACCGTGTTTGGAGGAAGAAGAATGATGAGTACCATCCCAAGAATACCATCCCTACTGTGAAGCATGGGGGTGGTAGCATCATGCTTTGGGGGTGTTTTTCTGCACATGGGACAGGGCGACTGCACTGTATTAAGGAGAGGTTGACCGGGGCCATGTATTGTGAGATTTTGGGGAACAACCTCCTTCCCTCAGTTAGAGCATTGAAGATGGGTCGAGGCTGGGTCTTCCAACATGACAATGACCCGAAGCACACAGCCAGGATAACCAAGGAGTGGCTCTGTAAGAAGCATATCAAGGTTCTGGCGTGGCCTAGCCAGTCTCCAGACCTAAACCCAATAGAGAATCTTTGGAGGGAGCTCAAACTCCGTGTTTCTCAGCGACAGCCCAGAAACCTGACTGATCTGTGTGGAGGAGTGGGCCAAAATCCCTCCTGCAGTGTGTGCGAACCTGGTGAAAAACTACAGGAAAAGTTTGACCTCTGTAATTGCAAACAAAGGCTACTGTACCAAATATTAACATTGATTTTCTCAGGTGTTCAAATACTTATTTGCAGCTGTATCATACAAATAAATGGTTAAAAAATCATACATTGTGATTTCTGGATTTTTTTTTTTAGATTATGTCTCTCACAGTGGTCATGCACCTACGATGACAATTTCAGACCCCATCCATGATTTCTAAGTGGGAGAACTTGCAAAATAGCAGGGTGTTCAAATTCTTATTTTCCTCACTGTACATCAATGTGTTTTGGATTAACTGCAATAATGGTAATGGTATTGATTTACACATTTTATATTCTCTATAAGTGCAGTTAAGATTATACTTGAGCAAAAAGGCAAATATGTTCCAAGTTACCATTATCATCTAATATATAACCCAATACCCGTCTCATACCAATCACTTTTAAACAATGATTTCCTATTAATTGGAATGACCCTGTTATTCCATAGGGTGGATCCATGGGGAGAAAAGTTGTTTAAATATAATTTTACAGTATTGGAGAAGTTGTTTGTGGAAGTTTGATAATTTAATAGGAATCTTAGTTACCTCAAAATTACATTTTAAAAGAAATTCAAGCCGACCTGTTTTATTAAATAGATGAATCTAGGTATGTGAAACCACATAGAGTAAGGTTGTGATCAGTATGATTTCAACCATTTACTCTTAAATGCCCCAAACATTGATTCAAAGTCCAAGGGGTTGATACCACCCTTATCATACTCTTTCACTAACTGTGATTTCCTAATATAATGGGTTTTTTTTTTTTCCAAAGGAGGGAACTGGGAAGATTGGGAATCAGATGATGGCAGACAGTAAAGAGGTTATGGTTCTAAATTTCTGGTAGCTGTAAGATGTTTTATGTGTTTATATATACATGTGTGTTTTCTGTCTTTGATAATAACTGAAAATAGGTGGTGTGTGTGTGTGTGTGTATGTATATACATACATACATACACATATACATACATACACACACACACGTGTATATATATATATATATATATATATATATATATATATATATATATATATATATATATATACACACACACACACACACACACACACGCAAAAAACATCTTACAGCTACAAGAAATTAAGGCATTTAGAAAGAAACCATAACCTCTTTACTGTCTGCCATCATCCGCTTCCCAATCGTCCCGCTTTCTGACTGTCCTCGTCCAACAACAGCCAATCACGAGATTCGAAGAGATGCAGCCAATCAATACAGGATTTGGTCAGCAGCCAATAGCATTAGGATTGGGCCACGCCCCTGAGTGTCAAAACTGTGCCAAAACTCGTAAAGATTTTAGCTGCGCGTGTGTGCAGAAAATAACTTGCGCGTGTGTGCAGAAAATAACTCGTGCATGTGTACAGAAAATATCTCGCGCGTGTGCAGAAAGTAACCCGCGCGTGTGTGAAACCTATCATGACTCGCGGTTTTGTTGTTTCTGCTCGCAAGTTGTTAATTTGTGTGCTCACACTGTTGAAATTCACTTGCGCGCTGTGTTTTTGCGCTTGCGATGTTTTGTCCAATATCTAACGCCATACGTTTGCACTGATTTCCTGATCTTGCAGGCCGGTTCTGAGTGCTAGGCTGTAGAGGATGCAGTAGACTATGTTTTGGCATACTTTACTGGTAGTGTGCAGCATCATTCTACTACTGCATCAAGCACCTGCATCAGTCCTTTAAAATGGAAAATGTGCATTAGACTGCACTACACATCTTGATATATCCCTATTAATAAGGCTCTATTCGATAATTTAATGAATCACTGCAGATCTCTTTTGAATAAAATTCAGTTTACCATCTGCTTTCCACTCAACTTTTATAACGCCAGGGAAGTAATGCAACATATAATAAGCTTAATTTACATAGAAGCTGGGCTTATTTGCACTGAAAAGAATGACAATTGTATTTTAAATTCTCATGGTGCAATGCTATTTCAGCACATTTAGTGAATGTGGGTATTTAGTGAATAAGATGGACTTTGTGATACAGTCACACAGGATATGGAAAACAACAGAGAGAGAGAGAGAGAGAGAGAGAGAGAGAGAGAGAGAGAGCTGGGACCTATATATTATAGATTTAGCTATAGATTTGTACTCAGCCCTGTCTAGTAAGTACAGTGGTTAAAAGCAGAGTCTCACAGATGATTTCTGCTCTCTTTAACACTAAAATGAAATGTTTAAATGGCCTTGCACATTGCCGTTGAAAGGTCTTGCTCACTCATGCTAACTACAGCTAGCTCAGTGGTCGAGAGAGGCTTTAATGAGTCTGTAGCACTTGAGCTCAGCTGTGACCCTCTTTATCCCCTCAGAGTCCTGTAATGAAGACCATCGTTACATGTCATTTTAACAAGAGTCCACAAATGACACACTGTGCTTTCTCTTTTACTCCATAGCAAATAATGTAGTATATACACTCACCTAAAAAGGATTATTAGGAACACCTGTTCAATTTCTCATTAATGCAATTATCTAATCAACCAATCACATGGCAGTTGCTTCAATGCATTTAAGGGTGTGGTCCTGGTCAAGACAATCTCCTGAACTCCAAACTGAATGTCAGAATGGGAAAGAAAGGTGATTTAAGCAATTTTGAGCGTGGCATGGCACGCACAACCATTTCTAGGGTTTACAAAGAATGGTGTGAAAAGGGAAAAACATCCAGTATGCGGCATTCCTGTGGGCGAAAATGCCTTGTTGATGCTAGAGGTCAGAGGAGAATGGGCCGACTGATTCAAGCTGATAGAAGAGCAACTTTGACTGAAATAACCACTCGTTACAACCGAGGTATGCAGCAAAGCATTTGTGAAGCCACAACACGCACAACCTTGAGGCGCATGGGCTACAACAGCAGAAGACCCCACCGGGTACCACTCATCTCCACTACAAATAGGAAAAAGAGGCTACAATTTGCAAGAGCTCACCAAAATTGGACAGTTGAAGACTGGAAAAATGTTGCCTGGTCTGATGAGTCTCGATTTCTGTTGAGACATTCAGATGGTAGAGTCAGAATTTGGCGTAAACAGAATGAGAACATGGATCCATCATGCCTTGTTACCACTGTGCAGGCTGGTGGTGGTGGTGTAATGGTGTGGGGGATGTTTTCTTGGCACACTTTAGGCCCCTTAGTGCCAATTGGGCATCGTTTAAATGCCACGGCCTACCTGAGCATTGTTTCTGACCATGTCCATCCCTTTATGGCCACCATGTACCCATCCTCTGATGGCTACTTCCAGCAGGATAATGCACCATGTCACAAAGCTTGAATCATTTCAAATTGGTTTCTTTAACATGACAATGAGTTCACTGTACTAAAATGGCCCCCACAGTCACCAGATCTCAACCCAATAGAGCATCTTTGGGATGTGGTGGAACGGGAGCTTCGTGCCCTGGATATGCATCCCACAAATCTCCATCAACTGCAAGATGCTATCCTATCAATATGGGCCAACATTTCTAAAGAATGCTTTCAGCATCTTGTTGAATCAATGCCACGTAGAATTAAGGCAGTTCTGAAGGCGAAAGGGGGTCAAACACAGTATTAGTATGGTGTTCCTAATAATCCTTTAGGTGAGTGTAGATACATACATTTCCAGACCAGATTATATGTAATCATTCACTGCCTGAGTGAAAGAACATAGATTTTTATTTATATTAAACCATAAGAAAGAAAAAAATCGGAATTGTTTCTCCTAGACAGCAGTCAGATTGGAGAGCAAATTGAGGCTTTTGCTTAAGTTGCCAAGATTCCAAAGTTTGTAATCAAAAACTGTAGTACAATTTTGTATTTTTACTAAATATTTTTTGGAGAAACATCTGAGAAAAAGGTAATACTTAAATAAAACTTAACTATGTTTACTCTCTTAAGTCTCCTGAGCTATGAAAGAACAATCTTTGAGCAATAATATTTTTCTTTTGGAAGAGCTAGAAAGAGTTTTTTTGTTTCAGTTTCACTTTGGCATTCACATTGCCAAAGCATTTGCAGCTTTACTCTTTACAAAGAAAATTGTGCAAAGACATCACCAAAAAAATATTTAAAACAACATATTTTAATTATAATAAATAATAATAATAAATCTAACAGAAGACAATAACATTAAGGCCAAAAACATACATTACACAAGTATGCATACACAAATGCCATGGCTTTGCCAACGCACCTGGTCCAGATGAAGATGCTTAAAACAAGTGTGTAATTCTTGCATTACTGTGGTGGTTACAAACCTCAGCACTCAAGGGGTAAAATAGTTGCATTCAAATGTCTGTGCCGTTAAACTATATGTGTTTTAATTCAAGTAAGTTGCTATAAATATATTGACTTTAACTTATTGCTCAGAAATATTTTTTAAATGTTGCTGCACCATGACAGTAGGTGACTTGAACGAGATAATTCAGTCTAAATGTGGACAGTTCATACTAATGTCTGCTATAGCACCCCATGCAACTACGTAGAGACTGCAACACGTTATGAATTGCGGTCGGACACATTTCGGAACACACCAATGCACAAAATCGAGCTTGTGAAGCTAGAAGTGCCTGTGCTCATGTACTTGTGTAGAGTATGTTTTGGCCTTAAATAATCAAAATTATGCAATAATAATGTAAAAAAAAAAAAGGTTTAAAAAAATTACTAATAAAGATCTGAGATGCTTTTTGCACTTTTCGACATCTGTAGTTTACTGTGATTGTCAGCCCCACACTTTAGACCAACAAATAAGTATTTATCACGTGACAACCCATCTAGAGTATGCTAATATGAACATAGACTTGGTTGTGCATGAAATCAGAGCTCACATGTCCAACATTACACTGTCCCAGATCACTCTAATAATAATAAGGAAAATCAGTAGTACTATTAGACAAAAGTTTGGACAGAGAAAGAGAGGCACTAGGCAGATCACTCACTGAAAGACAGAAACTAAAAAGTGAGAGTGAACGAGAGAGAGAAGCTTGTGTGGTTAGTGTGTAGTTGGTGTGTGTTTGAGGACACTGGTGACCTTCTATGTTTTGTAAGAGATCGTGTGGGCTCATTTGCTGATCTTCTCTCTGGCTGTATCACCTCAGGGGGCAAACTCACTTAGCGTGAGGTGTCTCTCCTTGCTTGGCCCATGAGAGGTGAATGTGTGTGTGTGTGTGTGTGTGTGTGTATGTGTGTGTGTGTGCGTGTACATGTGTGAACGGCTACTCTCTACTTTCTGACTGCTGTGCCACTCTGTTGACAGTAAAAGTCGGTCATGTGGAGCACATTAATCCTGGACATTTAGGGAAAACACACACACACACACAAAATACAATAAGTGAAAAATGACTGTGTGTGTGGTTGTGTGTGGCATATGAGGTGAGAGTAGTGACTGTACTATTGAGAAGAGCATAATGGCAGAGCTGCATCTCAACCCACAGCGATTAACATGGGAACTCTGTTATTACCACCTGACAACAGTGCTTAAGAGTGCCGTTTCCACCGCTGCCCTGCCCCGCCCGACTCTACTCACAACAACAAGCGCTTCTACTACCAATCCTTCCCTCTATCCAAACCTCCATCCCTCATGGAAGGCAGCTGCACTACAAAAAAAAGTTTTCCAATAAAAATATTGAAACATCTTTCAAAGTTCACCTAAATATAAAAATTTATTTACTCCAAATTACATTCTTTCAAAGATGGAATTTTAAAAAAGTAGTCCATGCGACTCCTGATCATATTCCAAGATTTTGATAGCATAAAATAGGTTCACCATCTGTCGCTCACTTCGACATTGTGTCGAAGAAGTGAAACTAGGGGGTCTCTCTTGAGAGCCTTATGCATCTCTGAACTTTGAGAAAAGGCCAATGAGAAATTGGCAGACAGAATTTGCATGTCCTGCTCCCGGACATACAGGTATAAAGGGAGGGAAATGCTTCTGTTCATTCAGTAATTTTCTTCGGAGCTGACCGGTTGTGTGAGCAGTGGGCTGTGTATCACAGTCTGTTTCCTCTCATCACTGAGCGTATGGTGTTGGATCTACACCGCATATCAGCGGCCTTCTCTACACGGCAGTGCAGCTTTACACCTGTGTGCTTTCACAGCACTATTAAAAGATAATTTTTCTCTAAAAGAGCAATACACAGCGCTGTTGAACAAAAATGGCGAAAATGCCACCACCTGGCGGGATCACCCGGTGCTCCCCTCCAGGGCTTGTAGGATGACGTCCTCACTGACCTCCACAACCTACAGCACCGCCAGAGAGGCCGCTTCTGCCATGCATGCCATGGCCCTCCTGCAAGTCCACCAGGCCAAGGCACTTAAAGATCTGCATTTGGGTAGTCCTGACCGACCACGAAGGTCACAGCGCGGTCACTTGGGCAGGCAATGGCCACCATCGTGGTTCAGGAACGACATCTGTGGCTGAACCTGGTCGAGATACACGAAGTGGAAAAGCACGCTTTCTCAACGTGCCTGTCTCCCAGTTCAGCCTTTTCGGCGACACCGTCGAGGACTTCGCCCAGCAGTTCTCAGTGGTGAAAAAGCAGACGGAGGCTATCTCTCACATTATGCCCCGTCGCACTTCCAAATGCAAATGCAGTTCTCATGGCACGCTGGTGCCACACCTCAACATTCCCAGCACATTGGACTCAGACCCTTTGCCTCCAGCCCCACGACTGTTGTTCCCCAGCTGGCCGGTTCTGACGAGTCTAAAGGACGCCTCCATGGGACCCCCTCCTCAGTCACTAACCCGCCCCCTGCCAGGTGTGCGGAGCAAGGTAAGTTCTTCAAGCCTTCTCTCAGCACCAGAGCCTCGGGATGCGCTTTTGCCTCCCGACGCCGTATTACCTGCTCTGTCCCGCTGCTCCGCCCCGCCGGGTACATCAAAAATAATTGACCCCTCAGTGCCCCTAGCACGGAGCTTGGACGCGTGGCTTTCACTTCCCAATCCGTCATGCTGGCTGGTCAGGACCATCCGACTTGGTTATGCAATTCAGTTTGCCAGGCCTCCTCCCCCCTTCGGGGGCGTCCGCTTTACCGCAGTGCACGGCGAAGACACCAAATCCCTGCACGCGGAAATCGCAACTCTCTTACTCAAACACGTGAATGAGCCTGTCTCTCCAGCCGAGATGAAGAAGGGTTTCTACAGCCCTTACTTCATCGTACCGCTGTGCTGTCACGTCAATTGCCTAGAGTTGTTGGCTGTACTTCTTGCCCTGTGGAGGTTTCTCTCACTAGTTTGGGGCAAGCATGTCTTGATCCAATCAGACAGCACCACCACGGTAGCGTACATAAATCACCAAAGCGGCGTACGCTCCCATCACATGTCACAACTCGCCTGTCATCTCCTCCTTTGGAGCCAGCAGCGACTCAAGTCACTGCGTGACGAGCAACCTCAATGTGGTAGCGGACGCGCTATCGCGACAGCGTTCACCCAGTGGAGAGTGGAGGCTTCACCCTTCAGAGACCAGGTAGTGAACCTGCAAGCGCTGCCCCGGGAGGAGGCAGACCCAGCCCCTTCGTCGTTGTGTCCGGTGAGCAGCTCTTTGTCTGCTTTGGTGGACAGTGTGTCTCCAAACAGAGGCTTTCCTACTGGGTGGTTGACTCCATAGCTTTGGCCTATCACACCCGGACCGTGCCCGCCCCCTTGCGGGTTCGAGCACACTCGACGAGAAGTGTGGTATCCTCGTGGGCACTGGCCAAAGGCACCTCCCTAGCAGACATATGCAGAGCAGCATGTTGGGCAACACCCAATACCTTAACAAGATTTTACAAACTCAGGGTTGAGTTGGTTTCATCCCATGTTTTCTCAGGTCCGAGCCAGTAGAACTCTGTAATGCGGTAACAACTGACCGGGTGTACTGCTTTCACCTAGCGCACTTTTCCTCCGCTGAGGCAATACCGTGCACACTTATCCCAGGAGATCCCACTAACTCGGCTCCCTGGATGACTCCTCCCTAGCCCTCTGGTCCGCGAATTCAGCAGAGGAATTCGCCGACAAAACCCAATGCGGGTACCCAATGTACCCTGTACTGGAATAGGTGCTCCACAGGTTGGGCCCCCATGTGGACTTATCCCCCTGTGTGTATTTTCCGCGGTACGGTCCCCTTGCGAGTGTCTCCCTTGGGCAGTCCTCACTGACCCCCTGTCGCCGTGTTTGTAGCAACTCCTCCCTCCCAATGAGGTAGAATCTACCACCGCACCATTCTCCACATGTGACCTAAAAGCCCATGTGATGTATTTCACCACTCTTTACCTCCCTCAGTCTGGGCAGGTGTGGTCTCCGCAGGGTCTTTCCCCCCTGAAAGAATAGGAAGAGGGAAAGAATGCCTTCCCTGATGCGTGTGATAGCGTTAAGATGGCCCCAGCCAATTTAACTCTATTTGAGAAACATAAAGAGAGAAAAGGCACGGCTGGCGCGGCTTGTTCCCATGCTTGGCACATCGCCTTGTACCCCCCATATCAGGGTGTAAGGAACCAGAAGGTTTTGACAATTTTTTGGGGCTTTGGGGAAGGGTACATGCAGTCTGGCACAGCCTGTCTTTTTGGCATGCAAAACACCTGCCCGCACCTGTGACAGCAGCGCACATACATGGTTCAGCGCATGACGTGATTAAAATTGGACCCCTAGTGTCACTTCTTCGACACAACGTTAAAGTGAGCGACAGATGGGGAACATCTAGGTTAATGTTGTAACCTCTGTTTCCTGATGGATGGAACGAGACGTTGTGTCCTCCCGGCCACGTCGCTGAACCAAGCCACTGTTGAGGCCGAACCTCATTGTCGGCTCCTTAGACAAATCCTGAATGAACAGACGCATTTCCCTCCCTTTATACCTGTATGTCCAGGGGCTGGATGTGCAATTCTGTCTGCCAATTTCTCATTGGCCTTTTCTCAATGTTCAGAGATGCATAATGCTCTCAAGAGAGACCCCTAGTGTCGCTTCTTTGACACAATGTCTCGTTCCCTCCATCCAGGAATGGAGGTTACAACAGTAACCTAGACGATTTGGTTGGAAATAAACCAAAGTTATTTTACACTTAAAATTACATAATTTTACAGAGCCATAGCTCTCCTTTGCGCTTTTGTTAATGCCTGAGAGAAGGTCGCAAAAACAGTTTTTGCTTTTGAGTGGTTTGAGTGTGAGCCATTGTGAACATGTTTCTCTCATGAACTATTCCTTTAAAATAAGATACATTAACTTGAGAAGCAAAATAACATATGTGTTTTCACGAAAATATAACATTCTAAATTTAGTGAGGTTTATGCTTAAAAAATTATAATAATAATGATTGCCAATGGGCTAAGGAAAATAAACTTGTTTTCAATTAAAATTAAGTTTATTTTTTAACCCAGAGGTTAATATCTTTTTGTTCTTTTAAGCATAAACCTCACCACATTTTGTCAGATTTCTCTGAATAAAAAAGACTTAATATCCTACGACATTTTTCTTCTCAAAGAAAGGTATCTTGTTTTAAGGATGTCTAAATATTCTACTGTAAAAAGACACAACAACAATTTGTTTTCAATGTAGAGATGGTCTTCTTTAACATCACTGTCTTGCTTGATATTTCTCTGTATATCTCTCTTTAGACTGTTCAAATCTGTTGTCTAAGTGCAATGGATTTTTAAGAGGATTTTGATGCTGGACATCGTGACTTGCACTTTTTTGTCTGTGTGTGTGTAGTGAGATGGTGTGAGCTTAATTGTGTTATGTTTTGTTTCTCTCAGCCTCCTGATCCAATGGGCCCTTAGCATAGGAACATCGTGGTGCACTTTGACCCTCTCTAATACAATAATGTGTTTTATTCTTCTGCTCTACAGGATGTGCTCTCAGTAAAGCCTGATAAATGTGGGTGTATCTATTTGTCTACAGGTCCTTTTGTTAAAGGAAATATTCTGTTCAATCTGCTCTGGAAACTAAGAAATCTGTTGAATTGCACTACTATTACAGACTCACTTTCATTAAATGTGTCTCATTCATGATTGGCAGTTAATTCTTCAATCACATTTAGCTTTTGACACAATATTCAGCTACACTCAGTTATGTTACTTAGGTTGGAAGCTGGCAACCAGAAAAGAAATGCAAATACTATGTAACTTTCATGGTATTGGTTTTTAGTTAAATCACTTACTACATTTTTTATAAGATGTACTTATGAACCAATTTTTGTCGTTCTGTGCCCTATCTTAAAAGACAAAAGACAGCAATTGAGAGTTCTAATGAAAGTATTGATTAGAGGTTCTTCTCAAGCCATTGAAGGAGATACTGGTTCATTTGGTAGATAGTTGCAAATCTTGTTTTTTTGTTTCAGGCTGTTTTAAAATGGACCCATTTTGTCTCTGCTGTCATGCTGACATCAATACTCAGTCTATATCAGTTCACTTAAGTTACATAAGTTTATGCATCTGTCTGCTATCAGTTCATTTCTGCCTAGCTATTAGAGTATTTTCCTTGCCTGTGAAAAATGGCTAGTTCACCCAAAAATTACATTTCTGTCATCTTTACTAAGATTAAGATTAAGATTCAACGTTATTGTCATTGTGCAGAGTACAGGTACAGAGCCAATGAAATGGAGTTGTTTTCGCATATCCCAACTAAGCTGGGGTCAGAGCGCAGGGTCAGCCATGAAACAGCCCCCCTGGAGCAGATAGGGTTAAGGGCCTTACTCAAGGGCCCAACAGTGGTTTCTTGATGGTGCTGGGGCTTGAACCCAGAGCCTTAACCGCTGAGCCACCACTGCCCCTCATGTTGTTTTACTCACCCTCATGTTGTTTTAAATTTGCACAGCTTTCTTTTTTTCTGTGGAACACTAAAGGAGATGTTAGACAGAATGTTAGGCTCAGTCACCATTCACTTTCATTGCATCATTTTTCCATACAATAAAAGTGAATGGTGCCTGAGGCCGACATTCTTCCTAAAATCTCCTTTAGTTTTCCACTGAAAAAAGAAAGTTGTACGAATTTGGAACAACCTGAGGATGTGTATATGAGATAGGAATTATAATTTGTGAGAGAACTATCCCTTTGAGAAGTGCTGGATTTAAATGATATACAACACATTAGGAAATGATCTCTCTTTGCACTGTAAAATGCTACATTAAAGACACTGTAATGTTGATCTGATGTTTTACAGTTGCCGGATGGCCATGGATCAGATATGTATTCGATTGAGGGCCACAAATATAGGTGGCCCAAATTGGATGGTAAAAGATTACATTTATGTGTTCACACTGCTCAGATAAAAACAGGGGCCGGTTGCAAAAAATGTTTTTAGACTAGTCTTAATAGTCAGTCGTCTAAAAGTTTTGCCTTACCTTTTTCATTCAGTTAAATAAAAACTTAGATTGGTCTAATTTAAGACAAAAATGAAAGACTGCAGACCCCTAGGCTAACTTTAGCTTACATTCCATGTTGTCACAGAAAATAACTGTCAGTTGAGGGCTAAAAGAGGCTTGAGTTGAGACTTTGTAGAAGATTTGACTTCTATGAAATACAAGTTTTTTTTATTTGGGTTAAAATCACTAAATATTGTCATTACAATTGATTTTTAAGAATTGCATTCTAATTGGCAAATATTTTCCAGCAAAGGATAACTGTGGTGAGCGCCGACTGTCAGCCAATTTATTAAATTGTTTATTAAATTAAGCTGTTCAGTGTCTTAATTTTCCCACAATGCCAAGCCAATTAGACTGTCTTACTAAAGACAACTCCAAGCTTGTGTTATGCAACAGGCTTTCTATGGCATCTATAGCTAGTCAGACTAATTGTTAGACTAAGTCTTAAGTTAATGGCTATATTTATGCAACCAGCCCCATTATATGTCAAAAGTAAGGGGGGAAATAAAATTGATTTAGGTCTCTTCTACTAGTGCGTAGCCTATGAATCCAACCCAATAACAAGATTAAGACTTGAGCATACAGCTTGCTAGCCAGAGCACCATTGGATGCAAGGGAATGTGTAGGCAATCTGCTCACCTACATTTGAAGGGTCTTCACTCTGTCACTGTCAGACTGTCAGTGTGTGGCCCTTTGTGGCTATTTGACGTGTGTGATTGAGTTGGGTTATTATTGAGAGCCTGATCTCAGTGCCATAATGTCCAAATGCCCATTTGGATACATGTACTTAGACAAGAGTGACACAATTTAGTCCTGTTTATTAACTGGTCTCTCAAATCTCACACCATTTCTAATGCATTTTCTGTGAATTCTGAATTAAAAGAAAAGTCGTTAACCACAAACCCTTTAAAACCTGTTGTGTATGTGCTGCTTTGATGTTTGTGCATCTCAATCCAGCGATCTGAAGTGATGCAGCATGTGCTGTCTCTCTGTGTCAGAGAATAAGATTAATCGAAAATCCGAGGCTTAGAGCAGCAGCACAAAGGACTGTCAGAAGAATAACATGAATTCTTTATCATCACATGTCTACCCTTGGTTATGTCATTTTTGAACTGAAAAGCAGATGGCCTTGCATTTTAGAAAGAGCGAGTTTGGGTGGTGGGGTATATAGTTATTACACACACACACACACCATACTGCAACTTCAAAAAATGTCACACTTTTGTGACAAATGTCAGATTTTTGTGTTTTGTTGGTAGAACAAATAATTGTACTTTGGTATTGCCAAAACATTTGCAGCTTAGCTGCATACCAACAACATAAAGCAAAACAATATATTTAAATTAAAAAGAAAATGAACAATGCAATTTAGAGATACATTCCATTGCATCTCTGTTTGAAATGTTACAGTAAAACAGATCATTTCATGGGCAAGGAAGAGGCGAGAAACCGGCTTGTCAACATAAATAATAATTTAATTAAGAACTTAAAACAAACATTTAGGACAGCAGACATGTCTGCTGATTAAGCTCTCTCTCCCGATCGCCGTCTGCGAGTGGCCTTTATCCCTCTTGACGGCTCAATTAGCCTGATACGGGACCGGGCGTGCGTAATCACGCGCCGGTCCCGCCCTCCACCGTGCCACAGTTACATAGAACAAAGATAGGAGAGATCTCTCCAGAGAGTCTGTATGGATCATGTATCAGTGTGACAGACAGCGTGAACAGCAGTTCCCGCTGTGATTGATGCTATTGTGAACAATGTTAGACACACTGTTACACATGTTGTGTTGTAGGTTCAAAAGTCACTGCACAACAGTTATATAGACTCTCATTTTGTACATCAACAAGTCCTTAGAGAATGTGTGGCAACTGAAAAAAAGTTGTAGCACACACAAACACACATCTTTGAGGTGTGTCAAAACTGTGTTCACACTCTCATCTGCTCCTCATGGTAGGTGACAGGAAGGCAAGGAGAGGAGGGTTTGTAATTGAATTGAGATGACAGAACATGAGAGAATAGAAGCTCAAATGGACTCATAGGGTTCTTGAGAAAATGAATGTGGCAGAAGTTGACTTGTTTGAAATGAATCATATGCACAATTAAAGTGGTCAATGGCACATTGATTGACTATTTCTTTACAGAAATGTAATTGTAATTAGCTCTTTGTGATTTATGTGGCGTTTATTCCTTTTGCTCAATTCACGAGAAATAAGCATGACCTGAATACCAGAATAACTCCAAAGTAAAGTTTGCTTAGTTATGTAATTTATCACCACACATTTTCTGATTTCCCCGCCTGTCAATGTTCTTCTCTGAACAAGCACATTTTTCCCCCCTGGAATTTTGTAGGTTTTTGGATAGATGCTCGGATCTGGCTTTTTTAGTGCAGGGCAAAAGGGCACTTTTACCTGTTAGAAATAATTTCATCAAGAAAAACTATAGTGAATTACAGCTTGTACAGAAAAAAGCTTTTAATGTAAGCCACACAGTTTTAGTACCCCTGATTGAAAGGTAACAATAACTTGTGTACAGAAAACAGAGACAATGATGAAGACTGAGGGAGGATGAAAACATTCAGAAAGAAAAAATATAAATATAATTTTGGAGAGAGAACATAGTTACCACTTAACATTTAAAAAAATAACTTGAACGAGAGAAAACAGCTGGGAAATACAGGCCCATTTTTTTGTTTTTTTGCCATCTGTTTAATTTTCTGCCTCAGAAATCTCGGAAGTGCTTGCTACATGGAGTTGTAAGCTTTGTAAGCTGGTGTTGTAAGCTTTTTTATTATTTATTATTAATATTATAATTGTATGGAATGGTATGGAGAAAATTTTACTACGTCCTGAAATATATCTCTGAAATACAGTAAGTGTCCTGAGATACCACATCGGTATCTGTGACAGCACTAGACTGTGCAAACAGCAAACATCAATGTATCTGTTATTGTGTCTTTCTCACTGGTTTTGCAAAATTTCTAAAAAGGAGTGAAATATAATGTCTGATTATATTTTGTATAACACATTATACAAAAAACACAATCTGGCTACTATGAACTCTCCCTCTTTCTTAATGCACTTTTCCTCCATCAACTTGACCTTGAATTAACTATATCCAAATTGAACACATCAAATTTTTCTAGATTTACACTGCTAAATAATGTGAAATATTTAGCATTAATAATAATAAAAAAGCATAGGGGCCCTTGGTTTATGGGGGCCCTTGGCAGTTACCTACCTTTGCCTAGTGCCAAGTCCGCCCCTGGTTTTAGAATGCAGCTGGAGATGTTGCCGACCTCCTCCCCTCAGAATCGGAGCACGTTGAGCACTCTTTTTTAAATAATGGTGCTAAGAGCCCACTGAGTTCTGCACTGCAGGAAGCGAAAGACCAGAGCAGAGAGGAAGTAATATTAGAATATTACTTTTTCTGTGTTTTCTTAACAGTATCTGTTTTCTAAACATTATTTGTGTTTTCTAACAGTATCTGTTTTCTAAAAATAAAAACTGTTTTCTTAACAATATTTGTCCTTTTTAAACAGTGTCTGTAATTTTCTAAACAACGTTTGTGTTTCCTAAACAGTCTTGTATCAGTTTTCTTAACAGTATCTTATTTCTAAACAGTATTTGTGTTTTCTAAATATTATATGTGTTTTCTAAACAGTATTTTTTTTCTTTTGATATTAACAATTGTATTTATTTTTTATGTGAAATATGGAATAAACAGAACATATAAACACAGAATCAACTTAACTCCCATTATTTAAATAAAAAAAAAAATCCTTTGTCAACTAGTTTATCTAACTGACTGAAATGCAACCTAGGTCATTTACCATCCCAAATAAAAGAAAAATGGTTTAAAATAAGAAAGAGGAAATTCTAGAGGGAGAGACTGTAGTAGATAATTGAATTTGGAGATACAATTCAACATTGACCTTCCCTGCCATAGACAGATGTAGTGAAGCACACCTATCCACATCACATGAGTACCTTTTCATTAACGGGTCAAACTTAACTCTAAATCTCTCAAATTTGCTGGAAATAAAATGCCTAAATACCTCATGTCTTGCTTGGACTGTTGAAAAGTGCCAAGTTGGAAAGCCGTGGCAGGGCAATATGCTGTCAGAGCAAGAGCTTCTGGTTTAGACAAATTCATCCAATATCATGAAAATTTAGATAAATAATGAATAATTCTATAGAGGCTTCTTTTAGGGTCGGAGACAAATAATAATATATAATCTGCTTCACACCATCCATCGCGGCATCCACGCTCAACTCACCACGCGCCCCTTATGCAAAGAAAACTCTCACACAGAAGAGCATCTCCACCTGAGACAACACATCCTACTGCGTAAGAACATAAATCGAATATCTCACTCACATATTCTCCCTCTCTTCGATACCTCACACTTCAGGTCACTTTAGTTATGACTTATCTTGTTCTGTAAAGTAAATGTTTTTCTGATCATACATGTTTGGTATCATTCAAGAGGTCTCAGTGCAACTGGTAAAATGGTTTCATTCCCATACTCATTCAGCAAAGTCAAATCACAAGTAAGATTTAAGAACATAGTAAAATACTGTATTCTATCAAGGGTAAAACCCCTCCCAGGTCTCTCACAGGGACCAGATGCTGTATGCAGATTAGGTGCATTTGTTGTAAACATCAAACAACCTACACAATTACAAGTTTCAAAGGTCTAATTACAACCCCCTAAAATGTAAACCAAATCCTGAAAAACATCAAACAAACACCTCTGAAATAACAATAGAATTGTTTGGTACTTAAGGAGAGATGGCAAAGGAGACATGGAATCATTAGTCAGATCTCCTGCACAATTGTTGTGTATCGTTTTTTCTACCAGGTATGCAATTCTTATTTCTCATGTTTTGATAAATGTTTAAATTTGACTTAATATTGTCTAATTGGAATTTTACCTGGTAAATAAAATCTGATTTACTCTGAAATTATTGTCTTTTGTAGATTACGTTTAGTCCATGTTTCCACAAATCTACGACCAGGTTAGTAGTGGACCAAAGCTCAGTTCTGAGTGGAGCATGGGGCACACCGACTGAGCATTTAGAGCTCCAACTAACAAATTCACATTATTTCAAGTGTACTTAGAGTGTACAGGCTCAGTATGGAACATGAAGTTGATCAACCAACCTAAATAGGGTGAAGTCTAAATACCTGGTTATTGTAATATTTTTCTAGCTAAGTGTATTTAAGAAATGATAGCATGAGTATATAAAGCTATTTTTTAACTTAGTTGATATTGGTCTATCTTTGTATAGTTTAGTGGTCATGACCTCTGAGTAGAAAATGTTTAACTCAAATTAAGTGTCTTCTATTTAAGGGGACTAAGCAAAATACTTTTAGATAAAAGACCAAGCATGAGCAGCCATTTAAATAGTACTAGTCAATTACCTCTGTCTAAAGGCCAAGACTGGCGAGTTTGTGATCGTGAGATCCGCGTACACGGCCGACGTGAGACTCTCTAAGCGACATAGGAATTTGAATGAATGAGTACAATATAAAATAAAGCGTTAAATACAATGATCAAATGTTAAACCAAATGTAATAACAATAAATAAGATTGCAACATTAATAAATCCTTGGAAACTTTTATAATTGGAGATCATAAAAAAAATAATATAGTTATTTAATCGGAACAAATTAACTTAAACTTAATGTGCACGATAAGACGGAACACGCAGGAGACCTTCAGCCACGATCCTGGAATACCGTCCTTGGGCCTTCGGTCTCTGCCAGTTCAGTAAGACAAAATACACATGTTAAAAATACATTCTCTGAAAAACCTAAATATCTTATGCAGTGTAGTTTCGAAAAAAAAGATCAATCAAATTTATCTTGTTTTAAGGATTTTTTTATATTTTTACAGGAAAACAATACAAAACCTTTGCCCTAATATCAAAGATCTTACTAGAAAAAAAGAAATTATGATCCAATGTGAATTTACTTTAAAAACAAACATGATCGTGCCTGGTAACAGGCATGTCAAATGGCTAGAAATAGCATTTTAACTTAGCGTAAAGCTGACAGTTTACACTCCAAATTTCTGCTCCAAACTTATTTCAAACTTACTTCTCTGTCTGTTCGTATGAATGTAACATCATAAGAAAGTGTTTCACTGCTGTTCAAACGCACTTTGGATCGCATCATTTATATGTATAAATGTTTTCCAACTGAAAGGACTAAATATTAAATTAAACAAATGACAATAAAATGTAAGTAATCTCTTCAGTAATCAAAATACTTTTTGAATGTAACTGTATTCTAATTATCAATGATTTAAATTTTAACTAGTGGAATACAGTTACTTATATTTTGTAATTAAATACGTAATCTCGTAACATGTATTCCGTTACTCCCCATTCCTGTGTAAAGAAAATTGTGTACCCAAGGCTAAATTATATTGACCACTATCCAACATTGATGGTAACCATAACATCCTTAACCCACAGAACAGAAAAAAGATGTGCTTCAACCCTGCGCATAACAATTCCAACTAGCGTCCATTGCTCGGAAATCCGATGGTCCATGCACGCTCATGAGACTTTCCGTGACACTATTGCTACCAGATTACTCAACAACAATGCACGATATATAGACTGTATTGTTGACCGAGTACAGGCAAAGTTACCCACATGTAAAAGTCTTGCATCCATCCTTGCCATCAATTCTCAGCTTAGCCAGATAGAGCAGTGCCAAGCTTACTATCTGTTGGTGCAGCAATATTTTACACTCTTTGAATCCGTCCCTCTTCACTTGAGTCAATCTAGCAATGTTAGAAAAAACCATGATGTTATGGTCCTCCTAGCACAATTTGCCTTTATTCCTCGCTGCTTGAAGAACAAAGTCTCTGTCAGCTGACTGCAAGAATCTTGCCAGGATAGACAGTGGTCTGTCAACCACCCCAGGAAGCTGACCAAGAGCTCTGTGTGTGTGCTCTATCTCGAGCCGGCGGCCAGCTGTGTCGATCAAATTTGGAATAAGCCCATCCAAAAACTTCATCATATCCTGACCTTCATTTCTCTCGGTGATTCCAACGAGACTAACATTATCATGTCTGTTCCAATTTTCCATATCCTCTAGTTTTTCCTACACCCACTCCACGTCAGCCTTGGAAGCAGGTGGGTTGCCCTGTAGCACTCTTTCTCTATTTCTTCAAGGTCTGCATGTCGGTCAAGATTTATATCAGCGCAGCATAAATGTTCGAGATATCCCAACCTACGTCATAAAGCTCACTGCTGTCACTATTGTCTGGACCTCTGCCATCTAGATCCCGTGAGGCGTCTGACGCGTGAGAGCGTATGTGCTTTATAATGTCCCTGTAGGCCGACTATTTAGAGTTTTTCGAAATCCTGCCCTCCCAGCGCAGTTTAACAGACAAAACTATTACAGCTCTCACTGGTTAAAATTGCTTAAAAGCATAATTGTAGTCAAATTTAAGCAACCAACAATTGCATAGCGTCATGTGACTCTCCCAACAGTATTTGTTTTCTAAACAGTTACTGTGTTTTGTTTTTTTAAACATTTTCTAAATTTGTTTTTTCTTCATTTTTTGTCCTTTTTTATTGCTATATATATCTTTCTCTCTGTATCTCTTACATTCCATCATTTATGTTCTCTTTGAAATGTTAATTCTGTCATCAGTTCTCTTGCCTAATTGGCTGCAATCTTGTTTTGATTAGGTATGTATGACTTGAACTAATAAGAAGTGCCAAATAGACTGCAGCATGTCATATGTGTTTGTGTGAACTCCACTCAAGAACACAAGCATACTAAGATATGCTTGGAGAGTTGAATGGTCAGCGTGGCATTATGAATTCTTTCTTTGTTTTGTATGTCAGGCCCTTGCGTAAGGTACAGCTCTTTCATGTTGTCATGGTGACTGCATGATTATCCTGTGGCTGTGCTGTTGTTCTCAGAGAGGCTAATCTGCGGTTGGCCTGCACCTCAGTGAGAGGCTCAGCTGACCCTTGGTGATGCTTCCTGCCGTTTTGTCTCTACTCATTTGCTCTCGTTTGAGTAAAACTACGAAAACTAGGCTAACTTTAGGAAGTATTCATTTAGCAGATGCTATCAAAAACAACTTGTCCTCATGGATGATCCTTAAGTTAAGTGTGGTGTAAAAATGTTTAGCTTGATATGTTAATATCTAAATTATCTGGTTTTATTCAAGTCAAAATATTATTTAATATGATTCAACATTTATGGCTGGGAGATATATCGAAAATTCACGATATGATCACAATGACAACAATTTATCAAGCAATATCACTATGATTTTAATTAGTTTTTTTTTTTTTTTTTTTGGCCATTAAGTTTCATAAAGAGCATCAATAGACTAATTTTTTTTTTTTCAATGTGTGCAAAATGATAAATATAATATAATTTCTTTCTCCAGAGGGGCACCTCAGTGTAATGTTTAATGTATGTGTTAATGTATTTCATGTCTTTTGTTTCATGTCAAGAGGTTCCCTCGTTCCCTCGTTACCCTCCATGTTCATGTGTCTTGTTTTCATTGGTTTATTGTTTCATTATGTTGTTATCAGTCCTAGTTTGTCATTGGTTTTAGTTTATTAGTTCTGTTATGTAATTGTTCCATAGTCACTGTCTTGTTATCTTGTTTATAGTTCGGTCTGTTCATTAGTTGATTTATGTACTTAAGCCTCATGTTTTCCATTGTGTCGTTCTCAAGTATTGAATGTGAATGTAATGTTGTTGTTGTTTTTGTTCAAGTGAAGCCAAGTCTAGTTTTATGTCAAGTCTAGTTTTATGTCAAGTCAAGTCTTTTGTTCACATTTAGATTTATGGTTATTGGATATCACATTGATTAATAAACTGCAAATACCTGGGTTCCCACTTCGTCATCGTCTCTTTGTCTGCCTGTTGCCAGCCTTGTTTCAGAATAACATAATGAAACAATAAACCAACTAAAACAAGACACATGAACATGGAGGGAAACATGAAATCAAGGGAACCACATGACACGAAACCAGAACTTTACTTTTCAAAACAAAAGACATGAAATACATGAACACACACATTAAACATTACACTCAGCCCAAGAGGGCAAAGGGGCAGTAGCTTGGGCCACTGAGCCACTCTCTTGTGCACGTCCCTGATCCTCAATATCGTCAATAGGCTTTAAATTATAGCAATTTTTGTAGCCATATTGCCCAGCCCTAATTCAACCTGATTACATTAGATTGCACAAATGAAAATCATTTTTAAGTGTCGGCTCATGTAGAAATGGACAAAATATTGCCAAAAGCACAATTTTGGTGATAGCTCCCCCCTGCAGGGTTCGAACCTACAACCTTTAGGTAACCAGCACCGACCTTTGAGCACAATGTAGTAAAAGCTAGGTTTATATTTAGAATATGTGCTAAAACCTTAAGTAAAGTGCCATATTTGAGCACAGTGGTGATAGCAGCCCATGTAGGGTTCAAACCTACAACCTTTTGGTTAACAGCCCAGATCATTAACAACTGTTCCAAAAACAGTAAGCAATTTGTTTTATGTTAAGAATACAGTACATGCCAGCCAAATCCTTTAAAGATAAAGCAGTCCAAAGCAGCACAAACAGACTGTTCTAAAAAGGAAAAAAGAGACCAAGATGGAAGGATACACCAAACGTGAGGACAAAAAGAAGCCAATGAAAGCATTATTTTGTAATTTATCGATTTATCCTGTTTTAGTTAAACTACAAACACTAAGCAAATTTACTTAGGAAGAAGCCATTTACCAGATGCTTTTATCTAAAGTCCTCATGGAACAACCTGAGGTTAATTACCTTGTTCATTGACTCCAGTGCAATTTAGATGGCTTACTCCTGCAGTCTTTGAAACTATAACCGTATGGTTTCCAAACCACTATGGTTTAAAAGTATGCATTTAATTTAGATTATGTTTAGAACAAGTGCCAAATCCTTCAACATCAGGCAGTTCAAGCATTCAAAACAGTCCCTTTAGACCCCAAACACATAATGAAATAGGAAAAGAGATGAATATGGAAGGATACAAATCCAGATGTGAAGAATAAAAGAAGCCAACATCAGCCTTGTTTTCTTTATTGAAGGAGAAACTGGAAGGATGGAGATATATTGGATTTTTTTTTTCTAAAGCTTTGAAGATGGATAGAGCGAAGAGTTGTGGAATGATGGAATGTGAGCGATCTGGATGGTGTGGGAGCGAGAGATCAGCAGGGGGTTTCTGGGATGCATCTGACTGTAAGAACATGGCACAGATATGCTTATCACATTGCAGCAAGAGAGATAGCTAGATCCACAAGAGCAGAGGAGTGAGTGATATCTGAAAGTCGAAAAAGTGTCAGCTTTACGACTTCTAATGCATTAAGTGTTTATAGAGCAACCGCATACATCTAGTTTTGCAAAGGAGATTGATGAAGATCACATATGGTTGCACATTAGAGGATTATTCCCATCAAGTATTATATTTTCTATCCGTCACATCAGACTGGAAAAGTTAACAGTCTTTATTAGAAGACGTGTATGATGCATGTATGATGCATGTCGTGTGTGTGATAGAGACATGGAGGAGTGGTCTCTTTTTTTTCTGGTGCGCTGTCAGATTATGTAAGCTGACCCATCTTTCCTATAATCAGATCAGCGGTGCGCACAAAATAATCCAGAAACAACAGAAAAACAATGTCGAATTCATTCAGCCAAAAAGAAAAAGTGGGAAAAAAGCAGGAAAAGCACCAAATCTACCCGTGGAAACATGCAGAGAATGGGAGGATATGGTAGATCATGCCTCAGGATGTCTGCTTTCATCTGGGATGCATATTTCATGTTTTGTCAAGCTGTTTACTGCTGCTTGAGGCCATCCCATCTCACTCTTACTTCCATCTCAGTCTTTATTTCTCTCTTTCACTCTCTGCTTCAGGTCTCTTGAAATCACATTCTTATTCTTTGTTTAATAAGAGTATCGGGATAATTGTTTGCATTCTCTGTTCACAGTAACTAGGATGACCAAATTACCATAAAAAATTGAAATTCTGTTTGTTTCTCACTAAACCTTATCATATGCCTTCAGAACAATGTATGAGTTGCATACAATAATTCAGTACACTTCTATTTTATACTTTGAAGCTTGAAGAGAAACAGAGAAAATATTTATTTTTTTCCCTCTCCCTTTGTTTACAATAAAGAATGTCATATTGGTTTAGAACAAGCAGGGATGGAAAGAGTACTGAAGAATAATACTCAAGTAAAAGTACTGTTACTTCCCAAAAAATTTAGTGTGAGTAGAGTAAAAGTACCAGTCCTGAAACCTACTCAAGTAAGAGTAAAATAGTAGCTAATTTAAAAGTACTCATGAGTAGTGAGTATTGAGTACTGAGTATTAAGTTGTGAAAGCTATGCCCCTTTATAATAAAAACTGTATGCTGCAATTTAAAAAAATTAGCACACATATCATAATTTACATTCCATTTTATGGCTGTTTGCCAGAAGAATAAAAAATATATGTATTTTATAGGTATTAATACAGGTATTTTTGACTGCCAACTTTTTAAATACATCACTTATCTAAGAAAAACAGAACATGAATCTGATCTGATTTTTGTGCAAGCATGCACTAAGTCTAATGGGCTAGATTAAGTGCAATTTCAATCAGAGTTCCTTCTCCGTTCTTTGCAGCGTCTGTGTCCTTTAATTTAGTCCATTCCTTCAAGCACCAGCGATATAAACTAAGACAGAAAGCGATCGGGCGAGCGAATGCCAGACAGATTTTTTCTTCGGAGCCGAGAGATTGTGTGATCAGTGAGCCGTGTGACACGCGACTGCTTCACCCACCTCTGTAAGAGAGCCTGCTGTTGGATCTGACGGCGCATTCCAGCGGCTTTCTCCTCTCTGCACGCCATGCAGACTCTGCCTCTTGGCGCTTCGACAGCGCTTCTCTTATAAAGAGGTGGTCAAATACCAAATTAGATTATAAATTCAATTGTAAATTTAAACATAATAAAAATAACTGAAAAGTAAACCATGACCTAAAGACCGTTTATACAAATAACTTTTGTCTCATAAGATGGCTACAACTCTGATTTTCAGGGACATTATTTGATGTTGCACTATATTTTGGGCAGGAATTTGGACATTAACTTTATAAACACCTGCTTGTGGAATCTCTAAGTTGCAAATTCAGGAACTGAGTTTGGACTCTCAGGAAAATTGGATGACAAATATGCATATTCAATAGCAAACTAGATACTGTATACATCTCCATACCTCCAGATAATTAAAAACAGCTTGCACTGAATCATACAGTAAGGTCCAGATACAGCAGAGTTATCTTATGACTTATGCTGCTTGATGTCATACATGATTGTGATAGTGATACTGAAAAGAGCAGAGGTCAAATGATGATTACTGGCAACAAATCCTTGCAATTCTAAACAGAAAACATGAAAGTCATTGGTGAACAGAATGAAGAACATAAAATAAAACAGCTACATAAAATTATGGATTTAAGACCCAGTAAGCCTCTGCCAACCGATCGCTTCTGCAGTGAACTAAAAGAAAGTGCAAGCCACAAGCAGTATTTACGACCAGTGCTTACTGCTTTTTATCAAGGACTACTAGATAAACAGTCAAAGTCAGGTTTATTGTTATTTTTTATACATTGCAGATCAATGAACATAACTAAATGATGTTCCTTTCTATGGCTGGAAAAATTGATTTTCTTTTTTCTTCATATATTTATATTTATGCATTTATGCATTTTGGCAGATGCTTTTATCCATATAAACAATATGGATATCGATTCTTAGAATCCCAAGAATGATATTTTAATTTTACTTTAAAGTTTCCTGCAGTTTTGGTTGTTGATACATTTTGGGCCCTGTTGTTAATTTTTCATTCATTCAAATTCATATTTTCAAAATGTATCACATTAGAAGATTCCCTGTTTAATTGTATAATTGAGTTCGCTGAGAGAGGATTTTATTCATATGTATACAAAATGGACATTAAAATTGAAATATAACTAAATTAATCAGAATCGAGTCAGATCGTATTGAAATTGGAATTGAATCAAATCAAGAGCTTGTAAATGGAAATCTAATCAAATGGAGAAATCAGTATAGAGACCCAGCCCTATTCCCTCAGGAAACTATTGTGCAACATTTAACATCCAAGCAGTCATAACTGTATGAAACAATGACATAACATGCCATCTGCCTGGCAGAAAATGACAAAAAATATACCAGACTCAATATTCATGACAGTGAATATTATGTTATCTAATTAATATTCATGAGCTAAGCTGACACTAAATGTGTGTCCACCACATTTCAGACCATTCCTACACCACTGAATTGATTGAAGTGAACTAAAGTTATCAGTAACAATTTAGGATTAACAATAAACAATATATTTTTTACAAGAATGTATTAATCTTTGTTAATGTTAATTTATACAAATATAAAACTACTGTAAAAGTTTATTTGTTAGTTCATGTTAAATTATGTAGTATTTAATTTTAACAAAAACAAACTTACTTGCCATTTAGTACTTTTTATTTTCCATAGCTCACACTGTTTAGTCAATTCAACATTCACTGACTCATCAACCCACTTGTGTTTTGAATCAGCGGTCCACAGGTCCACCAAAGCATAACTCAGCACAAGTTTGCCTAATAATGTCATTTGTTGAGGCGTGAGGGCATGTACTGCAAAGAGGTTGTTACGAGAGCTGTGGGGACTACACAAATGCTCTCCTGTATTTCAATCCAGCACTCAGTAGTGCTCTGGGAAACAACAGCTCAATACTGCTACTAATTCTTCACTCTTGCATTACTCTATAGAGGCCCCAAATGTACTCCATTAATAAGGAGAAAAGCTCTCTGGCCCTTCTCTTCATAAAGATACCTCCAGTCAGAGAGGGCTGTCAGTAATCACTATAGAGTTTGAAGCTCTTAATGAAACACCATAACACACTCCCCAGACCCTGATATTAATTACCACCTCAGCTTTGGAAAGAAAGCCTGTTTCATTCCATCCCACTAGTGCTCTCACCTTAAAATCAGTCCCAGCGTGGGGCTACAACTTTGATGTTTCCTGCTGCTCACAGAGATCACTTACTTTACTCACTCTGGCTTCTTTATGACAGATGATATTCCCACACAGAGACAAGATTCTACTCAATATCCCTTTAAAATAAGTTTCTTTTGACATATCAGACATGTTGTATGCTGTAGATTCCATTAAATTAAAACCATGTGAAATAATTCATGAGTTTATTCCATGTCTGTTTGTTTTTTGCGGCCTTCAGTATGCTAATGCATCTCCTTAAAGTAAACTTTTAGCAGATTTAAATAAATAAAAAACAAATTACATATTTACACCAGATGTCTTTTTCATCTTGGAAAATGCACTAAAAATATTGATGACTTGTCTTGTTTGTAGGGTATGTGGCGGAACGATCCGCCCCGCCTTTTATCATCGTCGCCCTGCTTCTTAGAGCTGTTCTTCAGCTAGGCTCACAATGGGAGTGGGCTGGAGAGAGGACACTGTCATAAAAACAATGACCGTACCTCTTTTCAGAGAGCCAGCTTATATCTCCTTGTTTGAACATACTGCTGTGCTTCGCATGTCCAGGAATGGAGCGGGCAGTGTCTGATGTGAATTAGATACATCTCTGGGGATTGTAGCACGTTGCGGCCGATGGGCCAGGATCCAGGCCGCTATTGCCCTCAAGCGACATGGCCCAAAGTAGCTGTGTGTCAGCATTCCAGATTCCAGGATGCCAGATTCCCCTTTATTTTGGACACTAATGTTACTCTGAAAAACACTGTAATAATGCAATAACCTAATGCAGACAGCACAGAACAGCGCACATAAACTTTGAAGTGGGCAATGTGAGCAGATTATTTATTTATTTAATAAAATCACAGCCCTTTGTTTTAATAATCGCACAAGATAATTTTGCGATTTTGATTTTATGTTGATAAACTGTGCAGCCCTAATTCTTATCCACAGTTAAGTTTATGAATCAGTAAATGTAACCTAAACCCAGGATGTGTTTATGTATTTGGTCAAATTGTCTCACCATTTATATTTTTGTCTGAAGCATATTTTGGAAATTAGTTATGAATACAAAATAAATTCGTCACATTTTATAACTTTATCATTATCACATACATTATCAGGCCTACTCCAATGATTAAAGTGTCATTAATTTCCTCCCACCCCCGTTGATGGACTATTTTGAAGTGACTGCCCTTTAAATGGTTTAGCCCCTCAAAATTTCTGTGCCAGCCCTGGTCACACATCTTTCAAATTCGACTATCATCTGAATTCACAGGTCAGAGTTTTCCAAACTTGTAATTTGGTATGCAGTGGAATGTGAAATTTCTTTCATTTATGCATTTGCATTTGGCAGATGCTTTTATCCAAAGCAAATTACTGTGCACTTATTACAGGGACAATCCCCCAGAGCAACCTGGAGTTAAGTGCCTTGCTCAAGGACACAATGGTGGTGGCTGTGGGGATTTAACCAGCTTGATCAACCTTCTGATTACCAGTTATGTGATTGATCAACCTTCTGATTACCAGTTATGTGCTTTAGCCCACTACGCCACCATCACTCCACTTTCACAAAGTGTTTGAATGTGAGTGACACTGATTAGCAAAAGCAAGCAGCAAAGCATGTTTTTTAGCTTTAAGGTCCATCTTTGTTAGAGTAAATTAGTACTTTTTGCACATATCGCATTTAAAAAGAAACAAAAGTATTTCTCTTAAATGAAAATGGACCAAAAATATTGATGACTGAAAGTTATTTGGAAATAAGTAATCGTCTCAAGACAGGAACTCAAACTGCACTCGTCAACCATTTTATGTTGTCTTAAAGTATCATGAATGTAGAGCAAAAAGGGACCATATTGTCCATTTTTGCCCGTCACAACTGAGTCTCAATTCTGCAGTGTGTAGTTTGGGCCTGAAATGTGATTGTACAAATAAAGCAGTTAAAATGCCCCCTGCTCAGCCTGTCTGGCATTGGTGCTGAACTCATTAAATATATGTTTAGAAGCAGTGGGAGAGAACAAGCCATGTGCGTCTGTAAATCAGCTAATGTAGAGTGAGCTGTACGATGCTAATAGGGAATGTTAGCATGTAGGTCTCTGTAAACGCATGGTTATTTTTAAAACACAGGCCCTGGGTCAGAAACCGTGGCAGTAACCTTATAGTACTCCATGCATAAGGTGCACACATTGTTGACTATGTGCTCCATTACACGAAGTAATGTCTTTGTTTTAGTCTATGTTCACACAGCAGCTGAATGTGAGTCTTGTTTGGAGTGCTAAACTGTCCCTGCATCTAAAATCACATACTGTCAGATGATGCACTGTTTTTGATGAAAGACGCGCTTCTTGGCTGGTAAAACTCTTTATTCTATATGTAAGCAGATGAGTAGTATAAATAGATTCCAAATATACTTCTGGTGGTAACGTCGGCATTGTCTTGTGACCCGAATATATGTTAATAACAACAACAACAACCACAATACTAGTTTTATTCTGGTTTTGTTAAACAAGGAACATTTATGAAAAAAGAACAGCTATCTTGGCATATATAACACTGAAAGCTGAAAGAGCCACCAGACCTGTGGTTCTTGGCAATTTTTATTTTATTTTTGTAATTCAGCGTTTCTGTTCAGCTCCCATTGCATAATGGGATAGGAAGGTGTCCAGTTGATTCCCACCTCAGAATTAGCAGAAAATAGCAGGTCATCTTGTTATTACTTGTTCACTGTTTTAGGTATTTTCGGGATTCGGACATACTGCTCTATTAGCATAATGTTTTTGGCATACAATATAGTAAGAATGTAGGCCTGTGCATATTCAGATGCAGCAATGGTTATGTTCCTTTGGTTATATACTGTTTGATTATGGGATTCTCCCCCATTTGCCATTGGTCTGAGAAAAAAGTAGTCCCACCCCAAACTCATGCCTGTTATGCAGGTCTGGTTGGGATGCTAATACTGATACCACAGAGCCAGTATTTACAATTTCAAGACAATTACAATCAAGCTACGAAAGCATATAAAAAAAAAACGACACACTTTACCTTTAGGTATGCAGCTGCATAACAGCACATGATTGTTTCTCATTGCCAAGTATTGCTATAATATAACATGTCGTACTGCACAAATGCTTCATACACTATGTAAAATCCCACCCACATGAATCTGTGCAGAAAAAAAGAAAAGAGATGGGGAGTGAGAAGAGGAAAAAAAGGGAGAGACAGAGAGAGGAAAAATAAATAAATAATCTCCTGTCCTGTGATCAGAGGCAGTTTGTCAAAGACTCCCTCACCGGCACTCTGCTTTAATGATTGCTCACACGTCAGAAACAACCTCCGAACATGATGATCATCTTTTTCATCTGCTGTCTCTGGCCTCATTAATGCCATAGCACTCTTGGTCAGCAGAGGGATCAGGAGAGAGGGACAAAAACAGAGGCAGAGAGGAGTAAAAAGGCACAAATAAAAAAAAGCATTTTGATCTATCATTGATATCTAAAGCAATTCCTTTAATCAGCCAATTAAATGTCTTAGGGACATGGGTGGCTTATGATCATTATTTCAGCAAGTCACATTCTCGTTGTCTTCTCCCCTTATCTTATTTTCTTATGTGAATGCCATTACAGCATTATATGTTTATATGTGCTTATCCTTGTGCCATCCTCCATTCAAGCCTATTAGTGATGTTTACCAAGGCAAACATCACTATTACTATTGCTCATACTTAGGCTATTTGCAGGGTTGGGAGGGTTACTTTTTAAATGTAATCAGTTAAAAATACTGATTACTTAGTAAAAATGTAATCAGTAACATAATACAGTTACCTATATTAGAAAATAATGTAATCAGATTAACTTTTTTGATTACCTCAGATTGCATTTGAGAATTAAGTCAAGAGAAAAGCAATATGCTCTTAATGACTTTCTCTCATACCTTCTGAATGCATACAAACCATATTTGAAAAATGTTATGAATGATGTAGCTATTATTATATGTAAGAAAAAAATAGGGAAACAGAATATGTTTAAATGTAGAACAACCAGGGCTGTACTGGGAAGAGAAAATTGCCCGGGGTTCGCTGTCCTTTTCTGCATATCACTTCACTGTTTTGTGGTCCATTTTGCATAACGCGGCAGCTCATTTTAGCTTATCGCGGCCCATTCGGCCCGTTTCACTGCTGGCCCACCAGCCTGCTTGGTTCTCCTGATGGCCAGTCTGCCCGTGATTGGCACCAAAGTGCGTCGACCCAACGGGAAAATGCCTGGTATGCCAGATTACCAGTCCAGCCTTGAGAAAAACTCCATATTTTTAACCAAATCAGAGTCCTCTATCTGTTACAGAAAATAGTCTATTTTCTCATCAAGCAAATACAGTGAGATCAGATGCACTCAATTATGTCTTGGTTAACATTAAAAAATCGGACAGTATATACCTCAGATTCAAAAACACTAGAAAGTTTAATTCTGCCATGTATTGCAGTTAGCATGTAGACTAATTGGCACTGACCATTCAATAACTTTCGACCGCAATAGGTAGATCCCATGCCAGGGGTGGATTGGCCATCGGGAGAATGAGGACTTTTCCCGATGAGCCTGCCCCAAAATGGGGCCGAATGGGCCGTGATAAGCTGAAATGGGCTGCCGCGTTAGGCAGAACGGGCCACAAAACGGCACCACGATATGCCGAAGAGGCCACTCCACCCCCCCTCCCTGCTCAACAATTTATGTGCCACTTTCTATGTAAAATCCCGGACCGATTTCTCTTCCCAGTCCGCCCCTGTCACATGCTCTATTCATCATCATTAATATTAATAATGTCATCTTATTTTAAAGAATAGATAAAAATAGATTTAAAGATGCACTATGTAAATTTGTGCTCTCTAGTGACATCTGTGTTTGACAGTTAAAATTTAAAGCAAATTGCGGAAGTATACATTACGTCAGTCATGTTTCGGCACCGCTCTTCTGGTGGATGAATCTCCCAATGTCGTGAGCTAAATGTCAGTGTGTAATATAACTAGACAGGAATGATATACCTCAAACCGGGTGACTTACTGAGGAGAGGCAGATTTTGTATAGCAGACCATAAAATTGGTGAGAAAAAAAAAAAAAAAATCTCATAGACATACATTGAAGGAGAGACCTGACCCATATCAAGGGACAAAAATATCCTAGAAACTTGAGAGAAATCTTTTTTAACACAGTCCAGGACACAACCACCTAGTGATGCACTAACAACCACATAGCAACATGCTGAAAACCACAACTTTGCAATTGCACAGCAATGCTCTGGCAACCACCTAGCATGCAATAGTAACCACCCAGAACACCCTAGCAACCTGCAGGATTTTAAATGTAAATAATTTGTTTAAGAATCTTGGCCATGCTCGACCACCAAAATAATGTTGGGAAATATATGCTAGATAAATGACACCTGCGCAGATTTGAAATCTGATTAAAATTCTTCACTATTCAATATGTAATACAACAGGCTTGTCATATCTGCTAATAATATTAAGGAATTTAGCTCAATGAGGGAATTAGCGATTGATTAGGGGAATATTAAAATAATCAATATTTATGTCTTATATTTAAGTCTTTGGCCAGCGATGAGTTAATAGGAACGTAAGATTGATTCTTATGGTTATACTACTTTCATTGCCATTGAAAATAATACCACAAATAGATTTAAATACTGTTTTTGAGCATGTAGCTTAGGTACGACTGGTCTCAAGGGACCAATATAATTTTATCAAAAACACAGTCAACTTCTCTATGAATATAAACAAGAATATATTAACTAATCTACAACAAACAACTAAAGTAACTAACAACTAAACTGACACATAGACAAACAAACATAAACACAGGTTGGTAAGTGAGCTTTGACAGAAGATGAATGGAAAATTATCTGTAATAGAAAAAATAATAAATAACTTTATGGAGTCTATAAACCTTGCCTTGGTCAAACACTGAGAACTTCATTCATATTTGATTTTACATCGGGTAACTCAAATTCTATGAAAGAAAGCACCAGATTTCAGCGAAAATCTGAAGGTCTGTACTTGCATTGCATGTGTTGTTTGGCATGTGGAGTTCTTTGAAGACCTTTGGCTTGGTTCAGTTCCAGGAGGCTTTTGTTTGGTTCGAAGGATGGATGAAGATATGAACAGGAAGAGCCCGGAGGCAAGGACTCCCTCAAGGGAGAACTCTGGACTTCCCAGGACAGGGTCAAAGTGTGTGAAGGCCATAGAGCAGAGAAGAGAGACAGAGAGGGGTTGTCCGGGCTGGTCTTTTAACCCCTTCAGTTTTTTCACACCCCAAATAGGCTCTAAGCTAGAAGGCATATGGTCAAAGTGTCCTCCCCTCAAGATAACTAATTTATTGCTTTTGTTCTAAGGTTTGCCAGTTTCCCACTCAAAAAGTTAACATTCCCCTTCTGTCACTCATTCGACGTTATGTCGAATGAAGTGACACAAGAGGTCTTCTTGGGATGCCAAACATACCTCTGAACTTGAGAAAAGGCCAATGTCAAATTGGCAGACAGAATTTGCATGCCCTGCCCCAGACATACAGGTATAAAAGGAAGCAGGGCAGTGTCTGTCAGTCACGAACGGTTGTGCAACAGCAACCTGACTTCACCACTGTTTCACTCACCTCTATCAGCGAGAAACACTGCTGTTGGATCCAAGGCACGTTTCCAGCTGGCGTTCTCTCTCTCTGCACGCTGTGCAGTCCACGCCCCTGGGCGCTTCGACAGCACTTTTCACTAATTAAAGAGTGTTCCCCTCCTAAAAGAGTTTTATTTCCTCTAAAAGAGTTCCCTTCCCGACCCTGTGTAGTTCCTGGATGCGATCAATTTCTCTCCAAGGCCGATTGCCACAGACGCTGCCTTGTGTGCCTGGGCAGCGATCACACTGAGGCAGCGTTCATGGATGGTTCATGTACTCACTGCGCGAACATGACCATGGCAGCGTTGCGGTCATGGCTCTCCTTCCTTAAGGTGAATGCCACTTCAGCCACCACCCTCGTCACTTCTTCTTCCCACGGGATTGAGGACAACCCAGCTGGTGATGAAGGTGATATGGGGATGATGATGGGCTTGGTTTCGCTGGGTAAATCCCCACGAATCTCCCGCCCCCGACACGCTCGCTCGCTTCTGTCCGAGCTTGGGATGAGTACGGCTCGCCTCACAGACAGCTGGCATTCTCCCTTGAGCCCCTGGAATTGGATGACGATATTGCCGAAGCATCAGAGAGCGTCCAGGTGTCTGACGCGGATTACTCGACTGGGCTGCCGCCTTCGGACCAGCCCACCCAGTCTGAGGCGGACACGCAGATGGCCGACATGCTTGCCCGGCTGCCGTGAGTGTGGGCCTGGACTGGAACCCTTCGTCCTCCCCACAGCCTTTGCGGCTTGATGACTGGTACCCCCCCATTACCGTTCTTCCCAGAAGTACATGACAAGCTGACGTGGTCGAGGAGGGCACCTTTTACTGCTCTGGATGGCGGGCCAGCTCGCGGGTACACGGAGGTACCAGACAGGCCGCCTCTGCCCTGCATGCCATAACTCTCCTGCAGGTCCATCTAACCCCACTCAAAGATCTGCACCTGGGTAGTCCCGATCCAGATGTGCTGCAGGAACTCTCTCTGCCACCAACCTCGCTCTCAGAGCCACGAAGGTCACAGTGCAGGCACTTGCACTGAACATGGTCGCGATGTGCAACGTTGACAGATCACGGTTTCTCAATGCCCCCGTCTCTCAGCTCGGCCTCTTCGGCGACACCGTTGATGAATTTGCCCAGCAGTTCTCGGCAGTGAAGAAGCAGATGGAGGCAATTTCTCACATCATGCCATGGCTCTGCCCAGCCTGCACACTTTCTCAATCTTTTCTCAGCACCCAAGCCTCGGGACGCTCTTTCGCCTCCCGACGCGCTATTACCTGTTCTGCGAATTCAGTGGAGCAATTTGCATCCAGACCCACTACGAGTCACAGGTGCTCTGTACTGGGGTTGGGCTCCACGGGCTTAGTTCCCTTCTCAGGCAAACTCCCCGTGATGTATCTCCCACAGTACAGTCGCCCTGTCAGTGGACCCGTGTTTCCCTTGGGCAGCCCCTCTGCCCCGGTTGCCTGTTTTTTGTGGTAATGGCAAACACCACTCTCAGTGTCTTCAGAATTTTTTTTAAATATTGCTTGATTCATTGCTGTGTACTCTGTCTCTTACTCTCTCTCTCTCTCTCGCTCTCTCACTCTCTCTTTATTTACACACACACACAATTTGTTCTCATTCTTGGGTATTCTTTTAGTTCAGATTACTGAAGTGTTCCCTTCAGAAGTTGATCAGCAGTATGCTGACCAGTTCATGAGGATTTTCCACATTACTAGGTTTTAGCCAGTGTCTCCTGTCAAGTGAGGTGTTGAAGAGGATGTACATGAACAGGAAGCTGGTGAAATGCTCTGGATCAAGATAGTCCCAGGTGAGCCTGATTTGCTGTTGTGCTCTTTATGCCCGGCTCAGTCAGAATAGCTGTAGCTGGCCCATGATAGTAGACAGAGAATAATATTTATCCAAGCACAGACGAAACACTCAGGATACCATGCCATCTGGTCCTCTAGTCTAGAGAGCAGAAAAGGTAGTGGTCACAGAAATGGAAGTCATTATTCTTCCACAAATCTAATGTCAGCATTTACCCTCTTTTTCGAGGTGTATTCTTTAAAGGTCTCAAATTTTTGTTAGCTTACTTATATACCCCCATGGCTTGAGAAAGCAGTCTTCTTCGACATTATGCTGACACACCTACTCATTGTTTACTTAGCCATCTAAAGGGTGATATTCCATAGACTTCTGTTGTTTTATATAGACTAACCCTACCATTAAAAATACTTTCCAAATAAGGATTTCCCTGAATGTCCTCACAAGGAGGCTTAACTCACTTTTGAGGACAATTTGTCCCCAAACTGTAGCAAAGTATGCTCACTCGCATTCCTTTTTCTATCATGGTGGAACTTTCTTTATTGTATATGTGACTACCATAGTTCTTTGTTTTGTTTTTGTTCATTTTTTTTTTGCTCAGTTAATTGTATTTTTATCCCCTAACCAAGGGGTGTTCCTTACATCGATCAATCACTGGTCGATCTTGTTAACTGGTCAAATGGTAAAGGGAGTAGAGAGAAAAACTGCTCAAATAATGAAATTCTAGAAGACTTCAGCACCCATGCGGGTGGATTTCCAAAACGTAGAATGGCAGGAGAACTCATTTATATTTATGAGGAATGCTCTACCTGATTGGTTACGGATACGATTAGGGATAGGGCTAGAGTTTCGCCGATCAGTCAGGTAGCGCTTTAGTGATAAATATTACTGAATTGTTCAATCAGATATCGCTCTCCTCATGAATATATGAATATAAAGAACTCTTCTCCTGCTATTCTACAATTTGTAAACTCAACCACCCCACCACCAACACTTACTGCTTTGGCCACTGGGAGCAGTGTGTTGCATTTCAGGAAGCACAGAGCGATATTACCTCAAGAACAGTCAACCTACTGTTTCTGTTTTCACTGTAAGATCAGTCAGCAACCTGAGTGGTTCCAGGTTTTTTTCCCCCTACAGTGCACAATTGGTAAAACCAAATCCACAAACACATGCACACTTTCCTTCTTCAGTCATTTCTGCATGTTAAATTAAATTAGTTGAATACTCTTCACACCAGAGAATTCTACTTAATTCTCCTTCTTGACTTTTCACACAAACGACCTGTGTTGTTCCACTCTCTCTGTGTGTGTGTGTGTGTGTGTGTGTGTGCGCGCGTGTGTGTGCGCATTTGTTTTTGTGTAAGTTATGAGAAATCATTGGTAGAAGTGTGCATATAGAGAAAGATCAGTATGAGCAAGTAGAGTGAATTGGGGGTCCAGATGTTGAATGAATGAGAGATACACAGACACAGAGAGGGATAAATCAAATAGTTATAAATCAAATAGATGCTTTTGTGAATGTGACCAGAGGATTGATGGCTCTTTAATATCGTGCTCTGTTTTTGGAAGCCCTCCAGCTGTGTGCTCTGTGCCCTCTCTCACACAAACCATCTGACTATGTGCCGGTACCTCGTAAATACATGTATGTACACTTGCAGATCATCACATCTGACTCACATATTATCATACACTCACTACACTAACAAGCCCACTGGCTTCTCACATTTCACTCACACACTGTGTAAAGCACTATATATTTAAACTAGTGATTGGCCGATCAGCCAGGCAAATTAATTGGCAGACATTTGGCCATTTTGAGATTATTGGCGTCGTCCAATAACCGATAATCTACCAGCAGCCTTTTACAGCGTTTCATGTTGATATTATGTATTTTCATAATACCCAGATGTGTATGTCTTTCTTCAGCAAAACACAAATTAAGATTTTTAGAAAAATGTTGAAGCTCTGTAGGTCCTTATAATTTAAGTAAACTGGTGCCATTAGGTTGCTGGCTATTTGATGGTCCAAAAGGCATATTTAGACCATCAAATTGCCAGCAGCCTGATGGCACCTGTTTTACTTTTATTGTAAGGACCTACAGAGCTTCAACATTTTTCTAAAAACCTTTATTTGTGTTTTGCTGAAGAAATACAGTCATACACATCTAGGATGGCAACAGGGTAAGTGATTAATGAGAAAATATTTGTGTGAACTATTCCTTTAACTTTTTATTAGAAATACTTGCAGACTTAAGTAAAGTTGGCATGAAATTTATTTGATGATATAATAATCGAACTGTCAGATCTTGCTGGAGTTAAGAGGCAGGGGGCAAGGAACCTACCTGGTGGTGGTGGGGGAGATGGAGGTTGTCGTGTTTATTGACTGAAACAACAAAATTAGAGATCCTAAGCAGACTTTTAAAGCAATGGCTGATATATGATTGGCTAGGAGCTAGCAATATAATGCCATGATGATGTACAGCTGTGAGTCTTTCCTCTAGAACTACACTTACATTTACAGGGTCTAAACTTGCATTTTCATATCTATTCTGCTATTTGAATCTGCCCAATGGATATATCAATATTGAATAAACCCATACACAACTCTCTGCACAGCATTCTGAATGAGTAATAAAATGTTTAATTCATGACCACTATAAACACATACATATCCTTTTACAGCAATCTAATCCATGGGATACAACTAACAAACACTTTCACTCAGTAGGCATTTGTAATTGCATTCTGAGTGTGTATTTGTATGTGTTTATATGATAGCCTGAATACATATGCCCCTGACATCCATTAGGCCTCAGATCTTTGGGTCTGAGCGTTCTCATCGCTCCTGTGGTTCTTAACCCTGCCAAAGAGTTTTGTGAGCTACTGTATCATTTGTTATCCCTGTCTTACCCTCCCTCTCGCTGGCACATTCCCCAGAGCAGAGGCACTATGATAGAGACACTCTTAGAGCAAGGCTCATATCAACCCCAGGGTGAATTAAGCAAGTTGGGTTGTGAATGTATGTGTGATTGTGTGTGTGTGGGCCCAACAAATCTCTTTGCCTCACACACTTGCCCAAGTCCCCCCATGCAGGGGGCCTCAGTTTGTGTGTTTTTTTCCCCTTCAATCTGAGAGCCCAAATATCCTTGTAATCCCCCCTTCTCCTCTCCCCCATCTCCCTGGCTGCACCCTCCTGTAATTGAAAAATGGCAGGCAAAGAGATTAAGCATGGCTTATCCCTCTGAGGTGTGCGTTTAATCGCACAGCAGCAAACAGCAATTTCTCCACCCCCGTCCACAGGAAACTTTTACCTTCTTTTCTGTTTCCTCTCTTCTGCCTCCTCTCTCTCTCTCTTGCTCTCCTTCTAGATATTGCTTTGTTCAACCTATCAATGTACTGTAAATTGATGGGATTTTTTGGTAGTTTAATGTCCACCAGGCAAAAATCTTATGTCCAATCACTAATAACAGTAATAACACACCTCTCCTCAAGAAGCCAACCATTTTGAGATAAAATGTATGTTCGTAGGAAATGGACTCTCACTTACATAACAAAGTCTTAACTTGCACTCCAAGGTTGGCTCTGCAGTGGTGCCATAGGACTGGGTTTGACATGATTCTTAATCTTGTGGTGGAGTGCCTCTGTTGGCGCTTATGTCTGTACCATTGTAGTTGTTCTACGTTAGGGTTAGATTAGGTTAGGGTTGGGTTTAGGGTTAGCCATCCTCATGACCTCAGGTTAGGGTATGCTTAAAGGAGTCTTATATGCATTAATATTATTCATGGAGCTTGCTGAGGCAAACATCACCATTATGTTTGTTCATACTTCAGGGTTTTGAACAAATTGAACTCCCTAATTTTTAAACTTTCCCATGCGAGTCATCCAATACTGTTTGTGCTAAGCAGGGCTGTGGCTTGGGGGACAACTTGAAACTTTGTCCTATGCCCTGTCAAAAAAAGGACCCACTCAGGTGATCCTGTACTGTTTAGCCTACTCATGGTCCCACACATTAAAATAATGTTATCTCAAATCGGACGGCTTAATGAGAAGATCAATTTTACCTCAGGGTTGACATTTTTTAAGGTATTTTGATCTCAAGAAACTTACTGTGTAAACATTCTTTTCAAAAATGTTTCAAAAACATTCTCTCTCAAAATTTGTACAAATCATATTAGGTTGAATGCTGTACTTCAGTGAAGGGAATATATGAGTTTGAAATAAGATGTTTGATATAGCATTACATTTACATTTATTGATTTGGTAGAATCTATTATCTAAAGTGATTTACAGTGCATATAAGGTATACGTTTCATCAGTATGTCTGTTCCCTGGTAATCAAACCCATATTCTCACCATTTGCTAGTGCCATGCTCTACTACTGGAACTATATGTAGTAACTATGATAAACACAAAGAAAAAATGGAAATGCCAAGTGAAAATTGTCTTGGGCCTTTGTTCTGTAGCTTGTGTGTTTTTATGAAATCATCACATTAGATGAGTGCTTCATGAACATTGAATGTTATTCTGTGATTTAGTACAGGGGGTTTTAACCTTTACCTTGGGCCACCCACTCAGAGTTTCAGCCAACCCATGGACTCCCATAATAAAAAAAGCTAGATATTTTCTGTAAACATTTTGTAATAACCTTCATTATGAAGAAATGAAACTAACATTACTAAATTATACAAGACTTCGTGCATATCGTCACTTACCGGGCAGGGAGGAGGATTTATAGTAAAAAAAGATATTAAATATGATTTGTTTCTCAATCACTCTTATCATATTGCTTCTGAAGACATGGCAAATGTTCATCCAAATTAGAAGTAAAATACAAATTATGTTTCTTTTTTGTATATAATCTCCCTGGATACCCAAGAGGTTGAAAACTTTGGGTTTGCTGTATTCTGAATTTCTCATATTGTGATATATGGTATGTTTTTGGAGTAGCGGTGTGGGAATAAGCAAATGCAGCACTTTCTCCTGCGCTGTTGCAGTATACTTTGAAATATAGTTATAGAGCATTGCACTTCTGTGTTTGATCTATTATTGTACCAATAGCACACACACACACTTGCCACAGTCCCCTCCCTCCCCTGAGACCTGCCCCCACAACAACACCCCTCCTTCCTCGCTACAAAGACAGAAGTTTAAAAAATATAACAGATATGCATTGCGACTCAGAAATTGCCACTAATACTTTTGCAGCATGTAAAACAAACACCTTAAAGAGTTCAAATTGCCATATCTTATGCAAACCAGCAGATGCCCTAATCCAGTAACTAAACAATGCTGGATTCCCACAGTCACTGCTAATGACTTCAGCAGTTAGCTCCGTGGAGGGAGTGGATGGGCTTGAGGGGACAGAATGTATGTCATAGGGACCGTCACACATATGTGATGGTTAATAACTTGGCCCCGCAGAGTAGCAACACACCAATGTTTCTGCAACAGCCGGTTACATTATAAGCTGTCAGATTCAAATCAGTTTGAACTCATCACGAAAGTTCCATGATAAAAAGTGTACAGCTCTTATACGCAGTCAATACATCAAACGTGTTCACATTAGTCGCGGTTGTCATTCGTCAATCAAAGAGCTAGTCAAGCACATAATGTTCATTTTATGTAACAAACTGCCAAATTGTCACCAAAGTACCACACAGCTTGTATATATACAGCCATCTTATCTACACGCAATCTTCCTTTGCACGCAGCCACTGATTAGGTGCAGATGCGGTTTTCATTCACACAAACATCTGTGAAGTCATACAGTGCATAGGCAAACCGGACTGCTGATATTATTTGTTTATTTGTTTTTTTAGAGCTAGAAAAACAAAATAAATAAAACTAAAACAGTACAGCAGATACAATACATTTGTTCACTTACTACATTATATACAGCATGTTTTTATGACAAGAAATTAAAAATTAAAATAATAATAACAAATAATCATCTACAATCTGCCCCCCTCTACCAACTGTACAGTGTCACGTGTAAAAATAACTCACTGTAGGGGGCACTACAGAGTAATTTAGACATTATCATGAAAAGATTAATGACAGTTTTCGCAAATCCTACCCTCCTAGTCAGTGAGCCTGTCCCATTTACCGATTACCGAGGTAAGTTGTCAGACTTAACAAATTAATCTGACTTTGTTCTGTGCCTTCAGCAGTAGTATAAATATTAATTACAACCTGGCTACTCATAATCTTTATTGTATTTTTAAATGGTTCCTTACCATGTACATTGAGTTTGGCAGCGATCTTCGACCACTTTTTTCTTTTAATGGTCTGTCATGATATGACATGATATATGTCATACAAGCATATGTGCTGACTCCAAAGAGCAATAAACTTTTCCAAATGCACCATCCACAAGTTTTTTCAAGATGCCATGCTTTTTCTGCAGATAAAAACCATTGCCTTATTGGCGTGTTCCTAACCCACAGCCAGTGAAAATTTCAAGCAAGCTGGATGTGTATTTTCAGTGTTTCAAGGCTGACAGTCAAGTGATTAACACCTCAGACGTACACTGACACATAGGGTTGTAAATGCACTATTCAGAATCAGCCAGGATTTATTTATTCCTTTATTGAATGTATCCAATAACAGAGCAGTTACTGAGATTAAAGGAGTGGTATTCGGCTGGTCATGTGATCCCAACATGGCATGGAATAAAACTGCATTAATAAGGTAACTGATATGACTGTAATGAGTCTTTATTGCATGTGAGTGCTCATGATTTTATACAAATGTTTTAAAATTATTTTGTTTTATTTAGAAGTAAACTTTTTAAATGAGGAAAAAAATACCTTTAAAAAGTCTTGTGGGGGCACACAGAATCCTATTGCTGGGGACCAGAATCCAAAAAACAACATACTGTATGCTTGTGACCAGCATTACTTGGCTTTTCAATAGGGAAGAAAGAGGGGCTTTGTTTGTGAACAATTTATCTCCACTGTTACAGGTGAAAGAGAGAGAGAATGAGAGAGAGAGTGCTTGTTTGATGGTAAAATATATAGTATGTGGGTGGTATATTCCCTAGTCTAGGGATACACACATACACATTTACATGCACACACACAGAGGAGGCAGAAAGTGTGATTAACAATGCTGCAGTGTAGAGGCAGGCAGTTTGTCACTGATTACCATCTGATCAATGAGTTTGTGCGGTATGTGTTACTTGCAGAATAAGATGTACTGTATGTTATAGGGGTTCCCAGTCTTTTTTGTCAGCTAAACACTGACTAATGTCCTTTCACACAATATGTTTAAATAACGTTCACTTATGAGATAATAGTCTCGTTATTATTGTTATTCTTATTTATTTTATTTACATTTTAATTAACCTTTTTAAATGTATTTTTTAAGATTCTAAAATTTAATTTGGCATTGGCATTGCTATAACAATTTCAGGTTGGGTTTGGAATCAGCAGGGACCTGGCAATAAAATTGTGAGTGACTATTTGCACTAGGTGTAAATAACACCTGCCACACAGCACAGCTAATACTCAGTGCACTCAAACAATCAAATGTTGATTCAATGGAATGATGTGCAAAGACGGTGTGGATGTGTGTTTCTCGTGCGGCTGACCTGAGTTGGATTCCCCCTTTTGTCCCAGTTTTTTCATCCTGTTTCCTGTATTCAACTTTCCTTTAATACTGCTTATAATAATTAATCAAACTTAATATACAATAAACACATTATTGTGATGCCCCAATAAGTTTTTGCACTGGGGTGTAAATAGCCCTTATTTTGCCCTTATGTGATTTTGGAGCTTCAAAATTTTGACACCCATTCACTTGTATGGACATATGGTGCTGAGATATTCTTCTAAAAATCTTCAAATGTGTTCTGCAGAAGAAAGTAAGTCATGGGTGAGTAACTGATGAGAGAATTTTCATTTTTGTGTGAACTATTCCTTTTAAAGAATTTGCTAAAAATATAAATCTTTGCATTAAGATTATCAATACAGTATTGTGAGGTAAAATATTGTGACTCTTTGAAATATACATTTTATTTCCACTTCTTAATCTGTCAAACCCCCTGCAGTACCCTCATGAACACATAGGGGTTCACGCACGTTTTTGAAACCCTGTGATAGTTGTAAGAGTGTAAGTGTACATGCACTGTGCATTCATGTGTCTGTTTGCTTAATTTGTTTGTTAGATATGTCTATGAGCAACAGCAACCATGGTGTCATTCCTTGTGGCAAAGCAATCTCTCAGTACAATACATCACATCTGAAGCTTAATGTGTTTTGAGACCTGATCAAAGACAGGAAGCATGGAGCTTTTTGTGCGCTCTAAAGAAAAGGTCTCGCTTTATTCCTCACCTCAATCAGGACAAGCTCTATTCACATGACCTGCTATGCTCTGCTCACAAAGTCATTTAAACTGACTTGTTGGGCATTAAATAGGTTCCTGGGTACTGTAAATTAATGTCAGGGTGAGTGTGACAGTAGTTCTGCAGGGGTTTTATTGCACATGTTTTTATTTGTTACATCTTTTAAGTCAGAGTTGATCATGGGTGTATTCATCTAATACTGCAGCTCCCAAATCAGGGAAGACCGAGCAGATGAATGGAGTTTTACAGTCACTCAGGAAATGCGCATTGGCTGTGCTGACACTAATCTTTAACATGACCCTGCTGTTATTCTGATGCCGTCTGTTCCAGTAGATGAAAAGGCCATGTTGACCTTCTCACTCTTTGTGTAAAATATACTTTTGTCATTCAGGTAGCATCTCATTGAATAAACAGGAATTTCAATCACTTACCATCTACTTACTAAGACTATTATTCTCTAACAATAGTCACATATTGCACTATTATTATCTAACAACTTTCATCAACACAAGTGCATCTAATGCAGCTTTTCTCTCATACATTCTGATTTTGTCTCATAAGTGTGTATTTAATGAGAATTCATGTCATGTTGTGAGTACAGTAGACACAAAACACTTTCTCTGCGTGACATGAACATCTCATAGAAAACATGAGCTAAAGCACATAATATAGAACAAATTTAGTACATTGAATAGAACTTTTTTTTAGGGTTGTCCCGATGCCAGTACTAGTGTCTGGGTCCAATGCTGCGCTCATGTACTGGTATTCGTACTTGTAAAAATGCTCCAATACCAAAAACCAAGTTCATCTGATGTATGAATGTCTTTACGTAAACATTCAGCCCACAAATTAAAATAATGTTATGTCCTAGTGAGAATATTTAACTGTAAAAACTGCAAATTAATGTGATAAAAAATATATATATATATAGCTGTAGCATGTAATTCAAATGTGAGCACTTGTGAATATGTTGAGACAGTGTTGTGCTGATGCCAGCTGCTCATACCTTATAAAACTTCTCCTTGGCTCATACAGAGAAAACAATATGTAACGCAGTTTAATGGAAAGGAGGAGGCGAGAACCGGCTTGACAATATAAATAATAGATTATTGGTAAACTGAACCAAAAAGACACAAACATAAAAACACGAAGGTCAGATGCCCATAAACGTTCTCTCTCTCTCCTGCACCACCGTCCGCAGTCAGCCTTTATCCCTCTTGGAGGCTTGATTAGCCTGATAAGGGACTGGGTGTGTATAATCACAACCCGGCCCCGCACGCCGCCCTCCGCCCTGTCACACACTGTTTGTAGCAGATGACAGTAAACAAAGTGAAATTCATGTTGTAGCGTGAGGAACATACCGACCACATACTAATTTCATTAAATAGCAGCCTTTTGCGGTTTAATAATCACTTTGAATCACTATAGCGACCGGCTTTTCCAGAGTGGGAAGCTGTTAGCATAAAGCCAGAGCTCCTTGGTCAACAAAAAAAAAAAAAAAAAAACACAGACAAATTTCAAAATAAAAGCTCTGTCAAAACAAAAGTTCCCCGTCTGTCGCTCACTTCGACGTCGTGTCGAAGAAGCGACACTAGGGGTCTCTCTTGAGCGCCGAAAGATACCTCTGATCTATGAAAAAAGGCCAATGAGAGTTGGCGAACAGTATTTGCATACTCCGCCTCCGGATACGGATATAAAGGCGAGAGAAATATGCTCGTTCATTCAGTAATTTTCTTCGGAGCCGATGGTCGTGTGTATGCAGTCAGCTGCGAGTAACACAACTGATCCTGCTTCTGATCCTCTGACGCTCTGCTTTGCTGTTGGATTTACGGCGCACTACAGCGGCTTTTCTCTTCACTGCCGGCGTGCAGTTTGCCCCTGGGCGCTTCGACAGTGCAGAGTTAAAAGAGTTGAAAGAGTGATTCTCTCCATAAAAGAGTTTATTTCTCTGAAAGAGCATTACACAGCGGCGTTGAACGTCCTTTTCAGGACGCGTCTTTATAAAGATGTAATTTCCGCCCCTGTGTAGTTTCTGGATGCGGTGATTTCTCCCCACCTCTCTCGGTCATAAAACACTGTCTTGCATGCCTGGGCTGCGATCGCACGCAAGCAATGTTTTATGAATGGTTTATGTTCTCAGTGCGAGAACATAGCCATGGCAACATTGCGGTCGTGTGGCTTTCTTTTGTAATGAGAGAAAGCCGTTTCAGCCACCTGGTCGAAATGCGGAGGCGGACAAGGCACACCTTCTCCCACACCCCCGTCTCCCAGCTCCGTCCATTCCGCGCCACCGTTGACGACTCTGCCCAGCAGTCCTCAGCGGTGAGGCAGACGGAGGCCACTACACATCCTGCCCCGCCGCAAGCCTGCCGCCATGGGCCATGCCCCGTCTGCTCGCCGACGGGCGTCCTCCTGCGGCTGTGAAACACCCTGCTCCGCCTCAACCCGGGCCCAGCTCTCAGCCCCAGCGTCGAGCACGCTGCAGGAAATGGACGCCCCGTCTCACGGACCCCCTCGAGGACCCGGAAGGCTCCCAGGCTGTCCGTAGACGTTCAACCCAGGGACCAAGATGTTAGCTCCAGAGGCTGGTAAGACCGCTCCGTCCCCGGTGGAGGGCCGGGAGGAGAATCTTTTCTTGTTGAATTAATTTTCACATTCTCATATTCTCTGTAATGAGCTATTTCCTTTTGTCTCTGGGTCACCTGGCCCGCAAATGCCGTTCTCACGGCACTTTGCCCCCAGATATCAACAGTCCTGGCTTCCTGGACACGGACCACCCGTCTTCAGCCCCACGACTGTCCCCCGGCCGGCCGGTTCCGACGAGTCTAGAGGACGCCTACCCAGGACCTCCTCCTCAGTCGCTAACCCGCCCCCTGCCGGGTGTGCGGAGCAAGGTAAGTGCTTTGAGTCTTGTCTCAGCACCTCAGCCGCGGGTCGCCCCGTCGCCGCCCAACGCTGCCCTACCTGCTCCGCCCCGCTGCGAAGCCCCGCCGGGTACGTCAAAATTAATCGTCCCTTTGGTGCCCCTAGCGCAGAGGTTGGACGCGTGGCTTTCACTTCCCAACCTGTCTCGCTGGCTGGCCCGGACCATCCGACTCGGTTACGCAATTCAGTTTGCCAGGCCCCCGCCCCCTTCATGGGCGTCCGCTTCTCCGCAGTACACGGCGAACACGCCCATTCCCTGCGCGCGGAAATCGCGACTCTTCTGGCCAAAGACGCGATAGAGCCTGTCCCTCCAACCGAGATGAAGAAGGGTTTCTACAGCCCCTACTTCATCGTACCCAAGAAAAGCGGCGGCTTACGACCAATCTTGGACCTGCGAGTTCTCAACCGAGCGTTGCACAAACTCCCGTTCAAAATGCTCACGCTTAACCTGCGTCCGGCATCTACATTGGTTCGCAGCGGTAGACCTGAAGGACGCGTACTTCCACGTCTCCATCCTGCCCCGACACCGCCCCTACCTGCGGTTTGCGTTCGGGGGCCAGGTGTATCAGTACAAGTCCTCCCCTTCGGCCTGTCTCTGTTCTCTCACCAGAGTTACTATGCAAAACCCACAGAGACCAGGTGCTCAGGCACCTCAGCCGTCTGGGGCTTCAGGTCAACTGGGAAAAGAGCCAGCTCACTCCAGTTCAGTGCATCTCTTTTCTCAGGATGGAGTTAGACTCGGTCTCAATGTCGGCACGTCTCACCAACGAGCGTGCCCAGTCAGTGTTGAACTGCCTCGCCGCCTTCAGGCCAGGCACAGCGGTCCCCTTAAAACTTTTCCAGAGGCTCCTGGGGCATATGGCATCCTCCGCGGCGGTCGCGCCGCTGGGGTCAATGCATATGAGACCGCTCCAACACTGGCTCTAGACCCGAGTCCCGAGACGAGCATGGCGCCATGGCACGCACCGGGTAACAATCGCCCCCGCCTGCCGTCAGACATTCAACCCCTGGACAGACCCCTGTTTCTTACGGGTTGGAGTGCCCCTACAGAAGGTGTCCAGACGCGTCCTGGTCACGACCGACGCCTCCAGATTGGGTTGGAGCGCCTTTTGCAACGGGCACGCAGCCTCAGGCCGTTGGAAAGGGGCCCAGCTGCGTTGGCACATCAACTGCCTCGAGTTGTTGACCGTCCTTTTGGCCCTGCGGAAGTTTCTCCCGTTAATTCGGGACGAACATATCCTAGTCAGGTCGGACAGCACCACTGCGGTCGCATACATAAATCGCCAGGCGGCGTACGCTCCCGTCATATGTCACAACTCGCCCGTCGTCTCCTCCTCTGGAGCCAGCACCGACTCAAGTCGCTGCGTGCCACTCACATCCCCGGCAACCTCAATGTGATAGCGGACGCGCTGTCATGACAACGCTTGCCTGGCGGAGAGTGGAGGCTTGACCCCCACTCGGTTCAGCTGATTTGGGAACGGTTCGGCTAGGCCCAGGTAGACCCCTCTGCCTCCCGAGAGACCTCCCACTGCCCGCTCTGGTACGCCCGTTCAGAGGCTCCCCTCGGGGCAGATGCACTGGCACACAGCTGGCCGGCTGGGCTGCGCAAGTACGCATTCCCCCAGTGAGCCTTCTTGCACAGGTGCTGTGCAAGGTCAGGGAGGACGAGGAGCAAGTCACTCTCGTGGCTCCTTACTGGTTCTTGGACCTTGTACTCCTCACGACAGCCCCTCCCTGGCGAATTTCCCTGAGGAAGGACCTTCTTTCTCAGGGACGGGGCACGCTCTGGCATCCGCACCCAGACCTTTGGAACCTCCACGTCTGGCCCCCAAACGGGATGCGGAAGATCTAGCTGGTCTACCACCCATGGTTGTAGCCACGTTCAACCAAGCCAGAGCCCCTTCTACCAGGCAACTCTACGCCCTGAAATGGCGTCCGTTCGTAAATTGGTGTTCTTCCCGGGCAGAAGACCCACAGAGGTGCGCAGTTAGGTCTGTGCTCCTGTTCCTACAGGAGAGGTTGGGGGGAGGCTGTCCCCATCCACCTTGAAGGTGTATGTTGCCACTATCGCAGCTCACCACGACCCAGTAGACAGCAAGTCTCTGGGTAAGCACGACTTAACCGTCAGGTTCCCAAGAGGTGCCCGGAGGTTAAACCCCTCCCGGCCAAACCTGTTCCCCTCCTGGGATCTCTCGGTGGTCCTCGCCGGTCTTTAGAGATCCCCCCCCCCCCCGAGTCGCTAGAATCAGTTGGCTCAGGGCCCTTTCCTGAAAAGACGGCCCTGCTGATCACGCTCACTTCCATCAAGAGGGTCGGGGACCTGCAAGCGTTCCCTACTAATGACACTTGCCTGGAGCTCGGTCCGGCAGATACTCATGTGATCCTAAGACCTCGACTGGGCTATGTGCCCATGGTTCCTACCATGCCCCCTGGAGATCAGGTAGTGAACCTACAAGCGCTGCCCCGGGAGGAGGCAGACCCAGCCCTCTCACTGTTGTGTCCGGTATGTGCCTTGCGTGCCTACCTGCCTGCCTTCAGGCGCTCTGAGCAGCTCTTTGTCTGCTTTGGAGGACAGCAGAAAGGGAACACTGTCTCCAAACAGAGGTGTCTCACTGGGTGGTGGATGCCATTCAGTTGGCCTATCACACCCAGGCCATGCCCCCCCCCTTACGGGTTCGAGCCCACTCCACTTGGAGCGTGGCATCCTCTTGGGGACTGGCGAGGGGCACCTCCCTAGCAGACATTTGTAGAGCTGCGGGCTGGGCAGCACCTAACACCCTTATGATCTCAGGGTTGAGTCAGTCTCGTCCCGTGTTCTCTCAGGTCCGAGCCCGTAGAACTCGGTACACATTGACGATCTGACCGGGTGAACTGCTTGTTCCAGCGCCGTTTCCCTCTGCCAAGGCAAAACAGTGCGCTTTTGTCCCAGAGGACCCAGGTCCCTGGTTGATTCCTCCCTAGCCCTTCGGGCCCGCAGCAGTTCAGCGGAGGAACGTGCTGGTCCAGTCCACTACGGGTACCTCCGGCTACCCCTACTGGAATAGGTGCTCCACAGATCAGGCCTCCTACGGGACTCCTTCTGTGTGTATTTCCGCGGTACGGTCACCTTGCGAGCTGACCCGCGTCTCCCTTAGGCAGTCCTTCGCTGCCCTCCGGTCGCCGTGTTGTAGCAACTCCCCCCTCCTCGAGGCTGGATCTACCACCGCGCCATTTCCTCCCACATGCCCAAAGTGGCCATGTGATGTATTTTGCCACCTATACCTCCCCTGCTGGGCGGGTGTGGCCTCCGCAGGGTCTTTTCCCCCTAAAAGAATAGGACTTCGGAATAAGACCCCCTTCCCTCGATGCGGTGAGGGCCCCGGCTGCTCTTGCTCTATGCCGAGAAAACATAGAGAGAAAAGAGGCCCAGCCAGGCTTGGCCCGTTCCCTAGTTGGGAGCGTCACCTTGTTCCCCCCTAGGGTAACCAAAAGGGTGCTGACGCTTTTTCGGGGCATTGGGGAAGAGTACGTGCAGCCTGAACACAGTTGGTCACTTGTGCACGTGCAAAATACCTGCCCGCTTCTGTGTCAGCAGTACACGTACACGGCTCAGCGCATGGCGAGTTTTGAAGTGGACCCCTAGTGTCGCTTCTTCGACACGACGTCGAAGTGAGCGACAGACGGGGAACGTCTCGGTTACGTATGTAACCTCCGTTCCCTGATGGAGGGAACGAGACGTCGTGTCTTCCCGGCCACGTCGCTGAGCCGAGCCGCTGAGATGCCCGGAACACTCCCGGCTCCTCAGAAAAATCCTGAATGAACGAGCATATTTCTCTCGCCTTTATATCCGTATCCGGAGGCGGAGTATGCAAATACTGTTCGCCAACTCTCATTGGCCTTTTTTCATAGATCAGAGGTATCTTTCGGCGCTCAAGAGAGACCCCTAGTGTCGCTTCTTCGACACGACGTCTCGTTCCCTCCATCAGGGAACGGAGGTTACATACATAACCGAGACGTTACATTTATAGGAAAAAAGTATGACAGAAATATATTGCTACTGTAAAGTTATGTAATATTCACTGTAATACTACTACTAATAATAATAATAATCATAAAAAAAGGTATCGAGACATCCCTAGTATTTTTAAGCTTTTTTTCTGTATCTAAACAGGTACAAGTTACAGGGATGTCAGATTATAATTAATGGAAACTTAATTTAAAAGTTCAGTCAGAACATTAACTTCAAATAATGAAGTACATGAATTCAACAACAAGGCAATGTACAAACTCCTGTACAGACTTTATAAAATCTGTCTGTCTTCCTATAAACCATACTAAAGATAATTATTTTCAGGATCTACCTTATAATCCCCCTACCCAGTACAATATGTTTAACGGTTGGACAGAGGGAACGATCTGCATGAGGCAATACACTGAAAAAGAAAAAAAAAAAGAAACATTTATTGAAAAATGTGCTTCAAGTGTTCTGTAAAGCCCAAAGTATACTTCCACTTTGATGCGAATGCTTAGCATCTGCTTACAGTCACGCTCAGCTTTCAAATTATACTTCATTTGAATATGTGCCCATTCACAGGTGGTTGGCGCATGTGCGGTAGGACTGCTATGAGACTGGATTATTTCTCATTAGAAGTTTAGACCCATAATGATGTCTTAATCCTTCAGACTTGTTATAGAAGTGCAGGTATCTCCAGACCTCACACATGCGCTCTTAATGTGCAAATCCACTGTTGTTGTTTCCAAGTTTGTTTGCTGATGTTTAGTTGTGATTACATCATATTCTTGCACTTTTTTGTTACAGCAACAACTCAAAGATGAGTGTTGCCATCTTCTGGACCCACTAATTAATGCAAATAATTCCAGGTGCATGTGCATAATGCATGTTCAGTACACATGCGCCTAGTCTGACAACTGCAGGTTATCACATTTTACAGTGTACCAAATATGTCTCTGGTCTTTGATGATGGAGATCCATTGTGGATCTTTCCTTGACAGGGAACAAGAGACACATAAGCTGATTATGATCTAGCAGCTGCTGGTCTTACAGTCCACATCTGTGATCTTTTGGTCTCATGATAAAAGATAGTTGTTGGCTTTTAGTGTCTAGGCATGTTAACATGAAGCACATGTAGCCACCAACCAGGCCTGTCCAGAGACTTACATGTGTGTGCACTCAAGTGGTCATCTAATACTAATAGCACTCAACAGGCTAAATCAGGACAATAAAAAGACTACTTTTGGTAACTGTAATTGACAGCCATGAACTCAGAGGATGTATTCTCACTTATGTAGGCCAGTCATGGCAATCTATGCATGATTTACTGTAATTCAGCTTGAGACTGTAAAAGCATAATGCCAACATCCCAATCAGAGCAGCCTGTTGTCAGTGTGTGTGCTGAATGGCATAAGTCATGTTACTCACCGCTCATCTGCTCTCTTTTCTTTTTATAGCCCGATCCTCCTCTTAGATCATCCCTTCTTTTCCTTTCTATCTTCCCTTTTTACACTGCCCTCCTTTCTCGTCCTCTCCCTGATACATTATTATGTGGCCTATTTAGAAGAGAGGCCAAAATTAAGCAAACACAAACAATAAAAACTTCTGAGCTTTTGTTTCTGCCAGAGCTCACTGATCGAATTGACGAACTTAATGGAGTTAATGGAACGTTTGTTAAATTTGTGTGGTGACACAATGGGACATTGTGCATTCTCTGTCCCAGTTTTCATAAATATGCAAAGCAGATTTTTTACAGCTGGAAATTAAAAACAGTGTGCGGTGACTGAGCAATATAAAAAATATAGTTCTATAGTGAGAGATAGAGAATGGACCTGAAATATCAGTGAGTTACAGCAGGGAACTATTTCAAGTGTTGGGCATCTCCAGAACAAAGGTTCAGCTGAATCATGTAAATTATGTATGTGATATTTGTGGTCATGTGGTGCCCTGTTGTTTTGTTAGAGATACCCAAGAGAAAGGAGATATCCATTAGCTGGATATAAGGTGACTCCCCCCTCTGACTTAATTCTAACACTGCCAGTCAATATCAAACCATCACATTTGACAACTGAAAAAGTGAGACCTGTTTTTATACAACAGTAAGTTCCAGTCCTCCAATCTGATTAGACAGTCAGAGTTCCAAGAGTGCTGGTATTTAGTAAAAAGCACTGAGATTCTTCACTGATTGTATCACTCTGATTGTCTTGTCGAATCACAATGGTTGATCCTGCTTGTTTCATTTGGAGCTATGTTTGTTTGCGGAGAACGAATTGACAAAAATATCTGCACATACTCTGTCTAAAATATTAGTTCTCAATATTAAAGAAATAGTTCACCCAGAAATGAAAATTATTTGAAGAATGTCATATGGGTGTGGCAGAGTAAATAATAACAGGAACTGTCGATTTAACCTCTTGTTTGTAGAAACTTTGTATAAAAGCAATAACACACTTTTACTCATACAATATTGCCTAATTTTTTTATCTGAGTAATCATTGTTATTGGTAACTTTTGGTCACATTTCATAAAACTGAGAGTCACTGATAGATGTGGGAATGACTGATGGCTGTGGCTAATTAATTACATGACACTTACAGCTAGTCAATGGAAATGCAAGTAACTGTCAGAGGCCTTTTGATGTATGGTACAAACGGTGCCTTTTAAAATCTGCATGTAGTTCACTTTTTAATTCCAATTAAGCATGATGTTTGGTTTCTTCTCTGTTGTTTCCCTTTTCATTTTTCTACCCCACTCTCCCTCCCTGTTCTCATTTCTTCATATTCCTCTCAATGTCTGATGACAGTCAGTGCCCTAGTTTTTTAGCAGGTTTTCTACCATCACCCCTGAATAAAAGTGGCAAAACTATTCAATGATATGAGACCGGGAGAGCCAACACACAGACCAAGCTGTTTCCAAACGTGCTGAATCAAGCTCGAATTCAGCTCATTGGACTTTCAGCTCAGATTTATGCTGCAGATGCATTTAGATGCACTGTATATCTACAAACCATGTTTAGAGGAGTTTGTCCAATCAAACGTGGAGCTTTCCCTACTAAAAAAGAAGGTTATGAATTTTGGAGGCAGCCATTTACTCTGAAACTCTTTACTCAGATGGCTATTCAGAGAGGAAGGAACAGGCCATAATTGTGTTTGCCGTCGCCTTTTCTTGAAGGATGCCACTGTCCTTGTATTCCCAGTAACTTTTTTGGGGTTTGCCACCATGCTTTGATCCAATAAAGCAGACAATACCTTTGACCTCGACTTTGTCACTCTGATTGGTGAGCGTAGCCTCAGGGTGTTGAATTAAATACAACAATTTAAATACGGAAATGAAATACAAAAAACGAAATATGAAAATGAAATACAGTAGAGGCTAATGTTAAATGAAAATTCAAACATGTCATTAGCCTACCCATATGCTTCAGCACTTGCGTAAATCACTCAAAGCATTTTATGAATTTTTAACCAGGCTTTAAGGACATGTATTAAAACAATAAAACAACATTTTAAAACAATAAAATTCTCATTACACATGTTCACTTAATTGTAAAACACTCTGAGCTATCAAAAATTATACATAACAAACATTCCCCGTCTGTCGCTCACTTCGACGTCGTGTCGAAGAAGCGACATTAGGGGTCTCTCTTGAGCGCCGAAAGATACCTCTGATCTTTGAAAAAAGGCCAATGAGAGTTGGCGAACAGTATTTGCATACTCCGCCTCCGGATACGGATATAAAGGCGAGAGAAATACGCTTGTTCATTCAGTAATTTTCTTCGGAGCTGATGGTCGTGTTTATGCTGACTGCTGCGTGTAACACTGCTGATCCTGCTTCTGATCCTCTGACGCTCTGCTGCTGTTGGATTTACGGCGCACTACAGCGGCTGTTTTCTCTTCTCTGCCGGCGTGCAGTTTGCCCCTGGGCGCTTCGACAGCGCAGAGTTGAAAGAGTTCACAATATAAAGAGTTATATTTCTCACAAAGAGTTTATTTCTCTAAAAGAGCAATACATAGTGGTGTTGAACGCCCTTTTCAGGGCGCGTCTTTATAAAGATGCCATTCAACCCCTGTGTAGTTCCTGGATGCGGTAGAGTGCTCTCCGCTTCTGACGGCCACAGGCGCTGTCTCGTGTGTCTGGGTGCCGATCACACCGAGGCAGCGTTTGTGGATGGCTCATGTTCTCACTGCGAGAACATGACCATGGTAACGTTGCGGTCGCGGCTTGCTTTCAATAGAAAGCACGCCACTCCAGCCGCCCCCCGTATCGCTCCTTCTTCCCACGGGATTGAGGACGATGCGGTTGGCGCTGGAGGCGATTTGGGGAGGGCAGCGGGTGCGCTTCCGCCGGGCACGTCCCCGCGGACCACCCGCCCCCCGGCACGCTCGTTTACCTCCGTCCAGTCTCGAGGTAACGGCGACTCGCCTCCGGGCTGGTCTGCCTATCCTCTGGAGCCTGAAGCTGATGAGCTCGCCGCTCCATCGGAGAGCGCGGCATCTGACGCTGACTCCTCCCCTGGACTGCCGCCTTCGGGCCAGCAGGCCCAGGTTGAGGCGGATGCGCAGATGTCCGACATGCTTGCCCGGGCCGCCGTCGGGGTGGGGTTGGACTGGAAACCTCCACCCTCCCCACACCCGTCACGGTTGGATGACTGGTTCCTGGGGTCTGGGCGCCGCTCACAGCCACGCCCCCCCCCCCGGTCCCGTTTTTCCCGGAGGTGCATGACGAGCTGACGTCGTCATGGAGAGCCCCGCTCTCCGTCCGTCAAAAGCCCTGCTCGTCCGCTCTCGCTACCCTCGACGGCGGAGAGGCCCACGGGTACACGGCGATTCCCCAGGTGGATAGGGCAGTTGCGCTCCATCTTTGTCCCGGTGACCCTACCACCTGGCGTGGGCGCCCTGTACCCCCTTCCAAGGCCTGTAGGACTTCATCCTCCCTCAACAACAAAGCCTACAGCGCCGCGGGACAGGCCGCCTCCGCCTTGCACGCCATGGCCCTCCTGCAAGTCCACCAGGCCAAGGCGCTCAGAGATCTGCACGAGGGTAGCCCTGATCCCGATGTGTTGCAGGAACTGCGCTCAGCGACCGACCTCGCCCTCAGAGCCACGAAGGTCACCACGCAGGCACTCGGGCAGGCGATGGCCACCCTTGTGGTCCAGGAACGTCATCTTTGGCTCAACCTGGTCGAGATGCGTGAGGCCGACAAAGTTCGCTTCCTCGACGCCCCTGTCTCCCAGCTTGGCCTCTTTGGCGACACCGTCGAGGACTTTGCCCAGCAGTTCTCCGCGGTGAAAAGACAGACGGAGGCCATCTCTCACATCCTGCCTCGCCGCAAACCTGCCGCCAAGGCCACTGCCCCGTCTGCTCGCCGAGGGCGTCCTCCTGCGGCTAAGAAATCTGCTCCGCCTCAACCCGGGCCCAGCTCTCAGCCCCTGCGTCGAGCACACCGCAAGAAGCAGACGCCCCCCGTCTCCCGGACTCCCTCGAGGACCCGGAAGGCTCCCAGGCGGTCCTGAGACGGACGACCCAGCGACGCAGATGTTAGCTCCGGAGGTGGTAAGACCACTCCGTCCCCCGGTGGAGGGCCGGGAGGAGAATCTTTTGTTCTTAAACAATTTAATTTGCCGCCCCCCCTTAGATGGGGTTGCGGTACCCACATTCTCAGTAAAAGAGCTATTTCCTGTGTCTCTGGGTCACCTGGCCCGCAAATGCCGTTCTCACGGCACTTTGCCCTTAGATCTCGACAGTCCTGGCTTCCTGGACACGGACCACCCGTCTTCAGCCCCACGACTGTCCCCCGGCCGGCCGGTTTCGACGAGTCTAGAGGACGCCTACCCAGGACCTCCTCCTCGGTCGCTAACCCGCCCCCTGCCGGGTGTGCGGAGCAAGGTAAGTGCTTTGAGTCTTTTCTCAGCACCTCAGCCGCGGGTCGCCCCGTCGCCGCCCAACGCTGCCCTACCTGCTCCGCCCCGCTGCGAAGCCCCGCCGGGTACGTCAAAATTAATCGTCCCTTTGGTGCCCCTAGCGCAGAGGTTGGACGCGTGGCTTTCACTTCCCAACCCGTCTCGCTGGCTGGCTCGGACCATCCGACTCGGTTACGCAATTCAGTTTGCCAGGCCCCCGCCCCCCTTCATGGGCGTCCGCTTTTCCGCAGTACACGGCGAACACGCCCACTCCCTGCGCGCGGAAATCGCGACTCTTCTGGCCAAAGACGCGATAGAGCCTGTCCCTCCAACCGAGATGAAGAAGGGTTTCTACAGCCCTTACTTCATCGTACCCAAGAAAAGCGGCGGCTTACGACCAATCTTGGACCTGCGAGTTCTCAACCGAGCGTTGCACAAACTCCCGTTCAAAATGCTCACGCAGAAGCACATCTTAACCTGCGTCCGGCATCTAGATTGGTTCGCAGCGGTAGACCTGAAGGACGCGTACTTCCACGTCTCCATCCTGCCCCTACACCGCCCCTACCTGCGGTTTGCGTTCGGGGGCCAGGCGTATCAGTACAAAGTCCTCCCCTTCGGCTTGTCTCTGTCCCCTCGCGTCTTCACGAAAGTCGCAGAGGCAGCTCTTGCCCTGCTCCGAGAAGCCGGCATCCGCATACTCAACTACCTCGACGACTGGCTCATCCTGGCCCACTCGCGAGAGTTACTATGCGCCCACAGAGACCAGGTGCTCAGGCACCTCAGCCGTCTGGGGCTTCAGGTCAACTGGGAAAAGAGCAAGCTCACTCCAGTTCAGAGCATCTCTTTTCTCGGGATGGAGTTAGACTTTGTCTCAATGTCCGCACGCCTCACAAAGGAGCGTGCTCAGTCAGTGTTGAACTGCCTTGCCACCCTCAGGCCGGGCACAGCGGTCCCCTTAAAACTTTTCCAAAGGCTCCTGGGGCATATGGCATCCGCCGCGGCGGTCGCGCCGCTGGGCTTGATACATATGAGACCGCTCCAACACTGGCTCCGGACCCGAGTCCCGAGACGAGCATGGCGCCGCGGCATGCACCGGGTAACAATCACCCCCGCCTGCCGACAAACATTCAACCCCTGGACAGACCTCTGTTTCTTACAGGCTGGAGTACCCCTACAGCAGGTGTCCAGACGCGTCTTGGTCACAACCGATGCCTCCAGATTGGGTTGGGGCGCCGTTTGCAACGGGCACGCAGCCTCAGGCCGTTGGAAAGGGGCCCAGCTGCGTTGGCACATCAACTGCCTCGAGTTGTTGACCGTCCTCTTTGCCCTGCGGAAGTTTCTCCCGTTAATTCGGGACGAACATGTCCTAGTCAGGTCGGACAACACCACTGCGGTCGCGTACATAAATCGCCAAGGCAGCGTACGCTTCCGTCACATGTCACAACTCGCCCGTCGTCTCCTCCTTTGGAGCCAGCACCGACTCAAGTCGCTGCGCGCCACTCACATCCCCGGCAACCTCAATGTGGTAGCGGACGCGCTGTCACGACAACGCTTGCCTGGCGGAGAGTGGAGGCTTCACCCCCACTTGGTTCAGCTGATCTGGGAACGGTTCGGCAAGGCCCAGGTAGACCTGTTTGCCTCCCAAGAGACCTCCCACTGCCCGCTCTGGTACGCCCGTTCAGAGGCTCCCCTCGGGACAGATGCACTGGCACACAGCTGGCTGGTGGGGCTGCGCAAGTACGCATTCCCCCCAGTGAGCCTTCTTGCACAGGTGCTGTGCAAGGTCAGGGAGGACGAGGAGCAAGTCACTCTCGTGGCTCCTTACTGGCCCACCCGGGCCTGGTTCTCGGACCTCGTACTCCTCGCGACAGCCCCTCCCTGGCGAATTCCTCTGAGGAAGGACCTTCTTTCTCAGGGACGGGGCACGCTCTGGCATCCGCACCCAGACCTCTGGAATCTCCATGTCTGGTCCCTGGACGGGATGCGGAAGATCTAGCTGGTCTACCACCCACGGTTGTAGCCACGATCAACCAAGCCAGAGCCCCTTCTACCAGGCAACTCTACGCCCTGAAGTGGCGTCTGTTCGTCAATTGGTGTTCTTCCCGGGCAGAAGACCCACAGAGGTGCGCAGTTAGGTCAGTGCTCCTGTTTCTACAGGAGAGGTTGGAGGGGAGGCTGTCCCCGTCCACCTTAAAGGTGTATGTTGCCGCTATCGCAGCTCACCACGACCCAGTAGACGGCAAGTCTCTGGGCAAGCACGACTTAATCGTCAGGTTCCTAAGAGGTGCCCGGAGGTTAAACCCCTCCCGGCCAAACCTGTTCCCCTCCTGGGATCTCTCGGTGGTCCTCGCCGGTCTTCAGAGATCCCCTTTCGAGCCGCTAGAATCAGCTGGACTCAGGGCCCTCTCTCTAAAGACGGCCCTGCTGATCGCGCTCGCCTCCATCAAGAGGGTCGGGGACCTGCAAGCGTTCTCTACTAACGACACTTGCCTGGAGTTCGGTCCGGCAGACACTCATGTGATCCTAAGACCTCGACCGGGCTATGTGCCCAAGGTTCCTACCACGCCCTTTAGAGATCAGGTAGTGAACCTACAAGCGCTGCCCCGGGAGGAGGCAGACCCAGCCCTCTCACTATTGTGTCCGGTACGTGCCTTGCGTGCCTACCTGGAACGCACCCAGAGCTTTAGGCGCTCTGAGCAGCTCTTTGTCTGCTTTGGAGGACAGCAGAAAGGGAACGCTGTCTCCAAACAGAGGTTGTCTCACTGGGTGGTGGAGGCCATTCAGTTGGCCTACCACACCCAGGCCGTGCCACCCCCCTTACGGGTGCGGGCCCACTCCACTAGGAGCGTGGCATCCTCATGGGCACTGGCAAGGGGCACCTCCCTAGCAGACATTTGCAGAGCTGCGGGCTGGGCAGCACCTAACACCTTTACGAGATTCTACAATCTCAGGGTTGAGTCAGTTTCGTCCCGTGTTCTCTCAGGTCCGAGCCCGTAGAACTCGGTACACGTCGACGATCTGACCGGGTGAACCGCTTGTCCCAGCGCCGTTTCCCTCTGCCGAGGCAAAACAGTGCGCTTTTGTCCCAGAGGACCCAGGTCCCTGGTTGATTCCTCCCTAGCACTTCGGACCCGCAGCAGTTCATCAGAGGAACATGCTGGTCCAGTCCACTACGGGTAAATCCGGCTACCCCTACTGGAATAGGTGCTCCACAGATCAGGCCTCCTACGGGACTCCTCCTGTGTGTATTTCCGCGGCACGGTCACCTTACGAGCTGACCCGCGTCTCCCTTAGGCAGTCCTTCGTTGCCCTCCGGTCGCCGTGTTGTAGCAACTCCCCCCTCCTCGAGGTTGGATCTACCACCGCGCCATTTCCTTCCACATGCCCCAAGTGGCCATGTGATGTATTTTGCCACCTCTACCTCCCCTTTCGGGTGGGTGTGGCCTCCGCAGGGTCTTTTCCCCCTAAAAGAATAGGAATCCGGAATAAGACCCCCTTCCCTCGATGCGGTAAGGGCCCCGGCTGCTCTTGCTCTATGCCGAGATAACATAGAGAGAAAAGAGGCCCAGCCAGGCTTGGCCCGTTCCCTAGTTGGGAGCGTCACCTTGTTCCCCCCTAGGGTAACCAGAAGGATAGCTGACGCTTTTTCGGGGCATTAGGGAAGAGTACGTGCAGCCTGAACACAGTGGGTCGCTTGGGCACGTGCAATTACCTGCCCGCTTCTGTGTCAGCAGTACACGTACACGGCTCAGCGCATGGCGAGTTTTGAAGTGGACCCCTAGTGTCGCTTCTTCGACACGACGTCGAAGTGAGCGACAGACGGGGAACGTCTCGGTTACGTATGTAACCTCCGTTCCCTGATGGAGGGAACGAGACGTCGTGTCTTCCCGGCCACGTCGCTGAGCCGAGCCGCTGAGATGCCCGGAACACTCCCGGCTCCTCAGAAAAATCCTGAATGAACAAGCGTATTTCTCTCGCCTTTATATCCGTATCCGGAGGCGGAGTATGCAAATACTGTTCGCCAACTCTCATTGGCCTTTTTTCAAAGATCAGAGGTATCTTTCGGCGCTCAAGAGAGACCCCTAGTGTCGCTTCTTCGACACGACGTCTCGTTCCCTCCATCAGGGAACGGAGGTTACATACGTAACCGAGACGTTCAACATACGACTCTTCTGCACACATATTTAATGCAATGTATAAGCATTTAGTGTAAAACATGAGAGAGAGCCGGCATATGGTGCAGTAGAACTCACCTGAGTTCAAATCCCAGCTCGATGTCCTTTCCCATTCCTCCTCTTCTTTTGTTTCTTGTCTATCTCTCTGCTTATCTAATAGGCTTATAAAAAAATATACCCAAATAATTATAAAATAAAAAGGGATGAGCCTGTCGATGTGTCTCATCCCCATGTCCTGTTTCAATAGGAAATATGTCAACAGAGGAAAGGAAACGGTTCTTGTCATTCGAATTCATTGGGCCTTTAATAATTCTTTTACTCTTTCTTTTTTAAATCTCTCTTTTACTCTTTCTTTTTTTAATCACTCTTTCTCTCACTCTCTTTCAATCATTCTTTTTCTCTTTCTCACTCTCTGTCTCACTTTTTTATCACACACTCTCTCCTTTTCTTTCTTTCTTTCATTCTTTCTTTCTTTCTTTCTTTCTCACTCACTATCACACTTTCTCTGTTCAATAGTCCAATTTGTTCTCATGGTGGTTCAAATATACCCAAATGGCCCACGATGCACATGATCCTTTAATTTTCTCTGAAAGGCACTTCTCTCTTTCCTCAGAGAGATATAAACATCTTCATGAAATAGTGTTATTTCCTTATGAACTCCTATTATCTCTGTTTTTCATTTTTTATTTGTTTTACTGACAAATATGTATAGTATTGTGCATAAGTTTTAGGCACTTGTGAAAAACTTTCAAAGTGTTATTGAATTATGACAGAAATAGTTTTCATTAATCAATTAAAGTCATACAAAGTCCAGTAAACAGAAAAAGAGCTAAATCAATATTTGGTGTGAACACTTTTGCCTTCAAAACAGCACCAATTCTCGTACTTACACCTGGACTCCGTTTTCCTTGGTTGTTGGCAAAAAGGATGTTCCAATCTTTTCAACCTTTCAGCCTGTGCTCTCTGGAATTCTTTATTCTGACTGGTCAGTCTCTGCATTCTGTGGTGTTATTTTTGTATAATGACTACTAAACTGTATAATTGATCGACATCCGAGGCAACAGATTTCCTGCCTTGCTGTGCTAGTTCTTGTATCAGTCTGCATTCTGTTTCCTCTAACATAATAAAATAATTAAAACTCATTACAAACTCATTAAACTACATTATCCCTTATATATTGAATATGAAGTGCTAAAATAACCAACAAATATTTAAAAACATCCCTTTTCACTTAACAAATGAAAGTGAGTGTTTAGTTTCTGTTCTGTCCCAGATCTTCCATCAATGAATGTCATTGTGCATTTTCAAAACACCTTTAGTCATTCTGGACAGGCCATCAGCCTATTCACACAGTACAAATGTCCACTCAAGGAGGAACGAGGAGCTCACAATCAGCGCACACTCAGTTGGATTGGGATTCGTGGCAGATTAGTGAGGTATTCCCCCCACTGTGCTTGTTTGCCATTGGCTTGGCCCTCTGTGGCAGGTAGCAGTGTGTAACGGTATGTGTGTGGGTTTGTGTGTATGTTTGCGTGACATAGTGGTGGATAGCACACTGGGACCCACCCACTAATAGCCTGCGATCTATCAAAGTCAGAGCACATCTCTCAGCTCTCCCTCTGGAACAATGCTTTTCTGATACACCATGGACAAGAGAATTAATATAGTAAGAGCCATCATTATCAGTGGATGATGTGTGCCTCGAGGGGGAAATGAGAAGACAGATTGGGAGAGGGGAAATGGATGTAGACATGGGATGAAAAATAAAAGGGTTCTAAATATACAAAGCTGATTGTCAAAGAAAGTCAATGGTGATGCAGAGAAAAGAAGGGGTGTTAAAAAAACAGGTGGAGGGGGAGCACTTCTTATTGCAGAATTTGTTTACTGATCGGGGACATGCTTATTTTCGTAATTTTTTTTTATTGTGTAATTTTTCATTTATAATAGTACTAAATTAAAATGTTAATATATACAGTTGAAGTCAGAAGTTTACATACACCTTTGCCAAATAATTTTTTTTGCCATTAACAATTTTAATTGATTCCAAACTCAAACAGCACATGAATACACAGAATTACACAATGACATAAAAGGACATATAAAATTAACCAACGAAAAAGAAAAAGGGTTCCACATATTAACTAACTTACATATATTCAATCCAAATTGTCCCTCTCCACTGCTCCTCCTTGGCAAACTTCTAGGAAGGCCAAATAAGTGCCCCACTTCCTACAATAAGCACCTAAACTGCCCAGCCGTCCATGTGACATCTTCTCAAAAGCTGCCACTCTGCCCAACATGGTGCACCACTCATGAAATGAGGGCATACAAGCTGACTTCCATCCCCTAAATATTACTTACTTGCTGATCATCACACTGGTAAGGACCCAGTTTTTTATATGTTTGTTCCTTATGTTCATATCTGCCCCATCACTCAAAACACATTGTCTGGGGCAGAATAAAATCTGAGTGCTCAAGACCTCACAGATAAAATTCTGAACCCTTCTGAACCGGCTTGTAAATATAAATAATATTTTAATGGAGAACTTAAAACAAAAGCACAAACAAACACACAACGGACATGTCCGTGATTGAGCTCTCTCTCTCTCGAACCGTCGTCTCCGGCTGCCTTTATCCATCGCGCGCCCCATCAGGCCGATTTGGGACCGGCAACATTCCAGCCCGGCCCCGCCCCCCTCCACTCCACACTCCTCCCGGCGTTACCTCAGGCCGGGGGCCACTGGCATGACGTACACCCCCCCCCCCCCCCCCCACCCTCTTTCCCTGGGTAGGGGCGTGCTTTACGATCTGTCTGCCGGCTGGTTATCCCCGCCTTCCTCGACCTGGGAGGAGACAGGAGGGGAAAACAACAACAACAAAAAAAATAGGCGAGAGAAAAGGCCAACACGGTGGAAAGAGTGAGAGAGAGAGGAGAGAGAGAAAAGGCTCACTCTCCGGTTCTCTGATGAGCCATCGCGTGGTCCTCGAACACTCCTCAATACTGTCTGGCGGACGACAGCCGCTCCTCTCCGGGCGGAGTCAACCTCCGACCCCCAGCGGACAGATTGCCCCTCCGCTTTCCTGGCGACGAGTGGAGACATTACTCCGCCCCTGGCAGCGGCCCTACCGCTCCTGGCGGTCGGGGAGTTACTTCCCTCCTCCCCTCGCGGACGGCAGTCTTCCCTCGACCCCTCTGCGTCTCTGGGGACGGCAGGGCACTCCTCCGCCCACGGCAGCGACTCCTTTGCTCCCGGGGAATCCAGTCCCCACTCGCCCCGCAGACGGCGGCCGTTCCCCGCATCCGGGTGGTCGGGCTACTCCGTCACCCGGCAGAAGGCAGCGGTGCTCCCCGGGGTGGACAGTAGTGTCGAGGACTCTGCGATGGGCATCCCTAGGATGGGCAAGGAGGAGGCGAGAACCGGCTTGTCAATATAAATAATATTTTAATGAAGAACTTAAAACAAAAGCACAAACAAACACACAACGGACATGTCCTTGATTGAGCTCTCTCTCTCGAACAATCGTCACCTTTATCCCTCGCGCGCCCCATCAGGCCGATTGGGGACCGGGCGTGCGACATTCCAGCCCGGCCCCGCCCCCCTCCACTCCACAAGAACCAAAAAACCTGGCTACGTCCCCATCCTCACACTGGCATCACCAGCAAGTAGGTATGTCTTTAAGGGCAAGCCTATAGAATCTAGAGGGAGTCCGATAAAATGATGCAGAATCATAAATTAAATGAGGCTCACCCTTGCATCCCTAGACATAGACTTGACATTTTTAAAAATACTATCCCATTCTCTATCTTCTAGTACTAAATTCAAGTCTCTCAACCATAACTTCTTAAGATGTTAAAAGCCTGAACAATGTGCCAAATGTCTGAGACCAAAAGCATAATAGTAAAACAAAATCTTGGGCAGACCTAGCCCACCTTTGTCAATTGGCCTATGTAACTTACTGGAATGCATACCATTCAAAGTAAAGGATATAGCTATACTATCAAATTGTTTAAAATAAAAGAGGGGGACTTCAACAGGGAGAGACTGTAATAGATAGTTGAAATTTGTAATACTATAAATTTTTATAACGTTAACCTTCACTGTCATAGTTAAATGTAGTAAAGCCCACCTGTCCACATCACTCAAACTTTTTGGGTCAAAATTAGCCAAATACATTTAAATTTTTCACAATTCCTGACATTTAATCGTAGAAACAATTCCCTGTCTTAGGTCAGTTGGGATCACTACTTTATTTTAAGAATGTGAAATGTCAGAATAATACTAGAGAGAATTATTTATTTCAGCTTTTATTTAGTTAATCACATTCCCAGTGGGTCAGACGTTTACATACACTTTGTTAGTATTTGGTAGCATTTCCTTTAAATTGTTTAAATTGGGTCAATTATTTTGGGTAGCCTTCCACAAGCTTCTCACAATAATTTGCTGGAATTGTGGCCCATTCCTCCACACAGAACTGGTGTAACTGAGTCAGATTTATAGACCTCCTTGCTTGCACATGCTTTTCAGTTCTGCCCACACATTTTCTATTGTATTGAGGTCAGGCCTTGGTGATGGCCACTCCAGTACATTGATTTTGTTGTCCTTAAGCCATTTTGCCACAAATGTGGAGGTATGCTTGAGGTCATTGTCCATTTACGACCAAGCTTTAACTTCCTGACTGATGTCCTGAGATTTTGCTTCAACATATACACATACATTTCCTTCCTCATGATGCCATCTATTTTGGGAAGTGCACCAGTCCCTCAACATGGCACCCCCACAACATGATGCTGCCATCCCCATGCTTCACAGCTGGGATGGTGTTCTTCGGCTTGCAAGCCTCAACCTTTTTCCTCCAAACATAACGATGTTCATTATGGTCAAACAGTAAAATTTTTGTTTAATTATACAAGAGGACAGTTGTTGAAAAAGAAAGATCTTTGCCCCCAAACTATTGTATGTAAAACTATTGTGTGTGTGTATATATATATATATATATATATATATATATATATATATATATATATATATATATATATATATTATTATTATTATTATTATTATTAGTTATTTTTTATTATTATTATTATTTTGTATTATATTAAATCAGTTTCATAGCATTATTGCATTTTTTTAAGGAAGGAAAACTAAATATTATGCTTTTGTATAATTATTAGGTTCAATTTTTGTGGATGACACTAAATTTATGCAACAATACTGTTACTTGTCTCATTTGCACAAAAAACAACAGATTCTGTATTTTCCAAGCTGCATGAACACAGTATATTTGTGTGCACTGCCGTATTTGTGTGTGTGTGCACTGCAGTATATTGACTACAACCAAACCAATCTGACTTGAATCATAACAAATGGCTGGGTGTTCTGTCATGCTTTACTTCCTCATAGCTTTCCAAATATTTCAGCAGTGTAGGGAGAACTTGTCAGCAATCACAGTGTGTAAGTGTTATCTCATATTTGTGTGCTTCAGTAGATAAGTGCGGTGACTCACCCCTTCATGTCTCATTAGCATTCTGGTCAGTAATCACTTAGTGAAGCAAAGGATGATGGGGTGGGGGATCTATGCAACTTCTTCTATCATTCAAACTGTCTCTCTCACTCATTCTCTCTCCCACATTTCAATTTGTATTGCCAAAGCTGAAACAAATTAGCTGCAGACAATAGATTGAATATAAAGAAGAACAGTTAAATCAAACAATGAAATGGTAAGAACAATAATATTTGTGAAGAATGAAAATGGAATCTCTCTCTCTTTCAGCTTCTCAGCTTCTTTCCATTAATTCACTTGATTTTTTTATGACCTTTTAAACAGTGGGATGGGTAAGCATGAAACAAAGTATGTAATTATTAACACTTTCATATGTAACTGAGTCCCGCAGATTAGCATCACACATATTTTTTCTGCAACAGCCAGTTACGTTACAAGCTGCCAGATTCAAATTGGCTTTCGCATCGACATAGGCTGTGCTGGTCAAGGGTCTGTAATATATATTCGCTCAAATATCTCATACAGACTTTTAAGCCACAGAAAAGTTTCTTTTATATACATACATCCAATTTGTCACCAAAGTACCACAATAAAAAGTTTACAGCTCTTATTCGCACAGTCAATACATCAAACGTGGTCTTCCTCTGATGTGTGCTGCCATTTGTTCACATTAGTAGCGGTTGTCATTCATCAAACAAACATCAACTCAAAGAGTCTTTTCAAGCACATAATACATTTATTTTATGTGACAAACAGCAAAATTGTCACCAAACTGCCATGATAACATTTCACTGCTTGTGTATACACAGCGATCATATCTAAACGTGATCTTCCCATGCACGCAGCCACGTCTGCTGATTAGGTGCAGATGCAGTTATTATTCACACAATCAGCAACTCAAGCATTATTTTCAGGCAGAGGAATAAGATTGTTTTCTGAAACAGACATCCAAAATATCACAAAAGCACCACGATAACAGTTTAATACTTGTATACACACAGTGAAAACATGCTGATTGAGTGCAATTATCTGATGCATGCAGCTAAGTCTGTTACATTAGCGCTTGTCACACACACCCAATATCTGAGATGTCAAACAGTGCATAAGCAAACCGGACTGCTGATACTACTTGTTCATGTGTTTTTTTGCAGCTATGAAAATGAAATAAAACAAAAACTTTATAGCAGACATAACCCTTTTGTTCATTTGTTTACTATATTATATACAGATACAGTTTTTTATGACAAGAATGAAAAAAATAAAATAAAATAAATGCTTGTCTACAATCTGACCGCCCCCCCCCCCCCCCCCCCCCTACCAGCTTTGCAGTGTCACATGCAAAAAAAAAAAAATCACTCCAGGGCGCACTGCAGAGGAATTTAGACCCTACTCATGAATAGGTTAATGACAGGTTATGTAGAGCAGGGGTGTAAACACCTTATGCAGGCAGTTATTTTATTTTATTTTAAACCCATGGATGGAGATTGCCAAAAGAAAAATACACTGCATAGATAATCGTAATTACTGGTCTGACATCATACCGAGTGATGGCCCTCCCTATTAAGTGACATATGCGGCTGCATAGGGCCCCACAGCCACGGGTTCAGTTTAGCCAATTCATTATTTGCAATAAGTGTAAATAGCACTGGGCACACAGCTCAGCTATATGCATGCCAGTATTCACATAGAACCTGTGAAAACTATTACAAATATTATGCACACTTTGAAGAAAAGATACAGGGAGTTAAGTTTGCTAATTTGACCTTCTTAGGCTAAGATTTGATGTAGTGACCGTAGTTAGACAGCTGATTGGTTGCATAGATGATCTGAGTTCAAGTCCACCTTTTGTCAATTTCACTATTCTCCCGTTACCCATTTGCTGGACCTGAAGAGACTGCCCTCTCTAAAATCACACTCCTCATTTAAAGATGGCATTGAAGAGGTACCATTACATGACACATCAGGTGCATTTCTTCCCATTGCCAGCAATGTAGTTAAGTTCTGTCACAATACTTATACTACATACACTGATGTTGTTAGATTATATACTGTTTTATTATACACCAGGGTGCAAATAGAATATTCCACTACTTACAATAAGTGTAAATATCATTAACTGTATTCTACCACACCTTAATTTGGTAATTTAATTAGTTATTATTCATTTGCAAAGAATTTCATTAAATATATTTATTAATTTGTGCATGTGATATGTTTGTTTGTTTAAAAAATTATGTTCTTTCTTTTTTGTATTTCTGAATTATTTATATGCTGATAAACTACAGTTGATAGTTTTGCATTTTTAAGCTTTATGCTTTTGACTAAATTGGCTTGTTTATTGGCTTAGTTTGATTGATGCCTATTTTTTGTAGGTAGGAGGGCCCCATCTGCTTAAGGCCCCTAAAATGCAAGGGCCTGCCCTGATCTTACTTGTATTGATGCATCATATCTAATAATCATTCAGTGAAGACCTTAAAACAATGGAGAAATTCACATTTCCCTCTATTTTGTAATTATAATTGAGGTTGAGGTAAAATGAACTGGGTTCTCTTGTGACAGTGTAAAAAAATAACAAGCCCAAATTCGCTAATAAATAGCGGACTTGGCAATTATGCCTGTCAGATGCTAAATCACTTCATGTGCTGCTGTAGCTAAACAGCAGATTGGCCACAGTTGTAATCAATCATGCGATCGACTGCTAGGACACCTGCATCAACTTGAGGGGAACCGACTTCATACATCCATTTAAAATCATTGTTGGACCAGATGACAAAAAAAACTATGTGTAGTTAGTTCTGTGAAAAAGTCTAGCACCACTTCTAAACAGATACTTGTTTTTGTATTTTGCTATCTAATGCAAATAAATTCATACAGTTTTTAGTGAGTGCCACCATATTGTAACGATCGGGGAGGCAGTCAAGGCAAGGATGAAGGCGAGGAGCAGGACCCAAGTGCAGCTTTATTGAAGATAGTGGTAAAACGGGAACAAGACAGGAACTTGGAACATAAAATAGACTATGGCTTGGACTCAAGAATATCAGGGTAACATCCGGCAGGGAACAAGGTTACAGGAACACAATACTTGACCAAGGTACAAGGGAAACAAAAGGACTTAAATACATGAACAGGGGAAACAACAGCCAATTGATAAACAGGACCTAAACAGGATAATAAGGTGATAAACTAAAGCCAATGACAAAACTAGAACTGATAAACAAGCAATCAAACAATGAACCAATGAAAAACAGACACATGAACAAGGAGGGGAAACAGGACATGACAAGACTGGTTAACAGGAACATAAGAATGGTTTCAAAATAAGAGTGCAATATGGAATTAGACAAGTGCCAAAAACTTAGACAATATGGAGTTAAACAGGTGCCAGAAACTTAAGAGTGAAGGTACAAAAACAAGAGACCACATGGAACGTTACACATATAAGCACAAAGTTGTACATAAGGTTTTGTCACTTTTATTGTATTTGATTCATTGCTTTGATTATTTTGCAGTAGAATAAATGATCACACTTTATATTACTTGGCCTTAACTACTATATACTATGGTTGCACGGTATACCGGTACTAACGAAATATTGCGATACCAAAAAAATTTGAATGGTTCGATATCATCATGTTGTTAATTTCAGTACCATGAGTATGCTGCCATTAGCTAAATGTAATGTGATGTGAGTTTTGAGATAAAATCAAAGACCATTTGAAAATAATTATAAAAAAAAGCCTCTAAATGGCCAAGTGTGATCTTTAAACAGCAGAAGGATGTCAATAATTTATCACTATTTGATCATAATATTTAATTAAAACATTTAACATGGAATCCAGAAAAATGAAAACAGAAAAATAATTTGTATCTATAATGCAGTTCTTTTTGGCAATCATTTTCTGTGTAATTTTATCAAAAATCTGGTTTATTTTATTTTATTTTGAGTTAGTATCGATACTGAGGTACCAGGGCTGGTATTGTACCAAAACCAAAATGTTGTTATCGGAGCAACCCTACTATGTACTAACATTAAATACATACAAGACTATGTATTTACTGTGTAACTTCACATTGTTCTGCAAAATGCTGAATGGGTAGGTTTAGGAGTAAGGGTTGGGTTAGGGGTAAATTTAACAGTGCAACTACAAATATAATATAATATAAAGTGGGTTCGAAAAATTATTGGAAAAATGGACGGTGCTACAATTGATATTTCTCTTTCTTCAAACTTGAAAAATAGGCCTTACCAGTGGCATCTGGCAGTTGATACGGCAGTTTACTTAGAGGAAGAACAGAGCCTCTGTATTTGTTATTTATTAAGCGCAAAACATGCCGCTGTCCATGGTGCTGATCTCAATGCAAGCACTCATTTACGTCTAATTTCACGAGTGGCTGTTTTCATATACATACATATAATTACAGGATATTCAAATACAAGACAATTCCTCTAACAAGCCTCAATTTAATACAATGTAACTGTTAGATATTATATATAATTATCCACATAGTGTCATGTATGTGGATCTATTTAAAGCATGACAGTTTTTAGTGAGTGCCACCATATAAGCACAAATTTGCACATACGGTTTTGTCACTCTTATTGTATTTTAATTAATTGCTTTGATCACACTTTATATTACTTGGCCTCATCATGGTGAAGTGGTTAATCATGGTACAGATACATGCATGTTACAATTTTTCTTGTCTTAAATGGAGTCTCTACAGTTTATGCAACATTTGTGGGGTTTGTTATGGTTTGGATGGCATTGTATGGTTAAGGTGGTTGGTTGTTTGACTGGAGAGTTGTAAAGAGTTGTAAAGAGAATAGCCAGGTGTTGAGTAGCATGCAGCGAGTGGCTGTCCTGTTCTCTGACAGTGACATATAGTCTTCTCTACTGCAGTAGAGCCCTCAGACAGTGAGGTAGTTCTGTGTCCTAACCCTGACTTAGCCATCCACGGCTAACAAGACAAGCCAATACATCCCTGCAGGTACACACAATCACAGCGCACACACACACATAGTCATGATTGTGAGCACATTCTTAAACACATGGACAGATATAGGAGAAAACACCATGCACAGAGGTAGCTGCTCTCAGCACAAGCTGTGCTGAATGGGAGACCTGGAAATCTTCATGGTCAAAGCACAAAGGTTAACAGATTAAAATGATAGTTTACTCAAAAACTTTAAGTCTGTCATTATTTTCATGAAGTTCTCAGAAATTATGCGCTGGTCATTTCATTATTACAATTAATGGGGACTGAAATTTTTAAGCTTCAAAAAGGATTCAAAACAATCATAATAGTTTCGTAAAAGTAGTTCAACTGACTTGTGCATTATATTCCTTCTTAAACTATACAATAGCTTTGTATGAGAAACAGGCTCAAATTTATGTTGTTATTCACTAATAATCTTTCCCTCCAATGAGCTGTTAACCCTTGCGCCTGGATCATTGAGTCAGTTGAACTTGAGAATTGGATCAGTGAGATTCATGAACAAATCATTCATATCGGTTTTTGCAAGCCAGATCAACTGATTCATTGAAAAGATTGCCACTTTGCTACAATTATACTTTTCTCATGAACACGCCAAAGAGAGCTAGAGTGGATGTCAAGTTTTTTGTGAATAATGACTTTATTTTGGTCTGTTGCTAACACAAAGCTATTGTATGGCTTCAAAGACTTGGATTTTAGCATACAAGTTGAATGGGCCATTTTTCTAAGTTAGTCCCCATTTAATGTAATTGCGTGGACAACAGCGACCAGCACAGTCTTCTCAATTTTTCCTTTTGTGTGTCAATGAAGACAAACAGTTATACAGGTTTGAATGACATGATGGGGAGTTAAGAATGACAGAATTTTCATTTTGGGGTGAACTGTTCTTTTAAACAGTATGTGTATTCTTATATTATTATCCACATTTGTTTAAAATTTCTTTCATCCCATTTTTCCTAATGATATAATTTTCCTTCTAAAATTTCTGGAACTGAGTCTCTGTATTCTTGCTACGTAAAGTTCTTAATGTCATGTAATTTTATTTTGATTTGTACAGCACTTTACGGTTTCAAAGCAGCTTTACAGAAAATTATGTTGCAACAAAAAATTATACTGTAATGTCTTAAAGTCCTCATTGTGCAGTTTAAACAAATAACACAATTGTGTCCATTTTATTTGGCTGATGAAGGCTTAAAATGGCATTAATTTATTGTCTATGTATTCCAGAGAGTATTTTAAGAGAGTGTAGTCCATCCTATAACCAAGATGATGCTGGCTGAGGTAATGTCCTGTCCATAATGCTGGTCTCGTCACAGGTGCACATATATGCACAACTTAACAAGCAGAGTTTTTTATTCGTGGCATTTATACATATAAATTATGCGATCCAAAGTCCATTTGAACAGCAGTGAAACACTTTCTTATAATGTGTTACATTCATACGAGCAGACAGAGAAGTAAGTTTGATGTAAGTTTGGAGCAGAAGAAACAGAAATAAATCTTGTGCAAATTGTCAGCTTTACACTAAGCTAAAATGCTATTTCTAGACATTTTACATGCACATGTTACCAGACACGATCATATTTTTTTATCCAGAAAATTCACATTGGATCATAATTTATTTTTTTTAGTTGATCTTAGATATTAGGGCAAAAGTCATATTCTTGATAATAATTTTTGTATTGTTTTTCTGTACAAATATCTAAAAATCCTTAAAATAAGTTCAATAAAATGTATCTTGTTTTAGAAACAACACTGCATATGATATTTAGGTTTTTCAGAGAATGTATTTTTAACATGTGTATTTTGTCTTACTGTACTAGCAGATTTTTTAGAGTCAAAACAAGTGAAAAAATCTCCCAGTGCTGAAGAAGTAATCCAAAGTATTTAGAATATGTTACTGACCTTGAGTAATCTAATGGAATATGTTACAAATGATATTTTACAACATGTAATCTGTAATCTGTAGTGGAATACATTTCAAAAGTAACCCTCCCAACCCTGACTGTATGTTACATGACAATTTTGGCAATGTATTTTGCTGTACTACAATGTCAAGTGTCAGTGTGAAAAATTGTCTGGTATGGTGAGCTGCTTTCTCAGACACAGACTGATGAAAAATATTATTTCATTTTTGTCCTTATTACCACTTTTATTGACAGTAAACGATGGAGTGAATGGGATTGGGAAACGACTCAAACAGGACTCATAACGCACCACTATGAGCACCATGGCTCAGTTTGTCAAAATACATGTAATAACACCTAGGCCACAGCTCAGACAAGAGGAAGACATTCAAGACAGTGGAGAGTCAATATTAATTGTGTAATGGTATTCATAAGTAGGTATAGTTGTCCTCACTGTCCCGGAAAAGGGTTGTTTAAATAAAAAATAAAAAATTGTTAAAAAGTTGTCAGTCTCACCCTCCAGCATTTTTTGGGGATAAATTATGTAAGCCAAAATGCTTTGCAATAAATTACAGAGCTTCTGAGTACATCGGATCATAAAAAATAAGTTAAATACTGCCTAGGATTACAGTGGTTGCACTATAGATACAATAGTGTTGCTAGAAACATTGTCATAACATTCAACGGTGTTCTGTCCGCAATGATGGAAGAATGCTAATACGAAAACCGTAAACAGAACTGAAAATTATCCGGTTTCTGCATTTTCTAAAAAATAAAAGCAGAACCGATTCTCGGTTCATAAACCTAGTAGGAATGTTTGGCTTAGGTGACATGAACACTGTTACGATCCTCTGTTGTCTGCCTTGTGTTTTTTCCTTTACCATCTCCAAAACTACACTTCCCATAATTCCCTCCTAGTCTATGTGTCTGAGTTTCATTGGTTCATTGTTTAATTACCTTGTTATCAGTTCTAGTTTGTCATTGGTTTTAGTTTATTGTCTTGTTATCTTGTTTTGAGTTTTGGTTTTCCATTGGCTTACGTTTTCCCTTGTTTTTGTATTTAAATTCTCATGATTACCTTGTCCCTTGTCGGTTATTGTTTGGTAAATGTTTCATGTTATGCCTGCCCTAGACCTTGTTCTTGCCAGTGCCCTTCGTAGAAGTTTCCTGAGTTTATACCTTTGTTTTCCCATCGTGGATTGTTTGTTCCTGTGTTCACCGTTCGCTTGACTTTGTGTTACTTTCAATAAAACTGCAAGTAGATCCTAACTCCTCGTTTGCCCCCTTCGTTACAAACACAGCCACATTAACGCACAGGCTTACCAGGGCTTAAGCCAGGGCCCCAGTCGCGGCATACGCCACGTTATTGTCCCCATCAATGTTTGTGGGAGGACACGCATGTAAACACTTTCTGTAGGAGACATAAACATGGAGATGTCGCACAACAGCAAAAGCAATCCATGTAGCATATGGTCATAGAGTAAAAATGTTTTGACTTCAAACTGCCCCAAAAACAACTGATAGGGCTCAGAGGAAAGGAGCAGTTTCAATATTATGTTATTTGATGTGGCCCAGGCCATGAAGTGTAGGTGGAGGGCAGGAATGTATGCTAAATACTCTCTAGTGTAGTTTAAATGCAGGATTTGGGGCATTCCTCATCTCTCTCTCTCTAAAGACACATGAGAGACTGGAAACTGGGACACACAGATTTGTACTTTAGCGAGGCATGATTGGACATGTAGACCTAATTTCCTTCCCTTATCCACTCACTTCCTGCTCTCCCATGGGGCAGGTGAGTGCTGCCCAGTCTGATTCCCCTGCTACACCTACCCTCCCCACAGATGGGGCTGTCTGCTCACGATGGGTGGCCGTTCTATAAACAATACCTCACTGCATGAGGTGGGCATGATTTACTGCTTAGCTGCCTCAGAAGTGCTGCATGTGCACACTGTTTTTGTGTGTGCGTGTGTGTTTAAGGCATCATCCTGCTTGGTTAGCCAAAGATGTCGACTGCAGCCACAGATGGGCAAACCCAGAATCTCTGTCACTTCATATCTAAAGCAGTGCAGCTTAGCCTGAAGAGATGAATCAGGCCTTTTTTGATGACACCATAAAGCATCGCTCAGCCAAGCCCCAGATTTAGTAGAGAGTCAGTTTTCCCTTCTGTGGCAGCATAGTAGAGCTCAAATTAAAAAGTCAGATTTGAAACATCCTGAATTGGAGCTTCAACAGAAAAACCTTTCATGATTAGATGAATACTCAGGGCAGACACACCAATCTCTCTGTGTGGTTACGTTCACACTAGTGGTGCACCAAGCAGGAAATTTGAGGTCAATACCGATCACCAATATTTGAACTCTATGATCAGCCAATACTGATCCAATAACTGCTATTAATTTTTATTTTATTTGTCTCTTGCCGCATTTTTACTCATAATTTTATACATACACATTTTTAAAACAAACCAGCATATTCATCTGAATTACAGCATGTCTGAAAGTGTTAATATGTGAATGCTTAGAATTGCCAATAATTCATGCTCAAGTAACTGCAATGTCATGCTTCAAGGGTTGATCAAGTGCTCATTCATCAGAGAGCTAAATATGATTTATTTACATGCAGTTTGGTTATAAACCGCATTCTATAAATGACAATTAAGTTCAGTTAGAAAACTCTACATGGCAAGGGCTGATACGTCAAACAGACACACCTCTCACCTGTGCACCTAATCAGAAACTTTTCCCCTCTTGTCAAAATATATAAAACACCTCATGCAACACACAGGGAACCAGCTACAGCAGTGCCGGTATAGCATTCTCCCTCCACCTCCTCAGCACCACCTAACTAGATCTGCTTTACGGGGGCTTCATTTTGATGTTTGTGCAGTAGTAGCAGCATGTCCCTTCTGTCTCAGCAGCATCATTTTTCCATGCCAACAGAAGTAGCATATTGACACATGTCAAGCAGCAACAGCATGCAAAAAGAAATCTAATCCACCAAGACCAAACCTACTCCACTGTCATTATCATTATTAATATTCTATATATATTATAATCATTATACTCTATTTACTGAACTGAAATTATTCCCTTAAATTGACCCTTCACTAAGCAGACGAAGTCAGAAGAAAAAGGGTCATGTGTTGTTTACCAGAGTGTTGCTGTTAGCACTTTTGAGTCTTGAACAGAACACACTCCCCACAGGAGGGTAGAACTTCACTTACACAACCTGAATCTTACCCAAAGACCAAGGATGGGCAGCTCTTCTCACATTCTGGCTCTCTTTCTTCATCTGTTTCTCACTCTGTCCCTCACTTGTTTCTCTAGGGAAAGTATGTGTTAACTGAGAGAAACTCAAAGTCACAGGATGTTGGTCAGCCTCAGGGTCTTCTACAGATAGACTGAACTTAAATTGTCTGTCTTAAGCCCCGTACACACATGCAGCGACTTGTGCAGCCTGACTGAGCAGGGAGGAGAATTTATAGTAAAATTGACTAAATATTGATTTGTTTCTCACCCACACCCATCAAATTGCTTCTGGAGACATTGATGTAACCACTGTATATGGTTATCTATGAGTCGTATGGATTACTTGTGTGATTTTTGGAGCATCAAAATTTTGGTACACCTTCACTAGCATTGTATGGACCTACAGAACTGAGAAATCCTTCAAAAAAATCTACATTTGTGTTCTGCAGAAGAGAGAAAGTAAGACACATCTGGGATGGCATAAGGGTGAGTAAATGAGAGAATTTTAATCTTTTGGTGAGGAGGGTGTCAGTGGACCTCACGTCATCTGTCCGTTTTGGGATAATGGAGTCGAGTGCAGGCAAGACAGAGAAGTTTCTGTGAGTGATTTCACTGTTCTGTATGATGTGTGTGTGTAACCACATACATGGATGTAAAAATAATGATGCATGGAAAAGTAACTGTAGGCAGTGTGAGTGAGTTTTATTCGTACATTAAAAGATTGTTCCCCTTATTAATGTTATGATGCATTGAGCACTGCTGCATTCAATATAAAAACATTCTCCCCTGCAGAATGAGCATTTTTAGAGACAAGAAAACTGATTACTTTTCAAATGAGAAAAATTCCTCATTTGTGATCAGATTTTCGAGCGATATGGCCAGATGTGCTGTCCACCAATAACATTAGAGTGACAGCATTAGGAACACCCACCAGCGACGTCACAGTACAGAGACAAGAGACATCAAGTGATAAAGTTGCTGCATGTGTGTACGGTGCTTCTGAATACTTCAGAATTCACATTATTAATTCTTACACACTTGTGTACAAAGAAACCTATCAAACTTTGCTCACAATAATGTTTTTTTATGTACACATCTGCACACAGCTCTTCTTTGAATCTAGATGGCTTAAACCAATAGTTTTCCCAAAAAATTGAATTCCTCACATTGTTCCAAACCTGGATGAATCTCCTCCTTCTCCTTCTCAAGAGAACTTGAGCAGAGCTTCTGAGCTGCTCTCTCCAATATAATGAAAGTGAATGGAGACCAGTTCTAAGGCTGCCAATTAAAAAAAAAAAAAGAAAGACAAAAATAAATAGCACCATAAAATCATCTTAAAAGTAGTCCATAGTAGTTGTATTCTAAGCAAAGTTTCACATATAATCTGTTTTAAATTAACCAAAAGTAGTTCAGTTACGGTGAAAAAAAGAGAACCATCTGCAAATGACCTCAGTGCTTTTGGTGTTCACAAGTGGACTAAAAAGAGGACCCAGTTTCTTTTTTGGTCATTTTAACATTGATGTCACCTCAAAACCCTTTGTTGTTCACACCACAACTCCTTATAAAGCTGCGTTCACACTGCCAGCATCTTTGTCTCTGCAGGTCGCCAGTGGCTGGTGGTTAGGTCGCTAGTGGGCGTTCCCACTACTGGTTGCCTAGTAATGTTTATAAATGACATTCACGGATGCTATTCCATTGCTGTTGACAGCGATTCTGTTTTCTTGCTGCTAAAAAGAAACATTTTAAAGGGAAAAGACTAAATATAAATGGAATCAGTACATAAAATGCTTTATATCAAAGATGGACGAGAAACAAGGCGTGCTCTTTGCCATAGCGGCTGTTTGCCATAGCGGATGGTGCAGGAGCTGCGGCTGGATGAAGTCCGGTTCCAGCAGAACTTCAGGCTTGACAGGACCCAGTTTGATGAGCTGCTGCAGAGGGTGGGTACCCTGATCTTTCCATTACTGCAGGAGCTAAGAGAGAGAGAAGGATCATGTGAGCTCTACCGTCTTCTCTCGTATTGGCTGTCGCTCCCGTAAGTCGCTCTTCATTTGAATAAAGTTAAACTTGTCTCAACTTTGTCACGTCGCTGGACACGCCCACATCTGGTCACCAACGGTCACAACAGCTCGTGCCGCTGGCAGTCGCCAGCTCTCATTGAAAATGAATGGGATGGTGTTGCTGTCTTGCGCGATGTCGCAGCTTAAGTGCTCAGACCACATAGCAGTCATGATTATGTAATTTGGCTAACAATAAATCGTGATACATATAATTGTGTTTATGATGATAAACTGTCATACTTCTTAAGGTGCATGTGTGCAAAAAGGTGTCATGAATTGGATTTTAATTTTATTTTATAATTTTCCTTGAGGTCCACTTATAATGTTAGTGTGATTTATTTTATTTTTTTTTCAATAAAAGTAGTCATAATTTATGAATAATTGGTCATTTTCTATCCAGTTCAAACACTCAGTTATTTGGGGCATGTGTTCTTGAAGACTTCAGTGTAAATGCCACTGCTGTGATTGGGTAACATATTTGCATGTGGATAATTGTAAACGCCCCTGCCATTATGTGCATGTGGGGATGTTTTGAAAATTTCGGATGGTTAAAAAAAATGACAGCCGGAGGAATTAATCCATACACGTTTAAGCCAGAGTCTGATCCCAAATTAACCCCCTCCACAAACACAATGGATACTGCAGTCTGTGACAGCATGGTAAGTAATCACTGTAATTTACTAAAAGTCTATTTGAGTAATAGGTATTAGTTTTATTGTTGTTTAAACCAAGACGCGACACAACGGTGTATCTTGTAGTGTAGTGACAAACGCATATGTTTTCATTAAAAAGGAAAGAGATTATCTAAATATATTGATATCAATACTCTTTAGGTGCATCTGTGGCAATTGTGCCATCATGCCAACAGAACAAGAAAATATATGCTGCTTAGAGATCCCTGTGCATTAAAACTAATACACGAGCATCCAAAATAGTAGGTGTGTGGTGAGTGTACTGGTGCACTATGGCTGCCGTTGCATCATCCAAGTGGATGCTGCACACTGGTTGTGGTTGAGGAGAGTCCCCTGTTCACTGTGTAAAGCGCTTTGAGTGTAGTGTCAGAAAAGCACTATGAATTCATAAAATCACTAGGATCAAATCAAATACACTATATCTAACAGTATGTAACATACAAAGCAAAACAATTAACATGGATACTCACACTTGTTTGTTGCGACATCACTGTCAGGTCCAATATAGTTGGTACTGCATCAAATTTTTATTTAAAGTGCTCTGCAAAGCCTGCTTCGAACTGTGTCTTGTTTGTAAAGAATCATTGGTAAAATGAAGCGAGCAAACAAACACGTTCTTACCGACGCAATCTGTGACTTCATTAAAAATAAACGTCAGCCACTCTTTCTTAATGTTGGGATCCTTGCAAAGCAAATGCAAGAAATCTAGTTTCCCATAACTTGGCACTGCACAACGTCTTGACATCTTCGTGGCCATCGTGACACCTGTTGATCAAAAAATAATCTCACTGCTCTACTCCAACCACAAGAGCAGTGTCGACGATAAAGTAGGCATTAATCTGTTTATGCAGAGGCTGGCCTGTGCTTATGTAATACCTCACTATGGCGTATTAGTGAGGAGGAAGTAGAGAACAAGTCATTTTGGCACCTTGGTTACAATAAAGGCTTTTTTTGGACTAACAAAGACGTTTTTGGTTCTGAAATTTACAGTATGTTTTTATAGTGCAATTAACTCTTATGTGTCAAGATATCATGGTAAGTTTGATTTCCAATTCATGACCCCTTTAATACACTTTCACCTAAAGTAGTACTGTATTCATATTTAACTTGGAATCAGTGCTCATACTGAGTCCAGTCTTATGGGGGGGTCTGCACACTTAGCGTTTGTGGGTGGGTGTCAGAGGGGGATTTTGGCAGGGGTGGTGATTAGCGGTCTTGTAATGTAGGGGCATTTACATCTTTATCAAATCGTACTTGTCATTATTAACTTTACTAAAATAAAACAATGATTAGCATTCATAAAGACTACTAATCATCCCCATGCACTCATTAAACATATGAGTGTGTGTGTGTGTGTGTGTGTGTGTGTGTGTGTGTGTGTGTGTGTGTGTGTGTGTGTGTGTGTGTGTGTGTCAACAATAAAGCCTAGCTATGCATACAGTGATGATGTGAAAGGCTGAAGCAGCAGGTGTGTGTTACACAAACATATGCTCCCTGTGGTTTTGTTAGAGGCTTGGCATAGTTCCTGCTGCAGATGTTAAGGTGTATTGGCTGAGCTCTGGCTCACCAGAGGCAAACAAACCTTATGAATCATGCCACCTCACACAGTCTCAAATCACCTCACAGTGCTCCCCATTGCTTCAAACTACCTTCCAAAATGTTACTCCTCCTCACCTCCCATTCCCTTTTCTTTAAACATTTCACATCAGGTCACAGTGGCTCACATTGCTTCGAACCACCTCACATCAGCTCACATTGCTTCAGACTGCCTCATATCACTTCACATTGCTTCACATCACCTCTCGCTGCCACACATCACAACAGATTGCCACCAAAGCAATCAGAAAGAAAGGTGTGCCCAGCTTGCTTCCTTCCAGTAGTGTCAACACAGTCACAGTGACCTGGTCTGCTCTATCAGTGGAGATGATGTTGGTATGCTGTCAGTAAAACAGCTGGTCTCAGTCCTGTATTAGTAAGCAGCAATGAGAACATGACTAGAGCAGGGTTATGGTGTCATAACCCACCAGACCACCTCCTTCCAACCCACACATCTCGTTCTAGAGAATTTTTTTTGCACTACATCCTTGGGAAACAGGCAAATCACAGCTTACAGTGAGTGTGCCAGTTTGTCTAATGTATTTGAGAGCGATAGTCTTTTAATTAGGGTTGGCCGATATGACGATATATTGTGGCGATGATATAAAGTGTCAACCGATAGAGACTTTGCTATATTGTATACACCGACCAGCCACAACATTAAAACCACCTGCCTAATATTGTGTAGGTCCCCCTCATGCTGCAAAAATAGCGCCAACCCGCATCTCGGAATAGCATTCTGAGATGATTTTCTTCTTACCACAATTGTACAGAGTGGTTGTCTGAGTTGCTATAGACTTCGAACCAGTTTTTCCATTCTCTGTTGATCTCTCTCATCAACAAGGCTTTCCGTCTACAGAATTGCCACTTACTGGAGGTTTTTTCGTTCATTCTAGTAAATTCTAGAGACTGTTGTGTGTGAAAATCCCAGGAGATCAGCAGTTACAGAAATACTCAAACCAGCCCGTCTGGCACCAATAATCGAGATCACATTTATTCCCATTCTGATGGTTGATGTGAATATTAACTGAAGCTCCTGACCCATATCTGTATGATTTTTTGCACTGCACTGCTGCCACATGATTGGCTGATTAAATAATCGCATGGATGATTGTTGGTGCCAGATGGGCTGGTTTGAGTATTTCTGTATTCTGATCTCCTGGGATTTTCACATACAACAGTCTCTAGGTAACAAAATACATTCAGTGAGCCGCAGTTCTGTGTACAATGGCTTGTAGATGAGAGAAGTCAACAGAGATTTGCCAGACTGGTTCGAACTGACAAAGTATATGGTCACGCAGACTCAAAAATTGTGGTGAGAAGAATATCATCTCAGAAAGCTATTCTGAGATGCGGGTTGGAGCTGTTTTGGCGGCACGAGAGGGACCTACACAATATTAGGCAGGTGGTTTTAATGTTGTGGCTGATAGGCGTATATCGCGATATGTACATTTCTATGTGTGCAGCATGATCTATCCTTTTAGTGGGCAAAGGCTTCATGTGAGACTGAGAGAACTGATGAAACATGGAGGGTTTTTTTGGCATTTATTTTTTCTGCGGCAGGCCAAGCAAAAATCATTGTATGTTTGGCGCTTTGAAAGTGCTAAATGTTCTTCTCATCTGACACGCGAATGTTTCACGAGACTGTGGTCTCTGAAACGCCGCGGAATCCAGCAGGCTTTCCGATTTTTGTGCTGCAGAGACATAAGAGCTCAGAGCGGGATCGCTTGGGCTACTTAAACATTTTTGACCCAGAAAACCCCAAATAGAGAACAAAATCTCCTCAGAATGGGGCGACTCTCAAACAGGCCAAGAAAATGAAGAGCTTGTTATTAAAACAGGTGCGACATCTGTGGTTCGCATGACGATAATAACTAGTAATACTGCACAAGCAATCTGTTTCACCACCAAAACATGAAGCACGCAAAAGAATATTATGAAAGCCAAAAGACCGTATTAATTCGGTCATGTATGTATTTATTTTGCAAGAGGTTATATTGATTTAAAATTTATTTTCTTCAACAAAATGTTTTTTTATTGTTTGTTTTCTTTTCTTTTTTTCCTCTGTTTTATTTCCTTTTTCGCATTGGTTTTAGGATATCTTAAATTTCCTGAGCAAAGTTTATAATACAGGTCCTTCTCAAAAAATTAGCATATTGTGATAAAGTTCATTATTTTCCATAATGTAATGATAAAAATTAAACTTACATATATTTTAGATTCATTGCACACCAACTGAAATATTTCAGGTCTTTTATTGTTTTAATACTGATGATTTTGGCATACAGCTCATGAAAACCCAAAATTCCTATCTCAAAAAATTAGCATATCATGAAAAGGGTCTCTAAACGAGCTATTAACCTAATCATCTGAATCAACTAATTAACTCTAAACACCTGCAAAAGATTCCTGAGGCTTTTAAAAACTCCCAGCCTGTTTCATTACTCAAAACCGCAATCATGGGTAAGACTGCCGACCTGACTGCTGTCCAGAAGGCCATCATTGACACTCTCAAGCAAGAGGGTAAGACACAGAAAGAAATTTCTGAACAAATAGGCTGTTCCCAGAGTGCTGTATCAAGGCACCTCAGTGGGAAGTCTGTGGGAAGGAAAAAGTGTGGCAAAAAACGCTGCACAACGACAAGAGGTGACCGGACCCTGAGGAAGATTGTGGAGAAGGACCGATTCCAGACCTTGGAGTAGAAACATCTAGAGCCACCGTGCACAGGCGTGTGCAGGAAATGGGCTACAGGTGCCGCATTCCCCAGGTCAAGCCACTTTTGAACCAGAAACAGCGGCAGAAGCGCCTGACCTGGGCTACAGAGAAGCAGCACTGGACTGTTGCTCAGTGGTCCAAAGTACTTTTTTCGGATGAAAGCAAATTTTGCATGTCATTCGGAAATCAAGGTGCCAGAGTCTGGAGGAAGACTGGGGAGAAGGAAATGCCAAAATGCCTGAAGTCCAGTGTCAAGTACCCACAGTCAGTGATGGTCTGGGGTGCCATGTCAGCTGCTGGTGTTGGTCCACTGTGTTTTATCAAGGGCAGGGTCAATGCAGCTAGCTATCAGGAGATTTTGGAGCACTTCATGCTTCCATCTGCTGAAAAGCTTTATGGAGATGAAGATTTCATTTTTCAGCACGACCTGGCACCTGCTCACAGTGCCAAAACCACTGGTAAATGGTTTACTGACCATGGTATTACTGTGCTCAATTGGCCTGCCAACTCTCCTGACCTGAACCCCATAGAGAATCTGTGGGATATTGTGAAGAGAAAGTTGAGAGACGCAAGACCCAACACTCTGGATGAGCTTAAGGCCGCTATCGAAGCATCCTGGGCCTCCATAACACCTCAGATGTGCCACAGGCTGATTGCCTCCATGCCACGCCGCATTGAAGCAGTCATTTCTGCAAACGGATTCCCGACCAAGTATTGAGTGCATAACTGAACATAATTATTTGAAGGTTGACTTTTTTTTTGTATTAAAAACACTTCTTTTATTGGTCGGATGAAATATGCTAATTTTTTGAGATAGGAATTTTGGGTTTTCATGAGCTGTATGCCAAAATCATCAGTATTAAAACAATAAAAGACCTGAAATATTTCAGTTGGTATGCAATGAATCTAAAATATATGTAAGTTTAATTTTTATCATTACATTATGGAAAATAATGAACTTTATCACAATATGCTAATTTTTTGAGAAGGACCTGTAATAATAATAATAATAATAATAATAATATTGGTCAACAAAATTTTAAACTCAAATGTGTCAAACTGTTATATTTAGCATTTTGATAATGTTGATTTACTTTGACATGTTCTGTCTTGTTCCAAATAAAGAGGAAGTAGTTTAATTGATAAAGTATTTAATTCACAGACTGGAGTTCAAAAAAGCATTACAATATTGTTATTTTATATATAATTTTATATATAATACCAATTTGCGACAGACATTGACTTTATAACTTTTATTGACAATATAATTGCCTTATACATATGGATGGGTATCGTTAGGATTTTATCAATACTATTACTCTGATCGATACTCCTTATAGTTTTTTTTTTTTTTTGTGCCCCATGTAAATACATTTGCATTCTATTTTCGGTGATATAAGTCAGTAAGTAAATTGTTGTACTTTATCCCATTAAGGGTCAACTATAGACCTTTGCATGTGCCCCCCTGAGCCCCCGGTCATATCACCCACCCCTTCTTTTAATGTATATTTAGTTTACTCTGGGTATTTTGGATTAAGTCACCGCCACCACACAATACAAAATGACTGCAAGGTGTGCCTAGTTTACATACATACACAGTATGTATTTTATCAAAGGTTCACTAACAATGTGTTAGAATATCAGGGAATATCATATGAAACCATGGCGCATATGGTCCCACATACACAATGATTTAAAATGAAACTGCCTTTTCCCACTTTAATGTAGCAAGCCACCCACTCAGGCTCTGCTAGGATTAACTCAAAGGATAGACAAGCAGATGGAAAGATTAAGAAAAAAAACAACATGAATATTGTCGATATAAAGTGTACTACCTGTACTTAAATTGAGACTTACTCTATTTACATGTGAATGTAATGTAGATTTAGAGGAATCTCATTATAACTAGGCCTAATTGGGTAATGCTCTTAGAGAGACACCAATCAGTAATTGGCACTCCTAACAAGAGCTCTTTTCAAGTTGAGACCAGGTGCCAGTCTGTCTGTTGCTATGATGACTCTAAGAAATGAATGAAAACAGGAGTAAAAACAATGTGCAATCAATTAATCAATCAATCAATCAATCAATCAACCAATCAATCAATCAATCAATCAATATCTCATGGTGTAAAGTTAGTGAGTCACAAAGCAATTTCTGTCCTGCTAAGGTTATGTTCCTCATTTATTTCAGCCTGAAAGTGGTTCACGCTCTCTTTCGCACACATACATACACAGTTCTCTCTCATTAGGATGCACCTCCTTGCCTTAGCCCCAGCCCTAATTAAAGCTTCCTTTGGGCCTCACTATGTGGAGCACCAAACCAGATCACATCTCTGGTGGGCTGAGGAAGAGAGTGAGAACAGGAGGAATGATTGAGAAAAGGTGGTTGGAGCATCAATATACAGTCATGATCAGACTGCAAATGTTGCCTGAATGCCTAGGATAGTACTGTGTGCTTTTATTGACTCATGATTGCATGTTTCATTAAATTACTCACTGTTTTTGTTTCATGCACATTTTGGATTCTTGCTACTAGTATTCATCTCAGTAGGATTTGTTAATGATCTAAAAACAATTGCAGATGATCTCTGATTAGTGTCAGGGCAGATTTCAGTCCACAATTAGCAAAATTAGCTTTTACATAATAAATTGAGTGACAGTGATTACAGCTGAATGATAAGTCATGGTGGGTGTGAAAGACAAAGTAGAAAAATAAATTACAGAGTGAGTAGATAGTGGGGAAAAAGAAAGGCGAGGGAATTTTGAGATACAATACCTGTATCAAAGGATACTTTGATGACCTTGGCCCTCATAGTCAGGATAACTTAGTTAGTGGACTTGCTGCAAACTTTTTTACAACCTGTATTTTATTTATGTGGCACCGGAATTTGTTTTTGCAGAGACACTGAATTTTTTCAAGATGACATATAGGCCTAATCCTAGGATTAATCCATTTATACCATTCTGTGACTGTCAATTGGATGTTTATTGATGGTACTCAGGGCTAAAAAAATAAAAACAAATGTTTGATTGAACAACAGATTTGAGCCTGTTTACTCTTAAAATGTTTTCCATTTCAGTTGCGTTCAGAGGAGGACAGCGGATGGCACAATGCACAAGCATTTAAATCCCCTTCTTTATAGGTATTTATTCTCCAACATAAAGTGGGCTGGAAGGCTGTGTAAGGACAAGAACCCTAGCATGGCTGGTTGATTAATGATATTTGTCATATCAGGATCCCTTCTCAAGTTTTATGGAGGCCTGGCAGATAGGTGGCAGGGTGAGATAAATGAGCCTCACTCTGGAAGGCCCTAGCAAGGCTCATCTACTGTCATTCTAGTGATTAAGGCAATGAAAGCCAAGGGGAGGGCACTATTTGTTCTGCATCTAATGAATGATTTGTTGGGCAGTGGTCCAAATGGAAGTGGGTTTCCGTGGTTTTATATAGGGAACTTCAGATTAAAGCAAACTGCAAAGTGAATACACACAGGCACACACACGTGCACACGTGCGCACACACACACACACACGCGCATACACAAATTCATGAACACACTTGTGTCAGCTTATCATTTGCTCCTTCTAATGAAAATATGGGCCAATTAAATATGTTTGATTTAAGCAATGTGTAATAAACCCAGAAAATTTGATATAAACAAGAGTTATTGAAGTGGCTTCCATTATTGTGCAGATAATATCATGCATTGACATGCATTAGGCATGTTTTTGTCCCAGGTTTATGAGACATATTTTTGTAGTGGCTTATATTCTGTTTTATAATGATGAATAAACAAATGTGTTCTTTTCAGTTTTAAGATATCAAAATTAATGGCTTTAACCAGAGTTTGGATGAATGTTTGTTTTATGTACAGTAAACATTGCATTTGATTAGCAATGTTCAATGATAAACAATTGCATTTGTCCTTAAATCCAGGTTTATATAATCTGTAAATTTTAATATTCAATCCAAAGATTATGAAAATATAATTTAATCTGATAAAACTTTAATTTTCTCTGATGTATCTTATAAGTATTCTCTTTCTTTCTGCAGATACAACAGAGAGGATTCTGGCACCTGTCCTTCAAGTCAGCCTCAGTGTCAAAATGTATCAAGGAGTAACACAGCTACTCTGGATATGAGTAAATATGGGGACTCTCTTAGAAATCATGACAACTCTACAGATTTGACAGCCCAAAAGGAGATTTTTGCATGTGTGCAATATATTTTCTGTACTTTCACTAAAGAACTCATTAGAATCCAATCTTGTTTTAAAACACCCCCTTTTTCTCCTCACCAATCATGAAGTGTATGTTGACTGACATTACACCTTCCTGTATGACACTCCTCATTCTTTCCTTATTCCTGCTCTTATCCCCCCCATCATTGGTCAGAGGTGACTGCTGGCTCATCGAGGGGGATAAGGGTTATGTGTGGTTAGCCATCTGCAGCCAAAACCAGCCACCATATGAGACAATCCCACAGCACATCAACAACACAGTACATGACTTGCGGCTCAATGAGAATAAAATTAAAACTATTTTCTTCACCTCCTTAAGTCGCTTTACAAACCTGACAGACCTCAACCTCACCAAGAATGAGATCTCATACATCGAAGATGGTGCTTTTGCAAGCCAAGCGAATCTACAGGTGTTACAACTTGGATATAACAAGTTAACCAACATAACCGAAGGCATGTTGCGAGGTCTGGGCCGTATGCAGTGTCTTTTTTTGCAGCACAACCTCATAGAGGTCATTGCTACTAATGCATTCTGGGAGTGCCCTAGTCTGAGCAACCTGGACCTGTCTTCCAACAAGCTTGCCCGTCTAGACCCAACCACTTTCACCGTGCTGGGCAGGCTAATGGGATGTGAGCTTGCAGGAAACCCTTTCCACTGCGGCTGTGAGCTCTACAGCTTCCTCGCATGGTTAGAGGCCTTCAATAACGTCACACATACCTATGATCGACTTCAGTGTGAGACCCCACGTGAACTGTTTGGCTACCCATTGCTGAGTCCTGTTACAGGACATGGACGTAGCGCTCGCTACATCCTTTCCTCTGTGTGCCGGGATGGGGTTCTGATTCCTGGGATGACTTCTCTGCCACCTGATCCTGATGCCTCAGGCATGGGACCTGATATGTTCGACCATATAGGGCCATACCATCAGCCCACAACTTCCTCCTCTTCTGACAATACCTTCAGTCCCAGCATCAAACTGCAACATGTTTCTCTGTCCTCTGCATCTCTTCTTATCCAGATTCCAAAACCATTCAGCAAAATGTATATCCTGGTGCAGTACAATCAGAGCTTTGTGTCAGATGTTATGAACTTGAAGAATAAAAAGGAAATGATTACACTCAATAAACTCAAACAAAACACAAACTACACCTTCTGTGTTGCGTCTATACGCAACTCCCAGCGTTACAACCACACTTGTTTATACTTTTCTACCCGAGCTCCTAACCCAGATGACTTGATGCCCCCACCTTCCACAACCACCCATTACATCATGACTATTGTTGGCTGCCTCTTTGGAATGCTAATTTTTCTTGGCTTCGTCTACTACTGCTTGCGAAGACGTCGCAGGCAAGAAGAGAAAAAGAAAACAATCTGTGTGAAGAAAACCATTCTGGAAATGCGTTATGGACCAGAGGTGGCAGCAGCTGTAGCAAATGACCCCACAGCTGTCCAGAAACTCCATGAGCAAAGCCACCATCAGCCTCATCATGGCAAACTACCCATGTCATCCTCCTCCAGCTCTGCAATGCTTGGACATGGTTCGGCCAACACAAGCTCCTCTCGCCTGTCCTCCATTCCACAAGTAGAGAAGATGGCTACTGCCTTCTCTGAGGCCATGGCCACTAAAGGCAATTACATGGATATAAGGACCTCTGCAGTAGGAGAGGAGAGAGGGCGAGATGGTGCACTGGTGCATGGTTTGCGTGATTTAGACCACGGGGGAGATGATGGAAGTGATCTGGGTGATGATTCTGATGATGATGAAAGAGGGTCAGCATCAGAGATTTCAACAATAGCAATGGAAGTTGACAAGGTGAACCAGATAATCAACAACTGTATTGACGCCCTAAAGCACGACTCTGTAGCAGCATCAAACACTTCCACTACGGCCAGTGGTCCCACCTCACCACCACCTACTTCCACCTCTTCCCTGACTCGAGGGCTGATTCCCATCTCCACTAGTGTAAGTGATACGTGCCAAGTCGTACCTTCCCCAAAAATCCCCCCTCCTCCCCCGCTTCCCTTTACTGCCCCTCTGTCCGAAAGACCTGGGATAACAGGGGGCGGCTTTGTGTCACCGCCATACCGCCCTCCTCCACCAGCCTCCACAGTGAGGCCTATTCAAAGACACATGAGTGCAGATGCAGCTGTAATCGTCTCCTCCTCCAAGAGGCACTGCCGCCCATCCAGAGGGAGAGGAGGTCGTGTTTACAGCCTGGATGTTCCAGAGCCCCACAGCCCTGACCCCTGTCAGTATCCAGAGAAGGGTAGCCCAGTCGGGTTTGGTGAGCCCATGGAGAGGCTCCCTTTGGTGGGTAGCGGTGGAGGTGGTGGATGTAGCATTGATGGTGGCACTGTAGATGGCATGGTCCTTCAGCAGCACCTGGAGGTGCACCCAGACTTCCACTGTGCAGAGCATCGTCACTCTGTCCCAGCCCTTTACTACGAGGGCTCCCATGACTCCCCAGCCCAAAGGGTCTCATTCCTCAAGCCTCTGTCACGCACCAAGAGAGACACTACATCCTACTCTCAACTCTCTCCTCGACACCACAATTACTCTGGCTACTCCTCTAGTCCAGAGTACTCCTCCGAGAGCACCTTGCGCATCTGGGAGCGCTTCCGCCCCCACAGAAAGGGCCCACGTGAGGAGTCCTGTTATGTAACAGCCGGCAATGCCCTGCGCAAAAAAGTCCAGTTTGCCAAGGGGGAGGACTTACATGACATCCTCGACTACTGGAAGGGTGTTTCAGCACAGCAAAAGCTGTAATATAAGGAACTGCGTGAATACAAATCACAGGTCTCCTTCACTGCCTGATAAACCAGAAGAGCAACTGTAATGGGGACATCAGGTTATGGCTGCAGTGTGCAAAACAGAGTTACTTTTGTCAGGGTTTGTGGACAAGTTGTTTAAACTAATTTTGTACAGCAGGAGTCATCAATGAGCCAGAAAGAGAGAGAGACTGATAATACACTGCATACATAAAATAGTCAAGTTATGGCTGCAGTGGGCAAAACAGAGTTACTTTTGTCAGGGTTTGTGGACATGTTGTTTTAAACTGATTTTGTACAGCAGTCATCAATGAGCCAGAAAGAGAGAAAGAGAGACTACATACATAAAATAGCATTCACAGAAGTATAACTTTAGATTGGAGCACTGACAATTCAGTGTATTAAAATATTCAGTGGTAAGGTTCCGGTGGGTATATCATTTGTCAATAACTGAAATAATTGTTTTACTCAGTATTCATCTGTGTATTCATCATTCATATCAATGGTGAGACATTTGTAACAATGGTTTACAAGGACATTTTTTTAGATGACTGACTGGTAATCACAAGGGTATTTTGCTATAATATTGGTTTATGAGGACATTTCTTGTGTCCCCATAATTCATACTGAATTATGTTTTTTTGAAAATGTAAAAATGCAGACAGATTTTTGTGAGGGTTAGGTTTAGGGATAGTGTTAGAGGATAGAATCTATAGTTTGTACAGTATAAAAATCATTATGTCTATGGAAAGTCCTCATAAGGATAGCTGCACCAATGTGTGTGTGTGTGTGTGTGTGTGTGTGTGTGTGTGTGTGTGTGTGTGTGTGTGTGTGTTTTAGGAGGGTAAAATAATGTGCTTGTGTTCACAAACCTGTCAAAAGCAATCCACCTACCATATTCCAGAGACTGTGAACAGGGGCAACAATATTTACATTTCAATAGCACCCTTAATGTGAAAAATAAAAGAAGAGAGGGAAGGAAAAGATTAAAAAGTAAATAAAATTAAAACAGAAGAATCTCCTGGGGAAGCTTTGGAATAGTCAGGCGTGTTTGGCAGCTGCTTGCAGTACTGAGCAGCATGACATAAATAGTGCAAGGGGTGCTAGAGAAAACACTGTATTCTTACCCAGGTCAGTGAAAATGTATAGATCTGTGTTTGAGACTAAACAGGCCCGGTTATGTGCATATAGTTCTTCTCATTTCTGATAATTTTTTAATAGCATTTCCTCATGAGAGGTTGCCTTGTCAACCGTTTCATAGCATAGGCACACAATGGCTGTTGGAAGCAGAGGTTTACGTATTCTGTTCCTCTGCCCCGGAGTCATTTTGTTTAGTTCATTAATTGGCTGTTGTAAGTCTGTTGCTGACAGCTGGGATATTCAACAGGCAAACTGACCTAGACATTGTTGTGACACTTTATTTATTTATATGTCTTTTATTTTTGTGGAACTATTATCCATGCTTCTGACAGTGAGAAATTGATTGAGAGTGAGTGTAATTTATTGATACATATTTAATGTTCTTGTTAACATTTAAAAACCCTAGGTTTCAAAGTTTATGTTCTTTTTGCTTTAATAAAGCTCATATCTATTTAGCACTTAAACTCAAATATAGATCTCATAGGACTTTTCATTTATTGTAAAAATGACAAATACATGAGCTCCAACACCTTTATCAGCCATTATTTTATTTATGTCCAGTTAGAATAGATCAATTAATTAGCAATTAACCAAGACTAAAGTATATAATTTAGTGTGCTAGGTAGGGACCCAAGATCTCCAATTTGATTCAAAGAGATCACTCTCTCAGCAACCACATTAAAATTACAGTTTCATGAACCAATAAACCAAAAAATGTGATTAGTCATACATGCCTTTACAATGCACTCTCATAAGTGGGAAATGACAGTTGGGACATCCAACAGGCAAATCAAATAAAATGAACAGTGTTTACTCAATAAAAAAATGTAATTCTAAAATCCCCTTCCTAATACATGGCTTAACATGAGAGCATACAATATTTTCTACTCTTTGTCATGGGCCCTATAGTTTGGGATCACTCTTGGGAAAACATATTTTTAGAAGAGATTTCCCATTTGAAAATTATAAGGAAATTAGATTATTTTTTTTTAATGCAAACAGCTCACATGGGGGTTATCATTAGGAGGCAAAGTAGAGGCCCTCTGTATTTGGCATCAGTTGTTTTTGTGCCTTCAGTAACATGGTCTGTTTGTAGGTATGTCTGTTTGCTCTTTACCATAAAGAGCCTTCCTTGCTCCCATGTCTAATCATTTCTTAATTCTTGTAATGTTCTTTTGTTAATTTTTTGTAATCCACACCTTAATTCACTAAGGTTTTTTTTATTATTGGAAAAATTTGTTCATATTCCATCTGTCTCACATATCTCTTGATTCTGTTAGGTCTTTCAGTGTAAATACATAGACACCGTCCTACATTAGACACACTCAGGCACCATGTATCTTTGTTTTGCTCTCTCTTTCTGGTGCTTTTGAAAATTCAGTCCAAGGTATGTGATATACAGTAGTCTGAATGTTTCAGACAGGGATCAAAGTGACAAAACAAAAAGGTTGAATGCTTGTTTACAGGAACCTTCATGGTTCACATATGGAGGAACGGCAGCAGCACAGCATATACAGTGTGGATTTATAGTGCACTGTGTATAATTATAGAGGACATTACTCACAGATACTTTCGAGAGAATGGACCCTATCTGGACAAACCATTCTCGGGCAACTGAAATGGACCCATGAAGGACTGCTACCGGAGGCATACTGTGACAAATTCCTTTGTGAACTTGATTTTCAAACCACTTGGATTGGTCTTAAGGAACTAAACATGAACACTCAATCAAGAATGACTGTTCATTTTTATAAGCGTAAAGTCTGATGCCCACCTCTTTGTTTTTAGATATGTTTTTTTTTTTTTTTACTGTGTCTCCCTTCATTGCAAAGAGAATTAACAAAAAGTGTAAAAATAAAAAATAAAATAAAAAATGCATTCACACTACTGTGCGAATGCATGTCAGCCATTTTTTATATAAATTCAAGGTTGTTCAAAAAAAAAAAAAAACAGAGAAAATGAATGAAGCAATTGGAATGGCATCTGTAGGGATTTTTCTGTTTGAGAAAATGTATAGTTACTGCTTTCTTTATTGTTATTTAATGGAAGAGTAAGACTGTGGCTCTTTTTTTCAGTGTTTTCCCACTGATGGGCAATCTCAATTCAACATTCCCTCCATTTTTTACCATTCGTTCAGGCTAAACAAGCGAATCTATTATTTCGAGTTGGTCTCTCTCTCTCTCTCTCTCTCTCTCTCTCTCTCTCTCTCTCTCTCTCTCTCTCTCTCTCTCTTTTTTTCCAAGTCAATCAAGTCTTGTCAAATCTTATCTCTTTTTCTGTCAATTCACATTTTTATATTATCAGATGTTATATTATCTCACTCTCTGTACTGCATCTGCTGGGTTTATTTGTTTATAATCCATTTATTCTTTTTTTATTGTTTACCTTTTTGGAAGTGTGCTTGTACATACAGTATGGCCTATCAATCTTAGCTTGACAAATCATTGAAAATTGCTCAGCTCAGCCAAACAACTTGTTTGATTACTACTCTACTACACAACAAACAAAATGTTGTTATGGTAATGCTACTTTCTACCCATGCTAAATTGGTCGCAATGAATGGTTGGGGTCAGAGTTTTACCTCTCAGAATGCTGCTGTTGTTATGGGATTTGAAGAATGCATGTGTCCCTTTCCCTCACCCTGAATCCTGTAAGAATAATTTTATGTTATCAAATTGTTTATTAGGCATCAATAATATATTTAGATATTAGACTATTATTTATGTGGCATCAACAGCCAGATCATGAAGAACTTTAAAGTTGGCCCAGTCTGAAATGCTGACAAATGTTACTGGCTCATGTCAAGGTATATGGAGATCTGGTGGGCTGTGTAAGGTTTACATTTACATTCCACTTGCTTTGTCCTGACAAAATGAAAATCACATGACATAGGAACATGTCCAGTGAAAATTCCAGATGTATGATGTGTAATACCACAAGCTTTAATTGCCTTTTTTATACAAGCTAATAATGTTTTGGCTGCCATCTCACTGTAGTTGGGTTAAGGATGGTTTTACTAAGAGTAGAAAATACTTTGACATTAATCATTGTCAGCTTTCAGCAATATTATACAGAGTGTGAAGTGGATTACTCTTCCACAGCAGTTTTTACTCTTTCTAAGCTCTTTAGCGTACTCTTGGTATTAGACACTTTAGAAGGAGATTGGCTTGGAGAGAAAAGAAGATATGATTTAATACTTTGAATCAAGATTTTCATTCCAGTTCGCCCTCTTTTTATGGCCTTTGAATTACAAGAAAGAAACAAAGGTGAAAACTTCTGAGGTAATTAACTAGAATCCAAATGTGAGAAGTACTTTCATATTATAAATCCCTTATTCATTATTTCTTTTGAGATGGAGGTTGTTTGAGGACAAAGCCTTCACTTATTTATATTTTAGTTTGCATTTTGTAATGAATGTAATATATTTAAAAGCAATGACTTCTTACGAGAACAGAATCCATATTTAACTAAACTTATTAATTACTCAGGACCAAATATTGTTTGTCAAGCTTAGTAATGTCCCTTTTTACCACCAAATGCATATGTCAGGTTGGGCAAATGACAACATGCAACAAATTTTGATGTTTCTTTGAAGGGACCCCTTGTTTGCCTTGCGTGTCTTTGTTCAAGCTCAAAAGAAGCCTAAAGAAAATAATTCCGAGCGTCTCTGGAGCTTGGATAATTGTGCCTCTTTTATGAAGCTTTTAAGTCATTTTCTCCCTCTTTGCTCAAAAGAGCACTGCACTGCCAAGCAGCCATGTTGTCCCTGTTTTTTTTTCTTTCTTTTCCCTCAAATGTTGTTCTCAGAAATCTGTCGATTTTTCTGTATGGTGGAAAGTGCAGCAGGATTGCGAGATGCAGGCTGGAGGATGTATAAATGGAAATATTTTGAACTTGAGGACACAATAAAAGGGCAGATTGCTGTGTTTCTTCAACACTCAGCACAGAGGCATTGATAAACTAATTAATGCATAAATCTTTAATTAGACAGATCATGTGTGTCATTTAGATGAATGAAGAGACTGACGAAGTGGAGGAAAGGGGATAACACTGAATGAGCTGAAACACTCATCAAAGTAAGATGGTATGATGAAAAACACATTAAACACTCAGCATCAGGAGACAGTAAATCAGGACTAGAGATGGTAAAACAAGTGTGTGGGAGTACTTTGAGAGGAGAGAGTGAGAAGAATGGAAAGTAAGCAAGCTGTATAATAAATTGATAATGACTGCTTGAACGGATAAAGGATGTGCACAATCTTGTTAAATGTTTTGAAAGTATGGAAGGCTAATATGCAAAGGGGACTAAATGATATAATGACTGGATAATTTCTCTTGCTTTTGAGGTCATAATCTAATCAATAAATGGTTACGTGACAGTAATTTACCAGCAGAGCACACTCTGCAATCGTGGGAAACGCTTAATGGAGACACAGGAATAAGAACAACGAAAGAGATAAAAAGGATTTTCACAGCGTTTTACACTAGGGAGACACGGCTGTTAATTCTGAGTACTGTTTCATCCCCCTCTGTCACTCGTTTCTCAATTAACTTTAAACTAGATCAGGTTGATGTCCCTGTGCAACCCGGTATCACGCCGAGGCGTCAACCCGGTATCACGCCGAGGCGTGAAATAGACACGCCGGTCCACTCGCGGATGCGTGTCTATTTCACGCTTTGCCTCCTCTAGGCGTGTACATGACACGCGCGCGTCTACGTAGAATACCGGCAGGGGGCGATCGTTTCCTCAACGCCAACAACTCTCCGCGCACCAAAGAGGAAGCGATATATCGCGTTCTCCAGTTCCGGTTAGCAGGATATATATTTTTGTATATAAATACACTTTTTAAATAAATATATATATATATATATATATATATATATATATATATATATATATATATATATATATATATATTTATTTATTTATTTATTTACATCAGCACAAGATACTCGACAGCCCACACACACACACATATAACAACGTTAGGCTACAGCAACGTTAGGATTTCTTCATGAAAGCAGCACTATAATGAACCTTTATTTGTCACATATGGTCACAAGTGAAAGTAACCGGCGAAATTGGCCGGCATCCCGCCCGCACGAATGTGCAACGCGACGACAACGGTATCGCTTCCTCTTTGGTGCGCGGAGAGTTGTTGGCGTTGAGGAAACGATCGCCCCCTGCCGGTATTCTACGTAGACGCGCGCGTGTCATGTACACGCCTGGAGGAGGCAAAGCGTGACACCGACACGCATCCGCGAGTGGACCGGCGTGTCTATTTCACGCCTCGGCGTGATATCGGGTTGCCCTGTGATTGTCCACTCATTTCCTCTGCACATGTGTCACTCTCTGTTACAGGCCACAACATAAATTAACTGAAGCTTCACTACCATATTTAGACCGTGGATTAACATACAGAGATGTGAGTGTAATGTTTGGGGAATGGGAGGCATTTATTTTCTTTGTTCTCACCATGTGCATGTTTTGTTAATGTAGCTGTTTAATGAAACCATAAAGGTGCACTTAGTAATTTTTTGTTTGTTTTGCCAGCTGACATGACAGTAGGGTACAACAGGGCTTAAGGCACCCCTTAAGGTTTGCTTATTTTCTGGTCACAAAATGTATCGTGGTCAAAAAAAATTACCAATTTTAAGTGGAAAAAATTACTTAGAGCACATTTAAAACTTATAGAATAAAGAGACAGACACAGGTCAGTTATCAGACATTACGATTATTATCATCACAATGAAAGCACTAGTGTCAGAAACAATATTATATTAGGAAAAAATATTGTCTTTTTTTAGTGGAAACATATGCATGTGTTATGTGTTTTTGGGAACAAATGATGGCTATTCTGTGGCTTCAAAAGCCTAGCTTTGGCACATTTTAAAGCGGGTAGAAATCACAGAGTAGGAGTTTGTGGAGGTGGTGTTTTATTCAGGGTGTTTGGCATATACCTTAGTTCATTTTATTCTTTTTACAGTGAATTTCAACACTTCAGTAATGTGTTTAGCTGAACCTGCAGGTGAAAGATGTATAAAAATGGGTGACAAGGACCTTTTTGTTTTTCATTTTGTTTTGGTATTCTCTTAAAACTAATAGGCTGCCCTCACATGACATTGTCAAGCAGTTGCTGGGTCGGTCTGTATGCTCTTGAGCTGAGTAGTATATTTTTGTATAGCTATGGACTGGGTTAATGCAATGAGTTATTCCAAGTTGTCAGAAAATTCAGTAATCTGAGACCATGAAAAGTGGAAGAAACAAAGTGTTATGTTTGCATGATTTCCTGTATTTTTCAAGAGAAGAATTATATTGTTGTGTATATTGAGTGGATATTTGTTGCAAACAAAGTTGTCAGAACTTACCATCATTGTGATGGTTTATGCCGAAGTTTATTTTACACATCAAGGATGTGTAATGCTGAACTTCTTCTATTGTATCAAGTCAAACTCTAATATTCTGTCATTGAAATGTTCACTAAAGTTTCAAACCATGAAAAAAGTTGCTTAAGCAATATCATGGAAAAGCTTTGTATTCTGAAATACAATTGCCAAATGTCAGGTAACTAGACAAATTAGCAGTCTAATTCTTGTTTACCCCCTTTTAGTACATTAATATAGGAAAACATTTAGTGTGTCATAATGGTCTGTGTTGTTTAGTGCCAAAATAGTCATTTTTCTTTTTCTGGATATACCTTAGAAGTTTCATGAAATTACAATGCAAAGGCAAAATGAGATCATACTTCAGTTCATCCACTGCATCCAGCTCAGTACCACTACCCCCCAACAGACTCCAGATCAATAAATGACTGTTTACAGCACATCCACTACATTAACCTTGCAGGTGTCCCATGGTAGCCCTTGCCTCTACTGGAGATTTTTTTCTTCCCTTGCACGGCTGCTTGTAAGATCAATGCAAAGGCAAACATCAGCAATGGAATGTTTCAGTATTTCTGAGAACTCGGCCGATGGGGGAATAGTCTACTGGCAGTTAAAGAGGAGTTTGATTCAGGAGGATCTCTGGAGCCTGTGAAGGATGTCATTCTCTATTTTCTCTGACTGAATGAAGAGAACTGCATTGATTATTCAAGGCCGAGAGGCCATAAAGTCATGTGCAGTGCCAAAACCACAACACCAAAGCTAATCATCTTTGATCACTTGCCAGTGGCTTTTCGGTCAGAGCAGAGAGCGCTAAACAGATTTGAAAGAGGATGTGTCACATAAAGACTCTTGGTATTTGTTTGTGAGAGTCAAAACTAAAACATTTTGTGGAGTTTGAGAAGAGTGTAATGCTTATTCTTGTTATTAAAGTAATGGTTCAGCCAAAAATGTAATGTATTATTAAAAATTAAATTCTTGAAAACATTTTAATAAACTGAATTTTCTTTTTTGGGTGAACTGTCCCTAATGAAGCTGAATCAGAAGACATGGAAAAGTGAAAAATAAATAGCCAGAAGAAAGATTTGTGCATTGAGAAGAAACTTGCAAGTGGGAACCAAAGCTTTTTCATGATAACATGTAGAGCAGTTCCAACTGTGAGCTACATGATAGTTTGATATTGGACATCATGAGTAGGTGAATTTTTCAATGTTGACAAAATGTTTTTTTTAAATTAGCAATTATAGAGCCTCATCAACTATTTATTCTTCGAAACAGATGTATATTTAGTTGCCTCTTTCTTTTGTTAATGTACAGAATTAATCTCAAAAGGACAATTTCTTGGATGTGAGTAAAAAGCTTCTTTGAATGGTTTACTTACATTTCTTTTGCTGATAATCATATCCTACATTTTCTCCACTACAAATACTGTACAAAAGATCTACTTCTATATTTGCAATAAATTTGTAATGAAAAAAGTTTCAGATTCAATAGTTGTTTTATTCAGACAACATAAGATATGACCTTGCTATATATCAATTTAAGATTCTTACACGGCTACCTGGTCTGTCCATATCAAAACGGCATTTAAGCTGACATGTAATCTTTAATATTTTTGATGCTTATTCAATTCAACCCTGGATTAAATCAACTAAATGGGCATAACAGGGAGAGTGAATTCACCATGTTACATTACAGACAATTTTCAATTTCTTCAAAAAAATTCAGATCTGATTAAGATTTGGGAAAATATGACAAACACTGACATAATGGTTTTATCCGAAATCTGCCTTAAAAAATCCTTAACTGATGAATACATTTTTCTTATTGGTTACAATGTCTGTAAAACTGATTGGGTTGGTAAGGGAGGTGGGCGGGGTTGCCATGTATGTAAAATCCAAGCTTATTAGCTCTGAAACTCTGCCAATCATTAAAGATAAACAGTTTGAGGTCTTGGCCGTCAAATTGGGTGTATCAAAGGATATTCATATCATTGTGGTTGGCTGTTATAGACCCCCATCTGCCTCAAAGGATGCTCTTCAATCTATTTCAGATATTGTCCATCAATTAAATTACTCTGAATTCATCCTTATAGGTGATTTCAATTTGGATTGGCTTTCAGGGACCTCAGATTGTTTTAAAGAACTGTGTGACTCCTGAAACTTTGTGCAACTTATTAATGCACCAACAAGGCCAAATCCCAAAGTACAAAATAAATCTACCTCGCTTGATTTAATTATAATGAATACATCTTAAAAATACACTTCATTTTGCAATGATGTTAGCTATCATGGAGCAATTGCTTGTGTTAGGAATACAAAGATTACCAAGGTAAAACCCTGCTTCATTTTTAAAAGATATATTTTCTGCATGATTTGTGCTACATAATTTTAGCAGAGTTACTCTGATTCCAGATGTTAAAATGGCATGGGAATATTTTCATTCAATATTTTTGTCTATCTCTAATAAACATGTTCAATTTAAGAAGTTTAGAATCATTGGTAGGAACAATCCCTGGTTCTCTGACAGTCTTTCAGAACTAATTAGTTTAAGAAATAAATCATGGGCATAAGTTAGATTTACAAACTCCTCTGCTGATTGGACAGCGTTTAGAACCCTAAGGAACAAGTACACCTTAATGATCAGAAATTCCAAATCAGAGTTTTATCTTAAGTAAGTTACAGAGAACCTAAATCACCCCTCAAAATTCTGGAAATGAATTAAAACTTTGTCAGGTACATATGTTGCTTCAAGCCTCCCTGAATGTGTTCTGGTTGGTTCAGAGGAAATAAAGGACAAGGATCTACTCTTGATCTATTGTCAATCAGATTAACAAATACTTTATCCATGCTGGATCTGTATTAGATGGCACAAATTCAAATACCTCAGTCCCTTGTTCTATCACCATGGAAATTTATAGAAATCGGGATTTTCTTGATTTTATACCCATTCAGTTGCTCAAGTTTGTAAAGATCTGAAAGACATTGACCACAAAAAGGTCTGCAGGTCCAGACAATCTGGATCCTTATCTTTTAAATGTGGCAGCAGATATTATTACTGAGCCCATTACTTATATTTTTTATATGAGTCTTTTGACAAATTTGATACCGAAAATGTGGAAAGCTGCTTATGTTCACCCCTTACATGAAGGTGGAGGCCCCTTACAGTTGAACAACTACCGTCCAATTTCCGAACATTAAGTCCTGGCTAAGATCTTTGAATCACTGGTAAATGTGCAGATAAAACATTTTTAAAATGATTTTTATCTGATAATAATATTTAATGTGATTTTAGAACTGGTCACAGTACCATTACTGCTGTAATGGCTGTGACAAATGATTTTATTGTGCCATGGACAATCAATAACATTGCGCTGCCTTATTTGTGGGTCTATCTAAGGCGTTTGATTCAGTGGACCATGAATTGCTGCTGAACAAACTTAGCAAAAGTCCTAAGGCTGTTAAATGGTTCAGAAATTATTTTGTAGATCGAACTCAGTGTGTCTATGCAGAGGGCCATAAATTTGATTTTCTTGAGATAACTAAAGGTGCCCCCCAGGGTTCCATTTTGGGACCTATTTTGCTTTCCTCTGCTTTCCAATTCCAAATTAATTGGGTAACGACATTCAATAAAAATTACACCTGTATGCAGATGACACTGTCATTTATACATTATATTATAGCTTCAGACTGCATTTCAGTCCTTACAAACTTCTCTGCAGAGTTTAAAATTGGTTTTGAATGCCCAGAAAAGTTTATGGTCTTCTCAAAAGCTTGTTTACAGCTGCTTGATGATTTTAGAATTGTGACGTCCATTGGTTAATCCATTGAAAGGGTGTGCTCAGACAAGTATTTGGGTATATGGATAGATGACAAGCTTTTATGTAATGTACATATTGCTAATCTAGTTTGGAAGATCAAAGTAAAGATTGGCTTTTATTTTAGAAATAAATCTTGCTTTACTTTTAATGCCAAGAATAAACTTGTGGAAGCCAAGTTTCTGCCTGTGACTGATTGTGGTGATATATTGTATATGCATGCAGCCTCCTCTATGTTATGAAGCCTTTATTTAGTGTACCATGCATCTCTACATTTCATCACAATTGAAAAGTCTCTTACTCGCCATTGTATTCTTTATGATTTAGTGGGTTGGACATAATTGACCAATCACAGCAATTAACGGCACTGGTATAGCTTTATCTATAAGCTATACTAGGTAAACTTCAAGCCTACCTTTGTACCCTTCTCTGTCTCAGCATTGGTAATTATCAACTGCGCTCTTCCAAGTGGTTGCTTTTTAATGTACCACAGGCTGTGACAGATCTGGGGAAAACTGAATTTTCCTACTATGCTCCTTGGACATGGAATAATCTACAGAAAGATCTAAAGTTAAACTTATTTATATTCATTTATGAATTTAAGGGCATCATATAGAATATGGTGAAGGAGGCATGTGACTGTTTTTCATGAGAGACCACTGTGTTTAAATAGCTGTTCATGTTGATGTTTATAGGTTACATTTTAATATGTTGTGAGTTTGAATGGCTGCTACCTTGTCCAGGTCTCTCTTGTAATATTATTTTTGATCTCAATTGGACTTCCTGGTAAAATAAAATACAAATATATCAGCGATACAGTGGAATTCTGCATCTGAATTTATAATGATTACTCCTAAGTGAATTTTGCTCAATTTAAGGTTTTTGTTTATTTAAAATAGTTTTACACATACAGACAGGAATAGCATTTTTTAGAAATATGTTGAAAATTATGCACACTCACCTGAGATGAAGACTCCAGTCATGTCAGTAACCCAATGAAAGCTGTATAATTGTACATGGAATTGATCAACCCATCATGAGCGCTGCCATGTTGACAGCACATGACACTGTGTCATGCAATTGACAACCACTAAGTTACAACCACTAATGATGATAATAATAATATGTTCACTTTATTTAGCACTTTCAGCCAATGCTCAAACATTGTGTGAGAGGAAAGATAAAGGTCCAAACAAGAGGGAGTCATGAAACAAACCGCTACTTTCTGCAGCTCTCAGGAGCGGATCACAGATAAATGGTGCAACATCAAACTCCAAGCATGAGCACAAGGCTGTGTTCAACCGGGAGAGAGCTTGTGAGTCTCGGCTGCCAAGTCACAGTCCAGCATGCAACTACGTGTAAAAAAGTAACAATTAAAAAAAAGATAAACAAACAACTTGGATATAAAGCGGCAGTAAACAAACCTCCAGTATCCAGGACCATGGGTGTCAGTATAGAGTCCAAAGCCACAAGAACGACTGGAACCAATGCGACGAGTAAGAGCCAGCTAAAAACCTTATGGAGTGCACTTTAAACGTCTAGGTTACGTATATAACCTCCGTTCCCTGATGGAGGGATCATTCTCTGATCTATGAAAAATGGCCAATGAGAAGTTGGCAGACAGTATTTGCATACCCCGCCCCCGGACATACGGGTATAAAAGCGGGGAAATACGTCGAGTTCATTCAGGAATTTTTTGAGGAGCCGGAAATGGTCCAGCTACTACAGTAGCTCAGCTCAGCGACGTGGCCGGGAGGACACAACGTCTTGTTCCCTCCATCACGTTCCCCGTCTGTCGATCACTTCGACTTTGTGTCGATGAAGCAACACTAGGGGTCCAATTTAAATCACGCCATGTGCTGAGCCGTGTATGTGTTCTGCTGACACAGGAGCGGGCAGGTATTTTACTTGCAGAAGCGACCAGCTGTGTCAGACTGCACGTACCCTTACCCAATGCCATAAAAAAGTCGGAATCCTTCTGGTTACCCTAGGCAGGGGAACAAGGCGACGCTTGCCAACCTGGGAACGGGCCAAGCATGGCTAGGCCTCTTTTCTCTCTATGTTTCTCCGCATAGAGCAAGAACGGCTGGGGCCCTTACACGCATCAAGGGAAGGGGGTCTTACCCAGTTTCCTATTCTTTCAGGGGGAAAAGACCCTGTGGAGACCACCCCTGCCCTGAAGGGGAGGTAAGAGTGGTGAATACATCACATGGGTTTTTTAGGTGGCATGTGGAAATGGCAAAGTGGTAGATCCAACCTCGTTAGAGGGGGGAGTTGCTACAACACAGCAACCGGAGGGCAGCTGGGACTGCTTAAGGGAGACGCGGGTCCACTTCATAAGGGGACACATCGTAAGGGGGCCCAATACACACAGGGGGAGTCCAAGTAGGAGTCCTGACCTGTGGAGCACCTATTCCAGTACAGGGTAGATTAAGTACCCGCAGTGGATTGGGTTGGCGAGTTCCTCTGCTGAACTGCAGACCCAAAGGGCTAGGAATCATCCAGGGATCCAAATGAGTGGGATCTCCTGGGAGAGAAAGCGCACAGTTTTACCTCGTCCGAGGTAAAGGGCGCCAGGTGCAAGCGATCCACCCAGCCAGACCATCAGCGTGTTACTGAGTTCTACCGGCTCGGACCTGAGAAAACATGGGACGATACTGACTCAACCCAGAGATTGTAGAATCTCACAAAGGTATTAGGGGTTGCCCAACCCGCTGCTCTACATATGTCTGCCAGGGAGAAGCCCCTGACCAGTGCCCACGAGGATGCAACACTCCTTGTTGAGTGTGCTCGGACCCGTAAGGGGGAGGGGGCATAGCCTGGGTGTGATGGGACAATAAAATGGCATCCACAACCCAGTGGGAAAGCCTCTGTTTGGAGACAGCGTTCCCTTTCCGCTGTCTGCCAAAGCAAACAAAGTGCTGCTCAGAACACCTAAAGCTCTGCGTGCGGTCCAAGTAGGTACGCAAAGCACTTACCGGACACAGAAACAAAGGGGCTGGGTCTGCCTCCTCCCGGGGCAGCGCTTGCAGGTTCACTACCTGGTCTCTAAAGGGCATGGTAGGAACCTTGGGCACGTAGCCCGGTCGCGGTTTTAGGATCACATATATGTCTGCCGGACCGAACTCCAGGCAAGTGTCGCTAACAGAGAACGCTTGTAGGTCCCCGACCCACTTGATGGAGGCGAGTGTGATCAGTAGGGCCGTCTTTAGAGAGAGGGCCCTGAGTTCAACTGATTCTAGTGGCTCGAAGGAAGGTCTCTGGAGGCCCGCGAGGACCACTGAGAGATCCCAGGAAGGGAACAGGCTTGGCCGGGAGGGATTCAACCTCCGGGGCCTCTTAGGAACCTGATAATTAAATCGTGCTTACCCAAAGACTTGCCGTCTACTGCGCTGTGATGGACCGTGATGGCAGCGACATAAGCATTTAGGGTGGAAGGGGACAGCCTAGTAACTCACTTGAGTGGGCCAAAATAAGCCAGTCGTTGAGGTAATTGAGTATGCAAATGCCAGCTTCTCGGAGCGGAGCAAGAGCTGCCTCTGCGACTTTCGTGAAGACGCGAGGGGACAGAGACATGCCGAAGGGGAGGACTTTGTACTGATACGCCTGGCCGTCGAACGCGAACCGTAGAAAGGTTCGGTGTTGAGGCTGAATTGAGACGTGGAAGTACGCGTCCTTCATGTCTACCGCTACGAACCAATCTAGATGCCGGACGCAAGTTAAGATGTGCTGAGAAAAAACTCAAAGCACTTACCTTACTCCGCACACCCGGCAGGGGGCGGATTAGAGACTGAGGAAGAGGTCCCGAGAGGGCGTCTTCGAAACTCGTCAGTGCTGGCCTGCCGGGGTTGGACAGTCGCGGGGCCGGAGGCAAGAGAGCTGCGTCCGGGAAACCGGGACTGGAGAGATGTAGGGCCGGGGTGCCGTGAGAACGGCACACACCGGCTGAATGATCCAGGGAGTGAGGGAATCGCTCTGTAGGTACCGCAGCCCGAGGCGGTGCAGCAGGTGAAAACAAGGATTCTCAAGTATGTCCGGGGCGGGGCATGCAAATTCTGTCTGCCAACTTGACATTGGCCTTTTCTCAGGTTCAGAGGTACGATTCGGCGTCCGAGAAGACCCCTTGTGTCACTTTCTTCGACACTACGTCGAGAGAGTGACAGAAGGGGAACTACATTTAAAGTTCACATCACATTTTTAAAGTAATTAAATATATACATATATTATTTTTTTAAACAATTTGTAAAAACATCCAGGGTTGGAAAGAGTACTGAAAAATAATACTCAAGTAAAAGTACTGTTACTTCTTAAAAATGTAGTTTGAGTAGAATAAAGGTACCTGTCCTAAAAACTACTCAAGTAAGAGTAAAAGAATAGCTCATTTAAAAGTACTCATGAGTAGTGAGTATTGAGTACTGAGTTGTGAAAGCTATGCCCCTTTATAATAAAAATGGTATGCAGCTATTTAAAAAATGTAACACACATACCGTAATTTACATTCCCTTTCATGGCTGTTTGCCAGAAAGAATAAAAATATAGGTATTTATAGGTGTATGTGACTGACAACTTTGAAAATACATCACTTATCTATGATACTGTAAACACTACATGAATCTGATGGAAAAATTTAAACTAAAAGGGCAACATGATTACAGAAATGAACAGAGGAAAGTTATTTTCAATACTATGATCTCCATTTTATATTGTAATGTATGAAACAATTACATAAAAATCAGTTGATGTGTAATGTCCAATTCTCTCATCATTTAGTCAGACTTGTGCCATCCCGGATGTGTATGACTTTTTTTCTTCAGCAGAACTCAAATTAAGATTTTAAGAAGAATATTTCAGCTCTTTTGGTCCATACAATGCAAGTGAAGGGGTGCCAAACTTTTGAAGCTCCAAAAAATCACACAAGTCAGCATAAAAGTAGCCTATCCATGTGACTCCAGTGGTTAAATCCATGTCTTCAGAAGTTATATGTAGGTATGGTGAGAAACAGATCAACATTTAAGTCCTGCTCAGTCAATCTCCACTTTAACTTTCATTTTCTTCTTTGTTGCTTTTGGTGAGTCACATTCTTCATGCATATCACCATCTACTGGACAGAGAGAATAATTTATAGCAAAAATTGACTTAAATATTTATCTTTTTCTCACCCACACCTATCATATATCTTCTGAAGACATGAATTTAACCACTGGAGTCATATGGGTTACCTTTGTCCTGCCTTTATGTGCTTTTTGGAGCGTCAACATTTTGGCATCCATTTGCTTGTATTGTATTGGCCTACAGAGCTGAAATATTCTTCTAAAAATCTTAATTTGTGTTCTGCTGAAGTCATAGACAGATGGCATGAGGGTGAGTTAATGATGAGAGAATTTTCATTTTTGAGTGAACTATTTCTTTAAGTAGCTCATGGGGGGCCACATTGTCCTCCATTTGAGATACAATGTTCCACATTGATTTAGTTCTTGTATCATTTAAGCCCAGAAATAGTTGTGTTCTCATTCTAATGCATGATCATAATTATGAATTATTTGATCAGATTTTTAAACCGACTGCGTTTACATCAAAGCCTCACCAAGACGGGTATTGGTGGAATTATGAAGTGTAGTTGACCATTTAGGTGCTTACACGCATTAGCGCACAAATATTAGCCGCCTGTCAATCAAACAGTGTGCTGCTACAGACCTCAGGGAAAAAAGTAAATCTTTTATACTTTATCTAGATCAAGTGATTGTCTTGATATTTCTTCAGATAAACTTCAAGATTGTTTTATCGCCCAGCCCTATTGATAACATTGCCTTAATCTTTCACATCAACACAATAATCTCAGTGATAGATATTTAAATTATAGGCTACGTTATAGACACACAGAATCTAGTAAGCAGAAATATGAAATGTACCTTGATATGTTTCTTAAAATTAGAGGCAGGATTAATGCTGATATCTGGCTTGAGCAAGTTAAACTCACATGACACTATCAAGCAATTGGCCTTTTTCACTGTGAAAAGCCCTTTCAGGTGTCGCCGTGATGATCAGGTGGTGAAGTTCTACAGCTGCCGTTCAATTTTTATGTGTGATTTGGTTTGACGGGGTCACGAGAATCTCCCTAGCCAATCATGATGATGGATAACAATAAAAAGAGGACAGGGAAGTAGTGAACACAGACTGTGGGATATTAGCACTTAAAATGTACTCAAGTAAAAGTAAAAGTATACAATTTTAAAACTATTTAAAAAAGTAAAAATCGTGGTGGAAACTACTTAATTCCAGTAACGTGAGTATTTGTCATATGTTACTTTACACCCCTGAAAACAACACAAACTCAAACATTATATCTACGAACTTGACACGTTTCAAACCAGATTTTTTTATTTATTTTTTTTTTCACATTTTTATCACATCAGACAACCATATTTGTCAATGAACCATTAATATTTTGTATAATGTTTATTTATTTAATAACTAAATAAAAGCTTTATATATGTTACGCTCATGATAATAATAATAATTTAAAAAGCACTTCTCACTTCACGCAAAACCTCTGTCCCTGCTCAACTTCCATACTGCACTGCTCACATACTCTGGCTAGGTTAGTACAGTACCAGTCAGATACTATAAATCATTACATTGTGGGAGTCAAAGCTTCAAGCCAAAGAGCTGAGACACTTCTCTGCAAAGGCTCCATCACCACAGCAACATCTCTTGATTTTTTCACTTTTCCATTGTAATACATCACAGCAGTCAGTTCCACTCGAAATAGAATATCTCCTTAAAGCAGTCCCTCCAGGAATTTGCGATCGCAAGGATTTATGCATACTCAACCAATCTTTGCATTATTTGCGGTAGCTTACAATTTTGTAGAATTTCTGCAATTTTTTGCGTAAACTGTGAATCTGAGGTAATACGATCGCTTTTCTCCATATTAACAAAAGCGAAACAAGTGCTCAAAAACTTGAAACAGTCAAGACATATCCAACTGGCGCTGTATCATCTCCACTGCTGCAAAAGTAGGCATCTTTTCTTCTCCTCTGTGTCACTGTGAGCAATTAACCCTGCGTGTATGAACCAGCAACAACAAAGAACATTTGCCATTACACGAAAGTTCAATTGAAACCGTAGTTTTCTGTTTACTGTTGGAAGCCTTATCTAATATTTTAACCGTTCAATCTTATTCTTAACACACTCTGTAGGAGCTGCTCTAAATGGTCCGAGTTACCAGTTGGTAATGGCCATGGATTTGGAATGCATACAAAATGCAATGTACCAATGTATATGCAATGTATATATATATAATATATATAAATATATAATTCCTAATTTGGATAGTATGTGATTAGAATTTCAAGTTCTCAAAAATCATTCTTTTAGATAATCATAGTTAAAACAAATTATTGCAATCAGCTGATATAATAATCACGATAACCCTCATTTGTGTTTTTAGTTTTTTATTGTAGGTCTACTATTTTAATCTTAACAAAGTTTACTTGCATTGTCTGAAGCAGAAGATTTCAATATAAAAAATAATTTAGGGTTTTCCATTGAACACAAAAAATAATAATCAGGGAAAAGTGCAGCAAAAGTGCAGCAAAATCCAGGTGGGATTGTTGAAGGAATATTTCAGATTCAAAACAAGTTAAGCACAATCAACAACCTATATATACACACATAAAATAAACCTATACATATAGGTGTTGTTCTTTGATCTCCTGCTCTCTTCACTGTTTCTTCTTTTACAAACATTTTATATAAATACATTTTATATGTTCAATACAACTAACTTAAATGCATTCATCTTTTGAGTTAGTTGCAAAAGCAGTAATCCCATAAATTAGCGCTCATATGTCATCGTCCACCATTTTGATTCAGCAAATCAGTTCTGGTGAAAGCAGACAACGTGGTTAATATTACTGATCCAAACAGACTGCCAGGCAGCATCAAAGACACTGAGCTGTTCACAATACGCAATCTACCTGAGACAAGCTATGAGCAAAAAAAAGAAGATATCTTTGACTATTGTAAAGTTAATGTTGTATACAAAAAAGTCCTGCACCAGTTCAGAAAATCACAAGTTTTGATCTGAATGAATGCACCCACTTACATAGTCCATAAATAAAATATAATAATAAAATCTGCACACCAGGCCGTTGAAGTAACAAAAGCAGAGAAAATGAGGTACAGAGTCCAAGATCCATTGAAAAGGTTTTACTGAAGATTTGCCATGTACAATAACAAAAGTGTACAAATTTTCACAACAACAAAAAAGTGGAAATATTTTTTTATGAATATTGAACATACCAGACGTTTCAATTCTTTGTGGACTATCCTCAGTGCTTAATATCTAAATAGCATATAAACTCAACAAAAAGAGAAACGTCCTCTCACTTTCAACTGCTTTTATTTTCAGCAAACTTAACATGTTTAAATATTTGTATGAACATAAAAAGATTCAACAACTAAGACAATAATTGAACAAGTTTCACAGACATGTGACTAACAGAAATGGAATAATGTGTCCCTGAACAAAGGGGGGGGCAAAAAAAAGTAACAGTCAGTATCTGGTGTGGCCACCAGCTGCATTAAGTACTGCAGTGTATCTCCTCCTCATGTACTGCACCAGATTTGCCAAATCTTGCTGTGAGATGTAACCCCACTCTTCCACCAAGGCATTTGCAAGTTCCCGGACATTTCTGGTGGGAATGGCCCTAGCCCTCACCCTCCGATCCAACAGGTCCCAGTCGTGGTCAATGGGATTGAGATCCGGGTTCTTTGCTAGCCATGGCAAAATACTGACATTCCTGTCTTGCAGGAAATCACTCACAGAACAAGCAGTATGGCTGGTGGCATTGTCACGCTGGAGGGTCATGTCAGGATGAGCCTGCGGGAAGGGTACCACATGAGGGAGGAGGATGTCTTCATTGTAACGCACAGCGTTGAGATTGCCTGCGATGATGCTGTGACACACCGCCCCAGACCATAATGGACCCTCCACCTCCAAATCGATCCCACTCCAGAGTACAGGCATCGGTGTAACGCTCATTCCTTCAACGATAAACGTCCGAACATCACCTGGTGAGACAAAACCATGACTCGTCAGTGAAGAGCACTTTTTGCCAGTCCTGTCTGGTCCAGCGAAGGTGGGTTTGTGCCCATAGGTGATGTTGTTGCTAGTGATGTCTTGTAAGGACCTGCCTTACAACAGGCCTAAAATCCCTCAGTCCAGCCTCTCTCTGCCTATTGCGGACAGTCTGAGCACTGATAGAGGGATTGTGCGTTCCTGGTGTAACTCGGGCAGTTTTTGTTGCAATCCTGTACCTGTCACGCAGGTGTGATATTCGGATGTACCGATCCTGCGCAAGTGTTGAAACACATGGTCTGCCACTGCGAGGACGATCAGCTGTCCTTCCTGTCTCCCTGTTCCGCTGTCTTAGGCATCTCACAGTACGGACATTGCAATTTATTGCCCTGGCCACATCTGCAGTCCTCATGCTTCCATGCAGCATGCCTAAGGCACGTTCACACAGATGAGCAGGGACCCTGGGCATCTTTATTTTGGTGTTTTTCAGAGTCAGTAGAAAGGTCTCTTTAGTGTCCTAAGTTTTTATAACTGTGACCTTAATTGCCATCTGTAAGCGGTTAGTGTCTTAATGGCCATTCCACAGGTGTGTCTTCATTAATTGTTTATGGTTTATTGAACAAGCATGGAAAAACATTGTTTAATCCCTTTACAATAAAGATTTGTAAAGACATTTGTATTTTTTACAAATTATCTTTAAAATACAGTGTCCGGAAAAAGGGATTTTTCTTTTTTTGCTGAGTTTGTATACATACTGTACATTTGAGCACAAAAATGTATTCCAAACACTGACTGGACTGCTATTCTTGTCATAGCTCTAAAATTGTTAACAATTTAAGTTTTTTTAAAAACAATACAGAATTACAGTTTTATATCTTGTAGTTCCACTAACATTGTTTACCTTTTGACATGTCTTTGTGACTTTCAGTACATTGGTAAAGCCCAATAGACAACTCTGCACTTGCATTAATGAACTTTGTAATCCCATCTGCAGAGGTGACATAAAATTTTCAGTTGCCAAACTGTGGCAGGGTGGAGGGCAGGGTCGGATCGTGATTCCGCACACCCGACCCCTAATCAGGCTAATTAGCACCACGAGAGGGTTAAAGGCAGACTGAAGACAGCAGTGCGACAGAGAGAGAGATATACGGACTGCTGTCCGACACCTGTGTGTGTTTGTCTTTTTTTTTTATATATATATTAAACTATTATTTATATTGTCAAGCCGGTTCTCACCTCCTCCTTTCTATTAATCCCTTTACACTGGTGCCGAAATTTGGGAAGGAGGAGTTCTCGCCACTACCATCCACCCCAAAGGAGCAGCCGCTGCCATCTGCCTGGAGATGGAGGAGAAGGGCCGCCTTGAAGCAGAGGAACGGCCGTAAGGGGAGGAGGGGCTCCCAACCAACTGCCTGGAGCAGTTACCACTGCCAGGGGTGGGGGAGAACCCTACCATCCACCAAAAACGTGGCGGGGCATTCCGTCTGCCAGGGGCCAGAGGACTGCCTCTGATCTGCCCGGGGAGGTGTGGCTGTCGTCCATTAGAGTTTGGAGGAGTCGCAGAGGACCAAGCTACGGCGTAACAGAGAACCGGCGAATAAGTGTTTTTTTACTTTTTACTTGTTTTTTACCTCTCTTACTCCCACTGCTGCTCCGTGTTGGCCTTTCCCTCTCTTTTTTAAAATGTTTTGTTAATTTGGCATGATCTGCATTATGGCGTGTAGGTGCCAAATTTTTCCCCTCCCCTTGTACCCTCCCTCATCCAGGTAGATGGGGATGACCTGCCAGCAGACGGGGCGGAAGGCAAGCCCCTCTCCAGCAAAAGAGGGGGCTCCCTGGCCTGAGAGAACGAGGGAGGAATGTGGCAGGGCGGAGGGTGTGGAGGGGTCATGATTCTGCACACCCGGCCCCTAATCAGGCTAATTAGCACTCAAGAGGGATAAAGGCCGACCGAAGATGGGAGAGAGAGATTTACAGACAGCTGTCCGACACATATGTGTGTTAGTCTTTTTGGTTGAGTTTTATATTAAAATATTTTTTATATTGTCAATACGGTTCTCACATCCTCCTTTCCATTAATCCCTTTACACAGACATTTTAGGAAGCCAATCATCCTGTCCATTCTCTTTCTGCTTGTGGTATCGATTGAGTTACCCTGTCCCATAGATATTCAATTCTGGAACAAAGGCTACTGCAGTGGGAGAATCGATGGATTTTTTTTAGTTAGAAAGGAACAACTTCTTGGCGTAAACAAGACTTTAAATCTTTCCTGTTTTCTTTAGATGTTATTCTTGCCCACCTGTTGTTGTTACTGTAGTGCATACTATGGATCACTCCACCTATGTGGGCAGTGCCTATGCATCATTTACTTATTGATTAAGTGATTGGCTAATACCTTGTTTATCCCTGATTATTATCTGGTGTCACCAATTAGTGTTTGAAATAAACACTGTGCTTGAATGTGTGTACATGCACTGGCAGCCAAAAGTTTGGAATAATGTACAGATTTTGCTCTTATGGAAAGAATTTGGTACTTTTATTCACCAAAGTGTTATTCAACTGATCACAATGTATAGTCAAGACATTAATAACATAAAACATTTCTATCACAATTTTGAAGAAAAAAAATCTGAACTTCTTAAACAACTTCAAAGAGTTTTTTTTTTTTTTTTAATCCTCCACATGCAGCAATGACAGTTTTGCAGATCCTTGGTATTCTAGCTGTCAGATTTTCCAGACACTCTGGACAAACATTTCACCCCACACTTCCTGTAGCACTTGCCATAGATGTGGCTGTATTGTCGGGCACTTCTCACGCACCTTTCAATTTGACCAAAAATTACTTTTTTTCAAATAGTGACTGATTACAGGACATCAGTAATGTCCTGACTATACTTTGTGATCAGTTAAATGCCACTTTGGTGAATTAAAGTACCATTTACCTTCTGAAACAGCAAAATCTGTACATTATTCCAAACTCTTGGCTGCCAGTGTTTATATGCCCCAAGGTACTAGAGCTGCTATGGTACCTCATGAGAACTGCCTGGAAAAAGCAATTCATTCCATCCGAGTGGCAAAGAGCTGTAGCGGTCTTCATCCCCAAGGAAGTGAACTCCAAAGACATTAGCCAGTTCAGAAACATCGCTCTGTTGAACGTAGAAGGAAAAATCTTCTTCTCAGTGCTGGCCAGAAGGATGACCACCTACCTGCTTGAGAATGGCTACATCGACACCAACTGCCAGAAGGCTGGAGTCCCAGGCTTCCCAGGGTGTGTAGAGCACTCTACAATGATCTGGGACTAGATCCAGAAGGCCAAACGGGAAAAGACAGACCTGCACATCGTCTGGCTCGACCTTGCTAACGCGTATGGATCAGTCCCACACCAGCTGATAACCTACGCCATGGAGTTCTTCCATATGCCCTCCTGTATAAAGAACATGGTTGCATCCTACTTCAACGACCTGCAGATGTGCTTTGCCCTCCAAGATTTTACCACCGGGTGGCAACAGTTAGAAGTGGGAATCGCCATGGGTTGTGCCATCTCTCCCGTATTGTTCGTGTCAGCCTTTGAGGTAATCCTCGTCGGAGCAAGACAAATGGTTGGGGGGATCAAGCTACCAGCCGGGCAGAGACTACCCCCACTGAGGACGTACATGGACGACATCACCAGCCTCCTTCAGACAGCAGCATGCACATCAAGATTGCTGAAAAGGATGGACGAGTTGATGTCGTGGGCACGAATGAAGATCAAGTCATCAAAATCACGGAGCCTGTCTCTCAGAAGAGGAGTCAGAAATGACAGCACCATTTTCACCGTAGGGGGAGAGAAAATCCCACTCCTCTCTGAGCAACCCATTAAAAGCCTGGGGAGGCAGTACACGGCAGAGCTTATGGACAAACAGATGGGGAGAACCGTGATGAAGCAGCTCTCAGAAGGACTGGCAAAGATCGATCAAAGCCAACTCCTAGGAAAGTACAAGGTCTGGTGCTACCAGTTTACACTCTACAGGAGGGTGATGTGGCCACTGAAAATGAGTGAGATCCCCTCATCCACCGCAACCAAGATGGATGGAAAAGCCAACGCATTCATCCGAAAGTGGTTGGGGCTACCACGGTGCCTCTCAGAAACAGGCCTATTCGGAAGGAACACCCTGCAGCTGCCATTTCAATCAATCAGTCTGGGCTACAAGCAGGAAAAGACCAGGCTGGTTCTCGAGTTGAGAGAGTCCGCTGACCAGGCTGTAAGGAATGCAAACTCTAAGGTTCGGACAGGCCGAAAGTGGAACGCCCAACCTGAGGTCGACCAAGCCATCAGTCGTCTGCAACATCAAGAGATTGTCGGCAGAGTCCAGGCGGGAAGAGCAGGGCTAGGGTGGGGAGAAGTGCCATGGTGCTGGTCCAAGGCCAACCACAAAGAGAGGAAGGAGATGGTGGTGGCGGAGGTGACAAAAATGGAGAAAGAGCGCTACAAGATCAAAGCCTTGTCGCAGGGCCGACAGGGAAGGTGGACAACCTGGGAGGGAATTGTCAACCGAAACACCTGGGCGGACCTGTGGAAAATCCCGCAGGCAAGGCTCAGCTTCCTCATCTGTGCAACCTACGACACACTTCCCTGTCCTCGGAACCTTCACCAGTGGTTCGGGAGTGAGGAAGGCTGCACACTCTGCAATACTCCTAACGCAAGCCTCCAGCACATCTTGTCAGGTTGTAAGATTGCGCTTTCCCAGGGACGCTATAGATGGCGTCACGACCAGGTCCTGAGAAAGCTAGCCGAGGTGATAGAGAGGTGTCGACAGGGCAGCAAAGGGGTACCACCAGCAGACAACCAAAACCACATCACCTTTGTCACGGAAGATGGGGGAAGAAGAAAGCTCAGGCCAAGAGAAACAGCTAGGCCGTTTTCCCCTGACCAGGAGTGGAATATGAGAGTTGATCTCGACAGGCAGCTCCGTTTCCCGGTCGAGATTACAGCTACATCTCTCCGCCCCGACATAGTGGTATGGTCTACCAAGGTAAAATCCGTGCTCCTCATTGAGCTCACAATACCAGCGGAGGAGGGGATGGAGGCCGCCTATGAACGCAAGAAGGCCAAGTACTCAGAGTTGACTGCTGAGTGCCGGGAGGCTGGCTGGAAGACCTCCATCTATCCAGTGGAGGTTGGATACCGAGGCTACGTGGGACTGTCAACCACACGCCTTCTGCGGGAAGTAGGAGTGACCGGAGGGAACCTAAAGAAGGCAACCAAAGAGCTAGCAGAGGAGGCAGAGAAGGGGAGCTTTTGGCTCTGACTGAGGAGGAAAGACAAGAGCTGGGGAAAGAACAACTAACCCCGATAACAGCCACAGAGGGTAATACCTATCAGCTGCAGGGGGTAACAGGGAGACATCCCTGTCACCGCTCCACCACCAGGAGACGTTCCAGGATTAAAGGAGTGAAACATTGGTGAATGGTGGTTCCTGGCTGATGACCCTGCAGCTGGCCCGTGGGCACCGGAGGAGGTGCGACCGGCAGCAATGCCTAGCAGGTGTTCCATCAACCTGTACTTTTCACTGCTGTTTAGATTGAAGATGTTAATATTGTTAAACAGATGCAAACATTTTACAATTTGGTAACTTTTAGCAAGTTTTATATTTGTCTTTGCAGAATCAGAATCAGAATTAGCTTTATTGCCAAGTATGCTTACACATACAAGGAATTTGTCTTGGTGACAGAAGCTTCTATTGCACAAACAATACAGCAATAAGAGATAATAATTTATAAAAACAGAATAATAATAGAAAGTTAATTAAATATAAAGTATTTATAGAAAAACACAATAGGACAATATTTATATACAGAAGCAAGGTAATGTAATGGCAGAAGAGGTATGGTATGTTGGTATAAATCAGTTCAATGGAAAGGAGGAGGCGAGAACTGGCTTGATGTATATACACTCACCTAAAGGATTATTAGGAACTCCTGTTCAATTTCTCATTAATGCAATTATCTAATCAACCAATCACATGGCAGTTGCTTCAATGCATTTAGGGGTGTGGTCCTGGTCAAGACAATCTCCTGAACTCCAAACTGAATGTCAGAATGGGAAAGAAAGGTGATTTAAGCAATTTTGAGCGTGGCATGGTTGTTGGTGCCAGACGGGCCGGTCTGAGTATTTCATAATCTGCTCAGTTACTGGGATTTTCATGCACAACCATTTCTAGGGTTTACAAAGAATGGTGTGAAAAGGGAAAAACATCCAGTATGCGGCAGTCCTGTGGGCGAAAATGCTTTGTTGATGTTAGAGGTCAGAGGAGAATGGGCCGACTGATTCAAGCTGATAGAAGAGCAACTTTGACTGAAATAACCACTCGTTACAACCGAGGTATGCAGCAAAGCATTTGTGAAGTCACAACACGCACAACCTTGAGGCGGATGGGCTACAACAGCAGAAGACCCCACCGGGTACCACTCATCTCCACTACAAATAGGAAAAAGAGGCTACAATTTGCAAAAGCTCACCAAAATTGGACAGTTGAAGACTGGAAAAATGTTGCCTGGTCTGATGAGTCTCGATTTCTGTTGAGACATTCAGATGGTAGAGTCAGAATTTGGCGTAAACAGAATGAGAACATGGATCCATCATGCCTTGTTACCACTGTGCAGGCTGGTGGTGGTGGTGGTGGTGTAATGGTGTGGGGGATGTTTTCTTGGCACACTTTAGGCCCTTTAGTGCCAATTAGGCATCGTTTAAATGCCACGGCCTACCTGAGCATTGTTTCTGACCATGTCCATCCCTTTATGGCCACCATGTACCCATCCTCTGATGGCTACTTCCAGCAGGATAATGCACCATGTCACAAAGCTCGAATCATTTCAAATTGGTTTCTTGAACATGACAATGAGTTCACTGTACTAAAATGGCCCCCACAGTCACCAGATCTCAACCCAATAGAGCATCTTTGGGATGTGGTGGACTGGGAGCTTCGTGCCCTGGATGTGCATCCCACAAATCTCCATCAACTGCAAGATGCTATCCTATCAATATGGGCCAACATTTCTAAAGAATGCTTTCAGCACCTTGTTGAATCAATGCCATGTAGAATTAAGGCAGTTCTGAAGGCGAAAGGGGGTCATACACAGTATTAGTATGGTGTTCCTAATAATCCTTTAGGTGAGTATATATGAATAATATTTTTAAAAAAGAACTAAAACCAAAAGACACAAACACACAAAGGATGGACAGCTGCCAGTAAATGCTCCCTCTCATCACTGTCCGCAGTCTGCCTTTATCCCTCTCAGAGGCTTGATTAGCCTGATAAGGAGCCGGGTGTGTAAAATCACGACCCGGCCCCACCCTCCGCCCAGCCATATTCCTCCCTCGTTCTCTCAGGCCGGGGAGCCCCCGGCATGACGTACACCCCCCCCCCCCTTTCCCTGGGGGAGGGCATGCCTTTATCCCCTATCTGCCAGCAGGTCATCCCCGCCTTCCTGAATCTGGGAGGGGACAGGGGGAGTCCTTGCTCCTCCATTCCCCTGCAGATGGCCGATGCTGCTCCATTGGTGTAGATGGTAGCGGCGAGAACTCCACTACGGCGTATACCTCCTCCTTCCCGGATTTCGGCACCAGTGTAAAGCAGTTTAATGGAAAGGAGTAGAGAACTGGCTAGACAAAAATAACTAAAACCAAAAGACACAAACACACACATAGGATGTACAGCTTTTCTTGCCCTTCCAGGGAAGGCAAGGGGCAACCAATAATCCTCTCAGTAGTCCAAACTGTCCTTTGTATTCTTCTGATATCTGATTTTTTAGCTGTACCAAACCAGACAGTTCCTGAAGTGCAGATGACAAACTCAGTGACTACTGAGTAGAACTGCACCAGCATTGCCTGTGGCAGGTTGAACTTCCTCAACTGGCAAAGGAATTACAACCTCTTCTGGACCTTTTTCAGTCAATTCGGGTCTCCCACTTCAGGTCCAGTGAGATGGTAGTGCCCAAGAACCTGAATGAATCCACTGCTGCCATAGTGCTAAGTGGGGTCAATGTTGTGGTGTTCTTCTTAAAGTCCACAATCATCTCCACTGTTTTGAGCATTTTCAGCTCCAGGTTGTTTCGACTGCACCAGTGAGCCAGCTGTTCAACCTCCCTCCTGTATACAGACACATCGTCAACTTGGATGAGGCCAATGACAGTAGTGTCGTCTGCAAACTTCAGGAGATTGACAGACGGGTCCTTGGATGTGCAGTCATTTGTATACAGTGATACATCCCTGGCAATCTACTGGAATCAGGCAACCACTGTCCAGCAAGATATCCCAGAGTTCATTGCATGGGGATGGTATCGGGACTCTACGAGCAAGACTTGGGAACCTTACTGGACTAATCTCGAAGACGCCAGTAAAGCCTGCACCATTCTCCTCCACTGTGGCTGCAAGACAGCATGTAGATGGCACTGTAAATGCTGTAAAGCCGGAGTTCGTTGCACTTCTATATGTGTGATAATGATAATTCATGTGAGAGACCATGAGAATTCACTGTTGTTTTTTTATGTTATTGCTGTTTTTTTTGTTATGCTAAGCAAACCTTTAAGAGATTTGGACAAATTGACTATATTATTATTTTAACAATTTGACATAATATAAATATTGCCTTGCAATAATAATTGTGTCTTATTCTTTCTTATATGATTACACTTTGAAATGTATTCACCTGTGGTACACTGAAAAGCATTTCACTTTTATGAGGAAATGAATCAACATTGAGAATAACCTTCAAAGTTGTGGTAAAAAAAAAGGATTTTCAACCACAGTCTTGAAAAGAACAGGTTCCAGACTTACACAAGCATAAATATAAATATGTCAATGGACTTCCTGTGGTCAATAAACATAAAATAGACACCACATCCTCATTTGTAGAGCATTTGGTTCAAAAGACTTTTTCGGACAGCGGCCATATTGAATTTATGGAATTTGGGGGGTCCTGATATACCCAATCATAAATGTAAGTATTCCTATGGGTTTCCCATGGTCAAAAAAGGTAAAATAGACATCAAGTTTGTATTTGTATCTCATCTGGCTCAAAAGCTATAGCCGAATCCCTTTCAGGCAGCGGCCATATTGGATTTGGCCGCCATCTTGGTCTCAGGGACCATTGGCTCGGGCGCCCTGGCTAAATCATTTCATTATGCCCTCAGCTCTATCTGTGCCAAATTTGGTGCTTGTAGATGAATTTGCGCGAACAATGGGGTTTAAGGCCCCATATTACAGCCCAAACTGCTTTTTTGGACAGCGGCCATATTGGAATTGGAGGATCAAGGAGTCCAGATATACTGGGTCATAAATATAAACATTCCTATGTGTTTCTCATGATCAATTAAGCTGAAAAACATATCAAGTTTGTATTTGTAACTCATGTAGTTCAAAAGTTATAGCCGGAACCCTTTTCGGGCAGCGGCCATATTGGATTTGGCCGCCATCTTGGCCCTGAGGGTCGCTGGCTCCGGCACCCTAGCTAAATCATTTCAGTATGACCTGAGCTATATCTGTGCCAAATTTGGCTCTTTTAGATGAATTTGTGCGAAATGACCTATTTATGTGCTTAAGGCCCCCAACTATGGGGGGCACCAGTGCTGATTGAACATGTGCAGGAAGTGAATTTCCCCTGTCTCACTAGCTGCTGCCTGTCCATCAGAAAGCTGGTAATCCACTGACAGATAGACGATGGAACAGAGAGTTGGTGTAATTTAGTTATGAGAATAGCTGGGATGATGGTGTTTAAAGCCGAACTGAAGTCCACAAACACAAACATAGGATGGACTGCTGCCCGTAAACGCTCTCTCTCTGTTGCACCACCGTCTGCAGTCGGCCTTTATCCCTCTTGGAGGCTTGATTATCCCCACCCTATGCCCTGTCACACATGGTGGCTACATTTTAGTTCTAATTATTAAAGATCTATCTTTAAAAATGCTTGACTGATGTTTCTTAAAAATTCAGTTGACATGTTTTCTTTCAAATGATATCACATATTTTTAAAATACATAAAGCATATTCTAAAAAAATAACATATCACATTATCACATATTCTCAAAAATACATGAAAATTGACAGATGGAGAAGAGAGGCTGATGAGATTTTGAATGTGTCCTCCCAGTTTTCTGATCGTTCCTCCTGTGGATAGTACATAAATCTATGAGTGTGTTGTGAACTGATATTCTGGTCTATAACAGAGAGCACATCTTTCATATGAATGGATTTTCTGTTATCACATAAACAACTTATTTTCTTAGAAATGAATTGTTTTGTTTATCTGCTCCCTCTGACCTCATTCACCCACTGTATGTTTCTCACTTAGTCTCCTCTCAATACTGTTTTCACAATAAGCGTACACAAATGAATTGATCCATTTCACAGGTTTCATAAAAGAAAATACAAAATGCTTCTTCTTTCTTCATTTATTGGATTTTGCAAGCAGACAATCTCTGTCATAGATTAGTCAATATCAAAACCAGTTACACCAAGTTGGCATTATACATCTAAATTGAGGATTGGACGCATGTAACATACAAATGACAAATAGGGACAATAACAAAAAAAATTTAAGAAAAAAACAAAGCAAATGTAAATTTGACAGGAATATCTGAGAATTTAGTCTCCTCTGTAGTGAAAAAATGGTCCCATATTTTATAGAATTTACTGGAGGAGTTAAAATGCAGAATTTAAGGTTGTATTTTACCTTACTCTTGGAAACCTCCTTTCTTTTCTTTTGTTTTTTGTTTAGTTTTTTGCTTTTTGGAAGAAAAAAAAATAGCAAAAGACATGAACTGAACTTCTTGGAACATAAAAGAAACAAGAGTGGACAATGAACAGAATGCAGCTCATTTAAAAACAACAAAGACCCTGAGCTAAATATGCAGCCAGCAACATGGAGCTAAGACCATTAGAGTCAGTACTTCACAGGCTTGTATCTGTGCGGAAAGACAACATCCTTGTTTCTTTAAAGATACATTAAGTCATCAACACACAAAGCCTGTGAAATTATGAAGCAATTAAAAATGCTGTGTGGGAGTGCATGATTGATGACATAGTAATACTGCAGAGTGCTATGAATGCTCTGACCAGGATAAATCATTGAGGCCTGTGAGAGAGAGCTTCACTTGTACTGTTAATGAAAAGTTAAGACATGCAACGATTCTTTGTTGGTGCTGCTGAGAGAAAGTGACAGAAGATAGAAAAAAAATCCTCCAGTAGAAGCAAGTGAACTTAAATATTGCATGTACTGTTGGCAGTGAGGCCCAAAAGTCTGAGACCCCCAGGGAAAATGCTGTTCCCCATTTGTCGCTCACTTCGGCGTTGTGTCAAATGAAGTGACACTTGGAGACTTCTTTTAAGGCCTCAGTTACCTCTGACCTTGAGAAAATTCCAATGAGAAATTGGCAGACAGAATTTGCATGTCCCTCCCCCGGACATATGGGTATAAAAAGAGGGAATCATGCATATGTCTGTTCAGATTTATTCTTCAGGGCTGAGCAGTTGTGCAATCAGCGAGCTGAGATCACTTACTATTCCACTTACTATATCACTTACTATGTATATAGTGTATGCTGTTGGATCCACGTCGCATATCAGCGGCTTTCTCCTTCTCTGAAAGGCAGTGCAGCTTTGCCCCTGAGTGCTTCAACAGCGCTTCTAAAAGAGAGTATTTTCTCTAAAAGAGCAATACACAGCTGGCGTTGGACGTCCTTTTCAGGACGCATCTTAATAAAGATGCCCTTCCACCCCTATGTAGTTCCTGGATGCGGTCAATTTCTCTCTGCTCCTGATTTTCACAGATGCTGCCTCGTGCGTCTGGGCAGTGATCACACCGAGGCAGCATTTGTGAATGGTTTGTGTTCTCATTGTGAGAACATTACCATGGCAACGTTGTGGTCATGGCTGTTCTTCTTAATGAGCAACGCCACTCCAGCTGCCCCCCGCATCACTCCTTTTTCCCACGGGATTGAGGACAACCTGGCTGGCGATGGAGGAGATGGCAGCGGGCTCGGTTTTGCCGGGTAGATCCCCACAAACCACCGCCCCCAGCATGCTCATTGACTACCATCCAAGCTCGAGGTGAGAGCGGCTCGCCTCATGACCAGTCTGCTTACTCGAGCCCCCCGAGCTGGATGATGAGTTCGCCGCTGCATCGTTGAGCGTTCCAGCGTCTGATGCGGAAGACTCGACTTGACCACCACCTTCGGTTTGGCACGTCCAGTCTTAGGCTGACGCCAGATGGCCGACATGCTTGCCCGTCAGCGTGGTGCTGGACTGGAACCGCCTGTCCTCCCTACAGCCTTCACAGCTAGATGATTGGTTCCTCGGGTCCACTCACAAACACAAACACAAACCCTCCAGTTCTTTTCTTCCCAGAGGTGCATGATGAGCTGACAAGGTCATGGAGGGCACCTTTCACTGCCCGCAACCGACCTTCTTGCTCATCCGCTCTCACTACCCTTGACGGTGGGGTGGCCAACAGGTACTCGGAGGTCCCCCAGGTGGACAGAGCGGTTGTAGGAACTGCGCTCTGTGACCAGCATCGCCCTCAGGGCCACAAAGGTTCGTAGTGGTAGACCTGAAGGACACATATTTCCATGTCTCTATCTTGCCTTGACACTGACCTTTCCTACAGTTTGCGCTCGACGGCCAGGCATATCAGTACAAGGTCCTCCCCTTTGGCATGTCCTTGTCCCCTCGCGTCTTCACAAAGGTCGCAGAGGCAGCCCTTGCCCCGCTAAGGGAAGTGGGCATCCGCACACTCAATTACCTCGATAACTGGCTCATTCTCGCCCACTCTCGAGGGTCACAGTGTGCCCACAGGGACCAGGTGCTCAGGCACCTCAGCCGTCTAGGGCTTCAGGTCAACTGGGAATAGTGCAAGCTCACCTTGGTTCAGAGCATCTCTTTTCTCAGCATGGAGTTAAACTCAGTCTCAATAGCAGCTGCCTCAAACCAGGCACAGAGGTTCCTCTAAAACAATTCCAGAGGCTCCTGGGGCATATGGCATCCTCCGCGGCGGTAGTGCCACTGGGATTGATGCATATGAGACCTCTTCAGCACTGGGTCCAGACTCGAGTCCTGAGATGGGCATGGTGCCATGGCATGCACGTTCATCACCCGGCAGATACCTGTGTCATCCTAAGACCACAACCGGGCTATGTGCCCAAGGTTCCTACAACCCCCTTCAGGTACCAAGTAGTGAACCTGTAAGCGCTGCCCCAGGAGGAGGCAGACCCAGCCTTTTCATTGCTGTGTCTGGTACGTGCTTTGCGTACCTATGTGGACCATATGCAGAGCTTTAGATGTTCTGAGCAGCTCTTTGTCTGCTTTGGTAGACAGCAGAAAGGGAACACTGTCTCCAAACAGAAGCCCACTAGGTCATTGATACCATCGCATTGGCCTATCACACCCAGGCCATGCCCGGCCCCTTACGGGTTCGAGCAGATTCGACCAGAAGTGTGGCATCTTCGTGGGCACTGGACAACGGCTCCTCCACAGCAGACATATGCAGAGCAGCGGGCTGGGCAACACCCAATACCTTTATGAGATATTACAATCTCAGGGTTGAGTCAGTCTCGTCCCGTGTTATCTCAGAGAGTCCACTAGATTTGCGCTCCCTGGATGTTCTTCCTCCCTAGCCCTCTGGTCCACAAATTCAGCAGAGGAATTCCCCGACCAGACCCACTATGGGTACTAATATTACTCTGTACTGGAATAGGTGCTCCAAGGATGGGCCCTTGTGTGGATTCATCTCCCTGTGTGTATTTTCCATGGTACGGTCCCCCTACGGGTGGACCCGCGTCTCCCTCGGGTAGTACCAACCGTTACATTACAAATTACATTTGTAGTTATACTGTTCCATAAACCTCCATAACACAACCCTTACCACTAAAACCTAACATAACACAACCCTTACCCTAAAACATAAGTCTAACCCCTAACCCAAATCTGAACACTACCCCTACTCCTACTCCTATACCTATACCTCAACCTCAGTCGCAGCAAATGCAAATCTCGTGAGAATTTTGCAGAACAACATGCAGTCACACAGTAAATGCGTTGTATTGTATTGTAATGTTAGTACACAGTATTTAAAGACGCCAAATATAATGTGTGAGCCAATTCATTGCAACCTTTATGGATTGGTCCCCTTCATTTTCATTGTAAGTGCCTCACTGTAAGAAAATGAGGGACAAAAATAATTATCTCAGTGATTTGGAGTGTAGCATGATTGTTGGTTCCAGATATGCAAGACATTTTGAATCAGATGTGCAAAACAGTTCCAGATCAAGAGACACAACGATTCATAGTTGACTAATGCATGCATTAACCTTTGAAACAGATGGAGGAAACCCCTGGGGGATGGTGAGATGAGGTGAGATGGAGAGTGTTTTCCTCAACTGATCTGAGTGGAAGACTTCATCAGTTCCCTTAATATTTTGTGTGGTAGAAATAGAGAGTGAAGGTGAAGAAACGGGGGATTTTGCGAAAGACGTTAAGTATTTATGATCACTTTTCATTCATGTTTTAGCGTTTGCCTCCTTTGTTGTCTGTCACATTTAGGAGGACACAGAAACATCATTTCTGCATTGTCATTGTCTGAACTATGAATATGTGCTATGAACTGAACACCAATGTGTATGTAAAGCCTAGCTATGATACACATTAAGATTCTCCAACCCAGTTGTCCTTTTAATCATCATTTATTAACAACTCGACACAAAACTCCAAAACAATCACAGAAATAGGTTTATATCGTAGCAAGTTGACACCAGAAGTGTTCAACACCCTCAATTAGGTCAAGTGCAGATGTGTAATACATTAACTCGCACTTAAATAATAATTGAAAAAAGTGACATAGGCCAGCTCCTGGCAACAGCTTACAAAAACTCTTTTCCAACCCAGGGACTCAAACAAAGAAAGAAATCGCAGCCACCTATCTGCCGTTGTCTATTCAGCGTGCATACTACCATTACTCCTGAGTTGACACTTCTCCATTCATAAAGAGGACATGGGACCAAAAACTACCATAATCACCCTACCCAACAGGACTACCGTAAATACTGTAGTAGTTACAACCATCACATGTAGTAGTTGTGCTCATAAGTTTACATGCCCCTTTTCTCATAGGTTTATATAACACTCTGCAGAATCTGTATGATGTTTAACATTTTTAAACATTAAGATCACAGATCAGCCACAAGTTCAAAACCACCTGCCTAATATTGTGCAGGTCCTCCTCGTGCCACCAAAACAGCGCCAACCCACATCTCAGAATAGATTTCTGAGATACTATTCTTCTAACCACAATTATACAGAAAGGTTATCTGAGTTACCGTACACAGAACTGCCACTCAATGGATGGTTTTTGCTTTTTGCACCATTCTTATTAAATTCTAGAGACTGTTGTGTGTGAAAATCCTAGGAGATCAGCAGTTACAGAAATACTCAAACCAGCCCATCTGGCACCAACAATCATCCATGTGATTATCTAATCAGCCAATGGTGTGGCAGCAGTGCGATGCATAAAACAATTCAGATACATGTCAAGAGCTTCAGTAAATGTTCACATCAACCATCAGAATGGGGAAAAATGTGATCTCAGTTATTTGCACTGTGGCATGATTGTTGGTGCCAAATAGGCTGGTTTGAGTATTTCTGTAACTGCTGATCTGGCGGGCTGGCGCTGTTTTGGTGGCACTACACAATATTAGGCAGGTGGTTTTAATGTTGTGGCTGATCGGTGTAAATTCCTCAAGACTAAATAATATGTGAAATGATTCTGTTTAAAAGTTTGCACATTCTTGGTTTTTAATACTATGTTTTGTCTCCTTGACAATCGAGTCCATCGATTGTCCTGAGTGCCAAAAATCCTCATACATGCATAATCATCACATTAGGTTGCAAAAAAAACAGTCAGAGTTAATGCTAGAGGTAGCAAAACACAATATTAAGAAGTAGGGGCTTCATCTGGACAGTATTAAAACAAAAAACTAAATTTAATTTTTATGATCACTCATATTTACAAAAGAAAAATGGTAACACTTTACAATAAGGTAATATGAACTAATGATGAACAATAATTTTCATTGTGTACAGCATTAATCTTGGACAATGTTACAACTGTAAAGTGTTACCAAAAACAGATTCTGCAATTTGTAAATTTATGAGCAGAACAGTACGTACAGATATAGAGAGCAGTCACACACATAAAGTCAGCCATACCAGTCTCATGCTTTAATCTGTGGCACAGTGAATGCTTGTGCACAGTATGAGGTCAACAGATTTGCCCCTGGCAATGCAGGGAATCAAATCACTGACTGTATGTATAATGGCATTAACCTCTTTAACCTCAATGTGACTGTAGCCTCCAGAAATATTAGCAACTCTTACATATACAGTTTTTCAAATCTTATCCATTAATTTATTTAATGTTCACTCGTGATTAGAGTTTTTCACAAATAAGGTAAACAAGTCCTGAGGTAAAGTGGTGGTGGAAAGTGATTTGCATTTGTACAGCCTACAGCATTGCTGACAGCGCTTTTCATTCCTGAGAAGAAGGCCTTTTAGAGGTTTTAGAGGCCTGGACAGGTTCGTGCTCGTACTTATGAAAACATTAACACTCAATTAAGTTAAACTTTGAAATTGTTCCTTCCCTCCTTTTCACTACATCACCTCCTTGTTTTTTCCTCCTGTGAATTACTTATTTTTTACACAATTGCTGTTTATTCTGTACTGTTCACGGGGGTGGAATGAGTTTTGAAAAAGAATACTTAAGTAAAAGTACTGTTACTTCTTAAAAAATTTAGTTTGAGTAGAGTAAAAGTACCTGTCCTAAAAACTACTCAAGTAAGAGTAAAAGAGTAGCTCATTTAAAAGTACTCATGAGTAGTGAGTATTGAATATTGAGATGTGAAAGCTATGTCCCTTTATAATAAAAACTCTACATATGCTGAATTTAAAAATGTAGCACACATACCGTAATTTACATTCCCTTTCATGGCTGTTTACCAGAAAGAATAAAAATATAGGTATTTATAGGTGTTTGTGATGGATAACTTTTAAAATACATCACTTATCTATGATACTGTAAACACTACATTAATCTGATTTAAAAATAAATACATAAATAAATAAATAAATAAAAGGGCGACATGATTATAGAAATTAAAAGATAAAAAAAGTTTTTTTCAATATCATAATGTATGAAACAATTACATTAAAATCAGTTTACGTGCAGAGTCTAAATTTCCCTTAATGCCAACTGAAAGAGTTATTGTTGCGCATAAAACATGTTCAAAACAATGCCATATGGATTAATTTTGTGCTGACTTTATGTGCTTTTTGGAGCGTCAACATTTTGGCATCCATTTGCTTGTATTGTATGGGCCTACAGAGCTGAAAAATTCTTCTAAAAATCTTAATTTGTGTTCTGAAGAAAGAAAGTCAGACAGATGGCATGAGGGTGAGTTAATGATGAGAGAATTTTCATTTTTGAGTGAACTATTTCTTTAAGTAGCTCATGGGGGGCCACATTGTCCTCTATTTGAGATACAATGTTCCACATTGATTTAGTTATTGTATCATTTAAGCCCAGAAATAGTTCTGTTCTCATTCTAATGCATGATGCACAATTTTCTTAAGTTTGTGACCGGTGGAATGTTCTGCTGAAGTATTGCTCTGCAAAGCATCAGACATTATAAAAAACATGATAAAGACTAAGCTTAATTATGAATTATTTGATCGTCTCTACTTTCCTGGTAATTATTATATATATTATATTATATCCTGGTAATAATTTCTTATACAAATTAACACACTCTCTACATTAGGTGTCGTTATTATTTAAAAAAACAAAAAAACAACAATATTATTAAAAATATTATTATTAAATGTATTATATTACATTAGTACTTTTAAAGCTACTCAAGTTATTCATCCAAAAGGAGTGGTTTTCTTGTTTCCTTGTTATTGTTGTTTGATTAATATCCTTTATATGACATATAGCCTCAATACAGTGCTCAATTTGGTTACATGTACACTTCAAGTCCAACATTTGATATGTCCAACAACATACATTCACTTTCGACCAAACCGACTGCGTTTACATTAATGTTTCATCAAGATGGCCACTGGTGGAATTATAAAGTGTATTTGATCATTTAGGCGCGAACCCACAATAGCACTCAAACATTAGCGCCTGTCAATCAAACAGCACGCAGCGACAGATGTCAGGAAATAAAAAGTTAATATTTTCTATTTCATGTAGATCAACCAACCAGTGGTGCTCTTACTACTGCAATCGATGTAATTAACACCCCTGTTCTAGACGTAGAACATAGGCTACATATAGAAAATTACTCAAAAGTTTATCATCGATATCGATCTCTCTTTTTTATTTTTCCGGTAAACTTCAAGATTGTTTTATCACCCAGCCCTATTGATAGCATTGCCTTAATCTCTCACATCTAACCCAATAATCTCAGTGACAGATAGTTAAATTACAGGCTATATTATAGACACACAGAATATGAAATTTAACTGGATATGTTTCTTCAAATTAGAGGCAGGATTAATGCTGATATCTGGCTTGAGCGTGTTAAACTCACATGACAGAGTCAGGCAATTGGAATTTTTCACTGCAGAAATCCCTTTCAGGTGCTGCTGTGATATTCAGGTGTTGAAAATGTGTTTGAGGCATCCTCCACATCCATAACAATTGGCACCAGATCTGCAGCTGCCATTAATTTTTTTTTTACCTGTGATTTGATTGGACGGGAGTCATGAAACTCTCCCTAGCCAATCAGGACCGGGAAGTAGGGAACATAGATGGTGGGAAAATAGCACATTAAAAGTACAGTTACAGCACTTAAAATGTACTCATGTAAAAGTAAATGTATTTTTAACCAATTCTTGGGAAAAAGTAGTTAATTAAAGTACCGTTAGTATTTGTAATTCATTATTTTACACCCCTGACTGTTCAATGCACTTATGTTATACTTTTATACAATGCATTGCATGATGTCTGTAATGTCTTGTTTTCCAAAATAATTTTTATATTCTGTCTGATTCAACACTTTTGGGGAATTGAGAAATATCGCAAACCAGATTCGAACTCACACGGCATGCATAAACACTGCCAGCCCACCACCAGGACAAATCTTTAGGCTGAAATAGGAATTGCTATACACATATGCCCAATTAAAATCAGTTGAATAAATTTGAACAAATTTAATCTATTGAATAAAGTTAAATCTTCACATAGTAGTTTCCCTTTTCTCTCGTCATAGTGCTCTCATTTTCTACAGTAATACATATTCTGACTGATTCTGATATGATTGTCAGTGTCATATCAAATTCAACATTGTAAGTCACCTCATGACAATATCATTTACTCTGCCCCGGGTTGTGTCCGCCTTTGTTTATATCATCGTTAGTTTATATCATACACAGTCAGAGCCTGTGACAGTTCTCACAGAGTATGGTTTTTAAAAGTCTGATGTCTGGGACAGTGATGCGGGAACCCTCATGGTTGAGCAAACACATATAATAGGATAAAGAGCTGTATTTATATTGAGACTTGTTTTTTAAAACATCAGTTTCGAGTTGTAAAAGATTTGCACTTGTCCCCATGCATCCTCTTCATTCCATCTCCTTCCTGTTTCTCCTTTCTATAAACAGTGGTGTCCAAATTTTACATTTCAATTTTAGATTTTTGTTTTAGTTTTTACTTAAACCTAGATTTTTTAAAAAGTGTTTTTTTTATGTTAAAGTTTTCTTTTCTAAAACAAAGAAACATTGTGATGAAGAAGAAATATGTGTGACATTGTTACTGTAAATACTTTGCACAAAAGGTCAGAGACCTGTGAATTCTATGCCAGCTTGAGTGCTGTCCAAAAAGCAAAAGGGGACATACCAAATACTAAGACATGGTATTGTACTTTTTACTAAAATTGTTATGCTGATAATGTAATCTGTAGTTCCCTGTCTGTCGCTCACTTCAACGTTGCGTCGAAGAAGCGGCACTAGGGGTCTCTCGTGAAAGCCTCACGCATCTTTGAACTTGAGAAAGGGCCAATGAAAAATTGGCAGACAGAATTTGCATGTCCCTCCCCCAGACATACGGGTATAAAGGGAGGGAAAAATGTGTTTGACAATTCAGATTTTTTTTCTTCGGAGCCGAGCGGTTGTGTGATCAACTGTTTTCAATGAATGTTCCATTCATCTCTACAGAGCATATGCTGTTGGATCTAAGGCGCATATCAACGGCTTTCTCCTTCTCTGCACAACAGTGCAGCTTTGCCCCTGGGCGTTTCGACAGTGCTTCTAAAAGACAATATTTTCCCTAAAAAGAGTCATTTTTTTCTAAAAGAGCAATAGGACGCGTCTTTATAAAGATGCCCTTCCACCCCTGTGTACATCCTGGATGCAGTCGATTTCTCTCCGCTTCCGACGGTCATAAGAGCTGCCTTGCGTGCCTGGGCTGCGATCACACGCAGGCAGCGTTTTATGAATGGTTCATGTTCTCTTTGCAAGAACATATCCATGGCAACGTTGCAGTCGCGGCTTTCTTTCCTCATGAGAGAAAACCACTTCAGCGCTCCCCCGTGATGCGCCTCCATTATATGGGATTGGGGCCGGCAATTTAACAGTGCCACACTTCAACAGTCCCAGCACCCCGGACACGGACCCCCTGCCTCCGGACCCACGACTGCTGCCCCCCGGCCGGCAGGTTCTGATGATTCCAGAGGAAGCCTACACGGGACCTCCTCCTCAGTCACTAACCCACCCCCTGTCGGGTGTGCGGAGCAAGGTAAGTGCTTCGAGTCTTCTCTCAGCACCAGAGCCTCGGGACGTGCTTTTGCCTCCCAATGCTACACTACCTGCCCCACAACACTGCAAAGTCTTGCCAGGTACGTCAAAAACGATTGTCCCCTTAGTGCCCCTTGCATGGAGTTTGGACACGTGGCTTCACTTCCCAACCCATCGTGCTGTGGCCAGGACTATCCGACTCAGCTACGTGATTGAGTTTGCCAGGCCCCCGCCCCCTTTCGGTGGCGTCCACTTTACCTCGGTGCTCGGCAAAGACACCAACACCCTGCATGTGGAGATCACAACCCTTCTACTCAAAGACGCGATAGAGCCTGTCCCTCCAGTCGAGATGAAGGGTTTCTACAGCACTTCATCGTACCCAAGAAAGGCGGAGGCTTACAACCGGTCTTGGACTTGCGAGTTTTCAACTGGGCCTTACACAAACTCCTGTTCAAAATGCTCATGCAAAGACCACCAACGAGCGCGCACAGTCAGTGCTGAAATGCCTCACCTTGTTCAAGCCAGGCACAGCGGTTTCTCTAAAACAATATGGCATCCTCCGTGGTGACACAACACTGGGGTTGATAGATATGAGATAGTTATGAGACTCCCAAGATGGGCATGGTGATGTGTTCATCACCCTGCCTACCACCTGACTTTCAACCCCTGCACAGACCTCTGTTTTATGCGGACAGGAGTCTTCCTACAGCAGGTGTTCTGGTCTCCACAGATGCTTCCAAACAGGGTTGGGGCACCGTGTGCAACGGGCATGCAGCCGCTGTCTCCTGAAAGGGCCCCTGCTGCATTGGCACATCAACTGCCTAGTGTTGCTGGCTGTATTCCTTGCCCTGTGGAGGTTTCTCCCACTAATTCAGGGCAAGCACATCTTGATCTGCTTATACAGCACCGCATTGCCACGATTGCCACAACTCACCCGCCATCTCCTCTTTTGGAGTCAGCAGCGACTCAGGTCGCTGTGCAGCACTCACATCCCGGGCAACCTCAAGACGGCAGCAGACGCGCTGTCGTGACAAGGTACGCTCAATGGAGAGTGGAGGCTCCAACCCCAAGCGGTCTAGCTGATTTGGGAATGGTTTGGCAAAGCACAGATAGACCTGTTCGCTTCCCATGAGACCTCCCATTGCTCGCTCTGGTACTCCTTAACGGAGGCTCCCCTCGGAACAGACACAGACACAGCTGGCCCCGGGGGTTGCGCAAGTACGCATTTCCCCCAGTGAGACTTCTTGCACTGGTGCTGTGCAAGGTCAGGGAGGACGGGGAACAAGTCACCTTAGTGGCTCATTACTGGCCCACTCGGACTTTGTTCTCAGATCTCACGCTCCTCGCGACAGCACCTCCCTGGCAAATTCTTCTGAGGAAGGACCTGCTTTCCAAGGGACAGGGCACCCTCTGGAATCCACGTCTGGCCTCTGGATGAGACACGGAAGATCTGAATGACCTACCACCTGCGGTCATAGACACAATCAACCAGACCAGAGCTCCCTCTACCAGGCAACTTTACGCCCTAAAGTGGGGCTTGATCGCAAATTGGCATTCTTCCCAGTCTGAAGAACCGCAGAGATGCACAATTTGATCAGTGCTTTCATCCATGCAAGAGAGGTTGGAGGGGAGGCTGTCTGCCTCCACTTTGAAGGTGTATGTAACTGCTATCGCAGCCCACCACTACACGGTGGATGGCAAGTTCTTGGGCAAACACGACTTGATTGTTAGGATCCTTAGAGGTGCCCAAAGGCTGAATCCTCCCCAGCCAAGCCTATTCCCCTCCTGGGATCTCTCAGTGGTTCTCTAGAGCCATCAGAGACCCCCTTTCGAGCCACTTGACTCAGTTGAGCTCAAGGCCCTCTCCTTGAAGATGGCCCTCTTGATCGTGCTCACTTCCATCAAGAGTTTGGGGAGCTGCAAGCATTCTCTGTCAGCAACACCTGTCTGGAGTTCGGTCTGGCAGACACCCATGTCACCCTAAGACTGTGATCAGGCAACGTGAGCAAGGTTCCTACGACCCCCTTCAGGGACCAAGTACTGAACCTGCAAGCGAAGCTGCCCCGGGAGGAGGCAGACCCAGCCTATTTGTTGCTGTGTCCGGTGCCTGCTTTGCATATCTATGTCGACCGCACGCTGAGCTTTAGACGTTCTGAGCAGCTCTTTGTCTGCTTTGGTGGACAGCGGAAAGGGAACGCTGTTTCCAAACAGAGGCTTTCCCACTGGGTTGTTGATGCCCCCTTGCGGGTTTGAGCACACTCGATGAGAAGTGTGGCATCCTCATGGGCAGTGGCCAATGGCACCTCCTTAGCAGACATATGCAGAGCAGCGGGCTGGGCAACTTTCAATACCTTTAAGAGATTTTACAGTCTCAGGGTTGAGTCGGTCCGAGCCAGTATAACTTGGTAACGCGGAACAACTGACCGGGTGTACCACTTGCACCTAGCACCTTTCCCCTCCACTGAGGTGATCACGTGTGCTCTTATACCAGGAGACCCCACTAACACGGCTCCCTGGATGACGCCATCACGTCATTCCCACATATGGCCTGAAAACCCATGTGACGTATCTCATCACTCTTTACCTCCCCCCCGCCTGGGCAGGTGGTGGTCTCTGTGGGTTCTTTTCCCCCTGAAAGAATAGGAGTTGTAAAAGAACGCCTTCCCCGATGTGTGTGATAGCATTAAGATGGCCCCAGCCGCTTTGACTCTATGCAAGAAACATAGAGAGAGAAAAGGTGCGGCTGGCGCGGCCTGCTCCCATGCTTGGCACATCACTTTGTTCTCCACTACGGGGTTCCAGGAACCTAAAAGGCTTATAACGATCTTATGGGGTGTTGATGAAGGGTTTTTGCAGTCTGACGCAGCCTGACACTTTGGCAAGCAACTGCCTGCCCGCACCTGAATTAGCAGCTCACGTACATAATTCAGTGCATGCGTGATTGAATATGGACCCCTAGTGTCGCTTCTTCGACACAACATCGAAGTGAACAACAGACGGGGAACTTCTAGGTTACTGTTGTAACCTCTGTTGCCTGATGGAGGGAACGAGACGTTGTGTCCTCCCGGCCACAATGCTGAACTGAGCCACTGTTATGGCTGAACCTCATTCTCGGCTCCTCAGTGCAAAACCTGAATGGACAGTCGCATTTTTTCCTCCCTTTATATCCGTATATCCGGGGGAGGGACAAGCAAATTCTGTCTGCCATTTTTTCATTCACCTTTTCTCAAGTTCAGAGATGCAAAAGGCTCTCAAGAGAGACCTCTAGTGTCACTTCTTCAACACAACGTCTCGTTCCCTCCATCAGGGAACGGAGGTTAAAACAGTAACCTAGACGTTAAAATGTTGTATTAAAATACACTGTAAAATGTGCTTACCTTCCATAGATACCTCAAAGAGCTATTTCTACCTGATCTAACCCTTAAACTTGTAAATTTAGATGTTACCATATTAAGCACATTTTTACATTAACATTTTTTTATTGTACACTGAAAAAGTGGCAACCTGCAATTGTTGCCACAAGGAGCTGTTTTTACTCAATCTTAATCTTAAAATTTGTTTTGTGTAACCTAATATATTCAGATTGATTATGTGATGTTAAATTATATTTTGTTTTCCTTGAGTAAAAACTGTCAATTTGGCTGTTACCACATGAAGCACCACTTAGAATAGAATAGAAGTATTTTCACTAGTGGTTTCAGAAATGTGAACTCAATTGCATGTGTCCAATTACTTTACTATATCACCCAACTGTGTTTATTTTTATTACGAAAATGTCACTGAGCTGCTCAGTGTGGAATGCATGTCTTTCATATCTTATTCACACTCACAGACGTCTACAGAATGAAGAACTGCAATGACAAAGAAAGTGAAAGTGAGACTTCCCTTCGGCTCTGGATGTATTTTTATGCATCACAGATCGATTTGGTTCGCAGGCAGGCTGAATGACTGGGATTTCAGCACATAAATCAGTGCCATTGAAAGTGCGGGTGAGAGTGTTATTATAGCATGGGTAAATGGAACTGCTATCTCATGGCTGTCTTCATCTCCCTTCTCCCAAGGTGGAGATGTTTGAGGCTCACTGACGCCCACTAAACTGTCAGCTATGTCTGCGGGCTGAATCATTGCATATATAACTGAACACACATTCATGACTGCAAGTGCTCAACCAAATTCCTCATGATGGGCAATGCTTTGAAACTCAATCCATTCCTGTACTTCATTTGATTCATATTAGTTCCACATAGTTTGGAAGCCCAATAGATCCCCAGAGCAAAGACTGCAATTATACTATTAAGGAGAGAGTCTTTCTCAAAATCTTGTAATGCGAATTAAAACAGAACATATAGCCAGCAGTGTGCTTCCTTCATCCTGCTAATGAGAAGTTGATTTTACAGTACTCATGTTTGTCGTGAAAGGCGGTTTATGAAGCTAAAGACGTTATAATTTATTAATATCATATTATTATTGTAATCATAAGCACAAACCAACCAAGTGTAATGTTTAATGTGTGTGTTCATGTATTTCATGGCTTTTATTTTGAAAATGTAAGTTCCTGTTCATGTCATGTCTTTTCATTGGTTAACTTGTTTGTCTTGTTCTCCAAATGTCTTGTATTTAAGCCTTATGTTTGCCATTGTCAAGTGTTGATGTGAGTTTGTGTAGCGTATTTCAAGTTCATGTCATTGTCATTGTCATGTCATATCATGTCATGTCTAAGCTTAGCCTAGCCTAGCCTAGCCTAGTTCATGTTTGTGTTTATGTGTCAAGTTTATAGTATGTTTTATTCATGTTTATAGTTAGGGTTTTTGGTTTTCACATTTATTAATAAATTGCACTTGGGTCTTCATTTCATCGTTTTCGTCTTACAGCGTCACACCAAGGATACATAAGAGAAATTATCAGGTAGAAGGTTACAGCATTTACAGGTGGTCTACTCTATCTTCACTCTTTCAGATTTCGGTGACTCATTTTTATTGCTACTTGATACTGTACGGCCTACCTGAGCAGCAGGCTATAGTCAACAAACACACACACATATCCAAGGACTTGTGCATATATTGTACTCATTCACACATTCATCAATGATCTTCAAGTGTTAGTCCTAATATTTGTAAAAGGTAACAGAGCTTGACCGATTGTGCCAATACATTTACATTTATGCATTTGGCAGATGCTTTTATCCAAAGCGACTTAAAGAGCCCTTATTACAGGGACAATCCCTCTGGAGCAACCTGGAGTTAAGTGCCTTGCTCAAGGACACAATGGTGGTGGCTGTGGGGATCAAACCGACAAACTTCTGCTTAACAGTTTAGTGCTTTAGTCCACTACACCACCAACACACCACTCGATACGATAACTAAGGTGGTGGTAAAGGCAGATAACAGATTAATCGGCCTATAGTTTTTAAAATTAATTTATAGAATATTAAAAACATTTTTTAGTCTTTCTTTACAATTAAGGGCACATATTAATTAAATCCCAGATGCAGTTTATTGTCCAACAAAAAATTAAAAAATAAAGATTTCATGCATAATCCAATGTAAGTAGGCAATTTACCAAATTAAGCTTCTTATATCCCTTCACCATGGTTGGTTTTGTATATATTATATATACATAAAACCCATCATGTTTATTACCTCTAAAGGCTGCTGTCTTACTGCAGAACCAAGCCGTTTTAATTGCAGAATCATTCAGTGCCAGCCACAGAGGAACACAAAGGAATACAAAAACTAAAATTTAAAAACTGCTGGCAACTATCGGCAAAGATTTTTGCAGATAACCGAAAGTTCCAAAAAGCAAGCGATTAATCTATAAAACTGATATATTATAAGTTTATGCATTCTCTGTCATTGCATTCTTGAGTATTGGATTGAATGTCGGCAGTGGTGATGTCAAACGAGTCAATGATAAAGTAAGATTGCACATTGGGAAATAGCTTATGTTTCATTGTGCAATATTTTCAATATTCTGTTTTATTTAATTTTGCCTGACACATTCAGTTTTCCTTTTACACATTCACTTTTTGCTATTTGAGTGAGAGAGAAGGAGGAGGTAACCTGTTACATGCAGCTAAAGATCATTTAAAGTTTTAATATGGCCTCATGCCCTATTTCCAATTCAATCTCTTCCTCCTTGACCTTCCCCACAGACCCCACCTTATGGAGACATTAATGTTTCAGTGTTAAATACCCTGCTGGAATACCCATGTAAATATTACATTTTTCCAGTCCACTGCAGACTGTTGAGGATAGAAGACAGTATTTAAGAGAGAAAAGAAGAAAAGAGCTCTCAGCTATGTCTGTAACATAAAGATAATTCTCTCTCTCTCTCTCTCTCTCTCTCTCTCTCTCTCTCTCTCTCTCTCTCTCTCTCTCTCTCTCTCTCTCTCTCTCTCTCTCTCTCATATACACACACACTGGATTCAGAACTGTACTACTTCATGCTGGGACTGCTCTGCAAAAAAAATTACAAATCTTTTTGGTACATAAGGGTGCATTTCTATCTTTAAAATTAGTTTTATTTTCATTTATTTTATTGGAAGTACAAAAGTATATTGTGTTTAAATATTTCTAGCAGGTTACTGTAAGTACTTGGTAGTACCACTAACAAAATGCACAGCGCACCACTTTCTTGCTTTTGGTTCTAGATGAGTCACTTTCCAAGTCTGTTTGAAGTGAAAATATGCAGAAAAAGAAGAATCTAGCAACCAATGAAACCCAGACTCTATAATTTTCTAATTTTACATTCTGAAAGATTTTTTAAAGTTTTGAAAGGAACTACCAAATTGCTAATTTGAATAGTTTGCATGTTGCAAGTGTAGCAGGTGTGCTTTAAGAATATTTATTTTGTGATTCCACTTGCCATGACCATATTTGGGCCTTCTTTATTCTTTCCGTCCGCCATGCTGATTTGGGGGGGGGTGACGCATTTTTTTTCTTCCAGTCTGCATGAGTATTCACAGTGGTAGGTCACGCAAGTTAATGTGCTGATTTAATAAGGCCGCATTTCTTGTAAATGTTTGTTTCATATGTTATACTTGTGTAATTGTGACTTTAAGTCCCTCTGTAATGGACACATGTATGTTTTGTTAATTATTTTATTTCTTTAAGTGGTTTTCTTTGCATTAATTTTATCCTTTATCGTTTACAGTGTGTGTGCGCGCCTCGTGCATTGCTGCGCGCACTGCTTTAAATGCTGCACAAGTCCTCATAATCTGTTGTTTGTTTCTTCAGATAAAATAAAAGAGGATTGAAGGGACGAATTACAGTATCCCAGAGTGATTCTTAGTAATTAACACAACGCAGATAACACACCGCTACAACTGGTGCCGTGATCGTTGCTTCACTCTTCGTGGGACCAGACTGTTACACGCGAGTGAAGAGTTGCCGGGGTGATAGGCAAATGAGCGCGCCGCTGCAACTGACTTGAGTGGATGAGAGGTTCGCCATTTCGTGTATGATATGTGAACTGAAAGAGCTCTGATTACAAGAAACTTCCGAAGTTTTAAAGAGACTGAAATATTTTGATAATTTAAGTTAATTATATTTTAGATTTTTATTATTTTTATTTTATATTCACTGGAAAAAAATTCAGATATTTTAATGGTATTTTAATTTGTATATCAGAAACTAATATGGAGAGTTTTAATGGTCAGATGAATATGGGAAGAGGGAGGGGTGTACTGAGGTTCATCCAAGCACATCAGACAGGGGGGGCTGATAAAATTAGTCCATTTTCCTCAACCCCTATTCACACAAGACATGATAAAGTGATGACATCCACTGTGTCTCAGTCATGTGCTGTTTCTGATGATTCTGTGCATTTTTCTGATTTAAATGCTGTACCAGTGAATCTAATACATGACATAGTGAAACAGATAGGCAGCAGCATTGGCCAGAACATAATTACCTGTCTTGAATCTGGGGGGTTTGGCCAAAACAAGCAAACTGATAAAACTATTAACATGAGTGATATGTCAAAAGTCAGTTTAGTTGTTAAGCAAGATGTGAACGAGCCCCCGTTCTTCAGAGGTGATGGGGAAGAGAAAATTTGTGTTGATGAGTGGGTGGAGACAGTAACAGTGTGTTTAAGAAAACGTGAAGTGCCCTTGAAAGATCAAGCCGATGAAGTACTGACAAAATTAAAGGGCAAAGCGCGTGATGTAGTAAAGGTTGGACTGAGAAGTAACCCACTGATTGACCTCAGCGATGGTCCAAAGCCAATTTTTGACCTGCTCAAACAACACTGCAGTGATACTGTGTATTCATGCATGCCTTTGGCAGATTTTTATGCCACTTTGCCTTTGAAAAATGAGAAACCATTTGATTACTGGATTAGGCTGCATAATGCTGTTGATATTGCTGGTGAAGGACTAAAGAGACAAGGAAAAACTCTTGATGACCCTTTGCATGAGGTCACTGTAATGTTTATTCGGAACTGTCCTGATCCAGAGCTGACACTAATATTTAAGTGTAAGCCACTGGATGAATGGACTGCAGGTGATGTGCAAATTAGACTGGATGAGTATCAGAGGGAGAAAAAGCTCCTACAACGCAAGTCTAATGTACAAGTGAGTGGCATTGCGTGTCATGCCCAGTCAACTGACATTTTGTGTGCTCAAGGTATGGAGAAAAATGCAGCAGTAGCGCCATCTCAGGATACTGAGCGCTGTACTCAGGATCAGTCTTTGAGCCACATGATCAGGCTTTTAGAACGAGTTTTGGATCAGGGTTCTTGCCAGCTGGCAAAAAGAGTGAACAGACCTCAACATAAAGTACGAAGTGGTGTAACCAGACAAAATGTTGCATGCGAAGTATGTGGAGATGCAAGTCATGATACTTTTTCACATTGTCGAATTAACCGCTTGTGCTTTAACTGTCATGCCTCTGGCCACAGAGCATCAGCTTGTTCTGCCGGGACTGGCCCTAAACCAAAAGTTCAACAGTGTAGTCCCGACTCTGGTCAGTTGGGAAACTAGATGGCCCACATGAGGAGGGGACTAGTGGTGGGCCATGTATAATGTCCCCTGGTAGTGAGGATATTGATTTGGCATCTGTATATTCTGAGTTTTGTAGTACTGTTGACGACAAGACAAAAGTGATTTTTCAAAATGTTCAGAGACTTAACACAAATGATGAACTGTTCTTTACTGATGTTTTGGTACAGGATGTTGTTTTGCTTCAAGCCATGCTTGACAGTGGGTCTATGGCCTGTACTATGAGTACACAAGCTCTGTCCAAACTCATAGAAGCAAAAGTACTTACCTCAAATGACATATCTCCAACACTACTCACACTGATTGGCTGTGGTGGTCAGAAAACGAGCCCACTAGGAGTGTGTGACGTGCAAATGAAAGTGTTAGACAGCTCCTTTTCTGTACCTGCTTTAATTGTTGATGGGCAAAATGCTGACCTGATTTTGGGGAGTAATGTCATAAAACAGCGGTTCTCAACCGGTGGGGCGCACCCCCCCGGGGGGGCGCGGACACTCTCCCGGGGGGGCGCGAGTAGGCTACAGGATGGGAGGGGGAAAAAAAAAAAAAAAAACATTTTTATAACTACTGTCATAAAAAGTTATAGTTTTGTATATACATAACTCCTGAATAAAAATTAAAATGTGTTTGGACTGATTTAAAAAAAAGTTTTGAACAAATTTGATTGGTTTGTCGATAGTGAGCGCAAATGCAGGCGATAAGCGGTTTTATTAAGCGAGTCATTGAGTCGTTCATTCAAACGATTCGTTCAAACGGCCGATTCATCAAGAATGAGACAGATGTTTGTGAATGGGTCATTGAATCTTTGACTCAACCGATTCTTTCAAAACACTGAATCATTCAAAACACGATTGAGTGTTGCTGTGAGATGCGCTATGGCTGTGATCTTTGTTTGGATTCATCGGATCTATTTTCGCTGCTAAAATAGACCAGAACAGTCATTATTTCGTCTAAAATGTAAGTGACTTAATATTATTAACTTGTTTTTTGAACTGTCATATGAAAAGTGTCACATTTTCAATCGTGAGGAGATGGTAAATTAAGTGATGGTCAATTGTCAGCTCTCTTGGTCGTCAGGTCGTGTGATGTAGCCTATGTTGCTGAACTGTAGTCAAATGTTATAAATATAAAAACAACACATTTTGAAATTTAACTGCAGTATGTCAATTTAGTTTATTTGTGTGTGTGCTGCGCTCATATGTTTGATTTCTCCTCGAGAAGCTGCGCAAGCCTCAAAAGTTTAAGGTCCTTGCACCCTGACTGAGTCCGAAACTGTCATATTCGTTTTTTCATATCCATCATTTGGTGGCTCTCAATTGTCAAAACCCCTCAAAATATTTGCTACGGTTGCGAAAAATGCAGAAAATCGAACCATCCATCGGACGGAAGTTTCAGAACGAGTTTTGGATCAGGGTTCTTGCCAGCTGGCAAAAAGAGTGAACAGACCTCAACATAAAGTACGAAGTGGTGTAACCAGACAAAATGTTGCATGCGAAGTATGTGGAGATGCAAGTCATGATACTTTTTCACATTGTCGAATTAACCGCTTGTGCTTTAACTGTCATGCCTCTGGCCACAGAGCATCAGCTTGTTCTGCCGGGACTGGCCCTAAACCAAAAGTTCAACAGTGTAGTCCCGACTCTGGTCAGTTGGGAAACTAGATGGCCCACATGAGGAGGGGACTAGTGGTGGGCCATGTATAATGTCCCCTGGTAGTGAGGATATTGATTTGGCATCTGTATATTCTGAGTTTTGTAGTACTGTTGACGACAAGACAAAAGTGATTTTTCAAAATGTTCAGAGACTTAACATAAATGATGAACTGTTCTTTACTGATGTTTTGGTACAGGATGTTGTTTTGCAAAATTTTGAAATTTAACTGCAGTATGTCAATTTAGTTTATTTGTGTGTGTGCTGCGCTCATATGTTTGATTTCTCCTCGAGAAGCTGCAAAAGTATAAAACGTGAGGTCGTATTTAGTTTGTGTATATATATATATATATATATATATATATATATACGAATAAACTAGTCCTAATAGGCTACAGTTAAAGCTTTCCTTTAGTTTTTGTGAAATGCTCACACGCAGCCACGCACACACAAACATGTTTAAATACATTTATGTTGTTAATAAATAAATAACAATAAATTGTTGTAACAGCAATATCTCCCAAGTTTTGTTTTTCACTGTAAAAATGTCATGATTTGCCAATGCAAAGAGAGTACCGCCACCTTTTTCCCCCACTTCAAGCACTGATTATAACACAAACAAATCATCCTTCTGGCGACTTTTTTTTTGTCAAAAGCGACAAATCCAGCGACTTTTACTGGTGTTTTTGGAGACTTTTGTGGTATTTGGAGACTCGAAAACACGAATCACTCTGCAGTTAGGCCTAATGTGCTCAACGAGCAGCGGGAGCTGCCGTGAGCCCCTCTCCTGTCCAAAAGCACTCACAAGCGGTCAGTCTCTCAGTAGCCTCGTGCAGCAGTCCCAGCCTGCAGTCAGAGCAGAGTGGAGACGCACACCCCTCCGCTTCCAGGCTGCAAATGAAACGCGCATGCGCATGGTCGCCGCCGTTCCCGCCCTGGCTTACAGAGCGGGGTGTAAATGTAAATGTTCACTCACTCTCACACAAAAATAAATCACTGCATTTAAATTGACTCACGACATAGCTCTCCATTCACTCTAGTCTAGTCTCTTGCCAAGTTCGCTTGTGCCAGCTCTCGCTTGTCTGTTATCAATCTCGATTTACATAGGCCTTTACTACAAAACCCCAACAGTCTTTTTAAAGACTAAACCCACAAACATTATTTTTTAAGATTAAATCAAATCTCAGCCCTAGCCAGTAATTTTTTTTAACTGCTAGCTACTTAGCTAAAACTACCCACACGACTAAGACACACACACACACATACACACACACACACACAGACGAGGACTACAATCGTTAAGTATTAAAATAAAATCTGAATTGTCTGCAAAATAATTATTTTGTTCGTTTAATTAAAGTCCATGATTAGCCCCTGATACGTCTCTCAACATACACCACACACACGGTTACATATTGCCTAAACTTTATTAAAAACAAATAAAAATGGAGAAATTTCTTGTGAGGACCAACAAGCCAACTGACGCACCACCAGCTGCAAAAAAGCTTAGAAGGTACGATGAAGCATACCTGCAGTTTGGGTTTACAGTCACGGCTGATCTGAGACCTCAGTGTGTCGTGTGTGCCGAGGTGCTGGCAAACGACAGAATGAAGCCCTGCAAATTAAAAAGGCACCTCGAAACAAAGCATGCTGACATTAAAAATAAACCGGCTGAATATTTTAAAAGAAAGCTTGATGGCCTCCATCAGCAACAGGCAACCATTTCAGTGCACAGCACTGTGTCTAAACAGTGTTTGGAGGCATCGTATGTAGTGGCCAAAAGGATCGGTAAACTGGGTAAACCGCATACAATCGCTGAGACTCTCATTTTGCCGGCAGCACAAGACATGTGCAGAATAATGATAGGCGATAGTGCAGGAGCCAAACTCGGTGCAGTACCACTGTCCAATGACACAGTCGCTAGGAGAATTGTAGACATGTCCAATGATATCAGAGAGCAACTGATAGAGTTCGTAAAAAAGAGTCCTTACTACGTGCTGGAGCTGGACGAATCCACTGATATTGCTGGGCAGGCACAGCTCCTCACCTATGTCAGGTATCTGCGGGACAAGGCGATTGAGGATGATGTCCTGTTTTGCCGGCCTCTTCAGTCGCACACTACAGGAGAAGCCATTTTCAATGTCCTTGATATTTTTATCCGTGAAAATGCTTTGGCTTGGGACCGATGCGTTGGCCTATGCATGGATGGTGCTCAGGCAATGACGGGGCGTGAGCGTGGCCTAGCTGCTCGCGTTCAGCAAGTAGCTCCACTTGTGAAATGGACACATTGCATGGTCCATCGCGAAGCACTAGCTGCTAAAAAAATGCCGGTTCTCTTTGACTCCGTGCTGAACCAATCCGTGAAAATAATAAATCTCATCAAATCACGGCCGCTAAACTCTCGCTTGTTTGGGGTCCTCTGCCCGGAGATGGGGTCAGGGCACGAACAGCTGCTTCTGCACACTGAAGTTCGCTGGCTCTCCATGGGGTGGGTGTTACAGCGGTTGTATGAGCTGCGAGAGGAGGTGAAGTGGTTTTTGACAGAAATAAAATCAGATCTGGCGAAGCATCTGGACGACACTATGTGGCTTGCATCTCTGTCCTATTTGGTCGATATATTTGATCGCTTGAATGGCCTCAACCTGTCTTTGCAAGGCCGCGAAACTCATATTTTGCTCCTTGCAGGCAAAGTGCACGCCTTCACACAGAAACTAGAACTCTGGCATGGCCGCATCAGTCGAGGGAACTGCGACATGTTCCCCAGCCTTGCAGACTTTATCACTGATGCAGGCATGTCACACGATTTCTCCTCCCTATTTCAATCAGCGTCTGAGCACCTGTCAGCAATGAGAATACAATTTGCGGTGTACTTTAAAGAGGATTATTGCTCTTTTGCGTGGGTTCGAGATCTGTTTGTGTGCACAGCAAACGAGCTATCAGTTGATATGCAGGAACAGCTTATTGAGCTGAAGAGTGACAGTAGACTGAAGGAACTCTTTAGCTCCTGCCCTCTTTCGTCATTCTGGGCAGCATTGATGCAGGAATACCCTGAACTCTGTGACGTCGCCTTGAAGATTCTCCTTCCTTTCGCGTCGACATATTTGTGTGAGGCAGGATTCTGAAAAATGACTGCACTCAAAACGAAATACCGCAATCGTGCACAAATCGAGGATGATTTGAGGCTATGTTTATCAAACATTGAGGCAAGAATTGAGGATCTTTGCAAGGCAAAGCAGGCTCAGATCTCACATTAACATCACCTACCTGCAAGCTTCTGTAAAAAATGCAGATGATGCCTACATTAGGCCTAGTAATAATAACAATAATAAAGCATAAATTAATATCAGAGGTCTGGTGCCAATTCCCAATTATAGCAATAGCCTAGTAATGATAATAGGCCTACTGAATAATAATAATAATAATAACAACAACAACAACAACAAAGCATGTAACCTCATATAATTATATAGCAATAGCCTAGTAATGATGATAGGCCTACTACTACTCATAATAATAATAATAATAATAATAATAATGCCTGCAAGCTCACATTAGAAGTCTGGTGCTACTGCCAATTATAACAATAGCCTAGTAATGATAATAGGCCTACCTACCGCTACTGATGATAATAATAATGTGGGCCTAAAAATAATAGCCTAGGGCTGGCTATCTATCTATCTATCTATCTATCTATGGTGGTGGGGCGGGGGGCACTGGGGCCCCAACGGCAATGAACCAGCTTTTGGGGGGCCCAGCTTGCAAAAGGTTGAGAACCCCTGTCATAAAACATATCATTCATGACATGAAAATATCAAGTGATTTCTGGGGGAGGGTATCTGACTCACAGAGCAAAGATTCTGATACCAAAGCTTTGTTTCAACTTTTATGCAATGTTGAGTCATGGAAAGGGACGGAGCCGATTAATAAAGTAGGAACTGTAAAGCTGAAACATGCCGTCACTCTAGAGCCCATGAAAGAGCATATAGTGTGGGGAAAGTTAGTTAGTGACAAAATCCTATCAGCAGGTAGTACAATTGTTGTGGAATCCAGCACAGCGCGCACCGCGCCGAGAAATGTGTTGGTGGGTAGGATAGTTGTGTCTTTATGGGGGGATGGCAGTACGCCAGTCAAAATTATCAACCCATTGAACAAACCTGTCTGTCTAAAACGCAACTGCAAGCTGGCTGATGTGTACACCTGTATGGCTCTTGAGGACTTTGATGTTGACTGTCTTGGCATGTCTTATCAACTGATGAAAGATTTGGAGTGTAATGAATTGGAGATTGAAAGCCAGACAAAATGCAGTTCTGAGGAATGTGAGACTGGGAGTCGGCACTGTGCGCCACATGGTCTGGCTGGCCCAACGCTGTCTAGCTTGGGACTCCATGATGTCGATATAAGTTCAAATTCTTTGTCACCTTACTGGAGAGCGAGGTTGGCTGAACTGTTGATCAAGTATGAGTCGATTTTTTCGCGTCATGGACTGGACTGTGGTAGGGCCAAAGGCTTTGTTCACAGAATCTGTCTAAGTGATACTAAGCTTTTCAGGCTTCCATACAGAAGGTTGTCACCGTCTCACTATGAGAAGCTGCGAGAGGCCTTGGATGACATGGAGGAGCGTGACATAATCAGAAAGTCAATGAGTGATTATGCATCGCCTTTGGTGTTAGTCTGGAAAAGGAATGGTGATCTGCGACTGTGCACAGACTTTCGCTGGCTGAATGCGCGTACCGTCAAAGATGCACATCCTCTTCCGCATCAAGCGGATGCACTTGCAGCTCTAGGAGGTAACGCATTCTTTTCCACTATGGACTTAACATCAGGTTATTATAATGTGGAAGTGCATAAGAGTGACAGAAAATTCACTGCATTTACTACTCCGTTTGGTCTTTATGAATACAACAGGCTTCCGCAGGGCCTATGCAATAGTCCTGCGACGTTCATGAGGATGATGATGAACATATTTGGCGATCAGAACTTCATGAGCATGTTGTGCTATCTCGATGACATCCTTGTTTTTGCTCCTGATGAACAGCTTGCTTTGGAACGACTTGAGATGGTGTTCCACAGACTTCAAACTCACAATCTGAAGCTGTCTCAGAAGAAGTGTCATTTCATGAAGCCTTCTGTTAAGTTTCTTGGTCACATTGTGAGTAGTGAAGGCGTGACTACAGATCCTGAAAAGGTCAAAGCTATTGTTGACATCACAGAGCTGGATCTTATGGAAGATGGCACTGATATTCCATCACAAACAAAAATAAGGTCATTCCTGGGAATGGTAGTTTTCTACCAGCAGTATATCGAAGGCTGTTCTCGCATTGGTAGACCCCTCTTTGCACTGACATCAGGCACGAAGAAACCGAGGCACACCAAAGGACAGAAACGTGTGATGGCAGGAAGAAAACTTACCTCTTCCGATTGGACCCAGGAATGTCGAGATGACTTTAGTTCGCTGAAACAAGCTTTACTCGACAGAGTCACGTTGGCTCACCCAGATTTTAGTAGACCTTTCTTGCTGTCTGTTGATGCATCCAGTAATGGGCTTGGTGCAGTCCTTTCTCAGGTGGTGGCGGGTGTTGAAGTTGCTCGTCCCATAGCCTTTGCTAGCAAGTCACTTAATTATGCCCAATCAAAATATCCAGCACACAGGCTAGAGTTTTTTGCTCTCAAATGGGCAGTCTGTGACAAATTTAGTCACTGGCTCAAGGGTCAGCAGTTCTCCGTATGGACTGACAACAACCCACTGACCTACATTCTTACTAAACCCAAGTTGGATGCTTGTGAACAAAGATGGGTCGCAAAGCTTGCACCATATAATTTCAACATCAAATACATTCCGAGGTCTAAGAATGTAGTTGCAGATGCCCTCAGCCGTGAACCTTTTGTGCGACCCAGTGTGTTCCACCGACTTACCAGAGTGCCCTATGGTGCTCTCTTGGAGGAGTCTCGGGCTGTGAATGCAGAGAATGTCCAAGATGTGTTCCGCTGGTCGTGTCATCCTTTTGAGAAGCAAGCACAAGACAGGCCCTGTTCTGAAATTGAGATGAATAACGCTGCCTTATCCAGGCAGTCTGGTATTTCTCAGGAGAACATTTTTGCTGTTCTGCACAGCAGTAAAACACAGGAAAATCATGTTCAGCCATATGCTTACCTGCTTCCACAGTTACTTGGGTCAATCATACCATCTCGATTGTCAGAAGGTCCGGTTCTGTCAAAACAGGAGCTGACAGATTTACAACATGCTGATCCTGAACTGAACAGAGTGCTTTTCTTTGTGGAGCGTAAACGTAGGCCGTCTAGGAGAGAGAGGAACAAGGAGTCACCTAGTGTTCTTCGGTTTTTGAGAAACTGGAACAAACTGTCAGTAAGAACAGGTTTATTATATCGAGTCTCCAAAGATGTCATCACAAAGAAGAAGACTTTTCAGTTTATTGTGCCTGGTGCTCTCCGTGATGTAGTCCTCAAGGGAGTACATGATGAAGCTGGACATCAGGGGCAGCACAGAACACTCTATCTAACTAGACGTCGGTTTTACTGGCAAGGGTTGGAAAGGGATGTAAGGGAGTATGTCAGATGCTGCAGAAGATGCGTTGTCAGCAAGTCGCCAGAGCTCCACTTGAAAGTGTCAGGACATCAAGACCACTTGAGCTGGTTTGTGTGGATTTTTGGTCAGCTGAAGACTCGTCCAATAAGTCTCTGGATGTATTAGTCTTGACAGATCATTTTACTAAGCTGGCACAGGCTTACCTTTGTCCAAATCAATCCGCGAAGGTAGTTGCAAAGCAGCTATGGGACAACTTTTTCTGCGTTTATGGCTTTCCTGAACGAATACATTCAGATCAGGGAGCCAGTTTTGAAAGCAGTCTGATTTCTGAAATGCTTCAGCTTGCTGGTGTTCAGAAATCTCATACAACTCCATACCACCCAATGGGAAACGGGACTGTTGAGAGGTTCAACCGAACATTGGGGAACATGATTCGTGCCTTACCACCTAAAGCGAAGCACAGATGGCCTCAAATGTTGAAGTCTCTCACTTTTTGCTATAATGCAACAATACACGAGACAACCAGTTTCCCTCCATTCCAGTTGATGTTTGGTAGAACTCCCAGGTTGCCCGTCGACATGATGTTTGACTCTGTGCTGCTTGATGACCAGGTGGTCGACTATAAGCAGTATGTGCAGTCTTTCCGAGATGATCTTGCACAAGCGATGAAAGTGGCCCAATGTTCAGCTTCAAAACAACAGCAGAGGCAAGCAAACCTCTACAACAAAAGACAGAAAGGTGCTCCTGTGAACATTGGCGATAGAGTGCTGTTGGCCAATAGGGGCGAGCGTGGCAAGAGGAAAACCGCTGATAGATGGGAGAGTCACATCTACATAGTGACAGGAATGAACAATGAGGTTCACACGTTCCGTATCAGAAATTGTGTGACTGGAACTGAGAAAGTTGTTCATAGAAATCTCATCATGCCAGTGAACTTCCTACCTCTTCAGAACAAGTTATCAGAAGATAATTCTTCCTGGAATGTTGCCTCGAGTGAGTCAAGTCTGTCTGTGAGCGAAAATGCGGAGTTGAGATCGGCCATCAACGAATCAGATGAGAGAACTGTGGCGTGGGTGTCGGAACTCCCAGTTTCTGAAGTTGATCTTTCTGAGTCTCATTTTGCCCAGTTTATGGAAGATGAACAGTCTGTTGCCCTATCTGCATCTCATTCTACAAGCCTTGATGGTCAAATAGAATGTAGATCTTTGACATGTGAACCTGATGTTGAGAGGACCAGTAATCAGGCTGATGCGGAAGTATATACTGATACTGGAGCCACTGACAATTTACTGCTGTGTTCCAGAGCACCTTCAACTCAGGGTAGGTCATTAACTGTCAAAACCAGATGTGGGAGGGTGGTTAGACCAGTCATTAGACTGATCCAGAATATGCACCAGAAGGTTATGTCTGGGTTGTAGTATTTTTTTTTTTCTTCTGATGTTAGTAGAGGTATCCTATATGAGAATAATTAAAATGTGCATATCTGTGTTTGTAGTACCTTGAAGAGAGGGAATTAACGAGTGATCTAAAAGTAGATATGTTAATTATGAAATGCTGTGCGAAAATGACCACTAGATGTATGTAATATGTAACAGGCATGTTATACCTTTGAGTGTTGGGAGGCTTTGCAACCCTCTTACATTTCTAATTCTGATAAGAATAGTCTTAAGACTGGAGTTTAGTGTGTCACTTGATTTACAGTATTTTCTCTTGGTGCTGTAGAACAGATTTGGTTTCTCATACTGTCCTCTATGTGGTTTTATGTACCTGTTTTGTTTTGGGTGACTTTGTAGCATTTTGATATGTTATGTTTGTGTTCTTTTGTTTTGTCATGTACAAGTGGAAGTCGGTAGGGGGGGAATGTAGCAGGTGTGCTTTAAGAATATTTATTTTGTGATTCCACTTGCCATGACCATATTTGGGCCTTCTTTATTCTTTCCGTCCGCCATGCTAATTTGGGGGGGTGACGCATTTTTTTTTCTTCCCAGTCTGCATGAGTATTCACAGTGGTAGGTCACGCAAGTTAATGTGCTGATTTAATAAGGCCGCATTTCTTGTAAATGATTGTTTCATATGTTATACTTGTGTAATTGTGACTTTAAGTCCCTCTGTAATGGACACATGTATGTTTTGTTAATTATTTTATTTCTTTAAGTGGTTTTCTTTGCATTAATTTTATCCTTTATCATTTACAGTGTGTGTGCGCGCCTCGTGCATTGCTGCGCGCACTGCTTTAAATGCTGCACAAGTCCTCATAATCTGTTGTTTGTTTCTTCAGGTACATTAATTATTGTGTATGTTTTTAAAATGTGTTTTTGTAAAAGTTTATTTCCCAGTCTGCATGAGTATTCACAGTGTGTGTGTGCGCGCCTCGTGCATTGCTGCGCGCACTGCTTTAAATGCTGCACAAGTCCTCATAATCTGTTGTTTGTTTCTTCAGATAAAATAAAAGAGGATTGAAGGGACGAATTACAGTATCCCAGAGTGATTCTTAGTAATTAACACAACGCAGATAACACCGCTACACAAGGGTTATGAGAAAACCTATACTTTGCCATTTAAAGTAATTATTAAAATCAATACAATTAAAACTTATAATTATAACCAAATGTTATCATTAATTTGATGGCACACAATGCCAATTTGAACCCAACCAATTACAAACTGAAAAACAAATAATTTTGAAAATCATCCACATTCAAACTGAAGACGCGTAAATTAAAAGAAAATACAACAATACATAGACAGCTAGTTCTGGTCCACTAATCTGATTGGACAAGTGGTGTTCTGAGAGTGCTGTATTTAGTATAACAGCTCTGTTTTTATAACTCCACTTGTCTGTGTTTGTCTGTGTTTGCAACATTCCAATGTTAGTCTGTGTAGGTAGTCTGCTTTAGCTTCTTTATGAACTATTTTTGTTAACGGAAAATAAAGCAATAAGATAACTGGCCATATTGTGTCTAAAATGTAAAAGTAACTTGATTTTAACTTATTATTTAAGAGATGTTGTATAAAAAGCAATTTCACACTCGCAATTGTGCTGTTGTTCATATGATTTTGCTTCTACAAAATGTTTCTCAACTATTGTCTGAGGTTGTTGGTAGTCAGCTCATGCCAGAGTTCTTTAGGTGAGCGGTGAGGAAGAGAGGGTACTTTCTTCCACACCTGGACTGAAGACAGAGGTCATCTCTAGATCTGTTGGTTCACTTGAGTGCACACAGGGCAAAGTGTCACAGAGAGTGCATGGACAGTAGAAGAGTACAAAAAAGATGGAGGACTTACAATTTCGGAGGAAAGAAAAGATGCCACACTGAGTGCAGACAGACATTAGTCTAACAACAAGATTGTATCAAAAAGAATGAGAAAAGGGTGGCAGTGGATGGTGAAGTGGTGAAAATAGAGAGAAAGGGAGTGGTAAAAACAGAGTATCAGACCTGTTAAATAGAGCCTGTGTCATGTTACATCTTTTCCTAAACATGCAGGTTTCTGTGATTCCCAGAGCTGTTGTTATTTTTCAGTCAGTTTTTTACATTCACATTGCTTTATATTCTATTAGCCGAAAGAAGCGAACAATTGTTGTTTTTGTAGACGTTTAAATTTAGAAACCCCCAAAAATTATAATTCCATCATCATTTACTCACTCTTATGACTTTCTTCTGTTGAACAAGAACTGAGATATTTTGATGGAGATTTTATGTATTATATCTAAACAATGCAAGTCAATGGGGTCCAACACTTCCAAGATCCAAAAAGGACATAAAGGCAGCATAAAGGTATACTGTGCGATTCAATGGGTTTAATCAAATTCTACTTCTGAGGCGATACAAGTGGTTTTGGGAAAGAAACAGACCAAAATGTAACTCTTTTTCACTATAAAAAAGGTCCCAGTGTGAGCTCTCATACAACGATCAGTCACAACATTAAAACCACCTGCCTAAAATTGTGTAGGTCCCCCTCGTGCCGTCAAAACAGCACCAACCCGCATCTTAGAATAACATTCTGAGATTATATTCTTCTCACCACAATTGTTTACAGAGCGGTTATCTGAGTTACCATAGACTTTCTCAGTTCTAAGATTCTGGCCATTCTCTGTTGACCTCTCTCATCAACAAGGTGTTTCTGTCAACAGAACTGCCGCTCACTGGATGTATTTTGTTTTTGGCACCATTCAAAGTAAATTCTAGTGACTGTTGTGTGAGAAATTCCCAGAAGATCAGCGGTTACAGAAATATTCAAACCAGCACATCTGGCACCAACATTAGGCAGGTGGGTTATTTTGTGGCTGATCGGTGTATGTACTGTAGATCATAGATCTGTCACAGACTCTGTATGTGTTATTTTATTTTTTATTTTCTTTGTTACTCATATTTATTTTCTTTGGTCCTCTCATCAGTACAGAAAAGTTCTGTATAGTTCTGAATTCTTGATTTCTTCACTCTATGGATCTTAACTCAAACTGCTCAGCTCTACTCTGTAACCAGTCAATTACTGCTGACCCTCACAGCACCCTTCACCCTTCGTTTGTCTGCCAATCAACCTCCCTCATCCACAGGGTTTCCTGCTTCATCGCTGCCCCTTTCTCCCTCATCTGTACTTTATTTGCAATATACATATTTGTGAGACAGCTTGCAGTACCATGGTACAGTGATGATAGAGTATCACATGATAATATTGTGCAACTTTGGCATATAGATAGTTGACAAAATATTTTTTTTAAATTGACATGTCCTGCGAATGGACATGCTTATCTATTCATCTAAATCTATTGAAACTGAAGCTATTCCTAAATAATTTTTATGCAGGCCATTTTCATAGCCTCATAATAAATGTGAGGCAACATGGCACATTCATACCACTTCATCAGTCACGCTGCAGGAACACTTAAAATTAATTAGTAAAGGCAGAAATTAAATTACAATGGTTAAAAAACCTGCAAAAATATTGTGATCAAAAATATACACTTTCCCTAATACATTCATTTACTTTTCAACCTAAACTCTTGATGTTGTACTGAATGATACCATGACATTTGCAGTATTCCATAGATCTTCAAACTAGTTACTGTTACATGACAAAACATACTAATAAATACAGTCTATAGTACTATTTGTAATGATGTGCTGATGAGACGATGACGTGAAGATGATGTGGTGACTTGGCGTGAGCACTGGACTGTGGAGCAGAGACGGGCCATGACCGTGGAGCAGAGGCGGGCCTGGACCATGGAGCAGAGACGGGCCTGGACCATGGAGCTGAGTGTATTTTAACTGTTTTTGTCAGATGCAATTACAATGTGAATATGCCCCTGAATGTATCTACATTATATTTGTCAAAGTTCATCAACTCTACAATGGCTGCATTGTCCTGAGGGGGGTTTCTGTGAGACCACATTTGTTGAGATGTTCACAGGAGATTCCTGGGGTTCACACTTATAGTCTTGTCCCTATGGGGTATCATGTATGTTTACATAACACATTGCAATCAGTTATAAAGTTCCGACACACAGGAAGAACTTTGGGTTATGATTCAGAAGAGCTACGCTACACAATCTACATCAATAAATTATTTTCCCCAGAAGCACAAGGTCTGGCTTACTCTTCTTAATGTATTAGAAGAACTCAGATACATTGGCGAGCCTGATATCTGGTCAGCCAACTATAAGATATCACAGATGGTAGTAACATGATACATTTTTGTTAATGTTTTGTTGGTTCATTTGATCCGGCTATAGGCCTATGTTTTTTTTATCATGAGGCATTTACATTTATCTGTATACCATTAAGAGAGTAACATCCAGAGATCATTTAATGATTGTAGGATGAACACAGTAAAATGGCTTAAAATAGAATAAAAGCCAGGGAGAAACAAGGGAGAGAGATGACAGCAAATGCTGAACATACACAAACGGATGTGCAAACACTTATGAACAAGCATAGAAACAAACATAGACAAACCAGATCACATGAGATTCAATAACCAGTCCGAACAATCATCTACCCACTCATTTAGACCAGAAAGTGGGAAGGTGCTATGGCATATATCTTTTTAAATAAAAGTGATAAGAAGTGAATCACTTGAGTTTTGTAGGAAGAGCAGAAGTGATGGTAAAAAAGCGATGAAAGCTGTGACAATGGCTTATAAGTCTCTGGAGAGAAAAAGTGATGAAAGCATCTCGACGAAAACTCTCATCTCCCTGTCACCCACTCCCAGAACAATGTTCTTTACCATTCCCTCTGTTTCTTTATGCCCTTAATTTTCTCGACTCTCTACCAAAGACTTGCAGAAGAGATCTGAAAGCATTGAGACCTCTTGGGTGCCATTGGAATTGAAGCAGATTATAAAAACTTTAATAATGCTGGCTGTTTACGTAACCTCCGTTCTCTGATGGAGGGAACGAGACATTGTGTCGATGTAGTGACATTAGGGGTCGCTCTTGGGAGCCCCAAAACACCTCGGATCTTTGAGAAAAGGCCAATGAAAATTGGCAAGTGGAATTTGCATGCCACTCCCCCGGATATACGGGTATAAAAGAAGGATTGCCCACTCTCATTCAGACAAGGTCTCGGCCATTTCACCGGCTAGTACAGCATTGTGGCAAGAGGGACACAACGTCTCATTCCCTTCATCAGGGAACGGAGGTTACAATAGTAACCGAGATGTTCCCCTTCTGTCACTCACTTGACATTGTGTCGATGTATTGACACTAGGGGTCCCTTTAGAAAAACGCCACAACATCTGAACCATGTTGCCGATGCAGGTGCAAGCAAGCTGCTCCATGCATAATAGCAGGTGCATCAATCATAGCTTGGCCGGGCTCTCAGGATCATGTGAGAATCTACTGGTCCAAAATCCAGACATTTGTCACTGACGGAAAAAACTTGCAGGTCCCCAACCCTCTTGATGGAGATGAGCGCAATCGGGAGGGCCATCTTCAAGGAGAGGGCTTCCAGCTCGACTGACTCTAGCAGCTCAAAGGGGGCTCACGAAGGCCCAGGAGGAGATGATAAGGTTGTGATTCTCTAGGAACTCACCATCCACTGCGTCGTGGTGGGCCGCTATAGCAGCTACATATATCTTAAATGTGATGGGACTGTGTTCACGGGGCCCTGGCTACGAGTGCTTGGTGTCTGGTTGCCATGACAACAATGGTTGTGAACACCGATTATTTGACAAAATTTGTGAAAAAGGAGTGAGGAAATCACTCCTTTTTGACAATTTGCCAAACAAAAAGGAGAAGGAAACAAAAGATTTAACTCCCGGCCCTCCACTGGGAGATTGAGAGGTCTGATACCAGCTCTATAGCGGACATCTCACTCCCTGGGTCTTCTGTCTCTGCTGCGGGGAGCTCTACACTATGGCCAAGAGCTGGGCTTGGGCTGATGGGGAGCCACTTGGGCTTTCTCTATCGCAGGGGGGCGTCCTTGGCGAGCAGATGGGGTGCGGGATCTTGAGCTGCACTAAGGCAAGATGTGCTGGCCTCCAACTGCTTCTTCATCGCCAAGAACTGCTGGGCGAAGTCCTCAATGGTGTCACCAAAAAGTACAATCTGGGAGATAGACACGATGAGAAAGCATGCTTTGTCGGCGTCCCTCATCTTGACTAGATTCAGCCACAGGTTGCGCTCCTGGACCACCAAGGTGGACCTGCCCAAGTACTTGCGCCGTGACCTTCATCACCCGGTGGGCGAGATCGGTCTCCGAGGGCAGCTCCTGCATCACATGGGGATCAGAACTATCCACATGCAGTTATTTTAGTGCCTTGGCCTGGTGTACCTGCAGTAGGGCCATGGCATGCAGGGCAGAGGTGGCCTGTTCAGTGGCACTGTAGGCTTTGGTCGCCAGAGACAATGTAGTTGTGGCAGGGTGGAGGGCGTGACCGGGGCGTGATTACGCATGCCTGGTCCCGTTTAGGCTGATCAAGCCGCCAAGAGGGATAAAGGCCAATCGCAGAGAGCGGTGTGTCAGAGAGAGATCATTACGGACATGTCCATTGTCTTATGTGTTTGTATTTTGAGTTCTCCATTAAACTATGATTTCCTGTGTTCAGCCGGTTTCTCGCTTCTTCCTTCCCCGTGAACATGAACTGCTTTACATTGGTGCAGAGGCCTATAGCAGTCATATTCAGCTCACTGATAGTACAACCGTTTTGCTACGAAGAAAAAATATGAATGTGAGAGGGCATTTCTTATCCTTTTATACACATATTTCCAGCGGAGTGGTGTGCAAATTCCATTCACAAATTTTTATTGGCCTTTTCTCAAAGATCTGAGGTGTTTTTTGGGCTCCCCTAGAGTCACTACATCGACACAACATCGAGTGAGTGACAGAAAGGGGAACTTTAGTTTATCTTGAGAAAGACAAATGCAAGTGGACTATAGAAGTGAGTTGGTATGGACAATTTAATTATTCTTTATTGTGAGTTACATGAAATGACTGTCATTAAGTTTAAAGGGTTAGTTCACCCCCAAAAAAAATTATTCTGACACACAACAGATGTTAGGTAGAATGTTAATCTCGCTCACAATTCATTTTCATTGAATGGAAGAAGGTGCATAACAAGTCTAAATTCTGTCTAACATCTCCTTTTGTGTTTCATGGAAGAAAGAAGTCATACAAGTTTTAAACATCATGAGGGTGAGTAGATGAAGACAGAATTAAAATTTTTAGGTGAACTATCACTTTAACTTGAAACAATCAAACAAATAAATTCAGAAGATGTGTTTTATGGTACTGCTGTGACAGTAGCAATATGATTTTAAGAATGCTTCAAGTGCAGAAATTAGGCATTTAAGGGTCAATGGAGCCATTTTAAGTAGGCTATGAAAATAAATTAAATCCACAGCATAACCTGAAATTGTCACAGTCTGTCTCCCTCATGTTTTCCAAAGGACTCTTTTTGTGAAGGACTACATCTCCCAGAATCCAATGCCCTCATCACTTCCATCTGTTTCCAATCCTCCTCACCTGCCCTCCATTCTATCTTCAGTCATTGTTTGTTTATATACCCTCCTGTTTTGTTAATTCTTTCGTCAGTCCTTAAAGTGTTACGTTGATGTGTTACGTTTAATTATTATGTTGTGATGTCAGCTTTATAGTTTGTTCCACTCCAGTGTGTGTTAATAAATCATTGAAAGTATCTACTCCTGTGTCTCCTCTCTTATTCTTCCACTCCTAGAAACCAACGTTACAGAAGTAACCACATCACTAAATGGCAATTAATGTAAAAGAGAACTTATATTTTAAAGTAAAAGAAGGACACTACCTCATTCCCTGGTCAGATTCAAGCTTAAATCAAAACCAACAAACTGCACTTATGGCCCCATTCCAGACAACCAGAAAACAATTAGAAAAGAAGATAATAAGATAATAATAAAATAGTATATATTCTGATATATTTTGTAAGAAATAACATGTACAATCTGTATGTGTACATGCATTTGGGATACATAAAAGTCACCACTGCTGCACAGAAAATTAATTAATGGTATAGTAATCATTTGTAAGAACATATTACTAATTTCTCTTCAACAAATTAAATAGATAAAATAGGAGTCGGGAGCATTGACGATTCACAGGATGTGTAAAAATCTTGGTCTTACACATATTTGGAGACTTTTGAACCCATCTGGCAGGGACTATACATTTTTTTCATCAGTCCATAAGATTTACTCTAGAAAAGATTTTTTCTTGAAATCTAAGTCTCTTATTTCATCTGTTGTGGATTGCTCAATCATTTTAGTCTCAGATCATGCCCTGGTGAGTTTAGAGGTATTGCCACATATGGAGAAAAGTAAATCATATAGTTGGTGCTTTAATGTATCCCTTTTGCAAAATCCTGATTTCCAACAGATGTTAAAATCAGCCTGAAATCAATGTTTATATGAAGACCAACTGGTCCTCAGTATCTTCTGTGGGCGTGGATGGGAGGCACTTAAAGCACTTAAGTTCTTAGGGGTCGGATCATACAATATGCCTGATTCATCAAAAAAAATCCAAAGCACAAGAAGTCGTGGAGTTGGAAGGAAATATTAAAAGTACTGAGACAGAAATGATACACTGAATGTCGTCTGATGGCCTCTTTACTTTGATTGATATAATACTATTCTGTCACGGAAGGTGGAGTTTTGGTTATTTAGGGCAAGACAGTCATACTTTGAATGGGAGAACAAAGCAGGGAAACTTTGACTAGATATATAAAGCAGAGAGAATCCCTTTCTGCCATTCCCGCAGTGAAATCTGCTGATGGTGAAAAATTTACCTCGACCATTGATATTAATAATGCTTTTAAAGAATTCTATCTTTATCTCTATAGTTCCACGTCTTCGTCTATTGATGTAGGTTTTAGAAACTTTGTGGAACCATTGGATCTCTCTAAACTGATGACTGAGCAAAAAAAAAATGTATCTTGTTTCTGAGATAACCTTGGAGGAGCTTGACATGGTAATTAAGGCCCTACCTACAGACAAGGCTCCAAGGCCAGATGGTTTTTCCGCCAAGTTTTTAGATCGTATGCTATAGAACTGGCTCCACTTTGTTAGAAGTTTATACGGAATCATTAAAGAATGGAAAGCTCCGGCCAACCATGACAAAAGCCCAGATCAGTCTGATTCTTAAAAGGACAAAGATCCAACTGAGTGTAAGAGTTACTGTCCAATTTCCCTGATCCAACTAGATGTTAAACTCTTGTCAAAAATTCTGGCTAACCAATTAAGTAAAGTTATGATATCTCTTATACATATAGATCAGGTGGGGTTTAATCGGGACCATAGCTCTTCTGATAACATTAGGTGTTTCATCAATATCATGTTGTCAGTGCTGAATGATCAGACTCCGGTCGCTGCCAACTCACTTGACGCCAGAAAGGCATTTGATATGGTAGAATGGGATTACGTATGTTTTTAAGATTTTGGAAATATACGGGTTTGGCAAAACTTTTATTAGTTGGATAAAGTTACTTTATTGACACCCGGTAGCGGTGGTACAAACAAATTTATTAATTTCAGATTATTTTACTCTGGATAGGGGCACCTGGTAGGGTTACAATCTTTCCCCATTATTGTCCTGTCTTGCCATGGAACCATTAGCAGCTGTGATAAGAAAGGAAGATAATTTTCTAGGGGTGGTGGCGGGAGGTGTGGTGCATAATATTTTGCTTTATCCAGATGATTTTTGATTACTTGTCTCCAACCCCACTAGATCTATGCCTTGTCTCCACAGAATTATTAATTCCTTTTCTACGTTTTCAGGATATAGAATCAAATGGTCTAAATCCGAAGCTTTGGCTCTGACAGCATACTGACCAGTAACAGCTTTTCAGCTGGGCGCTTTCCAGTGGCCCAAACAGGGCATTAAGTATTTGGGCATTTTATTCCAAGCAAAATTGTGTGATTTAGTTAGAGTTCATTTTGACCCCTTAATAAAACAGTTTTCGAGTGATGTGCACAGATGGGCTTCATTACATTTATCTATGATTGGGAAAGTTAATAATATTACAATTAATTGTATTCCAAAATTCAACTACTTGCTACAATCTCTCCCTGTATATGTCCCCCTCTCTTATTTCAAGCAATTTGATAGTATAGCGAGGTCCTTCAATTGGAATGGTAAGCATCCTAGATTACATTTCAATAAGTTACATAGGCAATTGACAAAGGTGGGCTAGGCTTACCCAAGATTTTGTTTTATTATTATTATTAATATTTGGTCTCAGATATTCGGTCTCAGACATTTGGCTCAGTGGTCACTTTCACCTGAGAGAGAACTTCTATGGTTTTGTATAGAACAGGAAGTTATTGCCCCTATTTTGCCATTGCAAAGCCTTTCTATCAAACTAATCGGAGAAGTTAAGTTACACCACGTTATCTTGCATTTGCACTCTGTATGGACAAAAGTGTCCAGATTATTTAATTCAGACAATTATTTAAATGTTGCCTTGAGCATATGGCAGAATCCAAATTATGTATTAATAAGTCCCCTTTCTGCTGGACAGAGTGGATTGTGGGGGGGGGGGGGGGGGGGGGTAATAAACTCGGTGACCTATAAGAGTGGAGTGTTGAGATCCTTTGAAAATATGGTTCAACATTTTAGGATTTCCAGATCTCAGTTCTTTAGGTATTTACAGCTGCACCACCTGCTCTGTACTATTTTTGGGGGTAGTATACACCCCCCTAAAGCAGCAGATACTCTGATAGCAGTGATTACTGCATTGGGAAAAGGTCATGAGGCATCAGTGAATTACTCACTGCTAATTCAGAGTCTGGGGATTATGGGAAAAAGACCTAAATTTGGTATTGGAGGAGGGAGTGTGGGCTAGGATTCTAAAAAACATCAAGTCTACATCTAGAGGTGCAAGGGTGCGCCTTATGCAATTTAAGATTTTACATAGCTTCTATTGGACCCCCTCTAGATTGTATAGGCTGGGTCTTAAAGACACACCCACCTGCTGGCGTTGCCAATCAGAAGATGGAGACACAACTCATGTTTTTTGGTGGTCAAGTCAAGTCAAGTGGTTTTTATTGTCATTTAACCATATACAGTTAGTACAGTACACAGTGAAATGAGACAACGTTCCTCCAGGACCATGGTGCTAGTGCTACATAAAACATCATAGGACAAACACAGAACCACATGAGACTACACAGACTAAATAATATTTCTATATTAATAATATTTCACATAAAGTGCACGTGCAGAGACAGTGCAGCGCCGACCAGTACACATTTGTAATCGAGTAGTGCAAAAAGATGACACTTTCAAAAATGCTAAACGCAAACATAACATACTATGAAATAGTGTTCTATGGACATAGCAGTTATTGAGGTAGCAGCCAGGTATAAAGTGACAATGAATTAAAGTGCAACTCTGGACATGTGCAAAAGTTGGATGGTGAACAGGTGTGTGTGTGTGTGTGTGTGTGTCAGTCCAGTCCCTGAGTATTGAGGAGTCTGATGGCTTGGAGGAAGAAGCTGTTACACAGTCTGGTCATGAGGGCCTGAATGCTTCGGTACCTCTTGCCAGACAGCAGGAGGGTGAAGAGTTTGTGTGAGGGGTGTGTGGAGTCATCCACAATGCTGGTTGCTTTGCGGATGCAGCGTTTTATGTAAATGTATTTGATGGAGGGAAGAGAGACCCCTATGATCTTCTCAGCTGTTCTCACTATCCTCTGCAGGGCTTTGCAGTCCGAAACGGTTCAAGTCCCAAACCAGGCAGTGATGCAGCTTCTTAGGATGCTCTCAATAGTCCCGCTATAGAATGTAGTGAGGATGGGAGATGTGCTTTCCTCAGCCTTCGAAGAAAGTAGAGATGCTGCTGGGCTTTCTTGGTAATGGAGCTGATGTTGAGGGACCAGGTGAGGTTCTCCGCCAGGTGAACGCCAAGGAATTTGGTGCTTTTGACGATCTCCACAGAGGAGCCATCGATGTTCAGCAGAGAGTGTTCACTATGTGCTCTCCTGAATTCAACAAATATCTCTTGTTTTGTCCACATTCAGAGACAGTTTGTTGGCTCTACACCAGTCCGTTAGCCGCTGCACCTCCTCTCTGTATGCTGACTCGTCGTTCTTGCTGATGAGACCCACCACGGTTATTATTTAAAATTATTAAAAAATATTTTTTACATTCTGTAAATAGTGTTGCACCATTTATAAGAGAAAGATTGAGAAATACTAAAGAGGTGTGGCACAATTCCAAAAATGGATGAGGTATAGTGTGTGGAATGAGGTCGCAGGTCACTAAAGACCAGAGGTATCGTTTAAGGGTTATTTAGACTTAAGTGGTTCAGTCTTTTAATAACTGCACTTTTGTTATTGTAGCTTGCCCTGCCAGAAAGGGACATGCTGCCAATTCATTAAGTTTATAAGATAGTCATATTTATTACTTTTCCTTCTTCATTCTCTTGTTTGGGATTGAATAAATTGCATCTTTTGTGTTTCCTTAGATAAACAGGATTGTGCTTGAAATGAAGTGTTCAGCCATCAAAGCTGACAAAGGACGGCATGAATATTCTTGTCCTACATTATTTCAGTCTACGGGATGTGTGTAGCATACTTAAAATCAAGCAACAGCTCCTCACTGCAATGCTCCTCGCTGTAATGAGAATAATAATGATACTTTCCCAATAGTAATCAATTTGTTGTTTTTAATTATTTAATCATCTAATTACAGTTTACCTGGTACAATTTAATATGGATGTGTTTGTGTGTATGTGTCAAAGAAAATTGTTAAACAGATGACAAGAATGAAACAGTACTCCAGATTTCCAACTTCTGCTTTCATTATGGTGCTTGTAAAGGCATTGCTTATTTGTTACAAACATAAATGACACCTCAAATCATGTGCTTTGTTGAGGAGAGGTGTGCTACTTCTTTTCTAAGCAATCAGACTTACATTTTTCACCTGAAGGACGATAAAACAGGCAAGGAATCCCATAGACATCCATTGAAGGAGTGCACTATGACATGGGCCCATGAACATTCACGTAACAACCCCCTAGTAACTGCATAGAGATGCACCGAAAACCACTCTGAACACCTTTGCAATTCCCAGGCAACCACCCACAACAGCCTTGCATTGTGGCGGTGACTTTCACCAGACCAGCGCCATCACATTTCCTACAGAAAATGTCAAATTTTATGTTCTTTTTACTCTTTTAAACTTTATTTGGTCCAACTGACATTTTATTCATTCCCGATACATAAGGCTTTCAAACAAAGACAGGATATTTTTCTCCTTTATCTGTATTCTAATGAAAGTATTACCCTTTATAGTTTTCCACCTGAAATAGAACCCCTGGCCTAGAAATGAGATGCCTACAATACAATATCCTCCTCTCCACATGCAACTTAAATTAGGATGATACCTTTGAATCTCTTCTGAGGCTTGAGCATTACTTTTGGTCTTGAATTTGTACTTTGTATTGTTTTTTGTTGTATTGGTGTGTGTTGTTTTTTGCTGATCTGATTTGATGTTTTTTTTTATCTGAGCGAGAAGATAGCAGGTGTATGTGTTGCTCTAAGAAATGGATTGAGATGAATATAGATCAGTTTATATACATTCACAGTTTTACAGCAGTGTTCAGACAAGTATGAATTTATAAAGGAACATATGGTTGTTAAACATTATATGGGAAGAAAAGCCTCTTAATCATTTGTGGATCAATCAAGACACATTACTCATTATGGGTATAATTCACTCCAATTTCTTGAAGAAAGAGAGATCACTGTCCTTTAAGATGCATTAGATATTAAGACTTGTTTACAGAGACTACAATCAAGTTAGATTAGACATGGAGTGATTTTTAACTGGTGCTGACACTAAAAAGCCTCCAGCCGAGAAATAGTCAAAACAAGGAAAGAAGGCCAAAAGCAGGAAATATGAGGATTAGTACTTGGAATATGGCTTTACTCAGACCAGGGGTGGGGGGATCCACAACCACAGTGCCTGATTTGCAGTAAGGTATTTGCAAATGAGAGCCTTAAACCTTCTAAAATGCTAAGGCACTTGACGACTAAACGCAAATCGCTACTGACAAAGCCACCTGAGTTTTTCCAGCGAAATCGACATGAGTTACATGGTCAAAAATCACTCATGCAGAAAGCCGTTACAGTGAATGAGAGGGTTCTTCACGCCTCTTTTATTATTTCTCACTGGACTGCCAAATCTGGGAAGCCACACAATTTTGGTGAGAAGTTTTCCTTACTCATCACTAAAGAGACTGTTTCTGTTCCCCTTCTGTCACTCACTCGACGTTGTGTCAATGTAGTGACACTGGAGGTCTCTCTTGAGAGCCTTGGTTACCTCTTAACTTTCAGAAAAGGCCAATGAGAATTGGCGAACTGAATTTGCATGCCCCTCCCCCGGACATACGTGTATAAAACGAGGGAAGAGTGCATCTGTTCAGACAGATTTTTTTTTAGGAGCTGAGCGGTTGTGTTTCAGCGAGCTGAGTAAACTCACTACTGTTCCACTCACCTCTATGTATACACTGTAGGTGATATGGCGCATTTTCAGCGGCTTTTCTCTTCTTCTGCACGCTAGTGCAGACTACGCCCTGCGTGCTTTGACAGCCCTCTAAAAGAGTATATATTTCTAAAAGAGGACACATTGATGTTGAACGTATTTTTAAAGATGCATCATTCACAAGATGCCCTTCAGTCTTTGTGTCATTCCTGGATGCAGCCATTACCTCTCTGCTTCTGACGGCCATGGGCGTTGCCTCACATGTCTGGGCAGCGATCACACTGATGCAGCGTTTGTGGATGGTTAATGTTCTCACTGCGAGAACATAGTTGCGGTCGCAGCTTTCCTTCTTTCGGGGGAAAGCCACTCTAGCTGCCCCCGCATCGCACCTTCTACCCACGGGTATAGGGCCGGTGCGGCTGGTGCTGGAGGCAATTTCAGGAGCTTAACGGGCGTGGTTTCGCCGGGTAAATCCCTGTGGACCACCTGTTCCCCAGCACGCTCTTCTACCTTGTCTGGCTCCGAGATGAGACCGGCTCGCCTTACAGACAGTCTGATGTCTCTTTTGGAGCCCCCGAGCTGGATGAGAGTTTTGCTGTTGCATCGGAGAGCGTCTTGGCAGACTCTGACACTGATGACTCGTCTGGGCTAGCGCCTTCGGGAGTGCAGGCCCAGTCTGAGGCCAACGCAGAGTGTGGGATCCGAACACGTAGAATTTGGTAATATGGAACAGTTGGCTGGATGTATTGCTTACACATACCGCCTTTCCCCTCTCCTGAGGCAAAGACATGCACTCTACTCCCACAGTCAAGTCCACAAGTCACGGACCCTGGATGTCCTTCCTCCCTAGCCCTCTGGCTCCGAAGAAATTTGCATCCAGACCCACTGCAGGCACCGAGATGCCTGTACTGGAACAGGTGCTCCACAGGTACTGATTACTCCGGTAACCTCCTGTGATGTATTTTCCGCTATACGGTCCCCCTGTCAGTGGATCCTCATCTCTCTTGGGCAGAGTTCCCTCTGCACCCCGGTCGCAGTGTTTGTAGAGCTCCTCCCCGTCGAGGCAGGACATACCACCGCACCACCTCCATATGTGGCTGGTAAGCACATGTGACTTATTTGCCACATGTTAACCTCCCCTGTTGGGCAGGATGTGGTCTCTGTGGGGTCTTTTCCCCCTGAAAGAATAGGATAGGAAAAGAAAGCCTTCCCCGATGCGTGTTATAGCGTTAGATGGCCCCAGCCACATCCAACACTCTATGGAGAGAAAACATAGAGAGAGAAAAGGCTGAGGCTGGCGCGGCCTGCTCCCATGATAGTTATATCGCTTCCCCCCTCAGGGAAGTGGGGAACTACATGACGTATTTTGGGGCATTTGGGAAGCTTAAGTGCAGTCTGATGCGCCTGCTATTTTTGCATGTAGCAGCCTGCTTGCACCTGCATCAGCAGTCCACGTAATATGGTTCAGTGTTGTAGCATTTTTAGATAGGGACCCCTAGTGTCACTACATCGACACAACGTTGAGTGAGTGACAGAAGGGGAACGTCTTGGTTACTGTCATAACCTCCGTTCCCTGCACTCTGACGGTGCGTGGGCAATAACTGGTAAACACAGTGGATTTGTGACAAAAGTGTAGGCCATCGCTCCACTTGCAGTATGGATGCATTGCATGTTACATAGACAAGCTCTTGCTGCCAAGAAAATGCCACCCAATCTAAAACAAGTAATGGATGAAGCCGTCCGCACAGTCGCAATAAAACGTGATAAAACGAGTGCAACAAGCACACGACTTTTCAAAGTTCTCTGTCAAGAGATGGGTGCAGAACATCAGCAGATGCTGTTCCATAGTGAAGTACGGTGGCTTTCCATAAGAAAACTCAACTGTATGAGCTCTGATATGAGAAAAACTCTGCTAACTCTGGCCTACCAAGCTGACATTTTCAGCCAACTTAATGATCTAAACGCGGGACATCAGGGCAAATATACATCACTCTTCACTCTTTCTGATAAGATTGAAGCATGGATCAGATAACTGTCATTATGTTGAACACGCTTGGTCAATGATATCTTTGATGCTTCCTGTTACTGGATGATTTTCTGAATGGGAACACCTTGCTAAAACCCAACTTGCGGCCGATTATCGTGGCTCACCTAAATGACATGCAAATGCATTTCCGTGAGTATTTCCCTGAAAATCAAACCATGTCTGTAACAGAAGAGTAGATTAGAAACCCCTTTACAGAGACATCATTGACAGGAATGGCAATTGAATTGGAAGAGTCACTGGTTGACATGGCAACAGACATGGCCTTGAAGCATAGGTTCACAGAAAAGCCCCTGGTGGACATTTGGATATCCGTGCATGCTGAACACCAAGAACTGAGTAATATTGCTTTGAAAATACTTCTCACATTTGCATCGACCTATCTCTGTGAGATTGGTTTTTCAGCGTTAGTGTAACTGAAGAGCAAGTATAGAGCCAGACTGGTGGAAGAAGATAGTTTGCATCTTTTTCTCAGGCCTACTCAGCAACAACTGGACTGCCTCACATCCTCTATCCAAGCTCAACCATCAAACTGAGTGAGTAGTCATAAAACTATACATTCATGAAGACTGGGGGGGGCGACGACGATGACGACGACATATGTTTACATCACTGCTTTAAATGGACATATGTTTACATCACTAGAATATGTTAAAATGCATGTGATAATGGTAAAACATTCTGATGTCCTGGTTCAGCCTTACATAAAATGCTCTGTGTAAAGAACACCTGTCTTGAGGCAGACAGCTTTTTAGATTGATTCATTTAGCAAACGCTTTCATCCAAAGTGACTTACAAATGTGAATAATAAACGCAAAAGCTTCTTGAAAGTGTTTTTATAACACCAGTGAGTAGACAGCATCAAAGACTCTGGTTTAGGGATTAATGGTTATAACATAGTCCAATCAATATCTGGATACCTATCTTAGATTTCTGAACACCAAAGAAGGCTGATTTATCAGTCTTCCTTTTCTTTTTTTTCTTTTTTGGAGAGTTATAATTATATAATTCTGAGAGACATTTGAGTCATGAGTTGGATATGATTAATTTATTTTGCAAGCAGGTCTAGCTCTCAATCTCACACTGTGAGTAAACAGACTTCAAATAGATATTTCAAACTTTTCTCTGCTTTTCTACAATTGTACTGTCAGAGCCAGACAGTAATGAATCACATCATCACAAGGTTGAACTGTATACCAAAAACTAAACGGAATTCTAAGCTTCTGGAAACTTGAATTTTAATATTCAAATCCTGGAAGTGTGTCATATACCAGCCAATCACCTCAAACATCATGCACACTGCAGACTGACTAGAATCCACTTTCTCTCCATGTCCTTTTATTTTTGTGATGTTACATAATTGAAGGGTGTGAATAATTTATAATTCCCAGATTATCTTTTCAATGGTGTCGGCATCTAAAAGACAGAGAGGAAACTTTAATGACATCCCAGGCTCGGTGAAGCCATCTTTCACAGTCTCTTTCACTCCCCACAGAATATCAGCCCCCTGGCCTTAAATAGACAATATAGCAATATGTATGTGTCTGCATGAGACAAAAAAAAAAAAAAAAGTTGTAATCATGCATATGAGAGGAGCATACAGTATGTTTGTTTCAGTTTTGAGTGCTGCATTTACATAAAAAATACAAAAATCAAGACAAGGCTGAAGTCACTTGGTAAAATACATGGAATATCACACAAGACTTAATTAACACCTGGCTTTAGACAATGGGGGTTATGCGCAACAAACTTCCGTATTCCGTAAAACAGGTTGTATCGCTTCCGGTTATGAATGTTCTACACTGACATGGTACTGTTTTACTCAAGATGCCATTAGGAACTACCAAAGATGAGCATAATCGCTGTCTGTCATATATGCAGGTTGACATCTAAAACTCCTGCTACCAAAATGGATAAGGGATTAAGCTATATGCTTCCTCATACATATGCGACAATGAGGGTATGTAGTAATCCCGAACGGAAATGCTGTACAATATGTCACTAGCTAGCAAGCGCTAACATAAACTACCTAGTCTTATCTATGGATCTACGTAAGCACATTAACACATTGTTAATTTTTTCACCAGTATCAAATAAAGACAGGCTGACTTGTGCTGTCAGCATCAGGGCAGCCTGTCACAGGTCTATGAGGAAAAGTGAGAAGCCACACAGCCTGAGAGTAACGTTAGGGATGTTTGGGTGTTCTGTTCAAGTTCTCAGTTTTTATCAGGTCTTTCAGAGGTGGAATAAGAATAGATGAATCTGTGATCATGACCAAGACCCTTTGTTATCCTGAGACTTTTGGTAAATGCATGCACAATTATTCCAAGTTCATTGTTGTAGTTGTTTGTCTACTTGTTAAAAGACGAGGATTGTGAGGTCACTAGGGTATAGTTGACTGACTATAAATCCTTGATTTTTGAGTGCCACCTCTTATTCCATGTTATTCCTAATCAGGCCTCCCAAAATAAAAATCCCTCTATTACACACTATATTAGCAAATTCTGTTATTGTATTTATTGTATTAATGGCATTGCCAAACTTGCCCCAGCAACCTAACTAGACTGATACTCAAATCAATGTCACTGTTTGTAAAATGTCTCTCTATGTACTATTGTACAGATTGTTCTTCAGGATTTGGACCCGGTCATCCTCTAATCAAATCAGTGCTCGTGTTTAGCTGGAACTGCAGTGTGCAACCACATTGTTGCTTTGCTGTTTCAAACAGCACATTATTCAGAGCTTGATGTGCAGGTTGTGCCCCCTGTCCACTTCTGCACTGAGACAGAGCAGCAATGGCACAAACCCAGAACGTGTTGAGTAAGTATTGAGACACAACTCCTTTATAAGTGATATTAAAATACAAACAATAAGACAACTGTATTGGAAGCATGTTTTGTCAGTGCCACAGTCCAACTTGTAATGATCAGGAACATTAGATGCATTTTGTTTGCTCTCATTGTTTTGACACAGGCAGTCATAGGTAATATGTCACATACTTTGCCTGACTAGTTAGTATTTTGTGTTCTTTTTTCATTAAAATTTTCTTGTCTCTTAATATTGATTATTATATATATATATATATATATATATATATATATATATATATATATATATATATATATAAATTAGGGCTGTCAATTTAACGCGTTAATTCAGTGAGATTAATTTTACAAAAAATAGTGCGTTAAAAAAAATTACTCAATTAATCGCATGCCCACGGACCATAATAAGGAAGATTCCTGAGAAATGCAAGCTTGTAGTACCACCTGTTACTCCAGAGGGCAGTAAGTGAAATTTCAGCTGTATGAGCATAGCACAGTTTATACAGTGAAGAAAACACTTCAGTAGGCAGAACAACACAAACATGCGTTACGTTCTTGTGTTCAAAACACTTGAAGGAGTGCAAATGCAAACTAAGGGATCTCAAGATGTGTGTAAAGATTGAGTATTAAACTATATTTAACTTGACACAATGACCTAAACATTTTATGTTTATGATGCAACACACCCGAGACGTCTGACATAGGTGTAAATTGACGGGCCCTAAAACAAGCCCTCATAATAAATTTCCAACTGATTGACAAATTCACTTGTGAAATGGATTGCTGTGAACTGTATGCCTATGATTGACTTATGATCAATAATATGGTAGTAAACAATACATTGTATTCTAAAGACGCTTTTTGTATTGTCGTATCAATGATTAACTCTTCTGCTACAGGAATGTATAGTTTAATTATCTGAATATATATATATATATATATATATATATATATATATATATATATACAGTGAGGAAAATAAGTATTTGAACACCCTGCTATTTTGCAAGTTCTCCCACTTGGAAATCATGGAGGGGTCTGAAATTGTCATAGTAGGTGCATGTCCACTGTGAGAGACATAATCTAAAAAAAAAAAATCCAGAAATCACAATGTATGATTTTTTAACTATTTATTTGTATGATACAGCTGCAAATAAGTATTTGAACACCTGAGAAAATCAATGTTAATATTTGGTACAGTAGCCTTTGTTTGCAATTACAGAGGTCAAACGTTTCCTGTAGTTTTTCACCAGGTTTGCACACACTGCAGGAGGGATTTTGGCCCACTCCTCCACACAGATCTTCTCTAGATCAGTCAGGTTTCTGGGCTGTCGCTGAGAAACACGGAGTTTGAGCTCCCTCCAAAGATTCTCTATTGGGTTTAGGTCTGGAGACTGGCTAGGCCACGCCAGAACCTTGATATGCTTCTTACAGAGCCACTCCTTGGTTATCCTGGCTGTGTGCTTTGGGTCATTGTCATGTTGGAAGACCCAGCCTCGACCCATCTTCAATGCTCTAACTGAGGGAAGGAGGTTGTTCCCCAAAATCTCGCAATACATGGCCCCGGTCATCCTCTCCTTACAGTGCAGTCGCCCTGTCCCATGTGCAGAAAAACACCCCCAAAGCATGATGCTACCACCCCCATGCTTCACAGTATGGATGGTGTTCTTGGGATGGTACTCATCATTCTTCTTCCTCCAAACACAGTTAGTGGAATTATGACCAAAAAGTTCTATTTTGGTCTCATCTGACCACATGACTTTCTCCCATGACTCCTCTGGATCATCCAAATGGTCATTGGCAAACTTAAGACGGGCCTTGACATGTGCTGGTTTAAGCAGGGGAACCTTCCATGCATGATTTCAAACCATGACATCTTAGTGTATTACCAACAGTAACCTTGGAAACGGTGGTCCCAGCTCTTTTCAGGTCATTGACCAGCTCCTCCTGTGTAGTTCTGGGCTGATTTCTCACCTTTCTTAGGATCATTGAGACCCCACGAGGTGAGATCTTGCATGGAGCCCCAGTCCGAGGGAGATTGACAGTCATGTTTAGCTTCTTCCATTTTCTAATGATTGCTCCAACAGTGGACCTTTTTTCACCGTTTCACTGATTGTATGGGGTGGACAGGTGTCTTTATGCAGCTAACGACCTCAAACAGGTGCATCTAATTTAGGATAATAAATGGAGTGGAGGTGGACATTTTAAAGGCAGACTAACAGGTCTTTGAGGGTCAGAATTCTAGCTGATAGACATGTGTTCAAATACTTATTTGCAGCTGTATCATACAAATAAATAGTTAAAAAATCATATATTGCGATTTCTGGATTTTTTTTTTTAGATTATGTCTCTCACAGTGGACATGCACCTACGATGACAATTTCAGACCCCTCCATGATTTCCAAGTGGGAGAACTTGCAAAATAGCAGGGTGTTCAAATACTTATTTTCCTCACTGTATATATATATATATATATATATATATACTTTTTAAATATTTCAAGATAACTATGTATAATTATATATTGATATAAATATGTATAATCTTTATATATTGAGTTATTGTTATATGAGGTGCTTTCTCAGCAAATATTTGTATATCCGATTAAATGTGATTAATCACAATTAATTAATTCGATTAAAATTTGTAATCTATTGAGAGCCCTAATATATATACATATATTTATTTATTTTTATTATTTTTTTATTATTATTTTTTTTTCAGGGAGTGAAACCTGGGCCAATAAACAAAATGGTTATCACAAGACCAAGTCCCACATGGCTCATGGAAGGAGGAAACAGGTGAGTTAGAAAGCATCATGCAAGGTTACACAATCTACAGGGTCATAGGCAGTATGCTAAATGTTATTAATATATCACATGCTGCACTCAGTGGTATTTTTGAACACCCCTGTTGTACACTTATCGCAACTATTTCTCCAACACATTTACTTGTCAGTGCATGGCAATTGCTGTCTTTCACATTTTCACTATTACTGTCTTTTACAGAAGTACACTCTACAGGGTTTGGTTGGGGACCCACTTGACATCTCTTTACAGACTGGAGACACATACAAAGGCTTTGTGTATTGTCATGTAGCAGTCAAAGGCAATGACGAAGGCGAAGTGTAGGACAAATTGTCCATGGAGCACAGGGGCAAACAGGCAGTTCAAGGGGGCATCAGGGGCAAACTGGCAGTTCAAGTGGGCACCAGGGGCAAACAGGCAGTTCAAGAGGGCACCAGGGGAGCAGAAGAACAAGGTAAGGTCAGGGAGACCATAGCAGATCAGGAAGGTGGCCAGGAGACCAGAGCAAATCAGGCGGGTGGCCAGGAAACCAAGGAGACCAGGCAGACGTCCAGGAGACCAAGGGGACCAGAACAGATCAGACGGGCATCCAAGAAACCAAGGGGATGACCTCAAGGTGGGTACCGGGTCAGGAGGTCTGGGAGGCAGCTGTAGGACAGGGACTGGGTCAGGCGGCCTGGGAGACGGCCACAGGACAGGGACTGGGTCAGGTGGCCTGGGAGGTGGTCACAGGACAGGGACTGGGTCAGGAGGCCAGAGAGGCGGCCACAGGACAGGGACTGGGTGAGGAGGCCAGGGAGGCGGCCACAGGGCAGAGGCTGTGTCAGGAAGCCAGGGAGGCGGCTACAGGACAGGGACTGGTCAGGAGGCCAGGAAGGAGGCCACAGGGCAGGGACTGGGTCAGAAGGCCTGGGAGGAGGCCACAGGACAGGGAACAGGTCAGAAGGCCTGGGAGGAGGCCACAGGACAGGGACCGGGTCAGGAGGCCTGGGAGGAGGCCACAGGACAGGGAACGGGTCAAGAGGCCTGGAAGGAGGCCACAGGACAGGGAACGGGTCAGAAGGCCTGGGTGCCGCTATAGGAGGAATAACCAGTAACATGGACGTAATGTTTGAAGGAGGAGTCTCCAGGGGAGGAGCCGTGGAAGGCAGAGCCAAGGAGGACTCCGGGGGCGGAGCCGTGGAAGGCGGAGTCAAGGAGGAATCCGGGGGCGGAGATGTGGTAAGGAGGACTCCGGGGGAGGAGACGTGGAATGCGGAGCCAAGGAGGACTCCAGGGGCGGAGACGTGGAAGGCGGAGCCAAGGAGGGCTCAGGAGGTGGAGATGTGGAAGGCTCAGGAGGCGGAGACGTGGAAGGCAGAGCCAAGGAGGACTCTGAGGGCGGAGACGTGGAAGGCGGAGCCAAGGAGGGCTAAGGAGGCGGAGACGTGGATGGGTCAGGAGGAGGAGATGTGGAAGGCACTGGAGACGTGGAAGGCTCTGGAGGTGGAGCCGAGGGAGGCAGAGCCGTGGAAGGCGGCGCAGACAGAGCCGTGGAAGGCGGAGCAGCCGCAGGCAGAGCCGTGGAAGACTTTGAGGGTGGAGCAGAGGCAGGCAGAGCCGTGGAAGACTCTGGGGACGGAGCAGAGGCAGGCAGAGCCGTGGAAGACTCTGGGGGGCGGAGCAGAGGCAGGCAGAGCCGTGGAAGACTCTGGGGGTGGAGCAGAGGCAGGCTCGAGGATGACTTCAGTGGTCGTGAGCACTAACGGAGAGTGGGAAGAAGGTGCCCTCTTCCTTCTCTTTCTCCTTCGGCCAACAGGGAGCGTGGTTATGGGGACAGTCAAGGCTACAGGCGCTGGCTCTGGCTCGCTGACTGTGGAAGGTGTGGGCTCTGGCTCGCTGGCCGTGGCAGGCGTGGGCTCTGGCTCGCTGGCCGTGGCAGGCGTGGGCTCTGGCTCACTGGCTCGGAGACAGGGGCCATGGAAGGCTTGGCGGCGGCCATGTCGTGGAACTCTGGTTTGGTGGCGACCATGTCGTGGAACTCTGGTTTGGCGGCGGCCATGTCGTGGAACTCTGGTTTGGCGGCGGCCATGTCGTGGAACTCTGGTTTGGCGGCTATGTCGTGGAACACTGGTTTGGCGGCGGCCATGTCGTGGAACTCTGGTTCGGCGTCCACCTCTACCCCAGTGAACGTGGAACCAGTGATCAGCAGGGCGAGGTCAATATACTGAGCCATGTTGAGGGGACAGCGACCGCTAGGCATCAAAGAGGAGGTTGACTCAAATAGTCCATACCGAAAAATGTCCTTGAGGGCAACCTCATTGAAGTTCACATGGCACGCCAGAGCACAAAATTCCTCCACGTAATACTCCAGGGGTCGATTCCCCTGACGAAGACAAAAAAGCTGATCTGCTGGGTCCATAGTAGTAGGTCTAGTATTCTGTAACGTCGTGTAGCAGTCAAAGGCAATGACGAAGGCGAAGTGTAGGACCCAAGTGCAGATTTATTAACAAACAGTGATGATACAAGAACTAGGGGCGTGGAATACACTAGAAATAAACAGGAACTAGAAACTAGAAACTGGAAACTGGACTAAGAACAGGACATAACTAGGGCTCTGCTACACAAACTAACTACAAACAAACAGCAAGCTAACAACAATACTAGACACCAGACAATGGCAAACATCAGGGCTTAGATACATGGACATGGGGAAACATAGGCCAATGAACAAACAGAACTCAAAACAAGACAACAAGGCAATGAACTAAAATCAATGACAAACTAGAACTGATAACACAGTAATCAAACAATGAACCAATGAAAAGTCAAGACTGTTGATCAGTTAACAAGACAATAAACCAATGAGAAAAAGACACATGAACATGGAGGGAAAACAGGACATCACAAGACTAGGAAACATGAACTTAACAAGAATTTCAAAATAAAAGTACACAAACAAAAGACAACAGGGAATATGTGACACTTTGACATTATGGAGAAAATTTTAGTAGCAACTATGGGCATATGTGATAAGAAGACCCTTGTTGAGACAGCTTTTGGCTTCGCACAAAAGGGAAGTGTGCTCTCTTACCAGCAGCCTATATTGCCCACAAAGTCTGTCAACATGCACCAAGATCCTCCAACTTACTCACCGCTGCCTCTTGGGGAGGACAGGCTTTACCCAACAGAATGTGTGCATGTGTGCTCTGAAGAGGAGTACTTCCACCTTAAAAGCTTGATAGTCACACTGGACATGGCCTATAAGTTTGAGACCGCCACAAGAGAGCAGGCAGCAGAACAGGAGTGGCATCAGCTCTGTAGGTCTAGGATCACCTCCTCAGGTTTTAGAGAGGTGGATTTTGTCAGGGGAGTGAGTTCTGTAGAGTCTCATGCAGAAAGAATCCTAAAAGGAACAAGTTAGTCAGCTGTGACTTTTTAGTTAGAAAGGGTGGTCTGTAAACTTTGCAGGGCACTAGGTCATTGATTCTGAATCCTTTGTCCACCTTTACAGCCATATCGTTGTTCAAAAGAGGGATAATGCCAGATTGCCTGAACAATTCTTTGCCACTGACAGAACCAGAACACAGTGAGCAAGCAAAAGTAACAGCACCATGTGGTGACAAACCAATCATTCCTTTCAGGGTATTGTGGGATTTATACTGAGAAAACATCTCACACTGTAAGAGTAAAGCATCTGACATCTCAGCTCTGTACATTCAATAATGATTTAGGTGTACTTTATATGATTTATAACTCTGCATTGTGGCTCTAATTTCCTCAGGAGACATCCATATTTCAACGGCACCCAGTAAGGTGTACAAAAAAATTGACCCAAGTTTTGACAATCCTGCTGACAGAGAACTGATGAATGTTGAAGCGATCACCCAGATATTTCTCCTTCAGAACCAGCGACAGGCACATCAAGAACAGGAACAGTTCATCAATCAGAGGAAGGCAGGACAAGTCTTAGTTGTAATAATGATAATAATTGCCTGGTCATAATAAATGTATATATGTGTTTTTAATTAGACTGAAATAGATATTAGTGTTGTCTTGGGTGCCGATTAATCAGCAAGCTGCTTTTAAAAACAAAATGATGGTAACGCCATCAACACCAACGGGTTACACATGTTACATGCACTCACATGACATTACAGTAAATTATGAATAATTGCATGCAACTAACACTAAACCAAACCCTAATTCTAATCCTAACCCTATAGTAAGTGCATGTTGTTAAATAATATATTTCAGTACTTAACTGTATAATTACACTGTAACAAGGACATCTTAAAATAAAATGTAGCCAAATTATGTAGTGTGAGCTATGCCTACCGGTTGGCGAGGTGGATCAGCTTCCTTGTCTGGAGCAGCTGTTGTGCTGGAAGTGGATGTCCGTGTACCAACACGCACAATTCTCCAAGTTGCTGGTTCAATCTTTCTCAAAAATGCATGTAGATGACGTTAGCTGGCAAATCTAAAAGAGTGAAAGAAAATTATTTATTATCTTCAATGCATACCCCATTATTGATGTTAGCCCTGGTAGATCTTGCCAACAGGCTGTGGCATTACACTGGCCTGTTAGAATGAGTTGCAGCATGATCTAAAAAATATTATATTTGTAGTTCTATGTGTTCATGTAAATCTTATCTTGCTTTTATTTATTGACTTTAGTATGGCCCTGTGTTCATAGGGTTCTCCTTATAAAAGAGTTGCTCTCATTGGTCACCCAGTATAAATAAAGGTTATTGAATGAATGAATTAGTGATTGAACAAATGAACGAATTAATGAATTAATGTGAACACAATCTAGGTTTGCAACAAAGTCATTACCACAGGGGTATGTGTGATAAATATCATATGACAAAATACATACCTGGTATAGAATCTGATGTCATCGTCCAATGCTGAAAACTTCTCCAAGCCAAATGATTGCTTCAGTGTAACCTCTTCCAGCCTCTTTCACAGTTCTTCTATCACCTGCTCTTGCACTTCTTTCTATTTTCACACATGCACATCCAAAGCTGTTGGTTCTGGTTTGGCATCATAATCGTGGCACTGAAGCAAAACTTCAATGCACATATTTTCCTCTTCAGTTACTACATCCTCTGGCCATTGTGTTCTCTCCCAAGATGCTTGGTCTGGCTGCCAGTAGAGATAGGTCATTCCAGGCAAACACAACGGGCACATCCCCCTCTTTTAAGCATCGTCGCCCACCGTGAATGACATCCATGGAGATGAAATATCTACTACAGACTGTCGTGGTCCTCTTAATTACCAAATTCTCACGTCTCACATTACGCATCCATATTTTTCTTAACGTTTCATCCTTTGGGAAGTGGTGGAAACTTAAGGTGGAATTGAACTTCTCTGACATCACGGATTTTCCCGCTTCTGGTACTTTATCAGTTTTGACAAAGACATTATCTTCTCAGTAATATTCAGATATTAAAAAGAAAATGAAACACAAACAATAATCTGAATAATAATAACTATAGTACGAACTAGCTAGGTTAGCGGATTAGTTACTTTTCCGGCAAGCGAATGTGGTGAGACCAGTTTTCCGGTTTGGTCATGTGACGTTCGACATATACCCTATACTGCCAGTTAGACACAGACTGTCACTAGTGGTGGCAGTGATGGAATCTTGTGGCCAATTAAATATTTATCAAAATGAAATACAATGAATATCTCCCCAAATAAATGTGGCTTCCTTTCCATCTTTTTTGTTTTCTGTACACTGAATCTTTTAGATCCATCCAGTTTTTAGGTGAGGAGGGACAGAATGGGTTGAAGGCTTTGCTCTTGCACTACTTGACCAACTGAAGTTTTATTGTGCTTAGATCTGTCACTTCAAAAAGCACCACTGACATCATGGCATCTGGGCTCAGCATCTCCAGTCTGCTTTACAATGGCTAGGCTACTGAACATTCTTGAAATCTTATAGAGTAAATGTATAGAATACTGTGGAGGTGAGGGCATGGTCGAGCGCCCGTCTGGGGAGAGAGAAAGTGGTAAGGACATCCACCTGAGATGAATTGTGACTAATTACCATCTCTATGTTCACAGTGAGAGTTGGGCGAGATAAAAAGGTATGGCCAGTTCACATAAAGTAGAGAGGGACAGACAGACCAGATTCTTCATGTCTGACCCCTGAGAGTCTTGTGTTGTGTGAAGCTGAAAAGCTGACTGTTTATTTGAGTGACGCTGAAAAACTGTCTTGTGTTTTGAGTGAAGCTGTACAGTGATTGTTGGTTATTTGTGAATAAAACTCACGTGAACTGTGGAAACCGGTTCCCACTTTCTCTTTTATCTGCACAACCTGAGCCTTTGTTACAAATACGGATTCTGAAATTACATTTTACTATTGTTTTTCTATTTGTAAAAAAAAACTGCAATTTTACATAACAGAATTTCTTAATTATAGTACATTATCATTCTAGAACTAATCTTTTTAGTTAATTAACTAATGACAACCTAAACCTAAGCCAAGTTCCAACTTTTTTATCAAAATATAAATATAAGAAAAGATGGAGCCAGGGAGGAGTGGGGATTGTGGTAACTTACTGTTTCATGGTAAATGCTTATATTGCAATATTAAGGCTCTGTGACTAACAATCATAGTCCATAGGTATAAAACAATTTCGCCTGATGTACAGGGAATACAGTACCTAAGAATTATCATGCACTTGCCTGGGGTATCATTAATCACATTTTATCTTGTAAAAACACATGACAAGCACATGTGCTATGACATTTAATGCCACCCCCACTAACACAGCCAAGAAATTCTGGGCATCCCTTCTCTTAGTCTTAGACTGACATGCCATTATTTAAATTAATTTCTAACCACGACAGTTATTTTTTTATGATATATCACTGATAACCCCACCTTTAAACAGCACATAATGACAGCGCTTTCACTTTGCATGTCCTTTAGACTGCTTTCTGGCAATAGAGTCCAGGTATTTAGCCGTTAAGCCAAAAGTTGTGCGAGATGATGGCATATGTGACACTATCCTTGTCTCATCTACCCTGTTGAAAAGAGCAGCATTTGTTGAGAAGAAAAAAAAAAACATAAAAGGTGTCACCGTGAGCGGCACCCCGACCCCAGGAACCAATCGTCAAGCCACAAGTGCTCAGGGGCAGGCAGTAGATTCCACTCTAGTTTGACACTCGCGGCAGCCCAGACAAGCATGGCGGTCAGCTCCGCGTTGGCCTCAGACTGGGCCGGCACACCCGAAGGCGCTAGCCCAATCGAGTCCTCGGCATCCGACATCACCACGGCGCTCTCAGATGCAGCAGTCAAAAGCTCATCCATCTCGCTCCAAAAAGAGACATTAGGCTGGCACTGAGGCGAGCTGCCTATCTTGTCCCAGAACTGGACAGGAACAAACAAGTGTGCTGGGAAAGCAAGATCTCGAGATTTATTTGTCTCACACCAGTTTCTTCATTGGCACACCCTTTCAGAGCTGGTATCATCTCTACAAGGACATTGTATATAAGAGTTCCATTTAGAAACAAGGCTTTACATTTTTTATACTTGGTGGAATTAAAAAAACACAAGGGTACATCTGGCAACACTTTGGCTTGCTTCTTTTCAATTGTCAGATCTCTGCTGTCATATTTGACCCTGCGTTGAAACACCAGTATTGTCATTCCCAGGCTGATTCATAGAGCATGAAATAGTGACATCAGCCTTGGTTTAATTTGTGTAGTATGAAGGCGGCACAGACGCTGAACTCTTAACCTGCTCCTTAAGGATTAGAAATCCAGCTTTGCTTGCACAAATGCCTTCAGAGCACCAACATAAAACAGTTATTTGGAAATTATTTGCTTGTCACACTCAGATGGTGTAGGGATGCCTATAATCTGCTGAAAGATGTTGTATTAAGGCTTGTCAAAGCCTGTCATATTTATTCTTGTGATGGTCAAGCACAAAGGGTGCCGTAGACTCTGGGAATTGATCTATACTGATGTATTTGCCCACACTGTGTACCTAGAGACTATGACCATTGCCCTTTTTATCAAAGCCATTTATACACACATAGACACACATTCATACATGAACATTAGGGGGAGACTTGCGAAATCTGTAATGTAATGCAATCAACATGTTTCAATGTATATATTAAATACCCACTCAAAATAGGACACAAACTGACACAAACATAGTCAGGACAGAATAGAATTTTCATAGGTATAATAAAGCACTGAGACAGCTGATGTCATTAAAGGGTTTTCTTTCACATTGTGTGGCGTAGATTCGGTGGCATTTTTCTCAAGTCTTTGAATGCCTGATTCTGACTGTCAGAGTGAATACCTTTTACTAGCATGCTTGTGATCTGACCTGTGTAACAATAAGGAGGATCTGAAGAGACAGATATTGGCTATGTTCGGAATAGAATACTGGCTTACTGTGCAGTATATACTGTCTACTATTTTTTTATCTGTATGCAGTATGCAACGCGATGACCTCTACATTATTATATGCAATTTTTTAGTGTGAGTAGTGTGTTCAGGCTGAAAATACAAGTACCCAGATGATGTTCATTGTCATGTTCTCTGTTGTCTTTTGTTTTTTGTGTTTTTATGTTGAAGTTTCCTGTTTAGTTCCTGTTTCCTGTAGTTGTCATGTTCTCTGTTGTCTTTTGTTTTGTGCTTTTATGTTGAAGTTTCCTGTTTAGTTCCTGTTTCCTGTTTGGTTTTTGTAGTCCTTTGTAGTTCTGTTTTTTGATTGGTTTTCCCCTGATTGTTTCCCATGCCCTGATTGTTTCCCCAGGTGTTTCTAGTTTTCCCTTGTGTATTTAAGCCCTTGTTTCCTTCCTGTCCAGTTGTCTGTTATTTCATGTTTTTGTTTAGCGTTACTTTCTCTGTGGATTTCGTTATTCCTAGTGTTCTTGTTTTTTGATTTAATAAAAGCTGCACATAGATCCTCTCCCGTTTCTGGACCTTACAGAATAACAGACCGCCAAACATGGATCTAGCAGTTATTTTTCTCCAGCTGAGCCAAGCGAACCTCCCTATAACAGAATACTCCCGTCTGTTTTGCACCGTTGCCCGATGCACTAGTTTTCCTGATAGGCACTTCAAGTCCATTTTCCAGCTCGGCCTCCTGGCCCGTGGATGGATAGAGTTGCCTGAGACTGGTGATCACACGTGGGAGAGGTATGTAAACTTGGTTTTGGAGACGTTTGCCCCTGTGGGTACCTCCAACGAGCCCTCGCCTGCCACGGACAACAAGCTCACGCCTGCCACGGCCAACGAGCCAACGCCCACGCCTGCCACGGCCAACGAGCCAACGCCCACGCCTGCCACGGCCAACGCGTTGCCTGCCCCGTCCGTCCCAGCCCCAGCGTTGCCTGCCCCGTCCGTCCCAGCCCCAGCGTTGCCTGCCCCGTCCGTCCCAGCGCCAGCGTTGCCTGCCCCGTCCGTCCCAGCGCCAGCGTTGCCTGCCCCGTCCGTCCCAGCGCCAGCGTTGCCTGCCCCGTCCGTCCCAGCGCCAGCGTTGCCTGCCCCGTCCGTCCCAGCGCCAGCGTTGCCAGCCCCGTCCGTCCCAGCGCCAGCGTTGCCAGCCTCGTCTGCCAGGAAGAGGAGGAGAAGAGGAAGGGTTTCTGCTCACCAGTCTCCACCCTCCACGGCCCCATCCTCAGAGCCAAAGCCAGAGCCAGCGCCTGTAGCCTCGACCGTCCAAGAGCCAGAGCCAGCGCCTGTAGCCTCGACCGTCCAAGAGCCAGAGCCAGCGCCTGTAGCCTCGACCGTCCAAGAGCCAGAGCCAGCGCCTGTAGCCTCGACCGTCCAAGAGCCAGAGCCAGCGCCTGTAGCCTCGACCGTCCAAGAGCCAGAGCCAGTGCCTGTAGCCTCGACCGTCCCAGAGCCAGAGCCAGTGCCTGTAGCCTCGACCGTCCCAGAGCCAGAGCCAGTGCCTGTAGCCTCGACCGTCCCAGAGCCAGAGCCAGTGCCTGTAGCCTCAACCGTCCCAGAGCCAGAGCCAGTGCCTGTAGCCTCGACCATCCCAGAGCCAGTGCCTGTAGCCTCGACCATCCCAGAGCCAGAGCCAGTGTCGGTAGCCTCGATCGTCTGGAGGAGGAGGTGGAGAAGAAAGTATCCCAGAGCTCCCGAACTTCCCAGAGCTCCGCCTCCCGAGCCTCCCAGTGCTCTGCTTCCCAGTGCTCCGCCTCCCGAGCTTCCCAGTGCTCTGCCTCCCAGTGCTCTGCTTCCCGAGCCTCCCAGTGCTCTGCCTCCCAGTGCTCTGCCTCCCAGTGCTCTGCCTCCCAGTGCTCTGCCTCCCAGTGCTCTGCCTCCCAGTGCTCTGCCTCCCAGTGCTCTGCCTCCCAGTGCTCTGCCTCCCGAGCTTCCCAGAGCTCTGCCTCCCGAGCCTCCCAGTGCTCTGCTTCCCAGTGCTCCGCCCTCCGAGCCTCCCAGTGCTCTGCTTCCCAGAGCTCCGCCTCCCGAGCTTCCCAGAGCTCCGCCTCCCGAGCTTCCCAGTGCTCCGCCTCACGAGCCACCCAGTACTCCGCCTCTCGGGCCTACCAGGCCTCAGCCTCTTGAGCTTCCCAGGTCTCCGCCTCCAGGGCCTTCCTCTACTCCGGAGCCTTCCTCGCCTCCAGTGCCCTCTGCGGCTCCGCCTCCTGAACCTTCCATGGCTCCGCCACCTATGGCTCCGCCTACCATGGCACCGCCCCTGGAGTCCTCCTCGACTCCTCCCTGGCCTTCTGACCCTGTCTCGTGGCCTCCTCCCTGGCCTTCTGACCCTGTCTCGTGGCCTCCTCTCAGGCCTTCTGACCCAGTCCTGTGGCCCTCTCCTTGGCCTCCTGACCCTGTCCCAGTCCTGTGGCCCTCTCCTTGGCCTCCTGACCCTGTCCTGTGGCCTCCTCTCAGGCCTCCTGACCCTGTCCTAGCCCTGTGGCCATCCCCTAGACCTCCTGACCCTGTCCTAGCCCTGAGGCCATCCCCTAGACCTCCTGACCCTGTCCTAGCCCTGTGGCCATCCCCTAGACCCCCTGACCCGATCCCTGCCCTATGGCCGCCTCCCTGGCCACCTGACCCGGTCCCTGCCCTACGGCCACCTCCCCGGCCTCCAGACCCCTCGTGTCCCCTTGAACTGCCTATTTGCCCCTGGTGCCCCCCTGGACTATCTGTTTACCTTGTGCTCTATGGACAATGTTTTTTTTTTTTTTTGTTTGTTTTTTTTGTTTTTGGAGCGTCTGGAATCCACTCCTTAAAGGGGGGGCTCTGTCATGTTCTCTGTTGTCTTTTGTTTTGTGCTTTTATGTTGAAGTTTCCTGTTTGGTTTTTGTAGTCCTTTGTAGTTCTGTTTTTTGATTGGTTTTCCCCTGATTGTTTCCCATGCCCTGATTGTTTCCCCAGGTGTTTCTAGTTTTCCCTTGTGTATTTAAGCCCTTGTTTCCTTCCTGTCCAGTTGTCTGTTATTTCATGTTTTTGTTTAGCGTTACTTTCTCTGTGGATTTCGTTATTCCTAGTGTTCTTGTTTTTTGATTTAATAAAAGCTGCACATAGATCCTCTCCCGTTTCTGGACCTTACATACATCATGTGGTTGTGGCATGTCCTACATAGAGGAAGGCGCAGGGTTACTTGGCAGCAGAGTATGTGAGCAGAGCGAACATTAACAGACCTTAATGCAATAATTCACCACATGTTAAGGATTACAGTGTTAAACGCTATTGCCATGAATGAAAGATGGAATTTCTGATAAAACCAGAAAGAATGTGGTAAAAAAAAATACTAATTTAAAATCTAGCAGCACTTGTTAATGTTCAACCTCCAGCGCGAAGGTTACTTTCGCACTGTTTTCGTGCTCCCTATTATTGAGTTAAGCTTGCGGTAATGCTTGACTTACCTACTGTACATTCTTGTGTCTCCTCTCTTTATTCTTAAGTCAACTGGCATATAGTGAAAATTATGGGGTGGTGAAAAAGAACACGAGTGGGAAGGGGATTGCCACGATCAAAGGTTTGTTGTGAAATTCTGATAAAAAACATGATAATCCATTCACATATGGAGGAAAAAATCTAAAGGTCAGTAATATATATATCATATCATCATTCTAATCTAACGCATCTCAATCATAACTGTAGGCTATTATGTTCCACATTAAATAGAATTAAACTTTTAACGAAACAAAACACCAACTGAACTAATCAATATGTTAATATTGCATATTCTAACTTTAATCGATTACCATCTCAATTTATTTTAGTGCCGTGGGCAAATTTATGCGTTATACAGTTGCTGATGAAGAAGCTCAGCAAATGAGAAAAGAGTAAAAAAAAAAAACATTCTGAGATTGTATTTTTTTTTTTTCTGTTCACAGAATTATAGGGCAAAGTTAATTAAAAGAAGTGCAATAATTAAGCAATATCACACGAGCAAGAGTGCAATATGGCCCTACATCAGCACTGCTGTGATTACCTACGGCACTCGGCCTGTGGCCTTGTGCCAGCGGCCGAATCACAGCAGTGCTGATGTAGGGCCATATCGCACTCTTGCTCGTGTGATATTGCTTATATACAACAGTTCAATGAACAAGTCCATTTAAAAAAATTAGGAAAAACTGAGTACAGTCATAAAAACGCATTTGTACATGGAACTACTTTCTTACGTGACGGATCAGATTCTGCCATTGCTGGTTCAAAACAAATGATGTGTCCAAGCCTTCGTTAGTAAATAAAAAATGTCACTTCAGAAATAGTATCACGACTTGTGCTGTTTCTAACAAGTCATTGGATAAACAAGGATAGACAGATGTGTGTGTGTGTGTGTCTGTGTGTGTGTGTGTGTGTGTGTGAGAGAGAGAGAGAGAGAGAGAGACAGCGAGAGAGAGAGAGATGGAGCGTGTGTGATTACCTGTTGCAACACCCAAGCAGAGATGCTGTCAGCTTTCTGTAGATCAGCTTTCTCAGTGGAAAATAGACACCCAAGCAGGAGTATTCCTCCCTATTTCGCGGTAGCCGGTCCGCAAGAGTCATTCACTATAGAAACAGTGATGTCCTCTGCCATTTTAAACAGTATGTTTCCAATGTGAAAACTCCGATAAAAGGTATGCACCTTGAGTTCTGTAATAAATCAGTTGTGTCTCTCAGCTGTGATAAGCCTTAATCCTGAAGTTGTCAGTTAAAAGCTGTTTAAAGCTATTTCTTAGCTTTGGTAATGTATTAGTAATACAAGCGATCACGGAGCGCTGTTCTATGTAAACAATGACTAACGGATTCACTTTACGTCACGAACTGGCTCATATTACACACAAAAATTATCTTTTGCCACCACCTGTTGGCTAACATATGTAATTTCAAAAATAATGACTGTAACTCTTAACAGATCTGAACTGCTCTTACACTTTAGTTTAGAACAGCATGAACTCAAGCGGAGTGATACACACATAGTGAAGCGTCCGAGTGCTGATGCTGTCACACCATCGGTGCTCTTTTTTTTTTTTTTTGGTACTTTATTAATTTGATTTAATTTAATGTTTTGTTTTTGTTCTAGTGATTTATTAAAATAAAATAAAAAATTGATCATTTATATTTTTTATCTGTTTTTTTTTGTTTGTTTGTTTGTTTTTGCATCTAGCAATTTATTTAATTATATATTTCAAAGGTAAGCTATATAATAATTTCATTTATATTTATTTCTTGGGCTAATGTTAGTGTTCTAATAAAGCACATTGTAGCTTTTCTTCTAGTAATGTGTATTTATTTTCCATTTAATACACCTTCTGCATGGAAGGTTGTGATATTAAAAAGCATACTGAAATAACTTTACAGTGGAGAGGTAGGTAATTAGTAGAGCTAATTTTGCCATGGAGCGAACAGGGAGCGGGGTTTCTCTAATCCAGGAGTGCGGAACGAGCGAGGAGCGGGGAAATGGACAACCCGGAGTGAAGCTGGAGCAGAGTGATCAAAGAATGCTTTGCGTAAGGAGGGGAAATTGTTGCTGCTAAACTCCACTCACATACTCTGCCTGGCAGCCATGCCTTACAAAACAGTTGTAATAAATGGTGAATGTAGCAATTAGCAAATCTTTTGTGAAGGCAGCACCTTGCAAATGTGAGTTGAAAGCTTAACCCATGCTATATGAATACGTACATTATCTGAGATACAATATAAGAGGTGGACAGAGATTGGCTAATGCACAAATACCAGCACCAACACATCCATTGCATTTGAAACAACATCTGTCAGCTGAAAAATGGCAAATACTCCGAATATAGTATTCCACGCAATGTGCTCTGTTAGTATAATGCACAATTGTCCGGATGTAACAGGTAGGAATTAGGGGTCAACCTACAGTGGATTTTGCAGATAACAATAACTAAGGTGGTGGAAAAGGCAGATAACCTTTCTTAGTCTTTCCTTACAATTGCAAGCACAGACCCAAGATTACAAAATGAATAAAATCCCAAATGCAGTTTGTTGTCCAACCAAAATCCCAACATAAAAATGAAAAAATAAAGATTTAATGCATTATCCATTACAATGCTTGTTAAGTAGGCTATTTACCTAATTAAGCTTTTTATAGCCTATATAACCACATGGTGGGTTTTGAATATATTATGTAAGGAATAATTGATGATGGACCATTGAATTGATGAAAAATAATGCACCCCTGAGGTGGTAATGCGTTCACGACGTGCTGCGCAGATAGTTGTTGACAAGTTTTAAGTTTTTTTTTTTTCATTCCTTTGTGTTCCTTTATGGCCAGTGCTGAAGGATTCTACAGTTAAAACGGCTTGGTTCAGCAGTATAACAGCAGCCGTTAGAGGTAATAAACATGACTGGTTTTATGTAAGGAATAACAGATGACAGACCATTGAATTGTTGAAAAATAATGCCCACCCGAGTTGGTAATGCAGTCACGATGCGCAGCGGATTCAGCAGATTCATATTCAGCATCCTGCTTTTATACATCTCAAGCCTTCATTGTTAATTCAAAACAATCATGTTAGAACTAGCAACAGAGGCTCGCGCTGCTCCATTCAACAATTCAACGGTCCATTGTCAATTATTCCTTACATAAAACCCATTATGTTTATTACCTCTAAAGGCTGCTGTTATACTGCTGAACCAAGATGTTTTAACTGTAGAATCCTTCAGCGCTGGCCACAGAGGAACACAAAGGAATGAAAAAGCAAAGTTTAAAAACAAAGATTGTTGCAGATAAACGATAAAAGCAACTATCTGCACCAATTAATCTGTAAAAACGATATATGTTCTAGGAATGTCATAAATTACCGACTGGTTGCAACGGTATGAGATTTTTATGGTGCGATAACCGTCTCTGAAAATATCATGGTTTCACAGTATCACGGTATTCACTATTATTATTATCAGTTACAATGACCCTTAAAGGAGTGAAAACAGAAGTTATTTATTTATTTATTTTGGTTGAACAAACGCTTTATTATAATTTACATTTGAAACCATTTTTTTTAATGGAAGTATGTGTAAAAAAAAAGTCTCACTTTTGAAAAAAAGTCTCACTTTTGAAAATACATAAAATAAATAGAATAAATAAGAAAGCTAACAGAATTATAATAATAAACCAAATTATATATAGTCTGAAGAGACAGATATTGGCAATGTTCGGAACAGAATACTGCAATGACATCTACATTATTATATGCAATTTTTTAGTGTGAGTAGTGTGTTCAGGCTGAAAATACAAGTACCCAGATTATATACATCATGTGGTTGTGGCATCTCCTACATAGAGGAAGGCGCAGGGTTACTTGGCAGCAGAGTATGTGAGCAGAGCGAACCTTAACAGCATATTAGTTTTTTAGTTTACTTGTTAAAATGCATGTTAAAATAACTATTAAATGAAAAATAACATCAGCTGTGTGAGCTTTTAAAATAATTTCCTATGATTATTAATAATTAACATACTGCTCCTATCTGGACCTTTAACTCAGTGGTCCTCAAGTGTTTTTGCTTCTGGACCAGATTTTACATTGGAAATCAAGTGGTGACTGCCATAGTAAAAACAACCTGTATTTAATGTATCCTGGGTTGCATTACCTTTTATGTTGGATAGTTTTGTTCATGGTTTTCAAGTACAAGGACATGCATCAAGTGACATTATTTTAGTTGATGGCGTCAACAACAAAAGCGAAAGGAAGTTTTCTCTTCCCCTTTTTTGAAGAGCATATTTACTTGTATGAGCCCATTATTATCCTGTTTGTTTCCTAATTTCAAACAGAATTCAATCAGAACATACATATTACACAGAAGGAAAGGCTCCTCATTACCATGGTTAGTTCAGTGTAGCTAGTCTTAAATAATAGTAATAATAATAACAAATTATATTATTTATGAAAAATAAATACTAGCTGAAACAAATCTTGAAACTTTAACTACATCTGCCACTGTTGATATTAAATGACGTCTAATAGATTCCACCTTTAGATTATTTCATATGAAACTATAACATTTTGTCAAAATATAACTATTACTTTTACTCATGTAAAATCATGAAACAATTTTGTAAAGGTGCTGATTTATAATGAAAAAAATAAGTGTTGCTCTTTTTCTCCTCATTGTTGTTTGGCATGTTATGGCTTTGGAAGACCACAAGAGGTTGATATAAAATGTACTGTATTTAATAATTTATTGTCACCTTCGTCACCCCTACATTTGTGCAGCTGGTGTTTCATTTAGTGTTTCATTGTGGGTAATGTAATGGTGGATAAACAAATTGGAGAGTTTTGGGGAAAGCGCAAAGAAGCAAAGTTTGGATCCATTTTGAAATTTGGGTTGATGGAGCTGGCCAATACCTTGATAAATCAAAAACAGAGTGTAAAAAGTGCAATGCAGAAATGCCATACTCCAGGAACAAAACTGATCTAATATGCCATATAAACAGATATCATGGCGGATGGCAGGAATGTGCAGTGGAAGGCAATAAACGGTTACAACCTACAACTGCGGAAGCTTTGATCCCTAAGAAAAAATAAGCAATTGATTCACCACAGGCAAAGAAGCTAACAAATTGTGTAGCTACATTTATAGTTGGAGATATGCAGCAGCTTAAAGTGGTGGAGAATCCCCTTTTACATCATGTTATGCCTCCTAAACACTACACGACTTTCAAAGACATCGGATTGTGCCGCAATAAGTTTTATTGTACACAAGAGCAATATCTAGCCGATTCAATATTTTAGTGCAGAGCATGAATGCAGTGTAAAAATGAAAGGATACTCGAGGCACCATTTGGGGTTCCTCAACTGCCACACCAGTAGAAACCTCTGAAGATCCTAGAGACACCTTTTTAATGATTCTTTCAGTAACCTCATCATAAGGGAAAGGCTTTGATGCTCTTGAAATACATCTTGCATTTCCTTGAGTACATAAATAGAATATTTCAGACTCCTTCAAATGGATTTTCAAAGGGTTCTGCCAGTATGACATGGGAGGAACCTTAAATGGTGCCAAGAGTATCTTTTAATTTTTTATAGAGTAGAAAAATGTATACAGGTTTATTGAAGAGTGCATTACATACTAGGGGTGTAACGATCCATCAATCCAAAGAGCAAATGATACAATGTTATCAATACAATACATAAATATCGATACAGAATTTTTTAAAGATGTATCTTTATTTCCATCTTCCATCGGTATCGTTGTGCACGTGACCCATTCTAATTTTACATGAGAATTTGCTGTTTTAAAGTACCATTGAAAAGTTCAACCATGTGAAACATCTTGACAACGCCAACATTCTGAACAGCACTAACGAGGGAAAGAGAAATCACCTGCTCAGCTCCAGCATAAGTTATAAAACTTTCCAAATCTACATATAAACAACTTTACTAACATTTATTCAAGTTAACTGTAACATAATTTTTCATTACAACTGTGGAAGTTGCAGCCAAGTGTTTTGTTTTTGAAAAAAGAAAGAAAAGAAAAAAACATGTATATAATAGAGGTGTAAATGATCATCACTCATTTGATGAAAGCTAATTTTGCCATTTAGTCCAATTCAAAATACTTACATAACCATAAACACCCCATGTCATGGTTATGTAAGTATTTTGAATTGGACTAAACGGCAAAATTAGCTTTCATCAAATGAGTGATGATCATTTACACCCCTATTACATACATGTTTTTTTTCTTTTCTTTCTTTTTTCAAAAACAAAACACTTTGAAGCAAGTAAGGTGCAATGCTTTGCACATTCTGGTGCAGTTTCAACACACTAGTTCCAAAGACATGTGTCCATGGGATTCACACATGTGCATAAAAAATACATTCTGCACTGCAGAAGTGGTATGAGTAGTACAATCGTATGCCATTCTGAAAATAGACATAGACAAAAGTGTATGACACATGTGAGCCAGTGAACGTGACAAAAACCCATCTGAGATCCTATTTGTGCATCTGTTGAAAAGACTCACATTCGACCTAAGAGACCGCCAACTTAAAAGCCAGATGATGCCATATAATTACATAAAACAGTCATATAACTTAGCTCTGGTAAGACTCAGGTTGCTTTATGATGTTGAAGAACCCCAAATTTTATTCAGTTCCAAAGGCTGGACAAAAAGAGCACCTATTGACAACATTTGCTCACACTTTCTCACATCAATGAAACTACACAAACATGCTCAGATTCTAAATGTGAACATCCACTGACTCCAACAGAATAGTGTCATAAAGATCTTCAAATGCAATATGCAATCTTCATTATGCACACAGCATATATGTATGCATAATGAATCAGTTCATGTTGGCAAGTACATGTACACATATATATTATTAAATTTGCATACTCTTAAAAGCACTGACTATCTAGTATGTGTTATTCAAGAATGCAACAGTGCCATCTGTTGAGCTGCTTGAGAAACCGCATTACTGCAGTGAACTAGGTGGGTAAATGAGGAGCAGGATTTATTGAGGTATAGAAAATCTCTCTCTCTCTCCACCCTCCAGCCCTCTCCTCCACTCCTCCATCTCCCTGAGCGAGGCCTGCTGAATCACACCCCATAAATATTAACACTGCCATGTGGGTCAATATCACCCCCCAATCCTGAAGCCATCTCACGTTCCACACGGTCTAATAACATTGATTCAACAGTCACATGAAAGAAAGAAAAATGTGCAGTGTCTCTCTTAAAAATAACCTGCCATCTCTCTCACTCTCTCTCTTACTCTCTCCACTGACGTCACAGAGACTGCAGCTGTCTCAGCTTCTAATGCATATCCGACACACTGATGAGCCAGGAGCAGAGGGGTTCAGGCACAGATAAGAGAAACAGAATTTAAGACTGATGGAGAGAATGGAAAAAGGAGGATGGACAGAGGGGAAGGCGGATATAGCTGACAACAAAAAAGACAGTTGAAGAAGCAACAGGGCAGATGGGGAACATGCGAAGGATAAGAATGAAAGGGACACGAAAGGGCACACAGCAGGAGAAGAGAGAGAATGTGTTGGATTGGACTCTGTCTTTGATAAGATGATAGTGCAGAGACACATGTTAAGAGAAAGATCAATTTCTCTCTGTCTTTGCTGCATACAAAAACATAAATGTAGTAACTACGCAGCACTGAAACTGAGAAAAATGGCTTCAGAGATTTTTGGTTGTCCAGCTAAATGTAGAAGATATAATTTTCCACATTTTCTCTGGATCTGGGCATAGTTGAGCGAAACACCCCTGTCACAGCTCAAATCATAGTCTAAGATGGGCTTTCAAACTGGGGTCCAGATCCAGAGGGAGCAATGAGGAGACGCTAGGGGATCCGTGAAAATTTTGTAGAGAAAGAGGAGTTATAAATAGAAAAAGGTAAAAAACTAAATGCACAAAATTTGACAGTATTGCTATTTCAGTTTAACTGAAATGTTTCTGTTCAGGTTTATACATTTAACATGACTCAAATATTGGGTAGAATAAAAATACACTGTCAACATAATACAAAGCACGCTTAATATTTTCCATATAATATTTTACTCATTTCATTTGGCTTTAGTGCAATAGCAATATAAAAGCCAATTATTTACATTTTCTGTATAATATCACACTTACACAGTTTAAACTGGTCTTTAAACTTGAAAGTACTGTATATAGCAACCTTTTTAAGAGGGGGGCCCTCACAAGAAATAAAAAAAAAAAATGGATATGAACTCAGCAAAAAAAGAAACTTCCCTTTTTAAGACACTGTATATTATTTTGTAAAAATCCTAATAACTTTGAAGATATTTATTGTAAAGGGATTAAACAATGTTTTCCATGCTTGTTCATTGAACCATGAACAATTAATGAACATGCAACTGTGGAACGGTTGTTAAGACTGTAACAGCTTACAGATGGTAGACAATTAAGGTCACAGTTATAAAAACTTAAGACACTAAAGAGACATTTCTACTGACTCTGAAAAACACCAAAATAAAGATGCCCAGGGTGCCTGCTCATCTGTGTGAACGTGCCTTAGGCATGCTGCATGGAGGCATGAGGACTGCAGATGTGGCCAGGACAATAAATTGCAATGTCCGTACTGTGAGATGCCTAAGGCAGCGCGACAGGGAGACAGGGAGGACAGCTGATCATCCTTGCAGTGGCAGATCACATGTAACAACACTTGCACAGGATCGGTACATCCGAATATCACAACTGCGAGACAGGTAAAGGATGGCAACAACAACTGCCCGAGTTACACTAGGAATGCACAATCCCTCCATCAGTGCTCAGACTGACCGCAATAGGCTGAGAGAGGCTGGACTGAGGGCTTGTAGGCCTGTTGTAAGGCAGGTCCCTACCAGACATCACCGGCAACAACGTCACCTATGGGCACAAACCCACCTTCGCTGGACCAGACAGGACTGGCAAAAAGTGCTCTTTGGTTTTGATGGCCGGACTCGTGTTTATCGTTGGCCACACCAGATACTGACTGTTACTGTCACATTATTCCATTTCTGTTAGTCACATGTCTGTGAAACTTGTTCAGTTTATGTCTTAGTTGTTGAATCTTTTTATGTTCATAAAAATATTTATACATGTTAAGTTGGCTGAAAATAGAAGCAGTTGAAAGTGAGAGGACGTTTCTTTTTTTGCTGAATTTATTATGCATCAACTAGCCCTCGTGCTGACAGGCACATAAGACTGAATAATAACAAAGTGTCAGTTGTCATATAATCTTTGGATTGATGTATAATACACACATACACAGCCTAAACAAATGGGAAGCTGATTAGGATTCTAAGAAAGTACAATGCTACTGCTGCTGACTCAGGGTCTGAGTAATGCTGCTGGTCTCTGTGTTTGATTAATAGCTACATATAAAAAGCTTTTTATCTTCGGCATATATACAGGACCATATACGCACATGCACATTCCACCAACGAAAGACTTGTTACCACGCCTACCAGCCTCTGACCAGGAACTCTAACACACTCTGAACTGAATATGAATGCTGGTGAATAACGGCTATGAACATCCTTTCACACTAAGTACATAGTACACACTAAAACATGTGAAGTAAAAAATGTTTTCCAGACAAAGCAATAACTTCCAGCAATGCTTTGAATGGGTAAAAACTCTTGAATTGACCGAAGAATGGGTAAAATCAACAATGCAGATATGCTGAAACTCCAAGATTGTGTTTGCCAGAAAACAGCAATTTTCTGGCAATTCCGCAGATTTTTAAATTGGATTCGAGCCTAAACTCTGGACCTCTGTTCCAGAATACAAAAAAAAAAAAAATCCAAGCCATATGCTTTGTGTTGAAAAAATGAAACTCATATGTGTAAGTGACTGAAACAGGCTCTCCTTAGACAAGTGACTTACCTGTTTATGACACATTCTAGTAACAAGCTGTGGAAATGGTTCCCCAGAGCACGATGCTGCCATCATCACCAGCCTGGACAGTATGGTGCTACCTGTGTTTTGGGCTTCACTTGCAGGTAGAAGATCTCAACTTTGGTCTCATCAAACTACAATTTTCCTTCAATGGATTTCAGGTCATCACATGGTTTCTAGCGAACTTCAGGCATAACTTATATTGATTGGTTTCCTTCAAGTCTCTGCACTCTACAACTCTGTCAGTGTTGTAGTTTTCCTCTTGGTCACTTCTCTGACCTTTTGGCCAAGTTGCTTTGGTAGTGTGGACTATATGAGTGTCTAGGTATTACATGTGTCATTTTGTTACAATAGACTTACTGTTCTTCTAAAGATTAAAAGATATTAATGATTATAAGACTGATGTGATCTGATGTTTTAGTTGTTATATCTTAAAACATATATTTATTGTGCAAGCAAGCAAATTAGAAAAACAATTTTAGTCAAAACTTATGAAATGCTATAAAACGGTAAACTTGTGAATCAAGTGAGTACTTACTCAGCAATAGGCCAATCCACGTGTGTATATATTATTTGATTTTTATGCTATTTAACAGTTTCATACCTCAAGAGATCATGTGCTCTGAGCAAGGAGGTTAGCCAACACTGTTAGCCACAAACCTGTACAGTTATTACTTCTCAGTGTACTCCTAACCAGGGTTGGGAGGGTTACTTTTTAAATGTATTCTACTACAGATTACAAAATACATGCTGTAAAATGTCATTTGTAACGTATTCCGTTAGTATTACTCATGGTCAGTAACGTATTCTAAATTATTTGGATATCTTCTTCAGCACTGGGAGACTTTTTCACTTTTTTTGACTATAAAAGCTCTGCCAGTACAGTAAGACAAAATACACATGTTAAAAATACATTCTCTGTAAAACCTAAATATCTTATGCAGTGTTGTTTCTAAAACAAGATCAATTAAATGTATCTTGTTTTAAGGATTTTTAAAATATTTTTACAGGAAAACAATACAATAATTATTATCAAGAATGTGATTGTTGCCCTAATATCAAAGGTCTTCTAGAAAAAGAAAAAAAAAAGTAAATTCGAGTAGATTGTATATTGTTTACATTTTTAAGAAAACCTGGAATCGAACACTCCTATGCTCACCTGTGTGCGCACACGTGTCTGTGTGTGAGCATGTAGAGACAGAAATGACATGCCGTCGTGTAAATAAGATAAATAACATAAGGGCTATTTAGTTTGTTTAATAAAAGAACAAGAAATAGACCTGTTATATAGGAAAGGTAACCTTAAATGACTTCTGTTGTGATCTGTCACTTGAATATACAATTAAATAAAATTAACTTGACATTCAAGGTGGGCGGGAGGTGCCTAGTGTGAATTTTCTTGGTAAAAAAATATGATCGTGTCGGGTAAAATGCGCATGTAAAATAGCTAGAAATAGCATTTTAGCTTAAGCTAACAATTTACACAAGGTTTATTTCTATTTCTTCTGCTGCAAACTTCAAACGTACTTCTCTGTCAGCTGAATGTAACACATCGTAAGAAAGTGTTTCACCGCTGTTCAAATGCACTTTGGATCACTTTGCATTATATATATGTTTAAATGTTTTCCAACTGAAAGGACTAAATATTAAATTAAAAATTACAATAAAATGCAAAGTAACCTCTTCGGTAATCAAAATACTTTTTGAATGTAACTGTATGCTAATTACCAATTATTTAAATTGTAACTGTTGTGGAATACGTACTTATAAATACATAATCTTGTTACATGTATTCCGTTACTCCCCAACCCTGCTCCAAACATCAACATTTTACTCCTCTGTGTCTGTGTGAAGTATGTCATAAATAAAATAGGACTTTTTTCCAGTAATTAAATTTCAGAGCAGTAGGAGTTTGTCCTACTCATGTAATTTACAATATTCTCCTGACACCTTGTGGTGAAGTTTGGAACTGGCACTTTTCACATTATTTTGATAAGTTTTCTTATGAAATGTTATAAATACAAAGTAAATATTGTTAAATAAGATACGAAAAATCAGCTACGAAATCGGACATCAGAAGACTACAAAGGACAGTTCGGACTGCTGAGCAGATTATTGGTTGCCCCTGCCCTCCCTTCGTGAACTGTACACTTCCAGATTGAGGAAAAATGCTGGAATTCTGACTCTTGACCCCACACACCCAGCCCATTACCTTTTTGAACTGTTGCCTTCTGGATGGCTCTATAGAGTACAGAGCACCAGAAGCATCAGGAACAGGAACAGTTTTTTCCCTCAGGCCATCCATCTCACAAACAGTTAAAACTGCCCTATTGAGCAATAATTCACGTGCAATACACAGACTATGTATCATATCCTACCTCTTCTGCCATTATATTCCCTTGCACTCTCTGTATATAACAGATTTGTGCATGTACTTGTATATGTACAGGGTTGGGAGGGTTACTTTTGAAATTTTATTCTACTACAGATTACAGAATACATGCTGTAAAATGTCATTTATATTGTTTTCTGTTAGATTACTCAAGGCCAGTAATGTATTCTAAATGCTTTGGATTACTTCTTCAGCACTGGGAGACTTTTTCACTTGTTTTGATTATAACAAATCTGCCAGTACAGTAAAACAAAATACACATACTAAAAATACATGTGTGGTGTGGTGTGTGTGTGTGTGTGTGTGTGTGATATGTATTATTTTATAAATATATATTATGTAATATATGTATTATAATACATATATTATACATTATAATATTAGATTTATAACATTTATATAAAGTATATTCAAAATCTGTCTAGTTATGTATTAGACTATTAGAATTTTTTTATTCCCAGATGTATTTTAAATTCTTATAATTTTTTTAAATTATAAAGGGCATCACAGAATTTCTAAAATAATGCGAAGTTCCTCAGTACCAAATTCGACGCGCGTGACTTTGTCCTACAACACCTCCTGTGTTTATCACTCGCAGTAGATGGAAATCCTGTAGAGAGAAAAAAAATAAAAATATTTACATGGGGGAGCAAAGAACTCACTTTAAAGCTTTAAAAACTTAGATAGTCAAGAGAGGTCGTAAAACCGAATGGACTGATTAATCAACGCTGTACAGCTAGATCAAGACGGCGGATGAATATAATGTTTTGTTGACAGTCTGCTCTAGTTCCGGCTCTCCGGTTTGATTTGCAAATCAAGCCCCATTGTGAAAACACCGTTGTCACTGACTGAAATGTATTACACTACACAAAATGCGCTACACGACACAGCTGATGTGAGCAGTTCGTACTAGATACGTCTCTCCTGCGATGAAAAGCCACCACGCTAAGTTTCACTCTAGGTGTCTAGATATGATGAAGTAAATCATCTCAAATATATATATATAAAAAAATATAATACGCTATAAATATGACTAATGTATTATAACTGCTTCAACAAAAAAGTATTTTCGCGCTCATATAAATTAAAACGCCATAATATGTTTGCAGGCTGGGAACTATTTCTTTTTGGAAATCTCTTTCGGCGGAAGGATATTGCTGCTCTGTGCGAGCCACGAACAGGTGTATGACGCAAAACAGTCGGTCGACGCAGTTAACCGTCCACAATCAGAAAAGAGGAGCGTGTACACATATCCCAGACTTAAATACATATCCACAATACAAATGCGCAATTGTGTCACGCAGTGCAGCCCTTCTGAAAGAGATTCAACATGACATAAGGTAAGAAGTTATGGTGACATTTGTTGTTTCGCTAGCTCGGTGGCTAATCATCGCTATTAATGATTATTGAACGGCTGCCACTGATGGTGTCTCTCTGAGCTAAAGAGGTCTATTTTATGTTTTAGTACTTTTCAGCTGTATATGTTTAGTAACATTATCTGCTACGAAAGCAGCACATAACCGTTCTCTCAGCTGTAGTTTGCACATATTGAGAGCATCGTATGTTTATGTGCATACATTAGCACTGTTGCTATAAGTTGTCAAGCATTGGCAATTAAACTTTCCTCACGTAAAGCAAGATAATATTAATTTACAAACATTATATTGTTTCAAGGTGTACAACTCATTCTTCGAAGTTTGCTTGACTGGCAGCATCTTGTCACACTGTATACTTCATGAAACTCTCCCCTGTTCGTGTAGATTTGTCAGTAGCTCTTCTAATGTCAAATTGGTGATTGACCGTGGTGTGTTTTGGCAGGTTCGTTAACGCTAAACCGTTATTGCTACCGGTCAGTTATTCTGGAGTTGTAGCCTAAAGCTCGCTAGTTCGTACTGAAACTTATTTCAGACGACATATGGTGTATGAGTCTCTGTGTGTGTCTGTCTGTCTGTCTGTCTGTCTGTCTGTCTCGCTCTCTCTCTCTCTCTCTCTCTCTCTCTCTCTCTCTCTCTCTCTCTCTCTCGAATTTAGCATTGATTAATATTTTTAGACTATACTAACTTTCAAACATTATCACAAATGTAATATTTTTATTTTATTTTTTTACCCTTCAATGTTATGTAATATGATTAGCTCTGTGCATTTGTTGGCCCAGAGTTGGACAGCATTGACATGCATTTGTAGTTTTTCTCAAGGCCCCTCCTGGGAGAGAAGTTTTGAAGATTAGAAGATTAAAATTCATGTATTGCACAAAAACTGTGGTGGGTTACTGACTGACTGTACTTGAATTTTTTAATGTATTTTTTTTTAAACTGACACTTCCTTGAAGTGTGTATACTGTGGATGTAAGGCTTGGCTCTGTTTGTCTTGCATGTTGCACACCCTCCTTAATAAGAACAAAGGGCAGGCCAACAGATCCTGTAAAGAGCACCAGCTTATGAGACCCTGGACAAGCCAGTGCTTCTGATGCACACATAGCTGGTGGGCTGCACTTCTGGAGTCTGCATGCAATTTGGAGTAAATAATATTCATGTACAGCTCAGCTGTGACTGTAATATAAAAGTCAGTACTGTAAAATACTCTAAAAAGAGCACAGCCACCTTAAACTGAAGAATCCCCCTGGCTTTTATGAACTCCACTTCCATCTTTCCTTCCTCCAGTTTTCAATTCACAACACACAGTGAGTCATGTATAGTATTCTGGCCCCATCCCTTCCCGGCTCCCTATGTTCTCCCTGTCCTGCTGTCATCAGAGAGCTTCCACATGCCTCTCCACTCAGCTCTCGGCCTGAATGGCCTTCGGTAGGCAGTTGTCTCTCAATCACAGAGAATCTTGCACACACACACAAACATTTGTGTACACATATGAATAAGAACTGTTTTCCTTAATTACTTAATTGTGTCCTTGAGCAAGGCACTTAACTCCAGGTTGCTCCAGGGGGGTTGTCCTTAATATGTAATAATTGCACTATAAGTTGCTTTGGATCTTTGAAGCGTCTGCCAAATGCGTAAATGTAAATGTAAACTTAATTGCAATAATACTGTTCAATTTCAAAAGAGTGTTCTAGTTTTCACACACATCTCTGATAGGCACATAACTGTTAAAATACTTTATAATTATTTACCAAATTATATATTTTTATATCATTTATATATATATATATATATATATATATATATATATATATATATATTTCTTATATAGTGAAGAAAAACACAAACATGCATTACGTTCTTGCGTTCAAAACACATGATGGAGCGCAAATCCGAACTAAGGGATCTCAAGATGTGTTCTAAGTATTAAACTATATTTAACTTGACAGTGACCTTAACATTTTATGTTTATGACGCAACACATCCAAGACGCGACACAAGCATGTCTGACGCAGTTGTTCATTGACGGACCCATAAACAAGCCCTCATAATAAATCTCGAACTGATTGACAAATTCACTTGTGAAATGGATTGCTGTGAACTGTATGCCAATGATTGACTTATGATCAATAATATGGTAGTAAATACATTGTATTCTAAAACCACTTTTTGTATCGTCTTATCAATGATTAACTTTTCTTCCACAAGAATGTAATGCACTTTAATTATCTGAATATGTTTTTATTTTATTTATATATATATATATATTTAAAGATAACTATGTATCATTATTTCATTATATATTGAATTGTTATATGAGGGGCTTTCTCAGCAAATATTTGCATATGCGATTAATCGTGATTAATTAATCGGGACACCTTGTAATTAATTCGATTAAAAATTGTAATCGATTGACAGCCCTAATATATATATATATATATATATATATATATATATAAACATTAGTTGACAAAATATGCTTCATCCTGATGTATTTTTTAAGTCATCCACACAAAACCTACCCCACCAAATGAGTTGAAAACAGGAAGTGAACACAATCCTATTCAAATTATGTACAAGATATGTAGGCCTGCCCCTGACCAAAGATTTTCCTAGTCAACTAGTAGTCGTTAGTTTAAGCCAATAGTAGACGATTGGTCATGCTGAGTGACTCCAGTCGGGCTTCCTAAGCAACCATTTGGCCCAGTTGCTAGGGCGGGTAGAGTCACGTTGGGTTAACCTCCTCGTAATCGCTATAATGTGGTTCTCACTCTTAGTGGGGCATGTGGTGAGTTGTTCGTGGATGCTGCGGAGAATAGCATGAAGCCTCCACACGCTCTAGATGTCCGTGGTAACGCGCTCAACAAACCACGTGATCAGATGCACGGATTGACTGTCTCAGATGTGTAGGCAACTGAGATTCATCCTCTGCCGCCCGGATTGAGGCGAGTCACTACGCCACCACGAGGACTAGACAAATATACAAATATATATATATATATACATATATATACATTTTACAAGCGCACACACACAAATCAAGCCACAGCGACACCGGCAAAAGCTGTAATGATTCTGAATGTGTCAGAAAAACCAGCAAGTAGACTGTCTGAACATTTAGTTAATTTATAGAGAGAAATGCACTGTGGGTTGTGCCGACAGACGATGATCTCAGGGATCAATAACTGATGCCTTTGACGATGTCAAGACGATATTTGGCTTGTTTTCCCTTTAATGTATTTTATTATTATTATTATTATTATTAGGCTATTATTATTATCAAATTAATATTACAAATAATTTTCCTGTAGAGACAGACTCATGCTTAAAAAAAACACACTTTATTATATTATTAAATGTGCTGTATGTAAAATTCAGAAAACCTTGTTATTAATGACACCTGTGGCTGTTTAGTGAACCTCATCCAGCTACCTGTTGCTCGTGCTTGCGCTCGTGCACACACTCGCTCGTGCGCGAGCATCAGCCAAAACAATGACGTAACATACAAAGAGACTGAACGTGATTCACTGCCATCATGCTGACAGATAAAGTAGCATAATTAAAATTACACAGTTATGATTGTTTTACTACAAACTTTGAGAAAGTATATTATATTTGACTCTCCAGTGCTGGAACAGGGCTAAAACAAAGTGTGGATAAAGGTCTGACTAGTGTTGTCACGGTACCGATACCAGTTAAATTTCACGTTTCTCGATACAAATTTTGATACCACAGCAAAAATATGATAATCTGCTATTGAACAACAGTTTAGTTATTTTTAATTATTTTAATAATTATAGTTTGATCATTATTATTACTTTCCAGAAAATCTTTTTAAAATTTAATTTCATCATCAAAATGGTGTCTAATAAATAAATTCTTAAAACTTTTAACAAGTGAACATGTCTTGCATGTGATACTTTCATTATTATTATTATAGAGAATATTACATTTTACTATAAAGTGGTAATATATTTTTATTCAATTTCAGGCATCTAGTTTTTATTTTGAATCGTGCTTTTATTATGACGTGTTTTTTGCCGTACTTTTCTGGATAAACAGTTTGCGACACTGTGCGGTGTGCTCATTGAAGATTTTTAAGTCATGTCTGACATCTCAACTGGCCTTTAAGTCTGACGAATGAAATGTAGGACACAGTTTTGGAGTTTGTATTTTAGATTACTGGTGTTTGTGTATGTGGTTATTTTTAAATCTTGTTATGTTTAAAATTTTATTACTGTGACACACTTTGTTTAACTGTTGTTTTAAATGCGATATAAATAAAGCTGAGCTGAGATTAGAGCGCAGATGCTGCGACTTTAATCATATAAATGTATATTTTACATGATTCACAATGGATAAGTTCTCTACTTTGTCATCTCATACAACATTAATGATTCTCAATGTTTGTGGAGTTTCTAGTGGATGAGAGGTTGGATTTATTTAACGTACACATCTCTTCCACAGTAAGATTGCAGCCTTTATCGGTTTAATAAATAAATAATACTAGGGCATGTCACGATTTTAATTTTGATTAATTGTCTGTTTCAGTGTACAAGAAGTAACCGCACACATTCAAAATAAGCCTGTGAGCATTTTAAAGCTATCGTGTGTCAGTCATACTTTGCGTTGGTACCGGATAGATTCGGTCCTACCGGTACTGCAGAAGCACTGGTACCGTTGCATCTTTTTTATTTTAGTATCTACTTGGTACCAAAGTACCGGTACGTTTGACAACACTAGGTCTGACTATGCGAGACTGTAGTTTGAATAATCACTTTTCTTTGCATGATATATTGACTATATATTTATAAATGTTTATAAATATAGACATTATAAATATGTTGACACAATTCAGTATTGATGTGATTCCATCACAACTGTCATTTTGATATATCGTTGCGCTATTGTTTTATAGAATAGATAAGTATAGATAATAGAATGTATATATTTTCTGTATAACCGAGTTACGATACACTAATGAATGGGTCTTTTGGCATTATCTTGAACATTGTCTAGCATTCATTTCATGTGTTGTTGTAGTTAACCTTTACTGAATAATTACACATTAACATTGTTTATGACAGTTACTGTTCAGGCAAGATCAAGTTAGCTAAAATTACACAGGTCAATCCTTATGGCATTATATTTCACAATCTTTGCAGTGATGTAAGCTTACCTGTCAAATTAGCGGTTGATTTTGATCCCCAAAACTGAACGAAGGTCCCTCCAGGAATCAAATGCCCTGCCGATGTTCACTCTAGTTTTGCTCGACCATCATGTTTCCGCTTATCCAGACTGGATTCAGTTTTTTTTTTTTTTCACTCTGAGTTTGTTTAGGGAGCCGGATGTTTGCTGGATTCCATCTCTAAAATAACGTTACCAGGGCTCCAGACTGAAAAAATTACTTGGGAGTAGGGCTGAATCGATTAGTCAACGTTATCGACAATAAAAAAAAAATTGTTGCAAAAGTTTAATTGTCAAATAGTCGATTGTTGTCATTTAACGTAACAAGATCATATGGAACTTTAATGATGTGTGAGATTAGCACTGCATTTCACGCCTAACTGAGGAGAGAGCTCACAGTCAAGATGCACTCTAAACTTTTCGTACAGCTTTAGGTGATATAGATCGCAAATACAAGGGAATTATACAAAAATACCAAATAAGTAAATACAGAAGCACTCTCGTTGTAGAATAAGTGGCATTGGAGCTCTTTAAAGGAAACACCCCAGGAAACACTGCATCTTAAATGCAGCTTTAATGCGTTATAGCTTTAAAGTTCAAATAATATGGAAGCAGGTCATGTAAATAAGTACAAACTCAGAAACTGGCAATTTTCTGTGTGGTCAGCACCTCTTCTATGAGTTGCACAAATGTTTTGATCTAAGGGGGATCAAATCTGTTGATCTAACATGGAGGAGGCACACATGCATGCTTGCTGCAGCTAGATTAGAATGTGATGGCTCGCGACTTATTGAATCATAATATATGTGTCACTGTGCATTTCTAATAGTGAAGAAAATTGGCAATACGCAGCTTTATTAATAAGAGAGAGTTTTTTGTGTGAGTTAAAGATGGATTGAAGTGAACAGAAAGGTGAGAGAGGGTAGTCATCGCCCCATAATACACTGCAACAAAATACATTTATGATTTGTTTTGGCTTGTTTTCCAATAAAAATATCTAAAACTCATTTAAAACAATGTACATTTACTTTAGGAACTATACTGCTGAAGAATTTTTTTTTTTATCTGAGAATGTTGTATTAAAATACAAATATAAATATATTTAAAATATCTAAAACTCCTTTAAAAAAAAAAAAAAAAAAAAAAAAGATGCGTTCACCTGAGAAGCAGCATATAAGATATTTAGACTTACTTTTAGAGAATAGATCTTGAATATAAGTATTTTTGTTTTTCTTTACTGCACTGACAGAAGTATAACCAATATGTTGCTTCTTAATTAAATATATCTTTTTTTAAGGATTTTTAGATGATTTTAAATGGAAAACATGACGAAACACTTGATAACAATAGGATTTTTCGCAGTGAAATTTACTGAATTAAACTTTAATTCAGTGAATGTCATTTAGAGGTATTTTTAAAAGATGAGTTTGTCCTTTTTATTGTTAGTAAGCATGTTTAATACAACCTTTTAAGTCATGGCACAAGCTGAATAATCGGTTAAGAGCAAATGATTAATCGTTGCAATAATTGCCGAAGTCGAATAATAATTCTAATAATCGTTAGATTAATCGATTATCAAAATAATCGTTAGTTGCAGCCCTATTTAGGAGTCATTGGAAGAAAAGAAAGACAGCCGATAACCCATTAATCAAAGGTTTAATAAACAGTATAGTCGAGAAGATAAGTTTGCCTTCCCCTTTGTCTCATAAATGTTCACACCCCTTTCATAATTTATTCAAATATAAGATTTTTTATTTTATTTAATACTGCTCTTCACAATCTACATTACATATAATTACATAAAATATAGTATGCATATAGTAGTGTGTTGTCTTCTTGAGTGAATGTTTGCAAGTCCCTCAATTGTCCTAAGTGTCAAAAGCTTGATCTCATATAGGGATGCACCAATACCACTTTTTCTCTAATTCCAATATTGGAAATCTCAGTATCGGCCGATCCCATTCCGATACCAGTGTGTTTTTTTTGCATAATCAGCATATCAGGGTGTGCTCTTTAATATGTAAAGAAACAGAAACCTCTAACTACACGTTATTTCAATATAAATGTATAACTTATTAAGAAAAACTTTATTGTTAACTAGTATACTGGATAATGGAGCATCAATATTAACAGTAATTCCTGTATAAGTATTTTTTTTTTTTTGCAAACATTTTTCAACTGGACTTATTCAATTTAGTTATAAGATATAAGATATCAGCTCACTTTTCATTCACACAGTTATCTTTCAATCATGCACCTTTAGATTTTAAACCCTCACACTTTTATTTTGACATTATGAACTCTCTGGGAAGTCCTATAAGTGTGCCTGTTTGTAGGCAAGTTCACATTAGTTTAATTTGCTTCTTATTCAAATTCTGGTAAAAAAAAAAAAAAAAAAAAAAAAAGAAGCACATCCAGTACCATCCTAAATGTATTGTAAATGCATATTATAAGTGAACCGAACTTTTGAGCATCTACATCTGAGTTGTTGTTCGTGAGAAGTGCTCAAATATTTTGCCCACCGCTCAAAGGCTAAAAATAGCGTGTGTGTAAACAGAGCAGCACCATTCACTGATGCGCTGGAGCTGTGCGAGCGTTTTATGTATTTACTTATTAAGCACAGCCTTTTGTGATTCACAGATCTATTGCACTTCTTCAAGTGGCTTTGAACAAAATGCATTTGTTGTCATATGAACTACTTTAATGGTTATTTTATGTTATTTGTTTTTGAGCTTGACAGTAATGAACATGACTAACACACAGTATTGGATTTGGATCAGTTTTAATATAGATGGGAGAGTCATGTTGAATTAGTGATCAGACACATTTAAAGGAGAAACAAGAATATTTGTGTTAGTACAGTTACGGTTAAAAATTAGGGCCAGCTGGTTGCACGATCTGTGAGTTGCTGTGGTGTGTAGTCTTTCCAAGTCAAATGAGGCCATTAGAGCATGAAGTTCAGTGGCCTGGGGCTTGTCTTGGTGTATTAAATCTTCAAGAAGCACAAGTGGCCTGCCATCTTCAGGGAAGGAGGACAGCTGGACATCCAGCTCCTCAAAGTTTGCCAGCAGACATGTAGGGTGATTAGATGATGACAACAACATGGATTTTTGTGGGTTGCATTGTAGTAATAGCATGGAATTCAAAAGAAGGATTGTTACATGGAGAGGAGTGTGGTGAAAATGTCCAGTTTGTTTGGAATGAGCAAACCTGTTCCCCCACCTCTACCGTATGTCGAGGGATGTGAGGGAAGGAGAAAGTCAGGGTAGGTACTACCCTATCAGACCCACACAGACAAGAGTTAAGAGTACCTTAAAGAAGCATCTTATCAGGACCCTTTTTAGTATAAAAGTCATTGGATCAAACTCATTGCAGCCTTTATGTAGATGACATTTGTATTTGTTACAGAGGCATATTCATGAACCGTATTGACCAGAAAATCCAGCTGACAAACCGGGTCCAGGCCTGGTTGGCCTCAAAGAGTAAAACGGTCTGTATGCATTTTTGCCATAGTTACGCACTCTCCATCATGACCCAGAGCTATTTATGGATGGCGATCCTATCAAAGTTGTCAAGGAGACCAAATTTCTTGGAATAACCTTTGACAATTAGTTCCCTCACATAAAGATTGGGAGTACTCTTAAATATGTAAAGAAATACAAACACAAAATACAAAGATATAAATGTATAGCTTATTAAGGAACACTTTATTATTAACTAGTGTACATTATATAATGTATCAGCAAAATTAGTAATTTCAGTACAAGTCATCAGTAGAAAATAATCCATTTTTTTTTTTTTTTTTTTTGCAAAACATTTTCAGCTTGTATCTGGACTTTAAAGGATTCAGATCTCTTTTATTATTCAATTTAGTTGTAAAATATCAGCTCACTTTTCATTCAGTTATTTTTTTGGAACTCATTCAACTTAAATATGGTTATAAATTGCAAACAAATCATAATAATATATTATAATAGTAATATATTGTAATATATCTCAATCGTGCACCTTTAACTTTTAAACCCTCACACTTTTATTTGACATCCTGAATTCTCCAGGAAGTCCTGTAAGTGTGTCTGTTTGTAGGCAAGTTCACAGTATTTTAATTCACTTCTTATTCAAATTCTGGTAAAAAGCAGCTCCATTGCTGTTCTAAATGCATATTATAAGTGAACCAAACTAATGAGCATCTACATCTGAGATGTTGTTCGTGAATAGCGCTAAATTGTTGTGCAACGCTATGATGGCTAAAAATAGCCCCGGGTGTGTGCAAACAGAGCAGCGCCATTCAATAACGCGCTGGAGCTGCGTGTGTATTTTTATATATTTACTTAAGCACAGCCTTTTGTGATTCATAGAGCTATCACACATCTTCAAGTGGCTTTGAATAAAATACACTAGTCACATTAACTACTTTAAAGGTGTTTTAATGGTTCTTTTATGTAATTTTGTTTTTGAGCTTGACACTAACGAACATGACTAACACACAGTATCTGTTTTTTTACTGACTGCCTGAACAGTATATTTTCAAATAACAGGAGATGCCATAACCATTGTGTTTTATTATGCGTGTTAAGTTTAAGTTCAGTTTTGAAGATGCTGCATTATGTTCCATTTAACTGCGCTCTGTCTAGCTGTTTGAAATCAAAATGCCACACGCGCCTGGTGCGTGCGTTCGTCCGTCTAAATATTCGCTCTTGTGAGGAAAGCCACAATGCTCTATGTATTTAAACATAGAGCATCGAAAATTGTATATAAATAATGTATATAAATTTCCACCTTTCATGCAACGGAATGTCACTTTATATCGGATATCTAACTTGGAAATCTTCATTTATTTCGTCGAGATGCAGGTGTGCGTTATGTCACGCAGGGCAGGGAGGTTTAGTCGGTGACAATCATTCACTTTTATTAAATAATATCCATTAACGAGTCAAAGTTCTCATTAAATGATAATAAAGCGCGTTTAGCAAATATTTTACAGAGACAGGTTTTCAAAACATGGTTAATTACACACTTTGCCATGAGAAGTCTCTGATAATCAATATACCCCTCAAAGTCGCAATTTAATCAATCTCAAAATTAAAAATAAGCTCCCTCTTTGACACGTTTGTGTTTAGTTGTTAGGTAATTGTTACTGGAATTTAGTTTCGTTTTCATGATTGATCATTGCTGCCACGTCCAACGTCAACAACAAAAATAATGTCACTTGATGCATGTCCTTGTACTTGAAAACCATGACAAAACAATGCAACATGAAAGGAAATGCGACCCAGGATGCATTAAATACAGGTTACGTTTCTACTATGGTGTGTCGCCACTTGATTTCCAATGTAAAATCTGGGTCCAGAAGCAAAACCAGTTGATAACCACTAGAGGTGTGAATCCTCACTGTCCTCGCGATTCGATTACGATTAAAAGGGTTACAATTCGATTATAAAATGATTCTCAATGCATCACAATGCTTCTTGTACTTTTTATTTAACAGCTGTTTTAAAAAAATCAGAACGAGTCACATTACATAAACTGGCCTTTTACATTCAGTATGAGCTGGAATGTTCTCAGAAGACCAAAAGATCTACAGCAGCACTTGTTGGTGAGAATCCAGTTATAAGAATAAGGATCAGGTTTGCTTCAGTCTCTACTGATGTGCGTGACCCTATAATCCTATTTCCCACTTTTGCATGCCTAATGGGTATGTCATGAGTTTAGTCGAGAAACAAAGGCTGCCTTATACTGGGCTGTAAACACAGCTGATGTTAGTGTAATGGAAAGAGAAGTCACGTAAAGTTGTGTGTTGTCTGTGGGCCCATTGGTAGGATTCATTTATCTGAACATGCTGTGCTGCTGAAAGTTTAGTGCTCCGTTCAGTCTGTCCGTGTTGATTTGGGGAACTGGAGCATGAAGGAATACAGTATCAAGGTGCCTGCAGCTCAAGTTCAAGCTTTAAAAAATATCAGCCTCTTTATTTCCTCATAGCATGCCTTTTTTGTCCTTGAATTTCACTAAAGTGGCTTTGGTCAATGTTATTCAGCTTTGCTGTGCCTTTTATTTCTTTAAAATACTTTTTTGTTGTGTGACAATTTTTACAGATTAATTTGCATTGACTATCAAGTAATAATGCATTTTGTGTGTTGATTATTTACCATTGTCTTGTGGGACTGTTCGGGATGAGTGTTTCGGGATAAAATTTTGGATTGCTTTGCTCTTCTTGTCTAGGGCGTGTGAAAGCTGACCTGCTCAAGTTCATCTACTCTCTTTAAGCACTCTTCAAACTCCAGGACCATGTCAAGTAAGTACTCCATTAGAGCTGCTAAATTAATTGTTAAAAGACTTCTATATTGATTCAGACACCCATGCGATTTTATTCCTCAATTTCGAGTCAGCTATGTATGTTAACGTTCCAGTGGCATGCCTTTTTAAGGCGGTCAAATGTAATTTTGAAATTCGTTTTTGAAAGTTAATATGATATGGCATCTAAAAAACAGTGCTCCTGCATGTGATGCTGAATAAACTAGGAAACGCAATGGGCAAAAATGTTAATCTAGCGCAGTGGTTTCCAAACTGCAAGGTGCCAAGTTCAGTATTTTAGTAGCTACCAATGCTAAAAAAAAAAATGGCAGTATCAAGCTCTGACTCAATTCGGTAGCCACATACTGTTTAATTTTTAGCTGGCTACCTGTACTTTCAAATGCTCACATGCGTATGTCTGCCCATGCGCTTGTGTCCTGTGATGAACGTGTGCATGAACAGCCAAATGCTCTATTTTATTTTAAGACAAAATGCTTGACACAATATTAATATAAACACCGCTGTTAATATGTAAGCAGATGGGACAAATCTTATATTTCTAAATATTTTATCTGTGCAATGTAGGGTTGCAGCGGTATGAGATTTTCACAGTATGATAACTGTCTCAGAAAATATCACGGTTTCACGGTATTACACAATTACTATTATTAGTGAAAACAGAAGGGTTATTTTATTTATTTATTTATTTTTGAGCAAACACTTTATTATAATTGAAACTTAAAACCATTTATTTTATTGAAGTATGTGTAAAATAATTCTCCCTTTTGAAAATAAAATAAATAGAAAAATAAGAAAGCTAAGAGAATTATAATAATAAATCGAATTATAAACATGATAAAAAATAACATTAACTATAACTTGTTACATAACTAAAGCATGTCAGTTTACATGTTAAATTAGCTACTAAATGAAAAATAACATCAGCTGTGTGAGCTTTTGAAATAATGTCCTATGATTATTAACAGTTATCATATGCTGCTCCTGTCTGTAGCTTTAACTCAGTGCTTCTCAACTGGTTTTGCTTCAGGACAGAGTTTACATTGGACATCAAGTGTCGACCTGCCATAGATTAAACGTAACCTATATTTAATGTATCCTGGGTTAGATTCCCTTTTATGTTGTATAGATTTGTTCATGGTTTTTCAGAACAAGGACATGTATCAAGTGACATTATTTTTGTTGTTGACGTCAACAACAAAATCTACAGGAAGTTTTCTCTCCCCCTTTTAAAAATTGAAGAGCATATTTACTTATATGAGCCCATTATTATCCCATTTGTTACCTAATATAACATATTTATACACATATTACACAGAAGGAAAAGCTCCTCATTACATGGTTAGGTCAGTGTGCTAATCTTAAATAATAATAATAACAAATTATATTATTTTTGAACACATCTTGAAACTTTATCTACAACTGCCACTGTTGATATAAAATGAGGTCTAATAGATTCTACCTTTAGATTATTTCATATGAAACTATAACATTTTGTCAAAATATAGCAGTTACTTTTACTCATGTAAAATCCTGAAACAAATTTGTGAAGGATAATGGTCTGTAATTATTAATATTTTTAACTATTTTGGTAAAGGGGCCACATCTGGCTTTAAGTAGTGCATAGGGGCCACATTGTATTACTTTTGAGATACAATATTCTGCATTGATTTGGTTTATGTATCTTTTAAGCCCAGAAATAGTTGTGTACTCACTTTTCTTAAGTGTATCTGTGACTAATGGGACTACAATTGCAATCTGCAACTGCCTAAAGTATTGTATTGCTCTACAAAGATAGATACTTTTCTAACAGGCATTACAAATCTTAATAAAGGCTGAGCTTATAAATTCTACTTCCATGTTAATTTATTATTCAATTTAACACTCTCTACATCAGGGGTCTGTTTTAATAAAAAAAAAAAAAAAGATTTATAGAACTTTCATGTTTGTCGCAAAGCGGGCGAGTTTACTTGTTTTTTCTAAAACATTACCGTTTACATGCTAAAACGGTCATGATGCGGGTCTCCTCGATGTATTGACTTTCAGCACACAACAGAATAACATAGGCTGCATGACTCTGATAAATAATTACTTCAAGAGTTAGATTAACATGCAGGTGTGAAGGGACTTAAACATTTCTAAATTGCACAAATAAAAAATACATATACATATTCATCTCTGGCTTGCTTTTGCTCGCATGTCAATGATGCAGAGATCTGCTTTTATATTTAATTTAATCACTGAGAAGTTTTACCTGCAAAATTAGTTGCACCAAACTTCACAAGCAGCCTCAAGAATGTACACAGAGTAGCCATATAACACTTTTCCTTGAGCAGAATATTGCACTACAGATCGCTAAGTTTGTTCAAAGGAGAAAGCGAGACGTGCATGGTTGCCAGATTGCACAACATAAGTATATCATTAGGTGGAATATTTCCAATTTGTGCAAGTATAAATCTCAAACTTGCTCTTATCTGGCAACCATGAGCATGATAAATGTTTGTGGAGATGCGTTAGGTTCCAATGCAAGTGAACTGAAATATCCAATGAAAAAATAAATCGCTTTTATGATAAACCATGTTGAGGGCCTGATCCACATCATGCCATTATTTTCCTGCTGTCCACGACCCAGTCCAAATAGACCAGTTGAGAAACACTGCTTTAACTCTCACACACACACTCTCATGTCAGACCGCCTCGCCTCGCTTATCTCTGACATTTTCTCCGCTGTGTGTGTGTGTGTGAGTGAGAGAGTTAAAGCAGTGTCGCAAGTTGACGAGTCTGACAAGGAGGAAAGGAGATGCGCACGCACATCTGAGATTCTCCGTCCAGTTGCATTTTTTTCTCAGTACTGTAGATAAGCAAATGTACATGGTATGATAACCATCAATTTTCAAACCGTGGTATACTGTGAAACCAGTAAACCACTGCAACCCTAGTGCAATGTGAAAATGGTATTAGACATTTTGACTGCATCAAATTAAGCTAGTGTGGCAGGGCGGAGGGCGTATCAGGCTAATCAAGCCTCCGAGAGGGATAAAGGCCGATGGCAGGCGGTGGTGCAACGAGAGAGAGATCATTTACGGACATGTCCGTCATGTGTGTGTTTGTCCTTTGTTTTAAGTTTATTATTAAAATATGATTTACATTGTCAAGCCGGTTCTTGCTGCCTCCTTTCCATTGAAATCCTTTACAGCTAGTATTAATTTATATCTAATAATCACACAGTAAAGATTTAGATGCATTATTATATAACTTTTTTTTTGGCCATTAGTTGTGGCCAATCTTGCACTTGCCAATTCTCAACCGGGCTCCCGTTCAAAATGCTCATGCAGAGACGGATTCTAACCTGAGTTCGTCATCAAGATTGGTTCGCGGCCGTAGACTTGAAGGATGCATACTTCCACGTCTCCATCTTGCCTTGACACCAACCCTTCCTACGGTTCGCGTTCGACGGCCAGGCGTATCAGAAGAAGGTCCTCCCCTTCGGCCTGTCCCTGTCCCCTCACGTCTTCACAAAGGTCGCAGAGGCAGCCCTTGCCACGCTACGGGAAGTGGGCATCCGCATACTCTACTACCTCGATGACTGGCTTATTCTTGCTCACTCTTGAGAGTTACTATGCGCTCACAGGGACCAGGTGCTCAGGCACCTCAGCTGTCTAGGGCTTCAGGTCAACTGGGAAAAGAGCAAGCTCGCCCCGGTTCAGAGCATCTCTTTTCTCGCCATGGAGAAAAGAGATGACAGCACGTCTCAATGATAGCATGCCTCACAAACGAGCGTGCGCAGTCAGTGCTCAGGTGCCTCGCTCTCTTCGAGCCCGGCACAACGGTTCCTCCCAAATAATTCCAGAGGCCTCTGGGGCATATGACATCCTAGACCGCAGTCTCGCCGCTCAGGTTGATGCATATGAGACCGCTTCATTACTGACTCGAGTCCCAAAATGGACATGGTGGCGCGGCACATACCATTTGTTAATCACCCCTTCCTGCTGTCAGACTTTCAACCCTTGGACATACCTCTGTTTTCTGAAGGCCGGAGTCCCCCTTCAACAGGTGTCCAGACGTGTCGTGGTCAGCGACTCCGGTCACTTCGCGCCACTCATATCCCGGGCAACCGCAACACATACGCTGTCAAAACAGGTTTCACCCAGCGGAGAGTGGAGGCTCCACCCCCAGGTGATTTGGGGCCGAATCTTCATGGCACAGGTAGATCTCTTTGCTTACCAAGCTATGTGCCCAAGGTTCTTACGACCCCCTTCTAGGTTCAGGTCATGATCCAGCAAGCACGGCCCCGGGAGGAGGCAGACCCAGCCTTTTCGTTGCTGTGTACGGTTTGTGCTTTGCATATCTATTTGGACCGCACACAGAGCTTTAGATGTTCTGAGCAGCTCTTTGGCAGATGGGGGAAAGGGAACGGCGTCTCCAAACAGAGGTTAACTTACTGGGTCATTGACGCCATCTCTCCGGCCTACCAGACCCAGGCCGTGCCCGCCCCCTTGTGGGTTCGAGCACACTCAACAAGAAGTGTGGCATCCTTGTGGGCACTGGCCAACGACACCTCCCTAGCAGACGTCTACAGAGCAGCGGACTGGGCAACACCGAAACACCTTTGCAAGGTTCTACAATCTCAGGGTCGAGTCTGTCTCGTCCCATGTTTTGTCAGGTCCGAGCCAGTAGAACTTGGTAATACGGAACAGCCGACTGGGTTTTCCGCTTGCACCTAGCATCCTTCACCAAGTTGATCCAGTGCTCTTTCTCTCCCAGGTTAGCCACTAAGCTTTTGCTTCCTGGATGTTCTTCCTCCCTAGCCTTCTGGCCTGCGAATTCAGCGGAGGAATTTGCAACCAGACCCACTAAGAGCCGCAAGTGCTCTTTACTGGGGTAGGGCTCCACAGGCTTAATTCCCTTTTCAGGGAACTCCCTGTGATTTATTTTCCGCGGTATGGTCCTGCTGTCGGCGGACCCACGTCTCCCTTGGGCAATTCCACTGCCCCCAGTCGCTGTGTTTGTAGAGCTCCTCCCTTATCAGGTAGGACCTACCACTGCGGTCCACTCCCACGTGTGTACCCACATGGTTTATTGGCCACATATCACCTTCCCCAACGCATTTCATAGCGTTAAGATAGCCCCAGCTGCTTTAAAGTGTGCGAGAATCATAGAGAGAGAATAGGCCGTGGCTGGCTGGCTTGCTCCCATGATGGTCATGTAGCGCCTGTTCCCCCCTTAGGGGTGCTGGGAATCTAATATCTGTATATGACACCCTTTTCTGGGGGCGTTGGGGAGGGTTACGTGCGGCCGATACGGTTGCTTCTAGCACACAGCAGCCTGCTTGCACCTGTGTCAGCAGTTCACGTAACACGGTCTAGTGGATGGCGCTTTTGAACAGGACCCCTTGTGTCACTACATTTGACACAACGTCGAGTGAGTGACAGAAGGAGAACGTCATGGTTACTTATGTAACCTCCGTTCCTTGAGTGAGGGAACGCGTCATTGTGTCCCTTCTGCCGTGACACTAGACCTACCACTGTAAACGGCCGTAACTTATTCTCGGCTCCTCAGTGCAAAAACCTGACTGACAGATGCACACCCGCTTCCCTTTATACCCGTATGTCCGGGGGCGGGACATGCAAATTCTGTCTGCCAATTTCTCATTGGCCTTTTCTCAAGTTCAGAGGTACGCAAGGCTCCCAAGGAAGACCGGTTGTGTCACTACATTCAACACAACGTCGAGTGAGTGACCGAACGGGAATTGTGCATCTCTATACTCCTACATATATACTCAAAAATAAAGGGCAAGGGAATATTAGTGTATTGTGAAAGAAGTACACACATGTAAGCAGGTGTAAGCACCCTCTAAAACTGTTCTTATCTGTTTTACAGGTAGTTATACTCCAGCCCCAGGGGGACCTTTTTCGGCCCTCACACCCAGCATGTGGCCTCAGGAAATCCTTACCAAGTACAATCAGGTATTTTACTCCTATTGCTGTCAAGTTATTAGTGGTTATGTTTTTACAATGTTAGGATAGTTGGTACCTTAAAAAAGGCTGGTAGTCCCAAGGCTGAAACGTTGCTCAATTAATAAACTTGCATTTTGAGTTGTGCAGTTATATTTATTTTTTCCTAGAAAATGCTTTAAGTCATATAGCCTGTTGATACAAGGGATACACTGATATGAAATGTGTGTGCCAATACTGATGTCTGATTATTTAGAACAAAAAGATACTGATAGTTTGGTGGTTCTGCTTTTTTCATGCTATCTTGTTTTAAATCACTGAAAATTAATTATACAACTTGGACAGTAAAATATTTATTTACATTTCTATGTATTTTTAATGTATATTTCTGTTTTCCAGGTTTCAGTCTTAGTTATAAACAAAATATTGAAACAAAAAAACATTATTAACTCACTTTAACTTAATTCTGTTTAGCCTCCTATTAGGCTTGTATTCAATTGGTAAGATTACATTATTTTCTTTATATTCTTAACCCTAGAATGCGTTTGTGGGTCAAAAATGTCCCAGCATCTAGTTTTGCATTGCCTTGGCTAGTTCTTAGGTCATAATTTTTTACATTAAGTGTTTTTTGATCTGCCACTCATCACTTAAGTTGCCTTCTTTGCTATTAATATTGTTATTGATTATTATGTGAAATATGGAATAAACAAAACCTATACTCACAGAATCAACTTAACTACCATTATTTCCCTCTCCCCCTGCCCAACTCCACCCTGTCCCTCAACAAATATCCCCGTGGTCAAAGCCTAAATTACACCATGCACACATATAAACAAACAAAACAAAACAAAATATTTGAGAAAATAAAAAATATTAAAATCAACTAACAAATAAGAAAAGACAGAATTACAAAAAGAATAGAATTTACAATTACTACCACAATTCTGTTTCTCTCCACATGATCCTCACTAGATGTGTTTCCAATGTTGGGCCAAATGAAGGCATGCTTGTGTGTGCCAAGGCCAGTTGCGTTCACACTGTCACTTCCGGTGCTTAATCGTGCCTCCTCAGGACTTATTCGGGGCCAGGTGCCAATGGTCTTTTGCCCACCGATTACCCTTGGGCTAAAAAAGGCCAACTGGGAATTGAGGTGCGGTCAAAGTCAAAGGCGGAGATTAGCGAGACACTATTGCTGCATTTCATTGGCGTCGGATGTAGGATAATCCTACTTCAATTCTCTGATCTCTGACCATAAAGGAATTCCATTGCCAGATGCTTGGAAAATGACCTTGTGTTGGGACAGCATCCTGCTGTTAGTGGAGAGACCACTCTGGACACCATGGCAGTTAAAGTCAATGTTAAATTATCTTGCTAGCTAACATTTCCATACAATATAAACTTGATATTCTAGATAACTGAAAAGCATGCGTGTTTGTTTTGACTTAAAATGTTTGGGGTGTGTGACATTTGCAGCAGGGCGGCATAGGGCTGCACGATAATGGTTAAAATGATAATCACGATTATTGTGAACCACATCAAAACTGCTGTAACCAAAGTTTATTCAGCGAAGTTGCTGCGTAACCATTTGATGGCTGAACAGACAAAATTGTTAAATGACTGGTCTCAGAACAGTTTGAAAGGCACCTGATTTTCATCCTACTTCCGAAAGTTCCATGTTCCAGCTTTCTGATGCAAGCCTCATCAAAGCAAAGCACATAAGAAACATACTTGTAAACATCTGTGACTCCTTATGTCAGCGTGGACACAAAACTGAAGAAGTGATTGGTCAGTGGCAAACTTCTGATCTTTTGATCTTCTGACCAACTTTTGGTCAGTTGAGGTGAGAATAGAATTCAAAAGCACTTGTGATTTGACCTACCATCTGTAGACACAGCCTATTACAAAAATTAGCAACAATTTGCTACTTTACCTGGCAGATAAATTCTGTTTGTTAGCTCACAAATACCACAGGCGATTATGCTTAATTAACTGTGAGAGGCAGAAATTGTTATCGCGATTAAAATATGATTAATTGTGCAGCCCTAGGGCAGTGTATTAAAGGCAGGCTTTAGGGCAACACTGTGGGGCTTTTGGCCCAATGGTGGGAACGCAGAGCGATTTTGGTCTCATGGCTCATGACCAATAGTGGAAAAGCAGCTGAGAGCCTTCCAGAAAGGCCAAATACCTGTCCCATTTCTTACCATATGCATCTAATATCAAGATGTTTACATGACATCTTTTCAAATGATGCCACCCTGCTCAATTCGGTTAACAATTCTTGAAATTAGGGAGCTCTAATTTACTTCCATCCTTTAAGAGTTAAGAGAAATACAAAAAAATGCAATGACCAGTTGAAAATTTATATTTTCTATGATCTAAGTTTTATACATGTATTTATTAATACACCGTTAATACACCATTTTGATGATGAAATTAAATTCAACTTAAAAAATATTTCTGTAAAGTTCTGGAAAATAATAATTAGTCAAGTAATTTTTATTTGTATAGCACTTTTCATAACACACATCATTTCAAAGCAGCATTACAAAAAATCATGCTTTAACAGAACATGAAACTGTAATAACTATAAAGTCTTTAAATATTTAAATAATAAATAAAATTAATAATAATTGTATTTAGAACCCCAGTGAGCAAGCCGAAGGCGACTGTGGCAAGGAACACAAAACTCCATAAGATGACGGTTAATGGAGAAAAATAACCTTGGGAGAAACCAGGCTTACTGTAGAGGCCAGTTCCCCTCTGGCTAAACAGCATAAATATATGGCCAATATTAGTTATTTGTGTGCCAGGGCCAGTGTTCAAACAAATATTTTGCATGAACTGTAAATGAATGACTAATGTCTTTTGATGTACTTCAAAATTGAATTAACTGCAGATGTTTGCATAGATGCATTGCCCTTTGTTAGTTGGCTAATGAAGGCGTTTGTTGGCAATTAATTGATAGTCTATGTATTCCATCTCAAGAGTGTATTCCATCAATAAACAAAGGTGATGCAGGCAGAGATCAATGAGGTGCATCGCCATTCAACCGGCAGGTCATTTCAATGAGGTTCGGTGGGGTCCATCTTAAATTCAAGGTTCAGTCAATGGCATATGAAGTATCTGATGTCTTACAGTTGGAGTTGGCAAAAAACTGAAGTGATGTCTGGCTAATTATTGTTAATTGTTAATATTAAAATAATTATTAAATAATTAAAAAATAACTAAACTGGTGTGTTCAATAGCATATTATCATATTAGCATATTTTGCTGTGGTATTGAAATTGGTATCGAGAACCGTGAAATTTCACTGGTATCAGTACTGACTACTGAACTTTTGGTACCGTTACACTAGTTTGGACCCAGCTATTTGTATATTTTTGCCACCTACTTAAATAACCACCCCATCACCCAATATACATAGTCTAGGGCAGAATGTAATTTGAGTATCTAAAACTCTTAACCAGAATTCTTGAATCTTAGCTCAGAACCACAGAACATGAGCTATGTCTCCATTCTCCAACTGACATCACCAGCAGGTGTGTGTCTTTTAAACCAAGCCTAAACAATCTAGAGGGAGTCCAGTAGAAAGGATGCAAAACCTTAAACTGAAGAAGGCATACCCTTGCATCCCTAGACCTTTTTTTTCTCCTCAATTTGGAATTCCCAATGTGCTCTTAAGTCCTTGTGGTGATGAAGTGACTCCTCAATCTGGGTGGCGGAGGACAAATCTTGGTTGTCTTCGCATCTTATCACATGGCTTTTTGAGTGCATTACCACATAGACATAGTGCGTGTGTTGTCTTCACGCTATTCTCCATGGCATCCACGCACAAATCACCACGCGCCCCACTGAGAGTGAGAACCACATTATAGCGACCACGAGGAGGTTATCCCATGTGACTCTACCCTCCCTAGCAACCACGCCAATTTGGTTGATTAAGGGACCTGGCTTCAAACCCGTGACTCCAGTGGTGGTAGTCAGTGTCTTTACTCTCTGAGTTACCCAGACCCCCTCCTTAGACATTTTTTTTTTTTATTCTTTCCCACTCCCCATCCTCCAATAACCTCTTAAGAGCTGTTAATTAAGGCCCCACACCAAAACTCTGAATCAACTAGGAATAATACACTGATGCTTCATGACCCTTTCCAAATGCTGTGAGCACCATACAGAGGGTGTCTGCAGATTTAGGGTTTGTGTACTACCACCAAAAATAGTACAAAGTAGATGGCGCAACTGTAAATACCTGAAAAATTGAGACCTAGAAATTGTTGGGTTATATTTTCAAATGATCTTAAAGCTCCGTTTTCATAAAGGTCATAAAGTGTAGCAACACCCCTCTTCATCCATTCTTTCCAGCAAAGGGGGGACTTATTAATACATAATTTGGGGTTTAGCCATATGCTTGAGGAAACATTTAGGTAAGTATCAAAATGTAATATACAGGAAACCCCACACTAAATGTAAGTGTGAAATAATGGGATGCATTTTTACTTCTCTAGGCAATTTCATAGAAAGTCTTTGCAATGGTGAAATTGAGGCAAGGACCACTTGTTAGATGTTGTACCAGGCAGGGGCTCTCTCAGGTGGAAGAGACCAATGTGCCAAGTGTCAAAGATTAAAAGCATAGTAATAAAACAAAATTTTGGGGAGGCCTAAACCTCCTTTGTTTGTTGGTCTATGTAACTGACTGCAATTGAATCTAGGTCAATTACCCTTCCAAAAAACTTAAATATTCTTTCAAATTGTTTAAAATAAGAAAGAGGAACTTCTAGAGGGAGAGACTGTAGTAAATAATTGAATTTGGGGATACAATTCATTTTTATAACATTGACCATCCCAGCCATAGACAAATACAGCGAAGCCCACCTATTAACATCACACGAGACCTTTTTCATGAATCTCTTCTAATGGTTCCAGGGCAAGATGGAATAATAAAGGGGTGAGAGGACAGCCTTGCCATCTTCCCCTACCAAGAGAAACAAAACTGAAAGTTGTTTAAAGTAACTTAATCCACCCAATAAAAGTGTTCCAGAAACTCGTAAATTTCCAAAGTCTTAAAAAGATAGTCCCATTCCACCCTATCAAACACCTTCTCGGCGACAAGTGAGATGGCAGCGATCGGAGTCTTATCATTCGCTACTGACCACATAATATTTATAATGCGTCTAATATAATATATACACATATAAACGCACAAACCCCACTTGATCTATGTATAATATACGTAATTACTCTGCTTAATCGGTTAGCCAGCATTTTAGACAATATTTTAACATCTAACTGGATCAGGGAGATTGGATGATAACTTTACATTCATTTGGGTCTTTATCTTTTTTAAGAATGAGACTGATCCGGGCTTGCGTCATGGTTGGGGTAGTTCACCTTTCTTTAATGACACTGTGTAAACTTCTAACATAAGTGAAGCCAGTTCTGTGACATAAGATCGGTAAATTTCTGCGCCAAAACCATCTTGGCCCCAGTGCCTTACCTGTTGGCAAGGCTCTGATTAACCCAACAAGCTCCTACAAAGTAATATCTGAGTCAAGAAAGTCTTTGACCATTCGTCAATTTAGGAAGTTTTAATGGCTCTGCAAAGTTGCTAATATCCTTATCGGTAGACGTGGAACTATAAAGATTGAGATCAAATTATTTAAAGGTTTTATTAATATTTGTGGCAGAAGTAAATATATTGCCTCCAGAAGACTTCACTGAAGGAATGGTGGGAGAAAAAAAACTCGCTCTGTTTTATGTATCTAGCAAGAAGTCTTCCTGCCTTGTCCCCTGACTCAAAATATGTCTGTCTTGCATTGTCCTGAATAACCAAAATTTTACCTTCTGTGGCAAAATAGTGTTGTACCTATATTTTAGCTGAGTCAGCTCTCTAATGGTACGTTCACATACAACGTGAAGAAAATTTTCACCTCACATTGCTCACGCGAGTTTGACCACTGGATTATAAATTTGTGTTTAAGCTAGCGTTCGCGCGAGTAATGCGATCCCGTGAGTATTCCCTCTTCTCTTCCGGAAAAGGACAGGAGGGGCTTCTACGACTTGGTTCATAGTAAAGTAAAACCAATAGCTGGAATCAAGTAGACGCACATATTTTAAGAACTTACCAGGTAGTCCAACTTCCTCGCTCACTTTCCTCTAAGCGATGTCTTTTTTCACCCGGTCTCTGTACATGTATGACGTTGTGTCATACAATTCCTGGTGCCCACACACTGCTACAACAATTTTTTCATACATTCCAGATTTCTTCTGCTACTACGTCAGTGCCATCTGGACAATCTCAATGCTTATAGGCTTTCGCGACAATGCATCATGTGAATTTCTCACTCGAGTTGAAAATTTAAACAGTAGTACTGTAAGTTATGTTGTATGTGCGATAGTAAATATTATTTTCGTTAAAAACTTCATTTGAATCAGACCTATAATGTAGTCTTTTCGAGTGGCCTGCCCTTTAATAGCGCAAAATGCTGTTTGAAATTTGCACCTTACATGGTATTTTTTTATTTTTCAATGTGTGGTTGTCCCATGCTTGTCTGAATCCCAGCATGTTAATTTGATAGTCATGTCTCCTAATGGATAATATTAATTTAAATAAAACTTTGGAGAGTGAGAAGCTTTTTTTAAAACAATTAAATTAGAGATCTGAATCTTCACTGGCCTCCCGATTCAATTCGATTACAATGCCACTGCACTGCCACACCTATGATCAAATTGGTTTGAACACATCCCAGGGGCATGCGATCAAACGTGTGTGTGTGTGTGTGTGTGTGTGTGTGTGAGGGGGGGGGGGTTTAAAGGTGGTTACATTTCATCTGGCTGTTTTGATGCAGCCAATAATTTTATTTTTTTATATCAAACTATGTATTAGGTAACAATTTCTTTCCTTCTCACTGTTCATCCATCAGTTTTTTTCACTACTTTCGGAGCAACAAGTGGAATTAATGTGCCTTCTATAATGTGAAGTAACTTTTTAACAGTTAGAATATTTTGTGTTAATTATAAGAGAATTTGCATCACAACCCCTTGATGCATATGTGGATTTCAATGCATTTGACACTGGCATTATTTTTGTAATGCATTGTTTGTAATTATGTGTAGTATATAAGTATAGGAAGTTGTCATTCAACCGATGCTTATATCCAAAGGAGTCTTAATGGAGCAACCTGAGGAATTGAATAAAAGATATATCAACTAACTAAAATTAAAATGACTGATAAAATTACCATCATAGTTAATCTTCCTTGGAAAAAGTTTTATAAAGTATAAGCATCTATATTACACCTGGGTCTTTAGACCCACTTATTTATAAAAGGTTGATGAAGTTACAAATTCATTTGAGGGTTAACTCTATAACTAAATTCTGAATGATTTAACTTTAGCTGAAGCAGCCTCCACTTTAGCTGTAATAATCTTTTCATGTTCCTTGCTTTGAGTTTTCAGGTGCATAATCAAATTAGTTGTGTTATACGTTTTAATGTTAGTTCCACCTTGTGAAATTCTAGCAATGCAGAGTTTACAAATTGCAACTCTGCTGTCATTGTCACACAGTTCAAAGTAATTCCACACAAGAGATATTTTCTTTCAGTTGTGCTCTATTTGTCCGATGCATTTGTCCACTCTCTTTTAATTAACACTAAATAATCGGCCTCATTCATTGGCTGTTGTTAAACAATCTGCTGACGTTCAATAGCGCAGATAGCTGCTTTTATCGGCTGATACCATTTTTTGTTTTTGTCGATACATTGCTGCATCGATACTTGATAGAGTGCTAGATTGAGAAGTGTTGATAAAAGCTACTGTAGTTTTATAATCTTCATTGTCATGGGAAGTTCACAAAGACACTGTTCTGACTATTGCAGAAAGCCCCCAGTATGGAATCAGAACTACTGTACGATGAATTTGGGTTCCGAATCGACAGTGAAGGTTGGTGTGGGAACATCAGCACTCATCAAAAGTTAAAGAGCATGTCTAGAGTCCTCTTTGTTTGCCTGCAGTATGATCTGGTACTGTCATTCTTTTTTGATGAGCATTTGAATCTGTGTTTGGTGTCAGACGGGGTGAAGACACGGAAATGGCTACATGGTGAGGGAGCCCCTCAAAGAGAAGACCCTCAGCAAAGACTTCGCTGGCAAGCCCATCTGGAGTTCACCCACAACCACACTGTTGGAGACCTGACCTGGGACAAGATCTCCCCCAACCTACCACGTTCAGACCACCTTCGGTCACTGGTTCTTGGAGGCATACCACACAGCATGAGACCACAGGTTAGCATTGAGACCAAAAATATTCTTTTGTGTGTTTAGTCTCCACAGCGTATTTAAGGCACTCTTTCTATTGTTACACACTATCAGGCGGCTAATCTGCTGATGTCATGTTCCCATGGCAACTATGTTCATGCTTGAGGGTATCTTGGTCTTGCTATTTTTAGAGATACCCTAGAGAACAGTAAAGCATCTCAAATCTGTGATATTCCAACCACATTTTTGCTAGTTTTCTGTGTTTATCTGTTGCCCTCTTTCTCTCCACACTGTCTCTTTCATGCATTCCTTTAGTTGTGGATGCGTTTGTCAGGGGCGCTACAGAAAAAGAGAACATCTGACATTTCCTACAGAGAAATAGTGAAAAACAGCTCTAATGAGGACACCACAGAAGCCAAACAGGTACGTGGCATCTCTGCCGCATGTCTGATGTAACGTGATACTGTATAAAATTCATATGATATGATCTCATTGTAAATATTAAAAGGACAGTTATAACTTTCTAGCATAATATAACTTGCTCTCTTTCGTGGAACACAAAAGGCAGAATGTTTGAATGGAAAAATGATGCAATAAAATTGAATGGTGACTCAGGCTATCATTCTGCCTAACATCTCCTTTAGTGTTCCATGGAAGAAAATCTTTGATTTGAGCTAAAGAAGCAAAAATACCATTGTTGTAATATTGTATTGTTGATTTGACATATAATATTGAAACTAAGCTTGGGAGACCATTTTGGAGGTTTCTTTGAGAGTTTTAGGATTCTTTCCCCATTCAAGTTTATTGGAGCTGTACTTGAACGATCACAAAATACCTGAACTAAGGTGTTGCCAAAATGATCTTTCACTATTCCCTTCATGATGCCTCTCTCTCTTCATCTCTGTTACAGATAGAGAAGGATCTTTTGCGGACCATGCCCACTAATGCATGTTTCAGCACTTTGTCAAGTGTGGGGGTGCCCAAGCTCAGGCGGGTCCTGAGAGGGCTGGCGTGGCTGTACCCAGACATTGGCTACTGTCAAGGCACAGGCATGGTGAGAGGCCACTGTATCACAGAATCTATGATTCTCTGCTATCTCATGTTCTGGTCATTGACTCGGATATCAGCCTCTCGGTTGTGTGTATGGTCTCTGTGTATGGTGCAGTGGTGGTGGCGTAGTGGCTAGAGCACAGGGCTGCTAATCAGAAGGTCGCTGGTTCGAACCCCACAGTCACCACCATTGTGTCCTTGAGTAAGACACTTAACTCCAGGTTGCTCCGGGGGGATTGTCCCTGTAATAAGTGCACTGTAAGTCGCTTTGGATAAAAGCGTCTGCCAAATGCATAAATGTTAAATGTTAATGTTATGTCTCTGATACAGGTGGTGTCTTGCCTATTGTTGTTCCTGGAGGAGGAGGATGCTCTGTGGATGATGTGTGCTCTGATAGAGGACCTACTGCCTCCCTCTTACTTCTCCTCCACTCTGCTGGGAGTTCAGACTGATCAACGTGTGCTCAGACAGCTCATAGTGCAGTACCTGCCCTGCCTTGATCAGCTACTACAGGAGCATGACATCGGTGAGACACACAACACAGAGAGTATTCCTTCTGGAGAGAGGGAAAATGTATTTTTAAACAAAAATCATTTTGTTCAAAGAGACTGGACTAATGAATGTTGCTTTCAAATCATGTCAGAATGATCATATGACAGATATGAAAAGCACCTCAATGTCTTAATTACTATTGGGGAATCTGAATTGGTATTTGACATTATTATATTGTATGACTGTACAATTCATTTTGTATGCAGTTAGTTTGTCACAGATACCGTTTTTTCTAGAATAAAAGTCACAAGTGTTTTTTTTTTCATCATCTGAAAGGTCCTGCGACTTAATGTCTGAAGCGACTTATATATATATATACCATAAATTGTTTTCATGTATCAATTAGTCATACAAAGTCCAGTAAACATAAAAAAGCTAAATCAACATTTGGTGTGACCACCTTTGGCTTCAAAACAGCACTAATTCTCCTAGGTACACCTGGACACAGTTTTTCTTGGTTGTTGGCAGATAAGATGTTCCAAGATTCTTGGAGAATTTGCCACAGTTTTTCTATCTGTTTAGGCTGTCTCATTTGCTTTTGTCTCTTGTAATCTCAGACTGACACAATATTCAGTGGGGGGCTCTTTGGGAGCCATTGACTTTCTTTCTTACCTGGAACACAAAAGGAGATGTTACGCTCAGTCATCATTGCCTTATATGCACACCAAATGTTGATTTAGCTTTTTTATGTTTACTGGACTTTGTATGACTAATTGATACATGAAAACAATTTATGGTATTATTTTTTAAGACATCCTCAGTATGCAACATTTTTTCCCAATACCATCTGTTGCAGGGCTCCATGTTCTTCTATTCTATTTGCAAAAGAAAGGTTTGGGAGTCTAAAATGTATATTTCATATTGACACACTAAAGCTGAAAATATAAAAAACCATCTTAAGACAAATGTTTTTGTGAAGCATCTAATGTGCCCAAGACTTTTGCATCATATAATATAAAGCAATTGTGGCTTAAGCTTGATAACAAAAGAGACAAAGACCTAAATTGTATGCTTAGATTGGGATGTAATGGGACCTCATATCAGTACATTGTGAACACTACATCTGACTAATGTTATTGTGCTTCCTCTTTCCTGTCCTCTTAGAGCTGTCTTTAATCACACTACACTGGTTCCTCACTGCCTTCGCCAGTGTAGTGGACATCCGTATCTTGCTGCGAATCTGGGACCTGCTTTTCTATGAGAGCTCTGTGGTATTATTTCAGGTCACACTGGGTATGCTGAAGTTCAAGGTAACTCACCATCTCCTTTGTTGTATTACTCTATTGATTGAATAGGTAGAAGAAAAAAAAAACTTAAACTAAGCCATCAAAGGCAATGATGGGTGTTTATTTTCACAGACAAACTTATACACTTAATATTTAAAAATGCCAATAATCGTTTCCTCCTGGATGTTAAAGGAAGATGAGCTGGTGTCTTCTGAAAACTCAGCATCGATCTTCAACACTCTATCAGACTTGCCCAGTCAGCTGAAGGATGGGGCGTCAGTGCTGGGCGAGGCCATGCGTCTGGCAGGATCTCTGTCTCAGCAAAACCTGGATGCTCACAGACACAAGCATCTGGCCTACATCCTGGCAGAGCAGGCCCAGCACAACTCCAACAACTCCCATTCCCTCAACAACAACTTCAACAAGGTGAAAACGTGAACACAATCTATGTGTAATGCACTAACTTTAGTATCCCAGTGACCGTTCCCCATACATTTAAAGGGATAATCCACCCAAAATGGAAAATTCCGTCATTAGATACCTACACATGTAGGTAAACCCGTAGACTTTCTTTCTTCCTTGGAACACAAAACTTCAATGCAAGATACAATATAAGGCAATGATGACTGAGCGTAACATCTCCTTTTGTGTTCCAGGGAAGAAAGAAAGTCAGTCATACAGGTTTGAAACAACATGAGGGTTGGTAAATGATGACAAAATGTACATTTTTGAGTGAACTATCCCTTTAAATGTAAAATGTGTACTCCATTAGCTTCTATACATATACATATACAGTTTTGGTTGAAGACCTCTTCATTGGAGGCAGTGATATAAAATGCTCCTCTCAATTGACAGCCTTCTGGGTAATTGTGCAGGTGGTGCGCAGACAAAGCCTGCACAGGAAATCCACCCTGAGCTTGCTGCTCTTCGGGGAGGATGAGGTTGAGGCGTTGAAGGCCAAAAACATTAAACAGACAGAGCTGGTGGCGGCATTGAGAGAAGCCATCAGCCGCACTGCAGAGCACTTTCACTGCCTGGACCCCCACAATTGCAGCACTGTAAGAGCTACTCAATCACAGCCATCACACTTCTGAATATATTACATCTAATTCAATTAGAAGTGGAACATTTGCACTCTCAGGAGCACGAAAACCAAACTTCTGTGTCATTTACCACAGCAATAAGCTGATATGATGACTCACTGAATCGGGCCTATGCAACAAGAAATAGAAATGTACTCGCATTCCCTGCAAACAGATCATGAGTCATGTAGAGTCTTGGCATATTAATCAATTATAATAATTAAAGGCATCAAGCTGGAAATCTCATTTAATAATACTGCATTCCTCTCAATATTGCCATATTAAAATGAGTCACTCCAATATTAGAATTTATTTTATTATTATTAGTTACATTTATATAGCACTTTATCTGAGACCTCAAAGCACTTTACAAGGAAGGGGGGAATCTCCTCATCCACCACCAATGTGCAGCATCCACCTGGATGATGCGACGGCAGCCATATTGCACCAGTACGCCCACCACACACCAGCTTACTGGTGGAGAGGAGACAGAGTGATGAAGCCAATCAGTATAGGGGGATGATTAGAAGGCCATGGGACAGATTTTTTTTGTCCAGGACACCGGGGTTACACCCCTACTCTTTCAAAAGATATCCTGGGATTTTTAATGACCACAGAGAGTCAGGGTCTCGGTTTAACATCTCATCCAAAGGACGGTGCTCTTTTGACAGTATAGTGTCCCTGTCACTATACTGGGGCATTACAACCCACACAGACCACAGGGAGAGCAATGCCCCCTGCTGGTCTCACAACACCTCTTCCAGCAGCAACCTGATTTCCTCATGAGGTCTCCCATCCAGGTACTAACCAGGCTCAGCCCTGATTAGCTTCAGTGGGCAACCAGTCTTGGGCTACAGGGTGATATGGCTGCTGATATTTTTCAAAGCAAATTTATTTCCAGCATAATTTTTGCCATGATTTTTCTGAGGGGCTCTAATATTATTTGCATTATTATTTCTGATAATACCATTTCATAAAGCCCATGAAATGTTAAGGTTATTGGTTTCTTATTATTCTTATTTTAATTGTATTTCCTGTCGCTCTTTCTTTTATTTTTAGGATTTGACTCCTGACTACACTATGGAGAGTCATCAAAGGGATCATGAGAACTTCCTGGTCGTATCCCAGAATCGTCAGAGAAGAGCCAAAGCCTTACTTGATTTTGAGCGGCATGACGATGATGAACTGGGTTTCCGGAAAAATGACATCATCACTGTAAGCACCTGCTATTTCGGTCATCTGAAAATGTCAACTACTTCTTTAGTTCTAATTCTGGTTTTGTTTTTTGTTTTTTATTTGTTTTCTTATCTGTTTACTTCCTGGTCCATTGTTAGATCATCTCACAGAAAGATGAGCACTGCTGGGTGGGAGAGCTGAACGGCCTGAGAGGTGAGCAGTGTTACAACTATTAGCATTAAACCAGTCTTTTACTTGTGAAGTCGTCGTAGCTTTAACTGCTGTCAGAAAACGTGTTAATGCAAGAATTTGTTAAAGCAAGATCAGTACATCAATCAGTATCTCCTGCAACTCTCAAATCTTTTTAGGCTGGTTTCCTGCTAAATTTGTGGAAATCTTGGATGAGCGAAGCAAAGAGGTATGTGCGGTTACATTTTTATGTATTAGCTAAAGAATGTCTTGGCTTAAAAACTGTCTCATATTATCTGAGTTTCTGATAAGTTGGTTTGCTCTAGTGCTATCTAAAGGATATCGATTTTGTCTTTCAGTACTCTCTGGCTGGAGATGACACTGTAACTGAGGCAGTGAATGATTTGGTTAGAGGGACATTGTGTCCTGCACTCAAGGCTATCTTTCAGCATGGTCTGAAGAAGCCCTCCATACTGGGCGGGCCCTGTCACCCCTGGCTCTTCATTGAGGAGGTGCCTATTACCACTTACAAGACTCAATTAATTTGAATATTAGCACATGTACATTTGTACTGTAAATTTATTTTACATTATGATCTTTTAGCATGTTGTTTTCTTGTTTTGAAAGAATAGATGTATATATGTTAGGAATTTGTGAAAACTGGTTGTGTGTGTATTGATCGCAGGCAGCCAGCAGGGAAGTGGAGAGGGATTTCAACTCTGTCTACTCCAGACTGGTGCTGTGCAAAACCTACAGGTGAGACCCATTTAAATAAGGGACATGTTGTTAACCTAACTGCAGAACTTGCCTTCCTCCAACAAAGTGCTTTGTTGATGTAATATCTTGCCTGATCCTTGTCTCTTCAGGTTAGATGAAGATGGGAAGGTGCTCACACCTGAAGAGCTGCTTTACAGAGTAAGTCTGGATTTTAATTTTCAACTTCATGTTAAACTGCCGATTACACAATGAAAAAATGCTTAAATGGATAGTTCACCCTAATGTGAAAATTCAATTCCACATCCTCATTTTGTTCCAAATCCGACTTTCTTGCTTCCGTGGAACACAAAGGACAGAATGTTAGAAACCGACAAATTTAGTCACCATTTACTTCCATTGCATCTCTATCCCAAACAGTGAAGTCATATGGCTTTGGTGAGTAAGTGACAGCAGAATTTTTATTTTTGGGTGAACTAGCCTTCACCAAAAAAAAATTCAGTGGTTCGGATATTAGCAGTTAATCACTTTTCGGTTAATTTTAAAGTTTTATATTTGCGTGTTGAGTGCTCTCCATCTGTCATCCTAGGCCGTGCAGTCTGTCAATATGAGCCACGATGCTGCACATGTTCAGATGGATGTCAAATTCCGCTCACTCATCTGTATAGGGCTAAAGTAAGTCACTTTTGTTTTTTGCCTTTTTTTGAGCACATAATTGTACTTCATTACTAAGTGTGTGTGTGTGTTGTGGCAGTGAGCAGGTGCTGCACCTGTGGCTGGAGGTACTGTGTTCTAGTATGAGTGCAGTGGAGAAATGGTACCATCCGTGGTCTTTCCTGCGCAGTCCTGGCTGGGTCCAAATAAAGTGTGAACTCAGGTGAGACTAAGACTTTTGACAGGTTGATAAGAATAGTAGAAGATGATTCAGGAATTCAGTGGGCGTAAAAGGTTCTGAATGAAGAAGAGAGGCAGATTTATGTTCATAATGCATGGAAAGTAAACTTTAGCTTAATAGGTTATAGTACATCATCAAAGGCATACATTAAGACAAGCCCACTACAGTAATTGGAGGAAACAAAGTCATAAACTACCATTTAATGTATAATTTACTCCACGTAGCTTCAACTGTTTCTGGTTAGCTGATTCATAAACACAAAATTATTACTTGCTTGGAGAGAATCAACTTTGCAAATATATTTTAAATCTGTGTGTTACAGGGTTCCCATGGTCATGGAAAACCTGGAAATATCAGGCAATTTTAGAATTGTTATTAACAGGCCTGAAAAAGTCATGGCAATTAATAAAATCCTGAAAAGTCATGGAAATTTCTATAGTGAACTTTAGTTTTTCTAGTTATGCTCAGGTCTAAAATATTTAAGCAACTAGAAATTGCTCTTTGTGAGTGCAAAGTTTGTAAAATTAATCACAAACGATTGGAAAAGTCATGGAAATTAGACTAAAGGTGTGGGAACCCCGTTTTTAGGAGTTACTATAAATGAGCCAGTTTAAATGCACACCAATACGATGATAACCAATATGATAATAGCTTATATTTAAAAATATGACAAAGCAAGAAAAGTATGTTTACATGAGATTTGAAATAATCCTGTTATTCTATGCTTTTGATGTGAAAACGTTAAGAGGCATGCACACAACAATTGCATACATTGGATTAGCCGGTAAGAACGCCGGTAGACAAACATCTACCTGTGTCGTCAAATAGTTTATTCTCAAGCTGTTTGACTACACAAACGTGCATGTATACTTGCTCAATGTTATTTAGTTTATCTTTTTATTGCACAGTATATCTTGTGTATATCTAACATGGGTTTGCTTGTGCTGCTTTCAGAGTTCTCTCAAAGTTTGCCTTCAGTCTTTCCCAAGACTGTGAGCTGCCTTCCAAAAAAGAGGTGAGAGGTCTGCAATTTAGTTACATTCACTCAATGTCTCAACTGAAATGTCCCTTCCCACACACAAATACACAGTGCACACAGGGTAACAAGCATTTGCGTGTTTGTCTGCCATTCCAGAAGTCTCCCATTTTGAAATCAGAAGTGGTGGATGTCTTGGTCCAACATCACCTCTTTAGTTGGGACCTCTAGGTAATGCTGGCAATTAGTTAGCCTACTGCATAGGAACTAGCTGCAATGCAGTGGTGATAGTATTTGCTTTGCCGCTGGGTGTATACCCTCTCTCCTGATGAATGCTGTTTACATTGTTACATTACATGATGTGACTACTGAGTAATCTCACTAAAACTAAGAACTAGTTTAGCAGCCTTTGTGTGAAATGCTAATTAAACACTAAAGCTTGTACTACCCTCTGCCAATGTTTTAACTCTTGAAAGACCCTTGTATTCTAGTGTGCTTATAAAGGCCTGCTCCTGCCATGTTTGATGCCAGGGCCTTTTCTGACTATTCTTGCACCTAGGTGAGATCCCTATGGGTGCCTCCTTTTGGGTGACTAATGCCATTATAGTCACTATGGCTTTAGTCTGACTTGAACCCAGAGACTAACAATTATCAACATCTTTTTACCCATAAGCTAATTGGTTAGGGATTTTGGCATCTGACCATATGAAAAATCAATATACCAAAAACAGTAAATCATCACTGTACACATTTCCAGTCTCTGTGTTAAAGAGGGATGCATAATTTTGTTTTGTGCTGAAAATACAAACATTTCCCTCACAAACACTTCCTGCTATTTAAATTGCTGTATTCTGCCCAAAACAATAGTAATATTGCAAATTATTATTACATTTTGAAATAACTGTTTTACATATGTATTCATTTTAAAATGACATTTTTACCCGTGATGGCAAAGCCCCAATTTCAGCAGTCATTCCTCAAGTCTATTAAGAAAACTATGTCACCTAAACCTTAAGAAATCCTTCTGTAATTTAAGTAATGTTCTAATTTGATACACAAGAAACCTATTTATTATTATTATTATTATTATTATTATTTAAAACAGTATATCTCAATCCTTTCCTGGAGTACCACTAACACATCACATTTTGGATATCTCCCATATGACACTGAACTATAATTAGATTATCAGTAAAATCAGGTGTCTTAAATAAAGGAGAAATCCAAAATATGTGGTACTCCAGGAAAGGACTGAGAAACCATTTTAAACCATTGAAAATTGTTGTGCTAATCAATAAACTTTGGACATTGCAATACAGTGTCTTTTTTTTCTGTTGCTGAAGTATTGAGTACGCTTGCATTTCTTTCAAGCACTGAAAGAATGTTATGTTTAATTACATTAGTCTTGAAAATCAGTAGGAATGATGAGCACGCCATTTGTTTTAATTAGTGTGCCATTGGAAGCAATTGAGAGTGCTGTTTCATCAGTATTACTGCTGACTGTGGTGGCACTTAACTGAGGGGCTCACTTTACCCCACTGTGATCTTTTTCCAGGAGAAGGAGCAGAGGCCACTGAAGGAGGGTGTTCAGGACATGTTGGTGAAACATCACCTCTTCAGCTGGGATATTGATGGCTAAACAATGGCCCTCTCCTTTAGCCTGTGAGCTATAATCATAGCCAAACCACACTCTTCAAACCATCTGCAGGAAACAGGGACCAAATGTGAAAATTCATGTTCATTTCACATACGGCTTTAGATCACATTGGTGTGTTTGTGTGTCTCCATGCAATATTTTCATGTTGACGTGTACCACAGAAATGATACTGTATAAACAACAATCTGTACAAGGGAGTCCCATGCTTCCATTGCCAAGAGTTCACTCCATATCAAACTACAGGAAGGGCCAGTGTGGTATGTATGCAAGCACTTTCAACATTTGGTGCATGATTATAGTGATCATGGATGAAAGTAGGATTTGCACACTTTTGTTAAAATGCTCCATTAACAACTATATGTTAAGCCAAACAAACATTTTCAAGATCATGTTTTGCTGTATCAAACTATTTAAAGGTTTTTTTTAATAGGATTTTCAAGTAGCGTTTTCTTAATTATATTTTATTTTGACAAAAACAGCCTGCGGTGACCACTCCCTCATCTGTAACATGAAATTTACATGAAATTACATCAAACTAAATCATGCCTAATGATGGAAGGTGATGGAGAAAGCTAATTAACTATTACTGACTGTAATCTGATCTCTTTCTCTCATGTCCCCAAGCTGAACTCTCACTGATCATGTTTGTACTGCAATCATTGATTGAATTTGCCTCTGTTGGGTCTGTGAGGGATGTCAATGATTCATTGTTGGTTGTTACATATTTTGCTATTTCTTATGAACTTTGTAAAGTATAAAAAAGAGAGCTAGTGTTGTAAATTAGATGAAGGTATCGTACATCATTAGTCATAATGGGCAACATTGAATTGCAGGCTTTGAAACTGGTGTTGTTCCTCTGCAAGAGCCTACTGTGGCACACGATGGAAAGGATCCGTTTTCTAGTTCTTGTGATTGGTTAACATGAGCGTTATTAACCAAAAATTCTGTAATGTTTTAGCATGACCAACTCACAGAGCTTTGATCATATTCACATACACTGATAATGATGTATACGTAAATAAATCGCCATATCTGGAAGAATTTATGCATTTTTGTCATTTATATGTGCAACATCAACTTTTCTAGAGGTATAAATATATTTAAAAAAAATTGTATAATAAAATGTGGGCTGTTGATTTAATTATTATATGGAAAATAACATGTTAAAGAAAATAACGCAATGAATCCTGCCCCTCACCCTTAAAGGGATAGTTCATCCAAAAATAAAAATTCTCTCATTATTTACTCAGCCTCTTGACATGCCAGATGTATATGACTTACTTCACCAGAACACATTTGAAGAAAAATATCTTCGCTCAGTAGGTCCTTAAAATCTCTTTGAAGCTCCATAAATCACAGACAGTCAGCAATAACATCATCCAGACGATGTCTTCTAAGCGATACAATAATTTTTGGTGTGAAATACTTTTTAACTATAATCCAATGCTTCGAGAGGGTGGAGTCCAAGCAGTTTCTCGTATGATGTATTCACATTGCCATGATACTGAAGTAATCTCACATTCTCCACTCAGTTGAGACATCCAAGATGAGCACACAGACACATCATTGAGAGTAAAGAAATTGATAAATACAGATCTAAACCAAAACCAACTTAGCTTCTGTTTAGCATTCGTCACTTGTAAACAGTGCTGATCTTCCGGCTGTGGCGCATTTGCGTCAATTCTTCAATTGCTAATGCGATTACATCACACACGCATGTACTGCTGCCAACTGGAAGCATGATTTAGAGTTTTTTTAAAAAAAGTACTTAAATATTTATAAGTTTTGCACCAAAAGTGATCATGTTGCTTTAGAAGACATTAATTTAACAGCTGGTGTCATATGGATGAAGTTTATGCTGACTGTCTGTGACTTTTGGAGCTTCAAAAGAGAAATCTCCATTCACTTTTATTTCAAGGATGGACGCAAGACTTTCACATGCCATTGACAAGTTATGGCCTTCATTAAATCAATGGTGTGAGTAACTTTGCCTGCACTTAATCAATAATATAGACTGCCCATTGTAAATTTTGAAGATGCAGTCAGAGTGGGTCTGTTATTTTTTCCCCTCCCTTTATTGACTTGAGTTAATTTAGTTGGTCCAGTTATAATATTTAAGAGGGCCTATTTTATTGAATATATTTATGTGCAATTTAATGGCACTGTTTTCGTAAAAAAAAACAAAAAACAAAAAAAAAACATACCGGACTTGAGCAATCTGGTAGCAATAGTGTCACGGAAAATCTTTTGAGCATGCATGGCTCGTCAGATTTCTGGGGGATGGACGCCAGTTGGAACTTCAATCTGTTAATGGATCCGGTCCTTGATCTTTGACAAAAGTGTGTAGACCCTTTAGAGCAGCGTTTACACTACAGAGGATGTGTAAACATCTTGGTCTTACAGACATTTGGAGATTTCTGAATCCATGTGGAGAGATATATATACCTTTTTTTCATCAGTACATAAGATTTACTCTAGAAAAGTTTATTTATATATATATATATAAATAAATGTGTGTGTGTGTGTGTATATGTATGTATGTGTGTATATATATGTATATGTATGTATGTATATATAATATATACATACATATATACACACATACATATATACACACACACACACACACACACACATATATATATATATATATATATATATATATATATATATATGTGTGTGTGTATATATATGTATGTATGTGTATATATGTATATGTGTATATACTGTATAATGTATATTGCAGTTGATGGAGATTTGTGGGATGCACATCCAGGGCATGAAGCTCCCGTTCCACCACATCCCAAAGATGCTCTATTGGGTTGAGATCTGGTGACTGTGGGGGCCATTTTAGTACAGTGAACTCATTGTCATGTTCAAGAAACCAATTTGAAATGATTCGAGCTTTGTGACATGGTGCATTATCCTGCTGGAAGTAGCCATCAGAGGATGGGTACATGGTGGCCATAAAGGGATGGACATGGTCAGAAACAATGCTCAGGTAGACCGTGGCATTTAAACGATGCCCAATTGGCACTAAGGGGCCTAAAGTGTGCCAAGAAAACATCCCCCACACCATTACACCACCACCACCAGCCTGCACAGTGGCAACAAGGCATGATGGATCCATGTTCTCATTCTGTTTACGCCAAATTCTGACTCTACCATCTGAATGTCTCAACAGAAATCGAGACTCATCAGACCTGGCAACATTTTTCCAGTCTTCAACTGTCTAATTTTGGTGAGCTCTTGCAAATTGTAGCCTCTTTTTCCTATTTGTAGTGGAGATGAGTGGTACCCGGTGGGGTCTTCTGCTGTTGTAGCCCATCCGCCTCAAGGTTGTGCGTGTTGTGGCTTCACAAATGCTTTGCTGCATACCTCGGTTGTAACGAGTGGTTATTTCAGTCAAAGTTGCTCTTCTATCAGCTTGAATCAGTCGGCTCATTCTCCTCTGACCTCTAGCATCAACAAGGCATTTTCGTCCACAGGACTGCCGCATACTGGATGTTTTTCCCTTTTCACACCATTCTTTGTAAACCCTAGAAATGGTTGTGCGTGAAAATCCCAGTAACTGAGCAGATTGTGAAATACTCAGACTGGCCCGTCTGGCACCAACAACCATGCCACGCTCAAAATTGCTTAAATCACCTTTCTTTCCCATTCTGACATTCAGTTTGGAGTTCAGGAGATTGTCTTGACCAGGACCACACCCCTAAATGCATTGAAGCAACTGCCATGTGATTGGTTGATTAGATAATTGCATTAATGAGAAATTGAACAGGTGTTCCTAATAATCCTTTAGGTGAGTGTATATATATATATATATATATATATATATATATATATATATATATATATATATATATATATATATATGTCCTTCAATGCTGGAAACGCCTCTGGGCATGGGAGGCGCTTAAGGCAGTTATTAGGGGCGGAACATACAATAATGCCTCATTAAAAAGATCAAAGCACAGGAATTGGAAAAGAGTGTTATAGTTGCTGAAGCGCTGAATGTCATCCAATAGTCTTGGAGAGCTGACTCAGCTAAAATATAGGTACAACACTATTTTGCCACAGAAGGTAGAGTTTTGGTTATTCAGGACAATGCAAGACAGACATATTTTGAGTTGGGGGATAAGGCAGGAAGACTTCTTGCTAGATACATAAAACAGAGTGAGTTTTTTTTCTCCCACCATTCCTTCAGTGAAGTCTTCTGGAGGCAATATATTTACTTCTGCCACAAATATTAATAAAGCCTTTAAATAATTTGATCTCAATCTTTATAGTTCCACGTCTACCGATAAGGATATTAGCAACTTTGCAGAGCCATTAAAACTTCCTAAATTGACGAATGGTCAAAGACTTTCTTGACTCAGATATTACTTTGTAGGAGCTTGTTGGGTTAATCAAAGCCTTGCCAACAGGTAAGGCACTGGGGCCAAGATGGTTTTGGCACAGAAATTTACCGATCTTATGTCACAGAACTGGCTTCACTTATGTTAGAAGTTTACACAGTGTCATTAAAGAAAGGTGAACTACCCCAACCATGACGCAAGCCCGGATCAGTCTCATTCTTAAAAAAGATAAAGACCCAAATGAATGTAAAGTTATCATCCAATCTCCCTGATCCAGTTAGATGTTAAAATATTGTCTAAAATGCTGGCTAACCGATTAAGCAGAGTAATTACGTATATTATACATAGATCAAGTGGGGTTTGTGCGTTTATATGCGTATATATTAGACGCTTTATAAATATTATGTGGTCAGTAGCGAATGATAAGACTCCGATCGCTGCCATCTCACTTGTCGCCGAGAAGGTGTTTGATAGGGTGGAATGGGACTATCTTTTTAAGACTTTGGAAATTTAAGGGTTTCTGGAACACTTTTATTGGGTGGATTAAGTTACTTTAAACAACTTTCAGATTTGTTTCTCTTGGTAGGGGAAGATGGCAAGGCTGTCCTCTCTCCCCTTTATTATTCCATCTTGCCCTGGAACCATTAGAAGAGATTCATGAAAAAGGTCTCGTGTGATGTTAATAGGTGGGCTTCGCTGTATTTGTCTATGGCTGGGATGGTCAATGTTATAAAAATGAATTGTATCCCCAAATTCAATTATTTACTACAGTCTCTCCCTCTAGAAGTTCCTCTTTCTTATTTTAAACAATTTGAAAGAATATTTAAGTTTTTTGGAAGGGAAATTGACCTAGATTCCATTGCAGTCAGTTACATAGACCAACAAACAAAGGAGGTTTAGGCCTCCCCAAAATTTTGTTTTATTACTATGCTTTTAATCTTTGACACTTGGCACATTGGTCTCTTCCACCTGAGAGAGCCCCTGCCTGGTACAACATCTAACAAGTGGTCCTTGCCCCAATTTCACCATTGCAAAGACTTTCTATGAAATTGCCTAGAGAAGTAAAAATGCATCCCATTATTTCACACTTACATTTAGTGTGGAAAGGTTTCCTGTATATTCAATTTTGATACTTACCTAAATGTTTCCTCAAGCATATGGCTAAACCCCAAATGATGTATTAATAAGTCCCCCTTTTGCTGGAAAGAACGGATGAAGAGGGGCGTTGCTACACTTGCAAGGGTATGCCTTCTTCAGTTTAAGGTTTTGCGTTGTTTCTACTGGACTCCCTCTAGATTGTTTAGGCTTGGTTTAAAAGACACACATACCTGCAGGTGATGTCAGTTGGAGAATGGAGACATAGCTCATGTTCTGTGGTTCTGAGCTAAGATTCAATTCTGGTTAAGAGTTTTAGATACTCAAATTACATTCTGCCCTATGTATATTGGGTGATGGGGTGGTTATTTAAGTAGGTGGCAAAAATAGGAAAAGCTGGGTCCAAACTAGTGTAATGATTTTCAGACAGTTAATTCTTAAAGGATGGAAGTTAAAAGGCGCTCCCTCATTACCAGAATGGTTCACCAAATTGCATTTGAAACGATGTTTTATAAACAGCTTGGTAGATTAGACATCTGTGGTAAGAAATGGGGGAAAAACCTTACTGGAAGGCTCTTAGTGGGAACCATATGGAGAGAAACATGATTGTGATTGAATTTTTCAGTTGTGTCCTTTTATGGAATTCTTTCTTTTCTCTTTATTTGTTGTTTTTATTAATCGTTTTGTTTGTGTAACCACAGGGATATTTGTTGAGGGTCAGTGGGTGTTAAAAGTTGATTCTATGTATACATGTTTTGCTTTATTCTGTTTCATTTGTTAAAATCAATAAAACGTTTTAATCAGAAAAAGTCATACACACCTGGTATTTCATGAGGGAGAGGAAATAATGAGAATTGTCATTTTTGGGTGAACTATCGCTCCATATGTCCATAATGAGTTTCCCAACATTGGAGCATGCTTGAAGCTTCAAGATTGAAGTACCACCTTGCTAGAACTCACTGACCAAAAGAAGGCCAAATAAAATGAGTAAAAGGAGCCTTAGTGGGTGTGTTCTTCCATTCTAATACAGTTGGATAGAGTACATGAGAATGCAGGGGTCTCAAGAGAGATGAAACTACTTATTAATGTTGCTGTGTCAATTTGTCACGAGACTCACAACACAACCAAGATGCTTCAAAAGCGTCTGTCTAACGCATGTGTTCATAGACCAAGTCAGATTGAAGAATGTGTCCTGAGAACTGCCTTAAAGTCTGCCTTTGACCTATTGCCAGTGATAGGCTTAAGTTCAATAACATGGAAATGAAATATATTGACTTCTAAAGCCACTTTTTGTATTGTCTATTCAATGTGTTACTCATCTGCCACCATAATGTTATGTATTTTAATTAACTGAATTACTACAGTGTACAATTATTTAAATTATTAAATATATTATTTGGGAGCCTTTCTCAGCAAATATTTTTTGCAATTCATCAGTATATGATGCAAGTCAATTTTAAAAAGTAAATAAATATAAATATAAAGGCTACGTGGCAATCATTAAGTGAAACTTAATTGAGCTGCTTTCCCACAGGCAGCTAGATCAAACTCTTAAAAACAGACCAGAACAGAGGGAGTCACACACTGCTGAAATTGTCAACATCAGTTTATTTCATGGAAAATGAGTTTCACAACATGTAAACAGAGAGATTGGTCCGGAAGGGTGTGATTACTAAAGCTCAGCTAATAGTTAAGCCAGTGATTACCAGTTTACAGCAAGTGTTTATTATGATGTGGAGAACTGTCAATGCCAGAAAATAAACTTGATTCATAAAATGTTGCATGTAAACTGACTTCCATATTAAAGAACAAAACTAACTACTGGCGCCCTGTTTTGTAAATATTCCCTAAGAGAAACCATTACAGATCATTTTCACTTTTAATTTTCAAATCTCTAATATCTACAATCTGCAATCCTCGCTTACGCTTGTGTATTTTTCTGGGTATCGATGTGGCAAATTGCACTCGTTAACGTAATTACTTATTTTACTATTTAAATGTGTTCCCAGAATTAGAGCAAAGTCTTGTTTGAGGGGTTTGCTCAACTTGACAGGATTTTGGAGCTCTGTAAATAGACTGTTATGAGGTAATTAGCGATATTAAGTGTTCCATATTCCTTCAAGATTAAGTATTTTCAATTGTCAATTTGCATACCACAAATAATCTAGCTGCCAACAAACTCTGCAGTCAGTCTCTTAAAGCCTCCAGTGAATCCAGACCATTACATCTACTGAAAATCAGGAATTCTTTCACTTCTTATCATTATGGTCCACATGGTAATGTTAATTAGAATGGAACATGTTTGTGTGATGAGGCTTGTTAATACTCCCTATAAAACAGTTAGCTACATAAGACTTCAGCCCAAGCTTTACGTAACAATTTCCAAAAGGATTTTCTAAAAATGTGATAAGAATAACAGCCATTTAGCAAGTAAGAATAGGGCTTGGTGCTTTAAGATGATCATTTTTAAGGTGACATTAACAGCCAAAACAGAACCACCATGCAGTACGTTTGTCCTATATTCTCAATATCTATATCTATACAGTCTAAGAACACACGCGTCTTATAATAAGTTAAATTTCACAAAATGTGCATGTTGGCTCTGTTAACACCTTAGTCTTGCAATAGAGGTGGGATGGTCCATATGGGCAGGTAAAAGGCAAGAGTAAAACATGAAGGGCAAACTGGACTGTTCAGCTTCTTCTGTATTGAACTCTTAAAGGGAGAGTTTAGCAGCCCCCTACCGCACCAGCAAGGGTTACTGTGGTGTTGCTTTGAGGTTTGCTTTTATGCCGTTGACCCCCTCGTCTTCTGCCTCCAGACTTTGGCTTCAGAGGAAAAGAGGAAAAAGTTGTAAGATGATTGTTGAAGTCAAAACTTTACCCTTAATACTGATATGGCATCTAACCAATAAAATATATTTTCTCCAAGCTAATGCCGATAATTTGACACTAATCATTTTGGTCACATTTAAGCTTTTTAAAAATGTACTAGTCCATGAATCAATAAATATACTATATTGTAAATATTTTGTTACATGTTAATTGTTAACAAGCATAATTTGTACAGGTATTTACATTGATTTATAGAAAACATGGTAAAAAATAGGTACTGTCTCTTTAAGAAACCCAGGAGTTCTGTAAATGAGTGCATATTAACAAAAAGGATTTAAATAGTTTCTTAACCTCATCTGTGCGATTTTGTGATAAAAATTAAATGTTTATTTTTTTCTTGTTTTTGATCAACAATTGACTTAAGAATATAAAGCAAGGGTCGGAAGCCTTTTTTTACCAAGGAGCCAATTTTTTTTATTTTTGGTTGTTGAGTTTTTCCGAAAGAACCACAGCACAAACTAATAATGTACTTCAATTCAATAAAATAAAATGTTTATTATGCCCATAGACTACTCAAAAACACAAAACAAATATGCAACAACTATTTATTTATTTAGTTTTAAAGCTGTGTCAGCAACCAGTCTATTCGCATGGCAAATAAAGGTTCATCAATAAATATTTATAATATTAAATAAGATTAACTCTGTATAAAAGCATTGTCTGATAGTTCCAAACATTTTACAGTTCATTCAAATGTGCTTGATGGTCATAGGGGCTTGGCAAGGTCAGCAAAATGAATGGCCTGAAGTCAGAGGGTGGTATCAGACATTCCGAGATCTCCAAGTTTAATACCTTTTTTGCAGTCATATGTGCTTTTTCATTTCCTGCCAGACTGATTTGTCCCGGCACTCAGAGGATAATGTTGAAATCCTTCTTCTGTAATCTATGTATTTTAGTCAAAATGTTTAAGATTATGGGATGATGTCTCCATGGATTCAAGTGCTTGAAGGCAAGAGTTTGAGTCTGAACGATTAAAAAGTTTCATCCTCGACCTTGCTCAATGTTTTCCAGTGCCAGTAGTAGCACTCAGGCCTCAGCTGTGGAGTTAGAGATCTGTTCTGGAATATGTATGCCATATTGTTGATCTCCAATCACTACTGCTGCGGATACACTTATCCGTTTTGGATCCATCTGTGAATACTGTACTATGGAGTGGGAAACTACATTTTGGTTCCAAGAATTCCTGTTGATACACATTAGGAAGTGTGTCTGACTTTTTTAGTTGTGCCAATGCCATAATAATAGTTGGTTCTTCAAGGTCCAGGGGGGAACAGGCCAAAAATGATACTGTCTTATGTTGTCCAGTTTAATGTTTAAATGTTTGCTCAAGTATGGTTTAATTCATATTCAAAAAGGTTTGATAGCTTTAGGTCTAGCTTCATACAGATAAGAACATTCTGGTTGGAATACTGGTGTAAAGGCTGGATTACTTCGATTTGCTGAGTTTGACTGCATATTATAAGGCCAGTTTCAGATGCCTTTCTGTATAAAGGCTTTGAATGGGACTTGTTCTGAAGGCTCCAAGAGCTCGACGTATTCCCGGACGGTGTATTGTGTCAAGTGTTCAAATGTATGACTTCCTTGCCTGGCCATACACAATACTCACATAATCCAGTCGGGGTCAAATTAATGTTCTGTAGAGATGTCAAAGAATAGTAGTGTCCGCACCCCATTTTGTATTGGCCAGGACTTTTAAAATGTTTCCTAAAACATCTTCATATGTGGTATGCAAAATTAAAAGTAACATGTTGCCATATGGAATTGAGTACACGTGTTTGTGCAGGTCTCCATGAAATTACTTCATTTTATATTTGTTCAAGAAAAAGTTCACTTTCCTAAGGTGGTAGGCGATATGTAAAAAATATTTTAATGATAATCACCTTAGAAAATATTGTAATGTCCGATTATATAGACAAAACCCCTGCCGAGGGTCAGTGATTATTTTTGCTTTAAAATTTATTGAAACACGAAAAACACATTTCTAAATTAAAACTGCACTTTAAATTAAAAAAAGCAATTAAAAAAATTTATCAAAAAATCTTATATAACCACCTCCGTAAATCCAAACATTTACCATCTCCAACGACCCCATTTGTAATCACGCAAGCATCTGTCAACAACAACAGTCTAAAAATGACTAAGTCAACAAAAAGACAATAATAAATTTAAAGATAATAATAAATACGCCTAATAAATTCCCTTTTGTTCCCAAATTAATGCTGCTAAATGTGTGTTCTTATCGAATGTATTTGTATTGCATTTTGGTACTCCAGTTTATGCTGCCTAAAGAAAATAAAATAGAACTCAATTGTAGGTTCAAGGTGTCTTGTATTATTTTATGATTTAATCACTTTGTCTTTGTTTCTTTAATAGAAATATATATATATATATATATATATATATATATATATATATATATATATATATATATATATATATATATATTACTGAAAATGCAGTTGTCTTCACAATGCTTAAGAGGGAACTAAACTGACAGCACCTCCTGAGATGATTGGAGACCATTTGCTGAATTCCCATAGACGACATTATACTTGCAAACAGTTCAGACGAATGAAAAAGGAGTGATAACTCTTTACATGTGCTTGTTTCATGAGACAGGGTCCTGCTGCATGCCTCTGAACAAACAGTGAATCAAACACGAACATTAACAGCTTTTCTTTTGTCTGTTTTTATATTATAAAATATAATAACATTTCTTCAAGCACGTGTCTTGTGTCTAACATCATGTGTCACTCAGAGAAGTCTTAGACATACAGGTCATCTGCCTGTTGCGGGTAGATGAGCAGAAATACCTGCATTTGGTTCTTCAAAATACAACCCCAAATCAAAACAGTTGCTACAGTAAGAAAATACAAGTAAGATTTGTATATTATGTATTCGCTATATTGAAAGCAATACAACTACACATTATATGATGTTTTTCCTTGTGAATTTAATACAGTACAGTAATATCAAATCAGATGACAGATACAAGACTCCAAAAAAGTTGGGACAGGCCTACCCCTGGCCCACACAGACACTGCTCTTGGACCTGACGCTGATAACAGCTTGGATTGCCTTTTTCCTCTTTGGCTCGGATAACACGATGGCTTGTTTATCAAAAACTTTTTGAAATGTTGACTCTTCAGACCAAAAAACACGGTTCCGCTGTTCTACTTTCTATCCAAGATGAGACTGAGCCCAGAGAAGTCAGCAGCGCTTCTGGACAGTGTTGATGTTGGGCTTCTGCTTTGCATTGTAAGTCTTAACTTACATCTGTGGATACAGGGTGAAAGGCCCAAAATCCTTCCAATATGACTTTGGGGAGCATTGTTCTCAAAGTTCTGGATTATTTTCTGAAGCATCTGTTGGCAAATTGACAAGTCTCGAATGATCCTTGCTCTTGAAGGACTAGGATGTTTTTGAAGGCTTCTTATATACTATGACACGACTGCTTCACCTGTTTACATCTCCTGTTTCACATTGCCTTATTTCAATTTGTCAAATTGTTATTAGCCCTTGACTCAACTTTTTTGGAGTAGGTTGCAATGATCTGTTTTGTAATTACAGTACATTAAAATAATAATAATAATAATAATAATAATGAAATTCACAAGGCAAAACATCATATAATGTTTAGTTGTAGAGTTTTCAATATAGCAAAGGGTGAATATAATTGACAAATCACTCCTTTTTGTTTTTATCAGCATTTTTATACTGTCCCAACATTTTCGGAATTGGGGTTGTATAATCATACGTTTCTTAAAACGTGCATCTTAGTGTCTAATTTCTCTCCAAAAAGTCTTACAGTTCACCCTCCACAGTGGGTGGAGAAAAAATTACCCCCCACTGCGAATGAAAAATCTGCATTTGGTGGGTGTTAATTTCAAACCTTGTTTACCAGGAGTAGACTGTATGATAAATTTAGGAGGAAGGAAATCAAAACTGACTTCAAAACTGTGTCAATGATTTTACAATCGCACCCACACTTTCTGCAGGTAAGTTAGCTCTAGAATGTTTTAAACGATCATGTGTTGGTGATTGGCAAGACACCAGACGAGCCACTTGGTTTTTAACTAAGAGCCACTTGTGGCTCGTGAGCCATAGTATTCCGACCCCTGCTATAAAGGATGTTAAAAGAGCTATTATTCAATTACAAATGGATTGCATGGATCAAGTCAAACCAAACTTTTACTCTCAACATGCAGTGAAAGGATGCTGAACTTACAGTGGTGAGTGAAATCTGAACATTTACCAGTCAGTTGCTAATCACAGACATTTTTAGTCGAGTAGCGTGGAATTTAGTCTCAGACGAGTGAGTCGCTCACATTGTAGAAAATTGCACATAAAGTGCTTTTGATAAAATAAAATAAAACTTTTGAAAAAATTCTCCTGGAATTTAACAATCAATATCGGTCAAATGAAGATCAAGATCCATTGGAAAATCTATATTTTTACCCATTCCTAGTGTATGTGTAACAGCACGTTACAGTAAATTAAGTGATAACTAATTAGGAGCTTCACACATTACAAAGTATGTGCATTTTGTTCATTAGTATTACTCAGTATTTAGTACACAATTACACAGCAACAACAGTTTGAGTTATGTAAAATGAGATCCATTTTTTAAACCAAATCCCATTTAGAGCTTCCCATTTGACATGTATATAAAATAAATAGAAAACTGTTTACAGCAAGTATTAAACACACAGCCCCTCAAAATGAAATTCTGTGGTTCCATGCATGTCTCAGTAAATTTGGGTAAATGTGTCATGCTATCTTTATGCCATGTCTTTTCAATATGTCAAAACAACAGCCTTTGGTCAAATGGGAGACACACAGATCCAAGTTTTTTCAGCCGTATAAACACAGCACAATTTCTATGAGGGTGTAATTGTGAGTCTCTGGAATGAGCGAGTCATCTGAAATGGTTCCCTTTTTTACCTTGTTCTCTTTGTTGCCCACATTATTTTGAGGGTCTTCCTCCACCTCTGTCTGAAGCGGTTAAAAGTGTGAGAGAGAAGGGTAAATGAAAGCAAAATAGAGCAGTGTGTGGGCAAGGGATAGAGGGGTAGGAAAAATCAAGTTGAAAAGAAACAAGGTGGATTTCAAGGTGATGAAAGAGAAACAGAAGGACATAATGCAGGTAAAGAAAATGAAATATTGAATGTGACAATCGGAAGAAATATTTAAATGGTTGGGAGTGTGGGGAAAAAGTTATACAAAGTGATTAGATCGGACAGATGTGCACTGCTGTAAAACCACAGCAGAAAGAGAAACTGGCAATAGTTTTACATCTAAAGTTCATCCTAAATCCCCCTTTATTTTTTACAATCTGTACCTGTTGTGGTACATTGTGCTGAGTGGCTGGCACTCCTGTGGACGTGGTCTCCTCACTGAATGGTGCCACTCCATCCTCTCTCCTAGCTGGAGCTTTCTTTGTTGACTGCATCTTGATCTGTGGAGGTTTGGAGTTTGACGGCTGATTGTTTGTTGATAGGAGCAACTACAAGCCAGGAGAACAAAAGTGATAAAATTTGTTTAAACGGTCAAATAAGGGATAATGCAAAGTCAGTTGATCATTACTGCATAATAAACCCTGACAGGACCTCAAAATGATTTACTTGCTTATCAAATACTATAGGTAAATAAATGGCCATCAGATATTGATGTGTTGAAATTGTATTATGCAAGAAAAAATATCTCAGGTAAAAGTCAAAACTCATCATTTACCTTAAAAATGGCAGTTTAAAGTTGACAATATGTATTGAAAATATTAACAGATTCAATTATGAAAGAGAACTGTGCTGCATAATTAGTTATGATGTATATTTAAAAAAGATTACATAAACATTAGATATAGATAATGTATTTTATTTATATTATATAATTATATTATTATAGTTTTGTAAATTATTAGAAAAAAATGAAAACTGACTGATTGCAGCTGAGTAGTTCTGTTAGCGTTACAATTATTGTCAAAGGTAGTGTAAAATAATGAAGTGACGGTTTGAAAGGCAGCGAAAAACCGCTCCAACCTTGAACGTTTGCAAATTACAACGTTGACAGCTTTGTCAGTGCATTGCTTACTTACAGAGATGCAGAATAACACCATTTGCATTTCGGATTAACAGGTTTTTGAAGGTTTATACATGTGTAACATTGTAAGTTCAGTAAAAATGTGCTTCCCTGCATGCACTCACACTAAACTCAAGCGTCATCTGCTAAATGATGGATGCACGAAAAAGAGAGAGAGGATTTTCACTCACGGAGATTTTGCTGTTTTAAGAATCTCCTCTTTTCACATCCCAAAATGTAAGACCTCAGCAAACGAAATGTAAGATTTCTTTAAATTTAAGACTTTTTATGGCCTTAAATTTGAAAAAGTAAATTTAAGACTTTTTAAAGGACCAGCGGGAACTCTGTTTTAGACACCGTGAAGCTGACCTTTGTGATGGTGCCCACAGCCTTAGTCCTCCCTTCTCTGAAGACTAGCCTCTGGTCTATGTGCAGGTACTCTGGAGTTTTAATGAAGCGAAAGTGTACGGTAGCTTTGTCTCCTGTGCGTAAGCAGTCACTTGTCATAGACAGGATAGTGGCTGTCTGCCTGATGCTGCCACAGTGCACTATGCGAAGAAAGGGAAAAGCGAGACAGATGTAAGAAGGATATCGTAAGATATGGGGTGCATTTCATTTCTAAAATTGAGCATCCTTGTTTCCTTTTTCTTGCATCCTAGTTCCACCCTTTTAGAAAACTAGGAAAAGAAAGAGGATGAAGGAATCGAAGAAAGAAGTGTTCACAAGTCACTTCAGAGCACCACTGCCTCTGCGCAGCTGCATTACCTCAGAGCATTTGCCGTTATGTTGTTGAAACTTGATTTATTGATAATTTCATAACAACACATACTAATTCAAGATTCACTTTTATATGTTTTACTTTTTTATGGTTTATTTAAACAGCAAAGATAAAAATTGAATTAAAATGTTCGTGTCAGATTTAAAGGGGGAAGAGAATTGATTTTGTCAGGTGCATCAAGAAAAAAAAAGTCAGCATCCTCGGAAAGATTCCTCTGTCCGAGCGGTGCATTTAGAGAACTGATACTTCCTTAATGATGCCGGTTTTCAGGTCACAGGCTCGAGGACGGAGGAGCGAGGATTCACAATTTAAGAAATGAGAAGCACCCCTGATTGCAATCTCTTGAATTCTCAGATGTTAAAAATGAGTGAGACACTGAGAGAGCATTTGCATCTCACCCATGGCCTGATATCTAGGGGAGATGGTCGTCGGGTGATGTAAAACTAGTATCTCGGCCTCAAACTCCCAATATGCCTGTGGGTTTAATCTTGGTGACACCATGACCATGCCCTTCCTTATTGACGAGCGTTTAATCTGAAACAGAGTAATAAGAAGGGAAAGGGGTTGAAATGAACAGCAAGACATGAAGCATAATTAGCAAGTCAACATGAAACAACTCTTTGCAACCTATTTTACTTTCTTAATCTTTCATACTTCAGAGTGGAACAGAATATTCAAAAGACAACATTTTTATTTGGAATAACATGCAGAGTAAGACCAGGAATGTGCATTAAGAGAGTAAATAAGGTAATTTTTGATTGTTTTGATTGCAGGTTCAAACCAAAGTATGTATGTAGTGTTCAAGAAACAAATAATATCCGGTTTTCTTTAGTTATTGACAGAACAGAAATGAAGGCTTAAAATTACATTACAAAATACCTTTTTCAGAGCAAAGGAGGCTGTCTGGCCACCATGGACCTCTTTCACAGGCATCCTTTTGCGGTGAATAGACTTGACAGTGATGGGGAGGAAAGCGCCCAAGGGGTCTGGTCCGAGAAGCAAAGTGTCATTCAGCCGAATCAGCCCACGTAACGTGGTCCCTGACACTACTGTCCCCACTCCCTGTCATACAGATCAGACTGTTGAGAAAGGGGAGAAATATAACAGGTATAAATAGAGGGAGACAGACAGCATGCTTACTGGTACTGAATAGGTGTCATCTATCTGGAACTCGGCAGGTTCATGGTCTTTGAATGAGCTTCTGGAGGTGAGCAGGTTCAGGAACATCTTGAGTAGATCCATGTTCTCTCCTGTGACATTAGAGATCTGGAAGATGGGACATATTCTACAAAACAAACAAATATACACATGGGTTTGGATTTTGCAGCACTACAATAGTATTCAGAACGATGGTATGACATCATGTGCAAATGATCCAGCAGAAGTTCCTGTGTTCCTCTGAGAAGAAACATAGCATATAGTTCAAAGTTGGCAGGTGAGCAAAGAGAAGTGTGGATTGCAGGGCATTACCTCTCCGAACTAAAGTTGGATGCTGTGACAATGACATCATCTTTGTTCTGGACTAGCACAGGGATCTTTCTGCAGCCTGGAGACTTTAAGATCTTCTGTAGGAGCTTCAAGGTCTCTGAAATATTAACACCTTTCTTTAGTATTCTTTCCATTATTTTGTAGTCAATACACAATGGAGATTTAACTTATATCTGTGGATACGTGTTTCACCTTGAAGAATATTAGCTGGACACATGTCAATCTTAGTGACCACCACAAAGACAGGAACATTGAGGGCTAATGCCAAGCCGAGGTGCTCTTTGGTCATGCCAACAATTCCTGCATTACTTCCAATCTGTGACAGAATGAGAATAGCTATGAAGGTCTAAGCATCTGAATGTCTGAGAATCATTTGTGCAAATAAAGAGGCATACACTTGGTTATAATCCCTATTGAGTGGTCCACCGTGGCAAAATGTTAAGTCTTTCAAACAATAGGCAGTACTTCTTTTTGGCCAACATTTAAGGTAGTATCTTATATATCCTTTGAGGATAAAGCAATCCCATTTTTATCCAAAAATGAAGTTGAGTAAAACATCTAGAAATATTTTATTCTGTCCTCAAGGACCACCAACCATGCAACATGAGTGACAGTTAATAGAGTTGACCCTTAAGGAACGTTTCAAATCATGAGATATGATATATAAGGTTCCATTTAGGATAGGATGCTCCCTTAGAAGATACCTGTCTATGCAGACTTTCTTAATCTAACTTTTTCCTGGGGGGCTTACAGGAGAAACGGATGTGAGAGCAAATTTCGCTCGAAGTTGTTCTATAGCATTCACTAGTTTCGAATGCAGTCATTTTAGACAATTTTTACAACTGGTATTAATATGCGTTTCGGATGATATGATCACAAATGGTAAAAATAGCTGTAAACAGGGTGCAAAACGTTTGTGATTGGATTACAAAAAAACATACAGAGATAGTTAAAAAAAAACGACCACATCGCATTTAAGGTTTAAACCCCATCCTGATTTGAAGATGCAGGGTGACAAGATGACAAGCAAATACATCTGAAGCTGAACTAGCACAGGTACTTAACTAAAACAACAGGTAATTAAATCTGCATTTGTGTTTAGATTAAATTTCAACTGCATCAGGGAGAAACCGCGAACCAGTTTTGTTCACGCTTTCTTTGTCTATTATGACTTTTTGCAGTTTATTATCATTCAGTAACACACTGACATAGTGATTGATGTATGTCATCATGACATTTCCACGAAAGCCCAACACTACAACGAAAGAATGAATGAATGGGCATATGCCGAAACAACAACTGCGTTCACTTGATAATGGAAGTAATGCCCACATTTCACGTTAAGCATCACAGAAATGTAGCATCATGTAGGAAAATGTGGATAGTTTCCCCTCCTTACCATCAGCATACAGAAATCAGGCAGATGACCAGTCATTCCAAACACGGTGGTCTTTAGGTACTTCTCGTGGCCAGCAAGGTCAATAAAGGTGATGACTTTAGAAGACTTCTCGCAGATCTTGGTCCAGTCCAGACAGCCCCCATGACTGTCAGGTTTGTTGACAACCTGGCCCTCCTGGTCAAATCCCAGGATGTCGTTGCCCACGCTGCTGGTACGGCCACTCTCCATTTCGTGCTTGTGCCTGAAGAGCTTCTGTCGTGCAAAGCCACGGCCATTATCTAACTCTCCATGAGTCAGCACACCCAGGAGAGTGCTCTTACCTGCATCAACATTCCCCACTACAGCCACCCTGAGAGAGAGAGAGAGAGAGAGAGAGAGAGAGAGAGAGAGAGAGAGAGAGAGAGAGAGAGAGAGAGAGAGAGACCATCATGAATGAATCAGCACTGCAGGATGGCTACTTGAAACATCATAAAGTTAAAGATTCTTTAGAGTCTTAGAAGACACATTAACAATGTGCCTTTAAAATAATGTTTCAGGTTCAAGCTTTTTCGCCAGCATTTGTGGCATAATGTAAAATGCTGCCATAGAAAATAAATGACTCTCCTCCAAATATATATATATTAGCAAAAATCACAATTCCGGCCTCTTAATTACACATAAAATTAAGTTAAACTGGGCAATGCAATATACATTCAAATAAACACTTAAAAATAGT